>VDFB02256132.1:62381710-62705619 GCA_007258455.2 Sequoia sempervirens | reverse complement strand
TTAGGTGTTACAATTATCTAACGTCATCATCTCCTCTTGCATGGCCTACAACCAAGACTCATTTTCCTCTGAAGAGAGAGCCTCCCTGAAAGATCTTAGTTCACTGACAATACACAAAAAAGAAAAAATACAACGAAAATCAAGTGGGCTATGCTTGTCGACTAGATTTTGTTGTCTTGTGGATCTTATGAGAATAGGTGTATGAGGCTCTTGTTGTTCTTGACCTTACCCAACCTCTTCCTAATTTTCTTCCTCATGTTATTTGGTTTGATTAGTAGCTTCATCTGAAACCTCATCTTCTTCCTCCTCATCCTCAAGTCCAACTCTTTGTTCTTCCCGAGGTGCATCTTCTTACTTAATTTCAAAATGCACTCTCTTTTCCTTATCTTTTTCCTTTGGCTATTTAGGATCAGAAATAACACTATGCTCCCTGAAAATTACATCTCTAGAAAATATATTTTTCTTGGTTAGAGGATTCCATAACTTATAACCTTTTACATTATCACCATATCCAATGAAAATGCACTTTTCAGCTTTTGGATCCAACTTAGTTCATTTTTCTTTAGGTACATGAACATAAGCCTCACAGCCAAATACCCTTAAATGTGAAACAAAAGGTTTCTTACCTGTCCACATTTCATAAGGTGTTGTTTCAATAGCCTTATAAGTAGATCTATTCAACAAGTAACAAGTAGTACTTATAGCTTTTTCCCAAAAGCATCTGTCAAGTAGTGAACTACTTAGCATACTTCTAGCTCTTTTCATAATTGTTTGTTTCATCCTTTCTACCACTCCATTTTGTTGAGTAGTGTAAGGAGTAGTTTTCTATTTAACAATTCTCACATTCTTACAAAATTCACCAAATTCCTTAGAATAATATTCCCCTCCATTATCAGACCTCAAAACCTTAATATTACAATATGTTTTCTTTTCAACCAAGGCTTTAAATTCTTTAAACTTATTGAAAACTTCATATTTATGCCTCATAAAATATAAACAGGTATATCTTGTAGCATCATCAATGAAGGAGACAAAATATCTAGATTTCTAATCGATTCCACATCCGCAGGACCAAATACATTTGAATGAATTAGTTCCAATTTATTCTTAGATTTGGTATTGCCTAAAGGAAATGATTTTATGTTTTATTTACCAAACACACAATGTTCACAAAAATCAAAACTCTCATCAGGATAGGAAAAATCGTTTAATAACTTTTTATTCAAAATAGTTTTTAAATCAGTCTCACTAATGTGGCTCAATCTACGATGCCACAACGTACAAGTATTTTTAGATTTTTCAGTTACAATGGTAGAGTTAACAATAGTAGTGGCTTTAAGCCTAAACATGGTCCCCTTCCTTGTCCCTCTTGCTATCACTATATTTCCTCTTACCAATCTGCAACAATGCTTATCAAAAGTTACATGTATTCCCAAATCATTCAACTTTGAAACTAAAATCAAATTTCTAGCTACTCTAGGAACATGTAAAACACCAGGGAGGGTTTTAATCCTCCCATCACTGAAACACAATAGAATCTTACCCCTTCCAACAATAAGATATGAAGATTTATCACCGAGGTAGATTTCACCTCCATTATATTTTTCATATGTGGAAAACCACTCCTTATGAGGAGTCATATGAAACGAGCATCCTGAATCAATTAGCCAGTGTTCATTAGTCATAGTATGAATACAAGAAACCAAAGCTTCATCACCTGAATTTGAGGATTTCTCTATGGAGGAATCAACTTATTTCTTTGTATTTTTGCATTCCTTCTTCACATGTCCTCTTTTTCCACAGTTCCAACATTTCACTTTGTTCTTCTTTCCAAGAGTCTTAGATCTTCCCTTAGACTTATCCTTAGGCCCATTCTTATCTCCTTTAGACCCTCTTTCTTTAGGCCTTCCCCTGACATTGAGAGCATCACCTGACCTATCCATAGCCTTTTTCCTCATTTCCTGTAACAATAAAGTTGCTACAAGAGCATCCATCTTTGGATCTTCAATGTTAGCAGTGATAACAAATACAAAATTATCCCAAGACTTAGGTAAAGAACAAAGAAGCATAATGCATTTATCTTCTTCTTCAACATTAACATCAATAAAGGCTAGTTGAATCAAAACCAAATTAAAAGAATTTAAATCCTCGACTATAGATTCACCTTCACTCATCTTAAGAGAAAAAAACTTTCACTTCAAGTAGAGTTTATTTACCAATACTTTTTGCTTGATATATCTCACCTATTTGGTTCCACAAAGCATATGCAGTCTTTTCCTTTGAGACATTTAGGAGAACAAAATCAGAAAGACACAATCTGATAGTACCACGTGCCCTTTTATCTATCTTCTCCCAATCTTCATCACTCATTTTCTCATGTTTCTTTTTATTTTTTATAGCTACCCATTGATCTCATTATTCAAGAAGATCCTCCATTTTCAGCTTCCACAACTCAAATCCAACTTCGTTAAATTTTTCTATGTCCAAACGATAAGAAGTTGCAGCAATGGTTTAACACAAAAAACTGCAAAAAATAGATCAACCAAAAACTCCCACTATAGCTCAAAAAACCTTCGTTCTACCACCCAAGACACAAAAATGTCCAGGCTCTAATACCAAATGTTAGAAAAATATAGGTGAATAGCAATAATAGAAGCTTAAAAAAACTGTAAATTGGATCTAACAGTGTTAACCATATGGAGTTTAAATTAGCTATAATAATGAAATGCAACAACAGAAAGTAGAACACATAACACACTGTTTAACGTGGAGGAACCCTTTGGGGAAAAAACTCCACCAAAGAAGAGATGAATAGCTTGTATTAACAATAAATATGTTTACAATACATCCACTCTAACTCATCTTCAATCCGACAACATATGTGTACCTGTAAAATATCTCATAGTGTCTCCAACTCAACCCCTCAATATATAGACTCATAGGGGCTCAAAATACCACCATATAAAAATGATAATGGGTCAAAAAAAGGTTTGGAAATACCATGGTAAAAATTCATACGACCCCTTATATGCTAAACATGGTCTCTTACATGACATTACTCCTTACAAGTTGTCATAAGAATCCCTAGAAAATAGGAGATGCTCTTACATCTGTCATAAACCATCAATAGCTATGCAAAGATTCTCTTGCGCGTGTCATAGATGATTCTCACGTCCAAAATGATATCCCCCACTTTTAGCCCTTATAGTTGTCATAGAATATGTCATAACATCCTTAAAAATAGGCTTTCCATGTTATATCACTAAGTGGGCATCTTTTGACAACTAATAACTTATTTTTCAAGGCACGGCATGTTGCAAAAGTGCCAACACAAAATATCACGCCCCTTTTGATGGAGCACAAATATTTAATAATAAAAATAATATTTATCCATGGGAAAATGTAAAATAATAATAAATAAATAACTTAGGAATTGCCAAGGTTGAGGCACCTTGATTCCCAACATCCACACCCTTCATGAGGATGGTACAACTCATCAAATGTGGTATGAACTCTTCAATAATGTCCAAACCATATGGATTGTATGAAGGATTTTGGGAATATAAATATAGGGAAAAACTTGATACAAAGCATGTGTTAGTAATCGAAAACAATAAATAAATGCATACATCATTTTGTACAACCCAATGACCCTTCACTCCAAACTTCATCACATCACAAGTTTTCACATCTCTCTTGGAACATGTGAGGAATATTCACTTTTAGCACCAAGGAAATCTCTAAATGAAATTTCTTTAATGGATGGTAAGGGTTTTCATCCCTAAAATTCAATATTTTTAGCCCATAGGTGACTTTTGGATGAAATCACTTTTTCCATCTAGAAGGGTTTTCATCCTCGAAATTGGTATTCCAAGAGGGTTTTTATTCTCAAGAAATATGAGAAGAACTTAGGTTCTTACTTAGAGCAAATAACAAATACAATATCCACTCTATCTCTTCTTTTGAAGACTCAACCTCCTTTAATAACATTTTGAGTGAATAAAATAATATATATTATTTTTACTCCATATTCACCTCAAAATATTTAATAAAACAATTTAATCTGTAAAGTTGTCCACTTTATCCCCCTTGTGCCTAGCACCACTTAACTACACAACTTAAAGTACCCTTTTAAATAATTAAATATAAGTTATCCTATTTATTTTTATTTTTTGACAACTTAACAATTAACTATTCAATTATTTTAATTATTTTTTGCACATCCACCCAAAGTATGGAAATTTATAAAATGCACCAAATATGAATTTTGACCACACCAAAATAACCTTAAGCTCTTAGGATGTCAAACTTAATGAAAATTGGTGCTTTCCAAACATAGTAAACTTCTCCAAGAACTATGGAGTGCTCCCAAAATGTTGAAAAGGAATTTAAAAAGTACCATTGGACTGAGAAAGGGACATTATATAGATGGGCTCTCCATGGGGGAATCCCCCCTACTTCCCCTATTTTGGGAATTTAGAATATAATGTCTCATGGATTGTTGTAAAGAGGAAGAAAGGTCTTCCTAAATTATGTTTCCAAACTCATGTTTGAGTTTTGGGTGAGAGATTAATTCATTATGGGCTTGGTATTGTCTAAGAGGGACCCTCATATATTGACTCTCCATGGTAGAATCCCCATACTTCCCCTTGTTCTAGGAATTTGGAATATAATGTCTCATGGATTGTTGTAAAGAGGAAGAAAGGTCTTCCTAAATCATTTTCCCAAACTCATGTTCAAGTATTGGTTGAGAGGCCAATTTTTTCTAGGCTTGGTATTGTCTAAGAGGGACCTTGAGAGTCCCAATTCTTTCATTTGTTTGTAGTTATTTTTGTTAGCTTGGTTGCAAATTTACCTCTCTTTTTTGGTTGTGCTATTTCTTTGATGTTTTTGGCCAACTTGGGCTTGCTTTGCCTTGCCTTTTGATAGCTTTGTAAAGGGAAGAGACACTTGTTTCCCAATAATTCTAATAAAAAACATAAAATTAAGAAAAATACAAACACAAGACACACATACATAGGAACTAAGTAACAAACATGGATATAAGACAAATATAAAATAACATAAAGAAGACAATCACAAGACTAGAAAACATAAGGTGCAATCATATCAAGAACACATCTATTTGATAAGTTGTCAATCAAGATTGTTAATAAGTAATACCATGCTAGATACTCTTTAAGACATAAGAACAATTCTAGAACAATATGAAGATACCCTCACCGCATGATAATATGATCACTAGCATACTTGAAAAAGTATTTATCACTTTTAGAGAATTCTATACCCTCTTGAATAGAAATATAAATATTTAAGTAGATACCTTGCCTTTTAGTAAAAAATATGTTTTCTCAAATAGAAAGCTTGCTCTTTCAAGAAAATACCCCACCTTTTAGTGGAACCCTAATAGTTTGAATAGAAACCCAACTCTTTTGAGTGGATATCTCACCATTTAGTGGAAACCATGGATAAACCTCCCATGCATTGATGAGTTTTCATAATATTATTTTATTCTCATATAATATGTTACTTTTATCCATATTTAAACGGACTTGGTAGATTTAAATATGTTGTTGAACTTTTTAACAGATGAAAGGATAAGTAGATTATGTGCTTTGAAGTGCTTGTTATTGAATGCATAAATTTTCCAGAATGCTTGAATGTTTGCTCATTTCCATGCATGAATGTACATGTTTTATGACTAATTAACTGTAGGACCTCAGAGTTAACTTTCTAGACCCCTTTGGAGCTAAAGGGTGATAGCTCACTTCAAAGAAGATTGGGAGCTCTAGTTGTTGACTCCATGACTACCACAAAAGATACAAGCTTCCAATTAGTTTGAGGTTAGTGTTTTGGTTAAAACCCAAGTGTCTCTTGATGAATCTTATCATTTATTGTGGCCTAAATGTCTATTTGTGTGTCCTTGATGTAATATCTCTTATTCAAGGTGACGACACTTCCTTTGGGATGAGCCTTCAAATCCAACTATTGAAAAAGGTTTAGATCAACTTGTCTCTCACTAGTTTGATCTCTAGTTTAGTTCCTATACTTTAGCTTAAGGTTTAGATCAATTATTATCCCACTAATTTGATATCCAATTTAGTCCCTATACTTTAGCTTATGAAAATAAGGCTCAAATATAAAAATTGCCACCATTTCTTTAAGTTTTTAGTTTTTGTTCTTAGTTCCTATTTTTTAGATAAAAAGCTATATTCCTTTGTAATTTGACACACATGGGGCCCATTTGAATGTCAATAAGAAGAAATTTTTCTTAAGCATGTAGTAGCTTCAAATCCCTTCAAAAGAAGAGTGGGACCACTCGTCCAAATGAAGGTGATCCTTAATTGTTTTCTTGTTAGCTATCTTTTTATTTGATAGTTTATTTTAGATATTGTTGTAGTACATTGTGCACTATCTCATTTATTATTTTGCACACACTTCCATCAATCTAAAAAAAACCTAAATCTAAATTAGTCTCACTTGGTCATTTCTTTTCACCATTTAAATTCTACTCAATCAATTTTGTGTGTGTGTTTTATTTCATTTCAATATTTATTTCTATAAGCGTATGGTAGAATAGATTTTTTTTCAATCCAATTTAATTTCCACTAGTGTGTAGCAACATATATGCTTGTTTCAATTTCTACAATTGTGTTGTAAAGTAGACAATCATAGTTTATTATTTATTTCTACAAATGTGTGTGGTACATGATAGAAGAGAAAACAATATGGATTCATGTATTAGGCATTACTCAAGAACCAACAAATTATCTTGAACCCCCCAAATGACCTTACCATAAATAAATCTAGACACCACCCAAATTGATAAATTAAATGATATGGTATTGATTACTACAATGAACCCATCATTTTTGGCATTGTTTTTGTATTTGGTTTAGAGAGTAATCCATCCTTATCCAAAGATCGGATCTCATTTACAAGGTCCCACACCTTGGGGTCAGTTCCATTGTGTCATTGGAATGTTGAATAATATGTTCAACATGGTGCAATTTCATGTGAACAATTTTGGCATGCCTAGTGGGACAAATATAATCGACTCTTTTATATCATGATAAGAAACCGATGTTGTTCTTAGCATATTTAGCCTTAAAGAGGAATTCAAAAAGGTACTTAGAGACTTTGCAATCAAATTTTGGTGACTCTATAGCAACTCAATAATCTTTGTTCCAGATCAGACCTACAAATGCATGCCCAAAATTCAAACAAGGGAATCTTCTAGAGGTAATTTTCAATACACTAAACTATCATGTTCTACTTATAGAAGAAGAAATATAAACACTAAGGAGAATCAAGGGATCTGTAACTCCATCTTCTAGAGCTCAATCCACACCTCCATTCAATAGATTACTTCAACCTAGGACTCTTACCACCCAGATAGATGGACCATTATTCCATATGGTTTCCCCTAGAAATCAAGCATTTTTCACCTTTAATGGTGGTAGCCCTATTATGTTAGCCCAAAGGTATGACATACTAGTGAATGCCTTGAAAATTATTCCTTATGCCATCAACGAGACAACCACCACTCCAATATAACACATTTAGTACGTGGCCAATAAGTATTTTGTACAAATACCATAAAATACAACATGGTTATTAGATTCCTAGTCACATCCTTGAAAGGAAAAGCATTACAATGGTATAAAGGTTTGTAACCTAAATCCATTCACAACTGGGATGAGTGGGTGAAAAGTTATGTGAATAATTTGAGGACAAGAGTGATCACTTGTCCTCGGTGGAACAATTGACAATAATTAAGAGGGAACCCCATGAGTTTATGGTATATTTTAACTTTAGATTTCAAAATAATTGGGATAGAATCCCTACCTTAGTGAAGCCTTCTCCCAATCATGCATTCCTATACTATTAAGCAACTCTTAACAGTGATGTGACTATTACGATACAATCTATGGGTGGAGTTATTTCCAAATACATATAATATTTCCATCAGGGTAGTGAATTATTTAATACAAGTTGGAAAAATAGCTTCAAGGCCATTGATGCCTCTATTCCCAGAGTTTCTTTCTTAGCATCCCACATTGGCTCCTATTCCAATTGCATATACCAATCAACCATCTACCTCTACTACACCTTCAAATGAACTGCATGAGGTTAAAGCCTTATTTAAAAATTTTGGTAATGAATTAGTGACAATAAAGAGGCAACAAGCTCAAAATAGCAAACCTTACCAGCCTCAAAGTCAAAACTATCAACAAAATAGGCAATCATATCAAGGAAAAAATCAATGGATTATGTCAAACCCTTGAATAGTTTAAATCTAGCCCTTATCGACACTTTGAAGGATCTTGTTCCAGTTCAAAATAAGTTAGATTAATAACATGACTAGTGTTACTTGTGAAATCAACCATATAATCAAAATTCCTCTCAAAATGAAGAGTTTTCACAAACTCTAGTGGTTTAAAATGAACCCTCAACTTTAGGGAAATAATTTTATGAGAACCAAGTAACTGTTAGTAGGCTAGATCACATGCTAGGAGACTCTAAATTGGTCAATTGGCATGAGGTGGAATTTTATGGCCTAAACCAATTAAATGTTGATGCAATGGCTCAAAACACAAGGTCAAAGAAAATAGCAATGTATAGTGGAATATCTTTTATATTTGGTCAGGCATCAGCCTCCCAACCACCTCAAGCTACTATAGTTTATGGTACCATAGGTAGGACAACTACGTTGCAACCAAATTAGACTATTGGTAAGGGTAACAAAGCATAGGAACAACTGCTAGTCATCCAATTAGAAAAAATGGACCTTCATATTCCAATAGATTCATCTAAGGTTATTCAACCTCCTTTCAATATATTTGATCAAATGAACAAGTATAACCTAAATGTCACCATGTGGGAGGCTTTTTCCATCCCATATCAAAAGGATTTGCTGCAACAATCTTTGGAAGGGCTCAAGTAGCTAAATTATATGTCAACAAAAGAAGGAAATACTCCTCTAAATAGCCTAGTGCAACGCAAGGAAGAGAATTCAAGTAAAATTAGTAAGCCATCCCCTTTTGATTTTTCCTTAATTATTGGAGATCATATAATACATAATAGTATGATTGATTCAAGAGCTAGCAACTTTGTTATGCTTAAAAAGGTAGTTGATCTCCTTGGAATTAAATCTGAACCTGTGACTATGGGAATTGTGTAATTGGATGGCACTGCTATCAATACATTAGATGTCATTTAAAATTTAAAATTGACCTTGCATGCATACCCTAGTTGTACAATATTGCAAGATATATTAGTCACAAACCTCCTTTCCTTCTTTGATATCTACTTATCCAAAGAATTCACTACCAAAATTGGTGGGTACCTATCCTTCAATTGGTCCCAAATGTTGTTTAATATAATATAGTACAAAATTGACCATTCAAGTAGAACCCATTGCAAAAGGTCATATTGAACTCTATGCTCCTAGCGCCATAAATATGAATTGCACATTGCATGAAGATGGAAAGGAATGTATTGTTCATGAACTTGCTAATCTCTTAGAAGAGGTTCTTGATTGCTTGTTGGATGAATGGGGAGATTCCTTTTAGTGTGACCCCTATGATAAAGTAGAGGAGAACGAGCTAGGAACCTACTGCATACATGAGGAGGATACTCCTATCCCTAATCTCATGAAAACTCAAAAAGTTATAGAGGGACTGTGGTGATCATTTTTTGATTGTTCAAGAAACAAGAATGGTGCAGATGTTGATGTAATTTTGGTATCCCCAAGTAAGGAGAATCATTACATCTCTTTAAAAATTAAGTTTAGCTACACTAACAATGTGGTTGAATATGAATCCTTGACCAAGGTCTTACACTTGTATAGAAAAGGAAGATCAAATTGTTCTAGGTCTTTAGAGACAGTGAATTAGTTGTCAACCAAATTATAACTTAGATCCTAACAAAGAATAACCTACTCAAATCCTACAAACATAGATTTTGGGATTTGATTGAGGGTTTTGAGGGATTCGACATCCAAACTATCCCTAGAGGTCGGAATAAACATGTGAACAAACTTGTAGTAGGTGGTGCTCAATTTGACATGATGACACACATTTTGAGCAAGAAATAATGACATATAAGGCTCACTGTAAGTCTTATTATTCTAGATAACCAGGTAAATTGGAAGGTCTTTGAAAATTATGAACAAATTATCAATTTTATTCAAGAGGAGATAGATTTTTTTTCTAAAAATTAGTCTAAGTTGTAAGGCCAATATGAAGATCATTTCATGTAGCTAAACAACAAGTTTCCAAAAGGTCTCATCACCATCGAGAGTATATTTAATTCATATGACTAATTTGAAACAGAAGAAAATAAACCTAGCTACAAAGAAATTTGACTACAAGTTAGTCACAATTGTAGAAGGATGATCTTTGAAGCTAGGGAAGGTATGTTTTGAAAATGACAATTAAGCTTTCATCAAATTTTTTCAAGTTTATGATGATGTGATTGGATGGACCTATGAGAATTTAAAAGGTTTTGATCTTAACCTAACACATCACACCATTGAGTTAGACCCAAATGTTAAGCATGTCAGAAAAAAACAAAGACCTATCAATTCTAATATTGAGCCTGAAGAAGGATTTAACTAAATTAATAGAGGCTAGGATCATATTTCCTATCAAATATTCTTCATGGGTGGAAAATTTAGTCCCCATCAGAAAGAAGAATGGGGAAATAAGATTTTTTGTGGAATTTAGAGACTTGAATAGAGCCTCCCTAAAGGATCATTACCCTCTCCCCTCCATGGAGCAAATTCTTCAAAAAATTAGTGGTTCAAAAATATTGTCTTTGTTGGACAACTACTCAAGCTACAATAGGATTCTAGCCCAAGAATCTAATCGACATAAGATAAAATTTACTACCAAATGGGGTACCTACACTTATTACAAGATGCCTTTTGGGTTAACTAATGTTGGTACTACCTTTTACTAGGCCATGAACATGGTTTTTCAATGTGTATTAAAAAATTGTGTTGGTTTGCTTGGATGGAATAATAATCTTTTCAAAACATATAGGTGATCACTTCATCCACCTTGAAAAAGTCTTCAAGAAGTGCAAGGAGAATGGTATTTCCTTGAATCCAAACAAGTGTGTCTTTTCCATTGACCAAGCAAAATTACTTGGACACATTTATTTCTAAAGATGGTTTTTACATTGATCCAGAAAGAGTGGAGTCCATCCTGTCTATTCTACTACCCAACCATAAGAAAGGATTACAAAGCTTCCTAGGAGCAATTAATTTTGTGAGAAGATTTATTCCCAACCTTTTTTCTTTGATAAAGCCTCTCACCTTCATGCTAAAGAAAAATATGGTCTTAGTTCGACCAAAGAAGGGAAGGATAGATTTGAGGCTATCAAACAAGCACTTGCTTAGGCTCCCACCCTTGTCAATCTCAACTATGACAATGAATTAAGTTTTACACTTTTGTAGGAGGTGCAAGCATATCAATTGTCTTGAAATAACTAAACAATGACAATATTTAGCAACCTATTGCCTTCTTCAATGTAGTTAAATACAATGAGCTCAAGTATAACTATGTTGAAAAGTAGACCCTTGTTTTGTTAGAGCATTAAAAAAATTTAGGCACATGTTGTCTAACAATAGGATCTAGTTGTGGGTCCCTCATGCCAATGTTAATTTTTTTTTGTTGAGTAGAGATATTGATGAAAAAATATTTGGGTGGGTCACTAGGGTGATGGAATATGATGTTGATATTAAGATCACCAAGCTTGTGAGAGGCAAGAGATTGTGTGAGCAACGTGTCTCAACATTTGAGACTCCTACAAAGGTTTCCCTTGTGTTATAGGAGGACCAAATATCCAACATTGACACTTATAATAGTTGGGAAAATGATATAAATAATTTTTTGTAGGAAGTTAGTGTAGAGAAGGGGGATTCGCTACTCACAAGTTCTCTTTGTTCAGAGAGCCACACAGGATGAACTTCCCTAAACTACCTCAAGGAACAATGCGAGAGTTCTAGAATAGGAAAGAGCAGATCACGAAGATTTTTTGGAAAAACTAACGAGCCTTCAGCCAGAGGACGCCAACATGCAATAAGGAGGATAGCGTGGTGCACTGGCATCTCAAAGGTGTGTTGGCATCTCATGCAGACTAGAAAGTGATATTATCACAAAAAATAGCTTAGCAACTACTAACAATCAGATTACTGAGAAATTCCATAATGTAGGAAAATGATAGAATGTAACAAGACTGAAATAAAGAAGTATAAATGACAGAGTTAAAGAAGATAAAGAAAATTATTACAACCATGTAAGTGATGAAGCCTCCAGCATGTGAATATCTTCAATACATGCATGCGTAAGATCTAGAGAAAGTGTTGGGGTTGTATAGGGGTTTTCCTTAGTCAAACCCTTGTTTTGGTGTTCCCACCTCCACGGATAGCTAGATAGAAAGAGAGAGTGAACAAAAATGTATAAAGCCTGTGGTGAAAGCAAAACCTACTTCAAGAGTAGAACCTTCACCACCAAGTAGCAGTGATAAAACTAATCCCTGCTCGAGGAGGAGAACCTGTATCACAAAATGTAGGTGATAAAAGCAATCCCCACTCGAGGAGGAGAACTCGCATCACGAAGTATGAATGTGATTGACAGGGGATATGGAATCCCAGGATGCTTACAAGCATGAGATAAGGGAGATGAAGTTACAAGGCTTAAGGAAGCCAAAGAGGGATACAAAGAGAGCTGCAAGAGCCAAGAGAGCTACAAAGGGTGTTGTGAGAGATTAAGAGCTTAAAGTTGTCGTAACAAGTTGTATGAAGTTGTGCAAGAAAGATAGCAAGACAAAGAGAAGAGGAAAATGGAAAAGCCAAGGCTAGAGAGAAGTTAGAGTGAAGCTAGAAGTAGAGGAAGACCAAAAATGAATTGAAGAGATAGATTTTAAAGAGAGAAAAGAAGCAAAAAGAAGCTTCTCGAGTAGTTACAAGGCATCTCAAGCCATTACCACCGACCAAAGGAGGTGAAAAGTGGAAAACATGCTTGGAGGTGGTTGTTTGAATGTTGAAATATCACAGGACGCTAGCGTGGAACGCTAGTGTCTGGACACATCATGCTACAAAATGACAAGAATGAGAAAAGCCCAAGGTTGACGTGCAAAGGGTAGGTATTGAAAAGGGGTGTTGGAGCATCCTAAGAAGGGAAAAAGGCTAATGCAGGGGCTAAAATGAACCTACACAAGTGCTAAGGGAGTGGACACTAAAGCGGATACAAGAATGTATGTGAAATTACAAGGGGTGCAATTTTACGACATTACATTTTTCCCCCACTTTAGCAGGCATATGAATATATGCTAATATGTACGTTAAAGGAAATCTACTAAACATAAATAACATCATGATGCCCAAAAGGATACTGTAGAGGAAGCAGACATTCCTTCAAACTAAGGAAGCATACACCCAAGCTGAAGACCTGCAAAAAAAATGCATTAGACAAGAAAACCCTGCACTAGTCAACAATGTTAGAACATATAAAACTAAAGGATTCGAGTCAACAAAGTGAAAGAGACCTTGATGTAGAAGGTTGTCTCAGTACTATGCATTTTCCCAAATTAAGAACAATAATAGATAGAATAATTATTAAAAGAAGAGAAAAATGTAAGGATTGATTGCTTCAAGAGAAGAACACATACAAAAGACAGGGAAGCAACCAATGTCGAAGAGAGAAAGAGCATATACTCACGATGAAAAAGATGTAGATCTTCAATGGTGTATATACAAAAGAGAAGAGAGAAGAGAAAGGCTCAATGAGAGAGCAAGAAGGAGGAATGGAAATTCCAAGACAGATGGCTCCATAGGTATTCTCTCCTGAGGAGGTTTGAACGAAGGACTTTGTAGCTCCACATAACTATGAAGTTTGAACAAAGAACACCGAAGTCCCGTAGACCAACAATGGACAAATCTCATAGGATGAAAAGCATCTTACAAGCCCATAGACCTACAAGGAGGTGTCCCCCAAGATCTCTCACATGAGGAAAACCCAATAAATTAAGCACCTTACAGGCCCATAGACCTACAAGGAGGCATCCCCCAAGATCTCTCACATGGAGGAAACCAAGATGAAAGCGCCTTATAGGCCCACAGACCTGCAAGGAGGTATCCCCCAAGATCTCTCACATGAAGGAAACCTAGTGATGTAAGTGCCTTACAGGCCCGCATACCTGTAAGGAGGCATCCCCCAAGATCTCTCACATGGAGGAAACCCAAAGGAAAGAGCACCTTACAAGCATGTAGACCTGCAAGGAGGCATCCCCCAAGATCTCTCACATGGAGGAAACCCAAAGGAAGGAGACTCCGCAGAGTCGTATCAGAAAGCAGCTTTACAGGCACACCTACAAAGTGACATGTTTACCCGTAGATAAAGCATGTCTGAAAATAAAGCGGCCATGCGAGCAATCAAGCAGACAGTCACCCAAACCATCAAAAAATTGGAATGCTTTCAAAGGGGTCCCTTGGGAACCCTTCAAAAGAAGGGGGTCCACTCAAGGGACATGTTGTTTGAAAAGTGAGGTCTATTCAGGTTGCCCCCAAGCTAGACGTGGATGATTTCATTTGAGATAAAATATTTCAAAGGGGGTCCCTTGGGAACCCTTCAAAAGGAAGAGGGGTCCACTCAAGGGATGCTTCATTTGAAAGATAGAGAGAAGAGAGGGGTCCTTGAGAAGGACACATGTCTCTAGAACAAGTTATCACTACCCCCAACATATAGGGGAGGAGAACCATGCAATATACTTAGGTCATATAGGATGGAGGTAAACCTCGATATCACTTGTCATGTGAAGAAAAGGTAGGTGCATCAACAAACACATGAGTGGTGGCACCTGAACTATGAAGTTGTTTTATTTTTTCCTTCAAGGCCTTACATTCACTAGTGGAATGACCAAGCACTCAATGGTATGCGCAAAAAGAATTCTTTTCTTTATCATGTTCATGAGATTTCTTGCATGTAGGAGGAGGAAGAGTAATTAAGTGGGCTTTTAGAAGCCACAACAAAATACGCTCTTGCTCAGACAAAGAATGAGGAGCAGGAAGCAACCCTTTCTCTTGTGGAGAAAATTTTGACTCCTCACAAGAATAAGGCATGAATATAGAAGACAAAGGAGGATGGACCAATCTACGAGAACGAGGTTGAGTGGAATTTGTGTCACCATTAAACTGTGGTTTTCATTTAGATTGTTCATTCAAGCAATCAAGCCCCAAATTATGCTTACGGGGTGAAAATTATATAGGGACCTAAATTCCTTGCTCGTTACGCCCACAACCTTTACGCCCATAACCATATTTAGAGGCAAGCCTAAATCCAGGGTCATAACATGTTTGCAAATCTTGAGAAGGAGGAGGATCTCCATAGAGGGAATTGTTCCAGCAATGGGGATTATGCCCCTCTATGGGATCACCATCATCCATATTAACAAGACTACCAACATTATCCTCTTTAGCAGAAGCGTAATCATCTTCCTCAGAAGGAGGATCAACACTAAGAACATTACAATTTATGCTCACACTATCCTGCGATACAAAAGAATAATCATCTTTGATAGTGGGTGTGGATGATGTTATTGGAAGGTTTTAAGTGGACCGGGTTGACTTTATGCTCCCCACTGAAGGAGTCTGTAAATTCTAAGGAACCCCAATCATCACCAAGACATGCATTCTTTTGAAAAGAGGTAAGAGCATACTTGAGATTTCTTGCTTTAGAAGGATCTTCCTCAGGGACATCTATCTCGAGAGTATCCTTTGTAGTAGGTATTGTTGCAGTAAACATCGACACATTGGAAGACACTGAAGGAATAAGAGTAGGAATAATCGAAACCTAACTGGTAGGTGCCATCTCACATAAGTGCATAGCCCCAGGGTCATCCTTAACTATGACTACTTTATTGTTGCAAATGAATTTAAGAGATTTATGCAAGGTAGACGGGACTACACCCATAGCATGAATCCATGGTCTACCAAGGAGAAGATTATATGGTAGCTTTTCTTGACATAACATATACAAGGGCGAGTACATTAATGGGTCCCAACCTCAAATGCAAGACTATCGTGCTTAGGGCTTGTCGATTGACATTATCGAACCCACGAACAACAACAGAAGAAGCATTAAGAGAAGATGAATCAATATTAATCTTAGGTAATAGATCAATGCTACATACATTGAGCGTTGAACCGGTGTCAATGAGAGTACGTCTAATGTCAATTTTATTAATATTAACTATTATCATTAAGGGATCTTCTTGCTTCTATACTTTCGGAGGCGGGAGTTCTTGTGGATATAACGTAATATTCGGTGAATCCGCATGAATATGAACCATCAATGCATTAACATCCATCAGCCTAATAGAGGCAGGCAAGAGGATCTTTTGCAAGGCTTCTTGAAGCATACCTTGATAAACCAGAGCAGACTAAAGCAAGTCCCAAAGTGGCATCTTAGTGAGAGTAACTCGAAGTTGGTCAACAAGATCGTAATCATTGGGTGCTTTAGTTGTAGGTTTAGGTGATTGAGGAAGGCTTGGTTGTTTATTCATACTATTCTCATGAGTATGGGCTACCGTTCTATAAGAGGGAGCCTTAGAAAGATTAGGAGAATCACCATCAAATGGAACACCATCAATAGAACATATCCTTTTAGGAGGACTAGTTGGAGTCAAATAAATAACAGGTCTCTTAGGCCTTTGAGGGGTAGCAGAGACATAGATTACATTTAAAAAATTATCACAACTAGTAGAATAATTATATGAAGGAACATTCTCAACATCGATCCAAGGAGGATCAATGTGGAATGAGATTCATCATTCACAAATGCAACATCTCTAGAAGAGAGTGCATTGGAAGGAATAGAAAATTCATCATTCACAAATGCATCATCTCTAGAACGGAGTGCATTGGAATGAATAGAAGGTAGAGTAACATTAAGAAGGGTATCAATGATTTCATCTTCTTACAACAAAATATCCTTCAAAGCAAGAGGAATCTCATGAGAAGGTCAAAGATACAAAGTGACATGGGAAAAGCCAAGTCACTATCACATGCATGAAATGGAATATCATTAACATTTTGAACAAAATTAGATACTGAACTAATAAAAGAAGATATTAAATTCATTTTGGGGTGATAGAACTGAGAAACACCAGAAATCTAGTTTTTCATATTTTTTTGGTATTTTCTAGGTTCTGGTAATTTGTATTTTTGAAGGTCTTTGGAGAAGAATTTGGGGTTGAAACTTGCATCAGTCCCTAAAATTTGGTTGTTGAAGGCACAATTTTTTAGGGACGAATTAGTCCTCTTGGAGATCTTTCCAATGGTGCAAATGGTTCTGAATTCTGAGCACTGAGTCCAAAGTTATGACCCCGCCACGTAGGGGTAAATAAATTCCTAGCTTTCGAAAACAAATTTCCTTTTCACGTCGGGTTCACCAAAATGTAGAGAAGGGGGATTCGCTACTCATGAGTTATCTTCATTTAGAGAGCCTCATGAGGTGAACTACCCTAAATTACCTCAAGGAACAACACGAGAGTTCTAGAATCAGAAAGAGCATATCACGAAGATTTTCTGGAAAAACTGGCAAGCCTTCGACTAGAGGACGTCAGCACAAAATAAGGATGACAGTGTGGTGTGCTGGCATCTCAAAGGTACGCTAGCATATCGTATGGACAAAAAAGCGAGATTATTACAAAAAATAGCTTAGCAACTACTAACAATCAGATTACTGAGAAATTCCAAAATGTAGGAAAATGACAGAATGTAATAGGACTAAAATAAAGAAGTATAAATGATAGATTTAAAGAAGAGAAAGAAAATTCTTATAGCCATGCAAGTGATGAAGCCTACAACACGTGGATATCTTCAATGCCTACATGTGGAAGATCTGGAGAAAGTGTTGGGGTTGTATAGGGGTTTGCCTTAGTCAAACCCCCGTTTTGGTGTTCCCACCTCCATGGATAGCTAGATAGAAAGAGAGTGAACTAAAATGGATAAAGTGTGTGGTGAAAGAAAAACCCACTTTAGGAGTAGAACCCACACCACCAAGTAGGAGTGATAAAATCAAACCCCACTCGAGGAGAGATCGTATTACAAAATCAAGGTGATAAAATAAATCTCCACTCAAGGAGGAGAACCCGTATCATGAAGTATGAATGTGATTGATAGGGGATATGGAATCCCATGATGCTTACAAGCATGAGATAAGGGAGATGAAGTTGCAAGGCTTAAGGAAGCCAAAGAGGGATACAAAGAGAGTTGCAAGAGCCAAGAGAGCTACAAAGGGTGTTGTGAGAGCTTAAGAGCTTAAAGCTACTGTAACAAGTTGTATGAAGTTGTTCAAGCAAGATAGCAAGGAAAAGAGAAGAGGAAAATGGCAGAGCCAAGGCTAGAGAGAAGTTAGAGTGAAGCTAGAAGAAGAGGAAGACAAAATATGAATTGAAGAGATAGATTTTAAAGAGAGAAAAGAAGAAAAAAGAAGCTTCTCGGGTGGTTACAAGGCATCTCAAGCCATTACCACTAACCAAAGGAGGTGACAAGTGGAAAACATGCTCAAAGGTGGTCATTTGAATGTTGAAACATTGCACCGCGCTAGTGTCCGGACACATCACACTACAAAACGACAAGAACGAGAAAAAACCAAGGTTGACATGCAAAGGGTAGCTATTGAAAAGGGGTGTTGGAGCATCTTGAGAAGGGAAAAAGGATGATGCAAGGGCTAAAATGAACCTACACAGGTGCTAAGGAGTGGACGCTAAAGCGGATACAAGAATGTATGTGAAATTGCAATGGGTACAATTTTATGACGTTACAAGTAGATATCCTCTAGGTCTAGATTAACTAGAAGGCACTTCAGATTGCAATCCATACCCTATGTCTTAGTGGATGACATACTTTTTATAAAATACCTCAATCAAGTTTTGTTAAGGTGCATTGGAAAAAATTAGTCAGCAAATTTTTAGAAGAATTTCATGGTGGCTCTTCAAGTAGTTATTTTTCTATGAGGATCACTACTACTAAATAATGAAGGCTTGATATTATTGGCCACATATTTAATGATGCTCATAGATGGGTGAGAAATTGTAATAAATGTGATTTCTTTTTTGGAAATCAAAGGTTAGCTGCCCTCCCTCTTCATCCCATTCAAGAAACCAACCATTTACACAGTGGAGATTGAATTTTATCAGCATGATAAATTCACCATCTAGTGTTGGTCATAGGTGGATTTTGATAGCCACATACTGCTTCACTAGGTGGACAAAGGCCATTTCATTAAAGGATGCTACAAAAAATTCATTTCTAGATTTCTTTGATAGAATTGTGACCAAGTTTGGTGCCCATTCCAGCATCATCTTCAATAACGCCAAATCATTATTTAGCAGCCAAATCAGTGATTAGGTAGTTAGGCATGGTATATAATTATAAATCTCATCAAATTATTACCCTCAAGGTAATGGATTAATTGAGTCCTCAAACAAAAACCTCATCAGTATAATTAAAAGGACTATTGAAGATAATCAAAGTTCTTGGCATAGTGAATAGAAGATAGCCCTTTAGACTAACAAGATCACTCCCAAGAGAGTTATTGTTGATTCTCCTTTCATGATAGTTTATAGAAGGGAAGCAAGGCTACCATTATCATTGGAGTTACTTTCTCTGTTGATTCTTCTTTCATGCTAGTTTATAGAAGGGAAGCAAGGCTACCATTATCACTGGAGTTACTTTCTCTTGAGTTAGAATAGTACTTGGAATTAGCAGAAAATGATGCCATGATGGTGAGGTTGGCTGAGCCAATAGAGTTAGAACAAACTAGGAACAAGGCTATGCATGCCCTTGAGTCTCACCAAGTGTGGGTCAAGAGAAATTTTAACAAGAAATTTGTCCATAAAGCATTCCAACAGGGAGACTTGGTGCTAAAATGGGATGGAAAAAAATCCAAAGCAAGAAGGAATACAAAATTTGAAACCATTTGTAGTGTCCCATACATCATCACTAGTTGTAAGGAGGCCAATGCATTCCATCTCTCTAGGGTGAATGGTGAGGCTCTTCTTATCCCAATTAATGGGATTCATCTCAAACCTTATTTTTGAGGGTTTTTTGAGAAGTCATGTATATTTTAGCTTAGTTGTTACTTTTCCAAGAAGTGTTCCTACACACTCTACATTCTCCTTAAGGGAATGTACAATCTAGGTGTGTTTTTTCCTCCAAGTGCAAACCTACACATATTATTGTGTCATGTGCAATTTTAGGAAAGAGAGTTATTGTAGCTCCCCTTATGACTCTATGCCCAATGGATCGATAAGGCCCCCTATATTCTATGATTAGTAAGCAATCACCCCATAGAAGTCGCCTTAAATATTGGCATTTTATGCCCCTTTTGTGGTCTATCAAATTTCATAATTTGTGCCTCAATACCTTTCATTAGCCTTCTTCATTCATACCTTAGTCAAAATCCAAAAACGTCAAATATTCAGATATCGTTTAGACATTTGGACAAAGTCCAAATGTACATGTCCTTTCCCTATCCTTGCTCCCACTTTCTTCCTTGTTGATTCCCAATGAAACTTTGGGTCTCATTTGTACATTTGTAAAAATTCCAAATGCCTATATTTTTTCCCTATCCTTACTTCTAATTTCTTCCTCCTTGAGTCCTATTAGAACTTCAAGTCCCACTTGGACATTTGGACAAAGTCCAAATGTCCAAGTGGGGATAGGGAAAGGAAATGGACATTTGGAAAAATTCCAAATGTCCATATTATTTCCCTATCCTTGCTCCCACCTTCTTCCTCCTCAAGTCCCATTGGAGCTTCAAGTCCCACTTGGACATTTGGTCCATTTCCTTTCCCTATCACCACTTTGGCTTTCTTCCTCCTTGGGTACTACCAAAACTTTGGGTCCCTCTTTGACATTTGGACAAAGTCCAATTGTCCATATCCTTTCCCTATCCCCACTCATGCTTTATTCCTCCTCAAGTTTCGTAAGAACTTCAAGTCTCACTTGAAATTTTGGACATTTTCCAAATGCTTGTGTCCTTTCATTATCCCCACTCACTTTCTTCCTAATTGGGTCCTATTGGAACTTTGGGTCCCACTTGAACATTTGGACAAAGTCCAAATGTCCATGTCCTTTCCCTATCTTTGCTCCCACTTTCTTCCTCCTCGGGTCCCATCAAAACTTTGGGTCTCACATGTACATTTGGGAAAAGTCCAAAATTCCAAGTTCTCTACCTATTTCTTGTTTCCTTTTTCTTCCCTTTGGTCATGTTGGGGTTTTCAGGTCTTAGAGGGATTTTTGGATAAAGCCTATTTTGATCTAGAATTGTTATTAATGTGTAGCAACTTCCTCAATTACCAAATTTGATTCATGAAGCTACAAGAAAGATTCTAATTTATTTTTTACCGACCCCAAAAGGAAAAGTGGTGCCCATGCTTCACTTATTGTTTGCAAACTACTTTTCTATGAGAGGGTCATTCCTAGCTACAATTTTGTAGTAGATTTTGTGGGTTTTTTTGCTCTTGATCTATGGATTCATAAATGTGGAAGCATGGTGTGGATGTTAGGGTCATTTTAGCAAAAAATCAACACAATTTTTAGGGCACACATGTTTACACCTAATTTATGGGTTCTTGGCTAGGGTTTATTTCCAAGTCGTGTGCCCTATCTCTCTCCTATGACCTTGAGATGAATATAAGGCGCTTTTGTGCTCATTGTAAGTGTTATTCCCTAGTTTCTCTTGCAAATACATGTATGTTTCTACATTTTTACAACTATAAACTGGCTTATGTGTAAGGCCCAACCATACATGCTTAAGTTTCTAACCATTGTGCTTCCTTTGGTAAGCCCTATTAGCATAGTTGGTCAAGTCGATTTGATGGATTATCCAATTTTGTTTTCATAGGATTATATGATGTAGGATGTATAGGGTAATTGTACGAGTCCTCATAGAATGATCTAGGTGGTCAAATTTGAACCTCATTATGAACTCAATCATTAGGAAATGAAGATAAATTAAATATTTAGGATCGGTTAAAAGTTGGGCATGGTATTAACATATTGCTTATGTGCATGATGTATTAGTGTGTAAAACCAATTATAGAAGTAGCCAAAAAGCTTTAATGTTTAGAAGATAGGGCAAGTGATTGCTTTGTGCAAGTGAAAGTAATGATGTATAGAGTTTTATTTAAAAATTATTTTTATTTAAAAATTCTTATACATTTCCTTCTTAAACATGAATGCATATGAATGACATCATAGTACATGAAATGGTATGATTGGGTGATTTTTTATTTATATCATTATAGAAAGACTTCATATCCTTCTTATGATGGTGTATGCATAGATGGAATTGATAAGTGTTTTAATCCTTGCATTGTCACTCATTTAATTTGATGTAGTTAAGATAGTAATTGTACTTTATTTACAACAAGGCCAAGCTTATTGTAACTTTTGATGCATTACCAAGATAAATGACTCTAGAAGTTTAGATAGTAGTCACCTTAAACATAACCCTTTTTATCCTAAATTATATTTTATGTGTATGAATGACATCTTTGTATTATAAGCTTTCCTTTATGTAAAAAATGCATCCATGGCCAAATATTTGATCTACGATAAACAAAGAGATTTGATTAGAATGATAGACGTGAAAATGTTGTGTCAGACAATTGTAAGTAGGATCAAGTTAGGTGCGAATAATGGAGGTAAGAATAATTGAGAAGTTAACCAAGTTATATTTGAATTCAAATCATTATGTTGCATTTATTTCTGCAAGTTATAATCATAGAAAATACTAATGTGAAAGACCAGGATGGCGCATTTTAAGCTTCCAGGTCAAGTCACGAACATCCAAATGTTGCCAATCAAGTATGAATGAGGTACGTAAAATTAATTATTTTCAATTCAGCAAATTGATTTTCAATACATATATATAAATATAAATCTATTTAATTATTCATTTTCATGGAGTACTAACAATTGGAGAAAGTGTGTAAATGGCCAAATGGGTGGAACAAGAGGTTCAATCAGGACCCTAGCTAACTTATTTCATGCCAGGAAGTGTATATGAGGGTGATAAATGGAGGGTAGGTGTGAAATCCCATATGAAAGCCATTACCCCAAGTTTCAAGCATGAAAAAAATGAAAATTAATATTGGAAGGCTATTTTTGAACCCCCAACTCAAGTATCTAGGGGAAGGGTACATTAAGAGGGGGTTAAAAAAGGAGATTGGAGCCTATTTTTGGGGGATTTTTTTCTTTCTTTTGGGGTCTGTCTGCAAAAAGAATGGAGGGAGAGCTTTGTCAAAAATTCCCATGGCCGCCTTGTCTAAAAAGAGGTAAGTTGATGTTCTTAACGTTTTTGTTGTTGTATACCCTTATGGTGTTGAGCTGGGAGATTGAAAAAATATGGTTGTGTAAACCCTGCTCCTTCTGGGTCTTTTGTGTGCATGTAAAAATCTGTGTGTTTCTTTATGTGTTGTGATGGGAATTGAGTTGAAAATCTTATGTTATAGAATTTGGGTTGAATGTCATTATATGTGTAGTGAATACTCATGAAGGGGTCCTGGTTGAGCCTCTTGGGTCGGGGGTTGGTGAGAGCTTTCATGGCTTGATAATCCATATGGTAGGGTGGATAGAGTGTGTTCTTCCCCATTTGGCTAATTGTCGACAAATATGCAGGGGCAGCTGGATTTTCTTCTCATTGTTCTGCAGTATCATAAATTTTATGAATGGTTCTTAGTTGCAACAAAAGATATCAGATAAAACATCAAAATCTATAGACAGGGTTAAATCTACGTGTAGTTCTTATTCCTCAAGGTAAATAAATGGCAATGTCCATATCGTTCAGGAAGGAGAAACTAGTTAGGTTTTTCAGCTACAAAGTTTAGATAAGTCAATGAAAAATCCATCAATGTGTAAGCCTTCAAGTAGTGAGAAAAATAAATAAATAAATAAATAAAATGAAATTTGAATTTAATTTGTCTGTCAAGTCCATTCCAAATGGGTAATGTTGTATTTTGTTATTGTTGTGTATGGGAGTTCAAACAGGTAAATAAGATAAGAAATTCACATTTGCAGTTATGGTAGGAAGTGCACCAATGTTTCTAATATTTTATAGAGATAGTAGTTTACATATTTTTAAACATTGTGATCCCAGACATCTCTGTGCATTTTTATTTATTTATTTTATTTTATTTTATTTGAGTATATGAAAAAGGAAGAGAATGGGAAAATTGGATGTTATTTAATCTCCAAATTTTCAAGAGTACTTCTCTTGGAAACATCAAACTCATGATAAGAATGTTGGGTTTTGTCTCTTGGATAATACACAAATTTTGTTGCCGTGCAAAATACTGGACATCACAAAGTGCAACAAACAAAACAAAACAGGAAAAATCACTGTTTGGTTCTTTAAGGATGGAGAGTCAAGGCTTAAATTTGATGGTCGTATGACCGTATTTAGAGATTTTTGTTGTAAAATACAATCAAAATTTTAAGAAGATTGTATCAGATGAAAGGAGAGATTTTGGATAGATTGTCAAAATTTATATAGAATTATAATGATATATATATTTGATTTATATATAATTTTACTTACACTAAGGTATATCATAATGTTTTAAGGGCGCCTTTGAATAGATAACTGTCATTAAAAAATTTGTTGACAGGCAAGGTCGACTGCCAAATTTAAGCCCTATGGAGAGTAACAATGGTGTGAGACCCCGATCAAATAGGGTAGAACAAACAAAATAGATGAAGACAAAGAAAACAATGAAATGATAACAAAATGCAAATCAAAAATCAAGTATTCTAGAAAATAGAATAATAATTAACATTATTTTAAATTGTATATTTAAAATGAAAATAAATAATAATGAAAATTCAAAATTTAGACTCCATATTGCTATGGACATTGTAAAAATAAAACAATATTTAAAGATAAAAATAAAAAATAAAAATGCAAGTTTAATCAAGAACTCTTTCATGGAAACCCTGCTTCTCCTCTACACTGTTGTAGACTTTAGACCTGCAAAGAAACCAAAGAAAAATAAATTATTTTCCATATTGTGGAGAAGAATAGATCAGGGTTGCCTTTCTCTATTTTGCACTTGTAAATTAGGGCACCCAAATAAAAAGATTGAAAATGGACTTCAAATATATTTTCAATCCGCTGAACTTTAATCTCTTTGATTTTAAAATACTTTCTATTATTGTATTGAAGTCATTGTGTGAATCAATGATTTTTTTTAAAAAAAATAGTCCCTCCGTTTTTTCCTCCTATACTAATGGTTTAGAAACGAGAAATTTGTAATATAAAAGCATGCATGTTTAAAAATTAAAAAACAAAGAAACTTTTTAGGTTTTAAAAAAAATCATATAAAGAAAAAGATAGAAAGATACGTGGAAGATTTTAAGTAGGTAAAACATGCTTAAAAGGATAGTTAAGTCATGGAAATAGAAATAAGAATCTAAACAGGGAATTTTAAAATATTTAATCTAAGACATTTTAATAATTAATACTTAAACATTTTTAAGAGGTATTTTTAATAGTTAATTTTTAAGGGAAGAGGGGGTAAAGATGTTCTATATTATCCATAATTATAATTAAATGCATATAGATAATTATATTTATTTATACATCATTATCTTTATAATTATGTATGATTTTTATTTTTAAATATTAACATAGAATATAAAAAAAAAATCATATATACAAATATTACTTGATCTTTATTATTAAAAAATAGAAGTTAAAATGAGTATATATTTATATAATAATTTTTGTTATATATATATATATTTGTGATCTTTTCTTCATGAATTATTGAGTACGGATCTAAGTCATCAAATATTGGTGACTAGCTAATTCGTGATCTAAGTCATGTATAATTTAGTTGTTTTTATGTTTAATTTAAAAAAAAAGGGTTGTATTCTTGTCCTATGGGTAAAATATAGGGCATGACATTATGCCTCTTTGTCAATAATTTGTGTTTCCCTATCTTGCCTTGAATGTGTTGGAAAATATTCTTTCCTTCATATTTGAATACATGTTTCTATATTTTCTAAGATTGAATGTTGTGTTAAATATGGTAAAAGAAGCTAACTATGGATAATTTTTTTCCTCTTAATGTATGTTAATCCCTAACCTTCATGTAACTTCTTAGGAACTAGGATAACATAGATTTGTGTGGATTTATTTGGTAGTTTTATTAATACTTTGTGCAATCATAGGCAAGAAGAAACATATTTAATCTCGGTGCATCACCATCTTTTCAACTATTCAACATTCTCTTTCCCTTTCCCTTTTGCAGTTGATAGAATAGGATTAGTGTAGAATTATCTAATGTTGGGCCATACTAGTATTGTTGCATTTGGTTTAGAGAGGAATCTAGCCTTCTCCATAGATCTGACCTCATTGAAAATGTCCCACACCTTGAGGTCAATTCCATTTATTGGAATGTTGAATAATATGTTTAGCAAGGTGCAATTTCATGTGATAACAATTCCACTTGTGAGCATCAAAGAAAAAACCATAGACCCAGAAGGATCTAGAGACACTCATAACCTAATATTGATCCCCTTTCCTAAATGGTTATAATAGAACATTGTTGCCAAAAAACTCAAGAGGGCTTCTAAATACTTTGGCAAATTCTTAGCTAATTAGAGAACTTCAAAAGATTAACAATAAGTACCCTTGTTGCGAGCTATCAAAGACATTCTTGAAATTAACCAAACCATCAAGAGATTGTTTAAAAACTCTAGTAGAAAGAAGAAATTACCAACCACCATTCAAGTGGAAGGTAAACTCTTTGATGTCTTATTTGGTAAATTAATTCCAAAAAAATATTGGGACCCAGGTAACCTTGTCATTTCATTAACCATAAAAGGAATGTCAATATCAAATTTATTGATTGATTTAGGAGCACCCATTAATGTAATAACCTCAAATACTATAGAAGAACTATCCATGACCAATACCCAACCCACATCTATAGTCTTGTAGTTGGTTGACCAGTCCATAACTAGACTTGAAGGGATATTAGAGGACATCATTGTCATAGTAGACACATGGGAGTATCTTGCAGATTTCCTTGTCCTTTGAGGGAAGAAAAAGAGGTTTGGATATACAATCATATTATGCTACCTTTGGCTAGCTACAATGGAATATTAACTAATTGTTGATAAAGAAGTGTGACCATTTCAAATAGAACTAGGCTAAAGGAATTGTCTATTTATCCACACGCTAAACCTTCTTTGCAATATGATAACAAGTTACAAATAGATGACATGACACACTCTAATGAATAGGATGCTTCAACTTTAACCATGGTCACAATAACCAAACACTTGGAAGGATACAAAAAATAGTAGAATGATGAAGAGCTATCCTCGATACAATAAAATGATTATAGATGGTCCTATTGAACTCTTGAAAACACATTGAAAACATATAATTTCCATTGATGGGGATAACATCCCTTCAAGCAAGTCATCAACATCTCAAAATATTACACCATATCCTTCCTCATTCTTGTCCCTTAAACATGTTACTCAATCCCTACAAAGGAGTTCACTCTATACAAACAAGAACAAAATAGGTCACTATTCAACCCAACAAGTAATTATTCATTAACATGTTGATAAATAGAGAAGAAACACAATTGACCCATTTATTAAAAGATCACACACAAGCATTTGCATGGGAATACAAGTACATGAAGGTGATTCATATAAATATTTATACACACCATATTTATATAGAAGATGTATGTCCAATGAGGCAACCTCAAGGAAGAATCAACCTTGCTTTGAGAGAAATTATAAATAAGGAGATAGAGAATTTTTTGCAAGTGGGATTCATCTACCTTATTTTTAATAGCCAATGGATCTCCCCACTGGCCATAGTCCTAAAAATTAACAATAAATAGCATGTATGCATAGATTATAGGGAGTTAAATAAAGCAACCAATAAGGATTTCTTCCCTCCCTCATTTATTAACTAGGTCTTATACAACTTAGCGAGTAGTTACATTTTTCCCTTCTTAGATGGTTTCAATGGCTACAACTAGATCCAAATGGATTTGAAGGATCGGGATAAAATAAATTTCACGTATCCATGGGGTACGTATGCCTTCCAAGTTTTACCCTTTAATTTGTGCAATACCCTAGCCTCCTTCTAACAAGTAGTCTTGGAAATTTTTGTGAACCTAACCACTACTTGTGTCTCGTAGTCTACATGGATGATTTCACAGTCCATGTTGAAACATTTGAAGAAGCCCTAAATACCCTCAAGGTCTTACAACAGTTTGAAGAGCATCATTTTTCCCTGAACCATGAAAAATGTCTCCTTATGATGATTGAAGGAATCATCTTAGGGCGCCATGTTTCCCAAGAGGGCATTATAGTAGACCCAAATAAAATTGGGATTATTCTGCATATTCTTGCACCTTGATCTCATATATGAGTCCATATATTTTTGGGACATGTTGGATACTACAGATGCTTCATTGAAGGTTTCAAAAGAATAGCAAAGCTCCTATTTACATTACCAAAAAAATACTCTAAGTTTTATTGGACTAATGAATGTCATGAATATTTTGAATCCATCAAGAAATATGCAATCATGACACATGTTATCAAAGGTCCAAATTGGGAAGAGTACTTTCATATCTAAACCAATGCATCCAACCAAGCTATAGGGGTTATTCTAAGTAAGAAAATTGAATATGGAGGCACCCATGTTATTTACTACATAAGAGAAAACCTAAATCTAGCATAAAAGAATTATATGACTAAAAAAATAATTATTTCCTATGGTTCATGCAATTAAAATTATGCCACTACATCACAAGATACAAGTTATTCATTCATACTCACCATGCTTCCATCAGGTATCTAATGAACAAGGCAAGTAGTAGGAGGTAGGTCAATTCAATGGTTACTATTATTATAGGAATTCGACATTGTCATCATTGATAAATTAGGAAAAGATAATATGCTTTTTGATTTCTTGTCAAGATTATATATACAAGGAAGTGATGAACCTATGGTGATACCTATTGATGCCAAAAATTGGAAAGGTAACAATCTTTATGGGAAACTCAGTTAATGGGGGGACCAATTGCGCTAAATTGAGTGACCTCCAGGTTTTTAAAGAAGTTGTATTCTTTTGTAATTGAGGTTTTGGAATGGGAAAAGGAAGAAAATATAAAAATAAGGATCTAACTAAGGCGATGCTCCAAAGATTAGATATAGGTAGGGTAAATCTATCTTTTGGGATTCAATTTAAGGGCCTGATCAACAATCTGCTATGTTCCAGAATAATAGAAATCAAAGATGAAAGCCTGAATATTTTACACAATAACATAAAATAACTCCCATACACATTTACTTAAAAGAGGATTCAAAGACATGATCTAAACTAGCAAACTTGTATTAAAATCATAGAAGTTTTGCAAATAAGCAATTCAGGACAATAATGACACATTATAATGTTTTATCAAATAGCTTAAGAAAAATAGAAAGGTCGAACAATGGCACAGTCTGAGAGTCTCATACAATAATCTAAAAGCAATAAAAATTCCCAGTGTCTTTCCCTAATTTTTCTATATTTTTTGAACCCTTCTTCTGAGGGAAGAAGTAGTATATATAGCTAAAAAAAATCCAACCGCTTGGCAGGCCAGTACAACAATGATTCACTTTGGTCGTTGCAACAGAAAATATTTGGGTCGTTGAACACAATCACTCTGCAACTAGATGCATCCTCGTCATATGATGGTAGTGGTCCCAAAAAAACCCTATGCAAACAAGTGTCATTCACCTAGGAAGGTAGTTAAGACACATGGCAGCTTGGTAGGGCACATAGCTTGCTCTTGCCTCCCCTTTGATGAAGTCCCCATGAAAGAGACACGTGGCAGTAGGTCGGAGCCTGCTTGTTGATTCCTCCTCCTTGTGTTAAAAGACGACGTAGTGAAGACACGTGGAGGAATTCCTTACTATTGGCGCTGACTGTGGGGTCCGTAAAAAATGTATGTGAATGAAAGCTACGTGGCACGTGTTTGGGGCCTGACTAAAAAGTGAAGGGAAGCAGCCATGAAGAGCCCATGGCATCAACACATGGAAGCATGGCGAGAGACGGTAGGGTAGCAAAGGAAGCAATCGTTGCGAAGAGCACCTAGCAGACATGTGGCAACGGCTGATGAAACTCTTCAAAAAGGGGCTCGATGATGTTCAAATAATTGAGGTGCAAGTCGGTACTTAGCAAGAAACAAAACCACCTGTAGGGAGCTTGAGGAATTTAACATTCACATCTTTTGGCGACTACCAAGGGCAATTCACTTGCGGAATGAGGAACCCAAAAATTTCTCTAACTTGTAGACTAGATTCCCATCCATAGGGCGACGGAGTTAGAGCTTAGAGAGAGCAACTTGCAGAGGTAGCTAATCAGCCTTGGATGGTGTCGATATGTCACACAGATTCTCTTGCGCTATGCTTAGATTGAGCATTTCCTTGCAAGGCAACGTCATGAATATCCCATCCTCAGACTCAAGTTGGAAGAGCAGTCACGCAATATGATGAGTGACACCTTTGATATCTGCCGTAGTAGGGGGTTGGCTAAAGCTTTGGAAAGTGGATGTATCTTGTTGTTTTTCTTCTATCTTTGTCACAATCTACTCTGCAGTAGCCATCGATTCATTGGAAAGAAATGGGGAGGGTAAGCCCATCTGGGTTAGCTGGGAGAACCTAGCTCGTATGCCATTCATAGTTTGGTCCAGTTTGGCAGTTTGGTAGCACACTCGCTAGCATGGAGGATAGTCGAGTGCAGTGGATGAACTTGTTCGTTGTTTTGGTAGCAGCCTTCTGATCCCCGATCCCTGACTTTACTAAGTCTTCATTTGAGACATGTATAGCCTATCCAGTAGTTTTTCTGCCTTAGGAACCCTCTCTATAATGATCTGTGAGAACTGCTCAATTGCTCCATGAACTTCCTTGCCCAAACTCGCCGCCTCCACTATAAATTGGAGCGTCAATTGAAGTGTCAGGCAGAAGGCCTTGACCTTTTCCCAGTACAAAACATATAATTTTTGTGCCATTGGAAAGAGATTTGGCTGGGCAATAGGGGCCTGGGGGAGACTCCTTAGAAGGGAAATCTCCGCATCTCTCGAGCTGACACTCTGTGTCAGTTCTGCAATCCTTTTTTTTGCAGTCACAAGTTGCCCTTGGATGTTCCTCAATTCAGCGGACCAATTTTCCTCAACCCGGATTTTGTTTTTTGATTTTGTCTCAAGGGAAATCTTCATCTCTTGGAGCTCCTTCTCCAATTGGGCCTTTCAGTTCTCAAAGTCTACATCCCTTTGTTGCATTTGTTGCTCAAATTGAGTGCGTTGTCATTCAAACTCCTCACTCTTTTGTTGCATTCCCTACTCTGCCAGAGCCAACTGGTTCTAATATTCTTGGTTCCTTCGTCACAACGCGACAACTAAATTGGGGTCAATGGATTGGAACTTTGCAAGTTCCTCTCAGAGTTTGTTCTTCTTTGCTTGTGCTCTCTCCAATAAGCACACAATTTCTGCTTCCATCATTTTTTCCTTTGCCAGTAGGACCTCGACTCTATCCTTTACAAGTTTATCTCTTCTAATTTCTTCTTTAGCTGGCGACGAGACTTGAGGAAGTTAGTGGTCACCACCTATTGTGTTTCTTCCATGAGCTATACATCGTCTTGTGGTCGGGCTATGCTCAAATCGAGTCCCATGGTGAACATCTTGTAATCATCGGGTTGCATCTCCCCTTGCGGTTTGATGACGTTCAGATACATGGTTGAGAAATGGATCGATATCTGAGCTTCATTGAAAAAAATATACACCTACAGCTCTGTCGGCTTCTTGGCATCCATGGCCTTTCGCTTTTGGATTATGAGAGGTTGTGCTTCCTTTGTATTATCGCCCTGTGCCATAAATTGGGCTAGCAACTAAACTAGCCCACCTACGAAAGGTGCACTGGGAGGTAGGGTGAAAGGGAACGTGAGGGTAGTGGTTTTGGGTGCTTTCTTCTTTGCAAGATCAACTGTAAGTGGGGAGAATGGAGGGATATTCCAAAGCTCAGTTTGTGAACCAACGGGAGGACTCATCGGGTGTTGCGGCGATAGTGGAGTCATGGCGGATTCCAACTGCTAGGCGAATAGGGTTGTGGCCGAGATAGTAGTAGCAGGAGGGGTATCAATGGTGGTCGCACTTGCAGAAAGAGAGGCGATAGCAGATTGGGTAGTGGTGAATGGTGTAAGGTTTTTTGGAGGCATCAAAACAAATGGTCTCACCTGGGAGAACTGGGAGAAACCTATCACGACCATTGCGGAAGAAGTGGAAAAATAAGGGCCAACACTTGTAGTTATGGGAAATGCAAAGACAACAGGGGACACTAAAGATTGTGAAGTAAGAGAAGACGTAGAAAAAGTTGCCTAATGTCTGGATGATTGTGGATCCTGGCTCGCAGCTCGCCATGGCCTCCTGGCTTCCTGCGGGTTCTTGTGAACTCTCCCCAGAAATTGCTTTTGTGTGCTACCATTTAACGGGTAGGGAGTCTTCCACTTGTATGGTCTCTAACTGTTGTTGTGTGGGCATCCTGGTTCTTTTTGTAGTCTAGGTGCGAGTCATTGAGGCCCTTGTACATGATATGTTCACCCGCACGTTTGAAGAGATCTTGATTGGTTGCTTCGCTGCCCTTTCTTTTTGTTTCAATGGGGTTGTTTGTGTTTCAATTTCCTTCTCCTTTCCCTTCCCAGTATCTATCCCAGCCTCCTCCGAAGAGAGATCTTCATCATCACTTGCGTCAGAATCAACATGTGCTTTGTTCCAAAATTTATCAAATTTATCATCTGTCTCCACGCCTTGATAAGGGGCATCACAGCGTTGGATTTCTTGTCGGTAGACCCATAAATCCTTAATTTTTTCTTCAATCCAATTTTGATTTCTTGACAACGCATTGTGAAGAGTGGACCCAATGCGAAGCTTCTCATTATAATTGTTGAAGCGAAGTAGAACTTGAGCCATGGTAGCCTACTATCATTGGTTGGAATATGAGCCAGATCAACCAAGAACTCATCCTCATCCTTTAGTGGGTTCCGCCACTTCTCCTAATAAGGTCGGGGGATATGTGTTGAAAAATTCATTTGGTAAGTCATTTTTGGGGTTGTAATTCCATTTGTCACAAATCATCACTAACCCTAGATGAGTCAGCTTATCTTCCAGTAGCTTGTGTGTCTTCTTTTTGGCCATTACCATCATTTTAAAGCTTACCGGGCAGACGGAAAATTTCTTCTTCTTGGTTGGTCCTCCTCAAAAGGTGTAGTCGATAATGGATACTTGTTGGAAAATTTTGAGGGGTAGCACCTGATTTTTGAGACATGTTGGAAGCCGAAACGGTTCCCCGGTGAAGCTGCACATCCTAATGAATGTGAAATCTTCTCCAAGAAACTAGTCACATTTTGGAGTGAAATTTTGCATGTATTCTGTCTAAGTTACAGTGAGTCGATAAAGACTAGGATCCTCACTCAAATATTTCAAAATCAGAGTCAAGAAATAATTTGAAAATGAATAATAATCGTAAGTAGAGGAGAGGAGAGGAGTCCATACAGAAACTGGCCTTCTTTTGCCCGATTCATCAAAAATAGCCAACTTCACATGTTTCTTGAAGAAATCAGGGTTTTGATGCAAAAACATATGGGCAAGGAAGAAAGGAAACTTGAACCTCTGTTGCGTTTTGTAGTCCCTTATTTTCCTTAGCATCTCATCAACAAGGAATTGTGCGAAGTCATACAAGAAAAAGGAATGTTGCCTACGCAACTGAAACTTCAGACCCAACTGAAACTCTTGAACATACTTTTCGGTGCCCAGGCCACAAACAAATGTCATCATTGAGAAGGAATTGTGTGGTGCCAGAATCTTTGGTGGATTTTTCTGATCTTCCTTAGGCCTTTGGGTTTCTTTGTTATAAAAATCTAGATCCTTTTGTCTGGTTCTCCATATTTCATCCCCCTTTGCTAGATTGAATAGCTCTATCATTTCCGCTCTGGAGCTTTGGTTAGGGATATATAGCATATTCTAGATAGCTCCTGGGTAGATATTAACTTTCAACTACTAACCCTCGATGGTATTGGTGCTTGGGTTGAAATTTTCAATGGTCGCATCGACTAATTCTGGGCAATAGTGCACAAACGGGACCATATACAGTGGAAGCCCGTTGAACCATAGCTTTTGTGCCAAAGAATCTAGGTCACTGATTTTCTTCATCCTTTCATAGGCTGTCTCCCTAAAAGACCTAGATTTCTTTGTGAGGATGGGATCATGAATATTATCCCAATCCTCCTTGATTAGGCTTTGGTCCCTATAATTTTTGGGCTTGTCCATAGCCTACGTGTTTACCCACTCTGGCTTCTCAGGTATACCAGGTGAAGCGTAAGAGACGTCTTCAAAGACATAGATGGATGATACTACACTCATAGCATCAAACAAGCTTTGTGTTGCCTCTCCTTGTGCCTCTACTTGTGCCTTTGTTTGAGAACTTTCTGTCATTTTCCTTTTGTTGGAGACTTCTGCTCAACTCAAATCTTTTGCAATTTGCTTCGACTCTGTCTGCGCTTAAAACTCTTGCTCTAGGTAGCATGCTTGAAAAGAATTCACAATGTTAGAATTTTGCATGTGATAGTTATTTCCTTCTTGGGGTGGCCAATAATGCTCACCTTTTAGCATTAAATTTGGCATGTACCACCAGTTATTTGCTCGTACGAAATGATTTACTTGTCATTTTGAAATGACAAGAATTCATAATGACCTTTGGTAATGATGTCCTTTGCATGATTTTCTTGGAGCTTGAGCCAACAATTTGAAGGCAGCTTAGGTGTTCGTATGTTGTGGAAATTAATATCCCAAAAGGAATGATTAAGCCCAAATATGCAATAAGTTCTTGAAAAGATACGAGTTTGTCTTTAGAGTTCAAAAAATGTATGCAACATGACACCTCAACATTTAGCCATGTAGACTACTGCCGATGATTGCCACTAGCTTATGCTAATTAATTAGCTTCTATTAATCTTACACGCAACAAACCGTACCTAGCAAATGCAAGTGGGTGGGAAATTCGAGCAAGCCCTGGTGTGATTTTTGAGTTGGTACTCAATTAGCATCATGCTTATGGTATGCAAATTACCACGCATATCCTAGCTATTTCTATAAATAGGTGCTTAGGCAATAGCGAAATCACACTTAGCAATTTTAGTAGAATTGATAATAGGCAATTGGCTTAGAATTTGGCATTAGGCAGCTAAGTAGAATTCCATAGAGTTAGGCTTAAGCAGTCTACGTAAAGCTAGCTACCAGACATTTGGTGAGTTTAGCACCATGAATACTCATATTAGGTTAGTCTTTAAGAAATCCTAGACAACCTTCCTTGGTGAAATCTTGACTAGGCATCTCAAAAGAATGACCAAGAATAAGCATTCACTAGCCATTATAGTGATGAAGTGGGTACTAGGGAGGGACTACATTGAATATGAAGACAAGTACATAGTTAATACTGATGTATGCTCTCACTTCATCGTTTCCATGCTCGACATCTAGGTTCCCAAGCTGTTATTTCTTCGCCTACTGCTCGAAATATTTCCGAAGAAGTATCTGGGCGGCCTAGGAGAGGTGGTGGAAAATTTTGCGTTTGGTATAGGCCTTCCAATGGCAAGTGACCTTTAGAAGTACATTGAAGAGGACATAGTAGTACCATGGGTGCCATTCTTGAGCAGTTTCTGCATCTAGTCGCAAGAAGAGCATCGCCAAAGGGTAACCCGTGCATGCCACTTCTTGTTTCGCTTGTACAACGTGGTTCCTTTTTACAACATCAACTAGTACATTGAATTTAGGAACCTAGTATTCCCTCCGCCACTCACCATTGCTCCTGCAGATGTTGTTGTCGGTCTTGTTGATGAAGTAGTTCTAAACGCTATTGTTGATGCCTCCCTTGTCCCTACCCATGACTGAAACTTTCATGCTTTAAGAAATCTTATTTTTGTTAATATGTTCTGTATATATGCCTAGAAAAAAGGCTTTACCATAGATAGATATGAAGAAGATACAAAATATATATAGATATACTCTAAAAGCGTGACCTTTGGGCCATTTTGACAATGTACTTATCAAAGTATATAAATATAATGAAAATACAACTTGTATTATCATTTTGTCTCATTTTCCTTTTGATTTTGCAATGTGGGTTCTCTTTTTATTTTCCTGCATATATGTGTTCATTTCAATTTTGCATATGGGTGTCATTTTTCTCTGCTTCATGGGTTGCTTTTGCTTTTTCTTCCTCACATTGTGGATGAAAATTATTGAAAGACTGGCCGACAAAAAGCATGAAAGAAAAAAAATAATTACACTACTCACATATTTACACTACCAGGATAATTTTGAAGCTTAATTGAACAATTTTAGGTGGATTTCATTAATAGGAATCTCCAATACTTCGTGCTCCATGTTTTCTAATTTGTATGCATTGTGTTACTTGCATTGAATTATTTTGAAAGGGCCTTCCCAGAGGCTATCAAATTTTTTGTGTTGGCCTGATTTGCAACCCTTTCATTGAATTTGAGCACTAGGTCCCCGCATTTTACACCTTGGTCCAAAGCTTTCTTGTCGAACCATCTCTTAACCACCTACTAGCGGTTGGACATGGCTATCAGGGCCTTTTCCTTTTTTTCTTGTACTTCCAGCAACTCAGCCAATCGAACCTCCATGGCACCATTTTTTTCTACCTCAAGAGATTTGAGCAATTGCAATGCCAGAATCTCCATGGAGATAGGCAATAGCGCTTCTTTCCCATACACTAGCTTATATGGTGAAGTATTGAGGACTTGCTTAGGAGTTATGTGGTCTACCCACAGTGCTACCCGAAGGTTTTTATGCCATTCTTGCTAGTGTTCCAATTCGATCCTTTTGATGAGTCAAACTAAATTTTTGTTAGTCGACTCCGTCAGGCCATTCCCCTACAGGTAGTAATTTGATGATTTTTTCAAGAATATGCCATGCGCGAGTGTGAATTGACGTATCTTAGAGCATAGGAAAGCCTTGGCATTATCAGAGATGATGGTTTTGGGCATGTCGAATCTCATCACCAGTTCTTCAAGGAAGTCCACTATCTCTGCCTCCATTACATTCTTAGGGGCATGGCTTCGATTCACCTGGTGAAGTAGTTTTTGTCCATTAGAATCCATTTGTGTCTAGAGCTAGAGGCGGATTGATCATTCCAATGAAATCAAGGCCCCATTATGCAAAAGGCTCGTCAACCACTATCAGATTGAGAGGCATCACAAAAAAAATTCTTCTTCCCACAAAGAATTGGCATTCCTTGCATTATTTTACCAAGGAGTATGAGTCGTTGAATAGCATAGGCCAGAAGTACCTAGCGCACATGATTTTGATGGTGGTGGTCTTCGCCGAGAAATGCCCGCTCATGAGATTGTTGTGGAAAGTGTCAAGAATCCTCTTCGCTTGCTTGATGGTGACACACTGCAATAGAACAACATTGAGGTTCATTTTGAAAAGGACCCCTTCAATGAGCGCATACCCATTGTTTTGTAGTCGGTAGAATCTTCTCTTTTGAGAAGGAAGGCCTGACGGATATTTTCTAGTATGCATGAATCTCACCCTGTCTACCAGCTAGCGGACTTTGGACTTGGACTCATTCGTTAGAACCAACTCCGGTTGCTCCTCTTAAACTATCATTTCTTTTTCGTGTGCCAAATATTCGCATAGTCCTCTTCCTCAGATGGTCATTCTAGGCTTGACCTCAATGTCATATTCAAGGATCTTAGTGATCCAATTGGCCCTTTTTTTGGTGATTTCTCCTTCCATGATATATTCACACACATTGGAATGTGCGACATAAACAATCACCTTGTTGCAAGATATTATATGTTGAGACTTCTTGAGTCCCTTAACAATTGCAAACACTTGTCTTTCGATGAAGTTGTAGTTCATCTCATATTCCTTTAGGGTCTGGGAGTGATGTTATTAGATGTTCTCCCTTTCCTTCGTCATCCTTTTGTGTTAAGACAGCAGCGATGCTTGACTTGCTACTGAATACATACATTATGAATTCCTTCGATAGCTCTAGATTAACCAACATAGGAGCTGAAGAAATAGCATCCTTGACCTTCTCAAAGGCTTCTCTAGCTTCTTAGTCCATTTGAATAATTGATCCTTTTTCAACATCAGGGTGATTGGTATGATTATCCTTGCAAAATCTGAAATGAATTTTCTCACAAAATTTACCTTCCCCAAGAAATATTGGACTCCTTTTTTGTTGACCAGTAGGGGAATTTCTTTGATTGCTTTCACCCACTTAGGATCAATTGAAATTCCTTCTTTGGACACTACGTGTCCCAATAGCTTGCCTTGCAGCACTCCAAAGACACATTTTTTTGGGTTCAGGGATACCTCGAACTCCTGGTATTTTTTTAAAACCATCTCAAGGTGATTGAAGTGTTCATCCTTATGTTTGGAGAATACAATTAGATCATCTAAATGGATTAGGATAATCTTGTTAATCAATTCGCTAAAATTGATATCCATGGTCCGCTGAAAAGTGGCTCCCACATTTGAAAGGCTAAAAGGAATTTTAGCATATGTGAAAGTTCCCCACTTGGTAGTGAATGTTTTCTTGTGTCAGTCATCTTCTTTAACCTGGATTTGATTGTAACCGAAGAAGCCATCTAGCAGAGAAAACATTTCCGACCTTGTCGTTGTTTGCAAGATTGACTCCATAGAAGGCAGTGAATAGTGGTCTTTTAGGGATGCTCTATTCAGGTCCTAAAATTCAACACATAAGTGGATATATCCATTCTTCTTTCATACTAGAACTAAGTTGGATACCCATGTACTATGCTTGATAGAGAAGACGATCTAAGACTAAATTATCTTTGTCAGCTCTTGTGCCATCAAGCCTTCGATCTTTGGATTCATTGGCCTCTATTTCTGGCAGACTAGTTTTGCACCTTCCGTTAGCTCTATCATATGTTGGATGATGTCAGGATCATAGCCCTTGAGGTCATCATATGACCAAGCCACTACTCCTTGATACTTCTCATAGAAGTTGACGAGCCTCTCCTTATCGTGATGTGGAACGTCTTTTTTGACTTTGAGCTTTCTTCCATCTCCGACCTGAAGGTTCGCATAGTCGCTTTTTTCTGCCACAAACTTCCTTTTATCATTTCTTGCATCGTCACAATCAAACAATTTTTCAAGAGTGACAAGTCCCTTCAGAAGCTTATTAGACCTTAGCTGAATGATTTATCCATTGTAGGCCTCAATAATCTTTGGTTGGAGTTGGTCAAAAAATTCTCCAGACTGTTGGATGAATGAGGCAATGTTTTCATCGCTGTCAAATACCTGCCAACTTTGATCGTTATCTAGAATCGCCGATCGGACTATCACTTGTACAGAGTGTTTGTTATGAATCAGGTCAAAGGCAGGGTCAAACTAGGATCTGATTGCAACCATGCAGTCTACATCAACATTTTGTTCTCAGGGCACTATCTGGATGTTGAAGGCTTCAAAACCCTCAATTAGGTCCCAGACTCTATGTCTATAGGATCTCATGCAGACATTCTTGGTTGTAGAAATCCCTCAGACTTGGTTGACTATTAGTTTAGAATCTCTAAACACCATTAATTGCTTGATTCCCATATGCTCCGCAAGGCTTAGACCTTGCACTAAACCTTCATATTCAACTTCATTTTTCGAACAAGAAAACTAGAAGTGGAAAGATTGAAGTGTCTTTTCATTGTGTGGGGATGCCAAACATTTCCTAGTGCCTGCACCCACTTTGCATCTTGCTCCATCAAAGTGCAACGTCCATAGCTCAGAAACTTGATCACTTTCAAGTTCCTTTACGACCTTCAGAAGCACTTGATCTTCATCATAGATGACATAGGTGCCTAACCTAGTAGCATGATAGTTTCCAAAAGGATGAACGTCTATATATTTGCTCAAGAGAACTTCCTATGAATTGGTCTGATCTTCGGTCACTTTTTCATCTTTCAGCAACTCAGTGCAATATGTATCCTCCTTAGTGAAAGAGGTATGAGCAGCCTCAAAGTTGATCATAGCTTCATCGGCCACATGTTCTGAATGCATAGCTTCATACACTATTTTCATTTTAGCTCCATGCTTGGTCCTGAGGATCAAGTGTGACCAGTCCAGAGAAAGATACCCTCCTATCTTTGAAGTAAATTCTCAGGATAGGCAGAGACCGAACATGGGGGGAACATATGTGATCACAATGTCTTGCAGAATTGTGATGCTAGGGTAGGAGAAAAAAGTTAAGGGGAGGTCTTTGATGACACCTACAATTTTGACTTTGTTCCCATCAAGCTACATAACCCTCTTCTTTAAAGGTTCATAGCTAAGTCCTAGGGCTTTAGCTATCTTCTTGGGCATGACTGTAGTGCTAGCACTAGAGTCAATCATGGCATTGTGCAATAATTTATCCCCTACAATAAGAGCTAGGAATAAGGGTTTCAATTTTGACTTATCTTTAACCTCAATAGAGACTTCCTTTGTGCTATTTGTAAGAAATTTGGCAGGAGGTGATGAATCAATAGCCTTTCCCTTGAATGATTGCTCTATTGGCTCAATGACTGGATCCTCTCGAAGAGCCTTCTGTAGCAATGTCTTCTACTCTAGAATGGCTAAAATATCCCAGAGAGACACATTAGCTAATGATTTTTTCAATTGCTCCACCACATTGAATGGTGGCAGATTTGGAGGCTTTTTCTCCTTAGCTCTGGTTATTACAATTTCCCTTCACAACGGACATGGTTGTGCCACTGCAAAGGTATTGGGTGTCTGGTTAGAAGCACTTTTGGGTTGCAAATTGACTGGTTGAGGGATGACTAGTTCACCCGTGAATCTCCTCTTTGAGTGAGTGTTATAATCAGACTGCACTTGTGGGGTTTTTGATGTGGATGCATCGTTGGCGAACACCGCCTCTTCTTCTTCCATCCATGAGAAGAGTGTGTGATCGGGAGCTATATTTTTTTCTTGCTCCAAGGACATCCCCTAAATTTGCGCAATGAGCACCGCATTTTCCATTTGTGAAGAGGCATATACATAACCTCCATGGTCTGATGTCACACCTTGGCTGCGTTGTTCTACCACATTTTGTTGTAGATTGTCGCATAGGAAATTTTTGGGCATATGTGCATCACCACAGGGGAAGCACTAGGGGTTGATATCATCAACTTTTTTTATTTTTCCCCATTGTCAGCTCTATGCTCGAGCTTGGGTTAGCACTCTGCAGTGGAGTGGGTACTGACACTATCTGATTAGTTGTTTGAGCCTGTGGGTTTGTGCAAGCGCTTCCTTGGAACTATTTTTGTTGGTAGGAAGATCTTTAGCCTTGATAATTTTGATAGTTCAACTTTGGAGGTGCAGACTGGTTCCACTTGATATTAGTTATTTCATTGGCCATAGCCCACAACATTTCCTTGATGTCGCTTATCTCATCCTTTGAAGAGCCGGATGTAGAAGTAACATTCTGGGATGCACCTAGATATGTGTATAGGGATTGAGGAGTGGGCACACTAGTAGATGGAATCCCTTGGATGGGAACTGATATCCTAGGGAACATAGGCATGATGGGCCGAGGCAGCAACTTTCCAACATTTGTCAGATTGTTCTTCGCTTTGACTATGATGCTATATGTGCCTGGTAGAGTGGTTTTTCCAAGGGATTGAATCATCATTGAGATGTCGACGTTGATGGATTTTAGGTAAAACATGAACACCAAGTTAGTCGACGGGCAGATAGGAGCCTGAATTCTTTACCAAGTTATATGGAACTTGAGCGTTGAAGTCATTCATGGCTTCATATGGGGCCTACTTTATGATCTCTAGCTAATGATATTGCGAAGAACTATCTCCATCATTCGAGAATCTTTCATAGAAAGGGTCTTCGAGTTGATCCCAAGTAGCAATGGTATTATCTTGTAGCGTGCGGTACCAATCTAGTGCCTTACCTCTAAAAGAGGTTGCGAGCAACCTTAGCGCTACATTTTGGTTTGTAACTCCGTGTACCAGACACATGTCTACCACATCTTGTAGATGTTCAAATGGTGTTCTTGATCCATCTCTGATAAACATAGGTATAGCTTTTAAAGTAGAGACTGGGATAGGGGCCCAAACAGTGGGTGCTACTAGTGCTACAAAAGGAATTTTGGCATCCCATGCCACATAATTTTTGTTAGCAATGGGAAACATGGCTGGCGAAAGGGGTAGAGGAAGTGGAACGTTCACAATTTGGGTCACGACTTATATTGTTCCTAGTGGCAGCACTAACATCCCAAGATTATTCGTTGTTTGGGACCTAGTAACAGGTCGATGGCTCATACACTCTCTTTAAATTTAGATTCATTTAAGCAGTCCCACCGGGTGTGCTAGAAAAAACAAACTGTTGATGCCAAAAATTGGCAAGGTAATAACCTTTATGAGAAACTCAGTTAATGGGGGGACCAATTGCGCTAAACTGAGTGACCTCTGGGTTTTTAAAGAAGTCGGCTTCTTCTGTAATTGGGGTTTTGGAATGGGAAAAAGAATCAGATATTAAAAATAAAGATCTAACTAAGGTGATGCACCAAGGAGTGGATATAGGCACGGTAAATATATCTTTTGGGATTCAATTTAAGGGCCCGATCAACAATCTGCTATGTTCTAGAATAACATAAATCAAAGATGAAAGTTTGAATATTTTATACAATAACATAAAATAACTCTCATACACATTTACTGAAAAGAGGAGTCAAATACATGATCTAAACCAGCAAACTTGTATTAAAATCACAGAACTTCTGCAAATAAGCAATTCAGGACAATAATGGCATAGTGTAATGTTTTATCAAATAGCTTAAGAAAAATAGAAAGACCAAACAATGGCACAATTTGAGAGTCTCATACAATAATCTAAAAGCAATAAAAAGGCCTGGTGTCTTTCCCTAATTTTTCTATATTTTTTGAACCCTTCTTCCGAAGGAAGAAGCAGTATATATAGCTAAAAAAAAATCCCACTGCCTAGTGGGCCAATAACATAAAAGATTTTGTATCTTGAGCAATGATGCTTGCAACAATGATTCCCTTTGGTTGTTGCAACAAAAAAGATTAAATCAATTGAACACGGTCACTCCCCAACCAAATGCATCCCTGTCATATGATGGCAGTGGTCCCATAAAAACCCTGTGTAGACAAGTGTCATTCACCTACGAAGGCAGTTAAGACACACGGTAGCTTGACGAGGCATGCAACTTGCTCTTGCCTCCCCTTCGATGAAGTCCCGAAGAAAGAGACACATGGTAGTAGGTTGGATCCCTCTCATTGATTCCTCCTCCTTGCATTAAAATACTACGCAGTGAAGACACGTGGAGGCATTCCTTACTATTGGCGCTGACTGTGGGGTTTTCCAAAAATGTATGTGAATGAAAGCTATGTGGCACGCGGTCGGGGCCCAACTAAAAAGTGAAGGGAAGTAACCATGAAGAGGCCGTGACGTCGACACGTGGAAGCATGGCAGGAGTCGGTAGGGGAGCAAAGGAAGTAATCGCTGTGAAGAGCGCCTAGTGGACACATGGCAACAACAGATGAAACTCTTCAAAAAGGGGCTTGATGATGTTCAAATAATTGAGGCGTGGGTCAGTACTTAGCAAAAAAACAAAACCACCCATAGGGAGCTCGAGGAATTTAACATTCAAAATACCTTCAGACCAAATGAACACACATTCATCATATCCATTTGATCCCCTTAGTTCATTGGTTTATCCAACTATTTGCCATAGGGAAGTGCTCCACACACTTTAGTCTAAACAAGTTAAACAACTAATCAAGGAAAGTTCTAGGTTTAAATGATTGAATGATATCTTATTTAAAAATTCCCTAATCATGTGTTACAAATATTTTTTCATGAAAGTAAGGTATATGATTTCATATATACATGTCATGATGAACCTGTAGGAGGTTATTTTTTTACTCTTTGAACAAGACACAAAGTTCTTGGGTAGGATACTACTACCCCACCATGAGCAAAGATATCCACCAATATGTTAAGCAGTGTGGTCAATGATAATGAATGGGATGACTTACATTATCCAATAAAATTCCTCTCCATCCTTAAGTGGATTTTGATCCATTCCAGAAGTGGGGTACAAAATTTGTGGGACCCATTGAGCCTTTTTTGAAAGGAAACTACTATATAGTGGTTTGCATCAACTATACCACTAAATGAGTAGAAGCAAAGTCCTTGCCTACGACACAGGAAGAGAAGGTAGTAAAATTCTTGTACAAATATATTCTATAATTATTTGGGGCCCCAAGGGTCTTGGCTTTGGATCAAGGTCCACAAATCATGTCCATAATGATCAAAGCTTTCATGAATCGATACTAGATTAGTCATATGAAATCTTCTTCATATCACTGCCAAATCAATGGGCAAGTTGAAGTAACCAACAAGGGACTATAAAGTATCTTGACCAAAACCATTTTAGGAAATAGGATCGATTGGGTTGAAAAACTATTTTAAGTTGTTTGGGCCTACAATACATCCTAGAGAACTACCAATAACTTCACCCCCTACGAGCTATTATATAGGAAGCATCCCACACTCCATATAGAGTTTGAACTAGAAACACTATGGAAGGTGCTAGAGGTAGGGATTGATCTCATAAAATTGTAACACCTCCAAATTACATAACTGAATAGATTGGATGAATTGTAGTTCAAAGAACTTTAGCATATAGAGTTGATTCAACATCAAAGAAATGACATGATAAGCACATCATCAACAAGCAACTGAAGGTAGAAGACTAGGAATTATTGTATAATTCTAAATATCATGAATTCAAGGGTAACTAACACATAAAATGGCTATGCCTATACAAAATCGGTGAGGTTTACAAAAATGACCTATAATTCAATGGGCACCAATTTATGGCAAACAATGAACTCTCCTAATCACTAGACATAGGTTAAAGCTCTATCACAACCCAACATCCAAGGAAGAGTTGTTATAGAACTACAGGCTCAAATTGACATTTTACTCCAGAATATCTCTCTTCTATGGGTATGATGCCCTTGTCCTTGATTAGCTCAAAGGAAGCATACTTAAATCAAGGAGATGGGTTGAAAACCAACAAATGACAACCCTTCTACCCCAAAAAATGGGGGAATGATTGAAAACCAGAAATAGTAACCCTCCTTGGGGATGGTTGAAAACTAGTAATGGTAGCCTTCTCCATAAACTATTTACTAAAATATTTTGGCTTTGGAGTGATTTGCACTCATCAATTACCTCCCACTCAAGTTCCAGGTGGCTTTCAATAAACCTTGTTTTTCAATAAGCCCTCCAACTAATTTTGAACTCATAATCTTGTTTAAGCACTTTATTTCCTTGGAACTTGATACTATCAAAAACTCTTGTGAATTCTTGATGATGATTTCTATATCTTTTGACCCTAAACACACAATTAAATTTGTTACCTCTTGTTGAGCCCTAGACAACACCCAACTTCTACCATTCCTTGTGCTATGGATGGCTCCACTTTTGCAAAATATTTGTCACATTTGTCATCAAGGAAATCATATGTGTAAGGTACGCACCTCTCTATGCATTTTCTATTTTTCCTAAAAAACAATTAAAATTATCTCCAATTACAATAAATATACCAAGCTCTCAAATGTATGACTTTTTCCTTATGATTATGGCAAACAATGCAATATCTTCTAGGCAAGAAACAAGGTTGTACTCTTTGGATTAAAGGGAAACTAGAAAATTGGTTACATTTATCAACAAGGATACCCTTTGGGTATGTAGGACAATATGACATGCAAATGCTTTCAATAACATGACTTAATATCAATGGGCCATTATGTCTGTGCAACCTCTAGTGGAATTCATTGTAGATCACATCATTTATAAAGCAACATGGAGCATTAATTGCATTTGATGTGATCATTTCCACCATTTCCATGCCATCTCTTCCAAATTATCAATATCTATTCAGTTTCCAATAAAATGAGAGCTTCACATGAGTTACTAAAATTATATCGAGAATCCTCTAGAGTAGCATGACTTGTTGTGTGAATTCTTCCAACATGATTGTTGTGCCTATAACACACATGCCCTATTTGGAATGGGGACCCTCTCTCTTTTCACTTTGTTGGATCGCTTTTTCCACTGCCTCGTTTTGCATGCGCCCTATTTTTGAGTCCTAAGTGATCAAAAATTCTTAAAAGAATCATCTTCAGTTGACCAAGTTTTGCTACCCTCAAATTTTCAAGGCCTTAGGCCTTTGTGGGATTTCCCTAGTTGTTTTCCTTCACACTATAAAACTACCGTCCTCTGGGCACTGTGGGTCCGCTCTATGCGAAGTGCTGCCTTGCTTTCGCCATTTCAAATGGCCAGATTAGCACGTCCTCCCACCTGATGAGAGCTGCACCCTCTTGTGTTGTTTCAGTTGCCGACCTATCTTTTGGCCAAGTCTGGGGAGTCATCCGCTCTATGGACTCCACCTTTCCTACCACCCTTCTCAAAATACGCACTCACCAACCATAGCCGATGTCATACCCACATTAATGGCATACATTAAATGTTAAAGGGTCTATAAATAGCCCATTTTGAGCTGTCATTTTCACCGCTAGGAATTCCAGGAGTTTTCTAGAGCCTCCCGCCAATGCCGCAGTCATGTCTGTCGACCTCTTGCACCGATTTAGAGTCTCCATTTGCAGTCTCCTCATTGATTTCATTGTGGTTTTCAGGTTGGTCTTTTGTCACCATTTGTGTTTTAAGTTTTCTTTCATTTCCTTAAAATTTGTTAAAACTCAAGAAGGAAAACTTGAAATCTAGCTAGAACACTCCTGAGCGATCAAAACCCACTTTTAAAATTTTGAAATCTACTAAAAATCGCCCATGAGGCACATGCAGAACTTGAGGACGCTGCGACCATTCTTGAACTAGGGCTTTTATGCTCTACGGGCTTGCAAAGCACCTGCCGCCATCACCCATTTCCTAAAACACCAAACTTCAAGACGGTTGGCCAATATCCTCAGCAAACCTGAGTTTGTGGAAAGACATCCACACTTTTCCACCGATGGTTAAATTTAAGTAAAATCAAAATGAGGGCTTTCCACCCTGTCGGGTCTAGTTGTGTGGGTTTTTGCCTTGCCTTCGCCGTTGTTCAAATGATCCCTTCAAACAATGGAGCTTTAAGGTCATCCTGATGGTCGGGCCCCTCCCCAATCGTTTCCATCCAAGTTCCTACGTTGAATGCCTAACCGCTAACCCTTTGGGCAAGTCGCTACTTGCAGATTTCCATCCGCAAGATTCCATCTTGGGTTCGTCATTTTAAACGGCCTTAGCGACCTGTTTGTCCGCCTATCGGGCCCCGCCTTCATGGTCGTCACCCAAGCTTAAAGCAAGAGTAACTTATCTTATGCAGACCATCCTTTATGGGTTTCCACTCCCCTTTCGTCGTCCCATCAACAACCCCTCAAAATAGCAGAACCATAGAGTCCTTCTGACGGGCGGGTCCTGATCCTACCACTGTTGTCCGATCTCCCGGTGCTAAAACAACTAAGTCTTGGCCCTTTTGTAGGCCTCTCCTTGTGGACTCCCGTCTGCGGGCCGTTGTGGCAATTTTGTTGTTCCAAATGGCCTCGAACATCCATCTCACCATCTCGTGAAGCCCGCACCTGTTACCTCCATCTCAACCAAGTAAACAAAAAATGCCTAAGTACAAAAGACTTTGCGGGCTGCCCCATGCGGGTAGCCGCTAGCGGGCGGTCGTCCTGTCATTTTGTGCCCAAATTCCCGAGGCCCTCCGTCGACCGGCTACGCGGGACTCGACCCTGCCATTTCAGTTTGACTATCTGACAATAAGCGAGTGATGCCCAAGCTTGCGGACCTAATGATGCGGGCTTCCTTTGGCGAACTTCCATCCTGCCTCTGCCATTTCAAACGGCCAACTCCCAACGACTTCCCACACCTTCCAGTTTGCACTCCTCTGAATGGTATGAACCGTGACAATATAATGCCAAAACTATCCCACGAAGTCACAGATCCTGCATTACAAGATGCCACTTGCAAGGTGCCACCTTTCCTAGACCATTTTTCAAATGGCAGAACACTAAGTAGCCAACATACCTTTTGTGTATGTGTACCTCAAGCTCGTGAGCCTAAATGATCAATTTGATGACCCCAAAGCCTCAATGTTGATTTGACCCACATGCCTAAATGGCCTGACCTTCTTGGTGGACCCCCACTTCATGGCCAAATCTTTATGTGGGTGGGGCCATACAAGTCATCGTGCCCTGCCTGTCATCTGTCCACAACTGCCTGTAGAATAGTTGTCAGCCTAGGGAAGTCTGCACCCCTGGGCCCGCATTGCCATAACTCCTTCAAACAAGTGGTTAACGATGATCCGAGAGAAATTTTAGGACCTTTGAATGATGAACTATCTAATCTAACATCATTTTTGCTAGATTTTGGCTAATGTTCCTCATGTTTTTATGCTTGAATGTGTTTACTGCTCCTTTTCCTATAGGATATATGGAACCAACTACAGGACCCTTAGAGGTGGCCGTGGAGAAAGAAAAAGGAAAGAAGTCAGCCAAAGCACCCAGAGGCAAGGAGGACAAAGATGAAATGAAATATAAGTTCCAAGGGGATCCCCTCAAGTCAAAGGTCGCCACGGACTCGAAAGAGATCTCAGATACCAACTTGGAGTATATAGACATCGATGAGTTCAAGTAGAGGGTTATTGTCAACCCCGGAATAGAAAATTCCAAAAGAATCAGAAGAAGCGGGTTGGCCAAAGCTGTCAGTTTCCCACCTGCCCTCATTGCTCTCGAACTTGTAATGGCCTGTAGAGAGGAATATCAAGAAGACACTAAGAGAATAGTAAACAAGGATGGCATCATTCTAGCAGATCTCTCAGCCAAGTCTATCATACAAAATTTCCATATACCAATTCCTTTGATGAAATGGAAGAAGCATCCAAAGAATATGCCAAGACCACATGGGATGTCGACCCCCTCAAGTGCAAGAAGTTGATTAACCAATATTAGCTAAAGGAGAAGAGGGGAAGTGTAAAAAAGGTGCCCTAGGAACTCTTCAGAATTGATTTCTACGAGGATAACCATGACTTGGTAACCTTATTTAGCAGGGTCATGGGCCTCCCAACTACAACATTGTTCCAAGAGTGGATGCTATACTTTACTAAAGAAATCATCAGGGGAAAGACCCAATTCCATTGGGCGGACATGATAAGCAATTACCAACATGAACAGTTTGTGGGAGTAAAGAAGACCTCCCAGTTCTACATGACTTCGTACCTGGTCTATCTACTTGTCGATCATGCCCAATACAGGGGATTATTTGTAGCCCCAAGCCTGAATCTAGGAAGATAATTAAAGGTATATAATAAATATACGTAGCTCCAGTACTGGAACTTTAAGAAAGACTATTGCAGAGTCAATGATGTCTTCATCAGGCATATAATTAGACTACTCAGAGGTGACTTTGAAAGAAGGGATACCCATAGTGCCAATGCTTATATATGATGCTTCGGCTTCCTATTTATCCAATTTCCCAAATTTATATACATCTGAGCTGAGGGATTCTCAGATAAACCCTATAAACCACCTTGGTACCTATTAGCTCTCAAAAATGCAAGCAGAATGCCTCAAGAGGCTGCCAATCTCTTGATACGTTTTAGGGTAACAGACAAGGTCAAGAGAACTCAACCTTCTACTCTTCAGGTGCTGCTAGACCTAGGCGGGTGTACCTTTCAAAATGAAGTAGACTTGACTTATGATTATCTTTCTTGCACAATGATTTGTCCACAATGGCAGATGGAAGTGAACAAATGAAATCAAACTTGAAAGTAGTAGCACTATTCTGATCTAGATCCTAAAATGCTGAATTAACAGATATAAAGAAATTGAATGAGTTCAAAATGATGAAATACAGAGACCAGTGCCCTATTGGGTATGCAGAGTCAAATGAGATTAGGATGAGCAACACTTCTTTGGAGAAAACTCAAATTATTTGGCATATATTATGTTTACAACTTGTATAAACATGCAATTCTGTAATTACTAAGATCTACTTGAATAATCCAAATGAATCTCTTTGATTACTATGATCAACTAAAAGGATTTAGTCTTTACTTGAAAGAACCAATCAATCAATCACACAAGTACAACAAATGTGCATTGATAAATTGAATACAAACTTGTTATATCAATTTAAACAATCAGAAAGAATCCATCTTGGAGACAACTTAGCAATACTTTCATTAGATTCAACAAATAATTGGCACTAAAAAAATGTAGCAACATCAACTGATTTTCATAAATACCTCCATTCTGAAATCATGCAACAATAGTCTCTGATCTGATAATTTTATTCTACTATATCTACTTGTAGTGTATCGAATATCTAATAACTGGTGTTGTTTTACAATTACAATATGTCAATTTATACACCAGCATGAGAAAAACATATCATATTTAGATTTCATGTCGGCCTGCAACGATCCTTAAACATCAACCTGTCGGCCACAAGATTTGTATTTATGTTGTTCACCAGTGAAACAGTCAGCGGGACAATGCAGCAGTAATGTCGAAGGCAATTCACTCGTCAATTGCTCCATTTGTATTTCGCTTTCACTGTGACTTCATCCGAGTCAGTGAGACGTCATTCAGATCCCTTTATGCCTTACCGATATGCTTCATACCACCTGCAGATTGCTATATCATTATGTTCGTCACACCGAAGTCACAGAGTATTCTTATGTTCCTACGTTGTAACACTATGATATCGAGGAGACAACATAGCGAACCCACTATGTCAGGCTGAAGGTCATTTATCATTTCCAAGTTGCCAAGACATAAGAAGTCTTTCACCGAACTGCACCTTTGGTTTCACCCGCTTCGCTATAGCTTTTAGATATTGGGAAGACCTTATGTAGATCGTTTTAAGTTTCACTGAAAGCCTCCTATCTAACACATATGTCGTTGTGACAAACTAATTTTCATGCCGACAAATTCAGCTCTACTTTCCATTCGGTGAGACCCCGGGCACCTCGCCAAGACCACACACTGAAACAAATAGGTCACACTGAGCAGTTATGTTTTGTTCTATTCACTTTCGCCAAGACATTTTGGCTTTCTCACCGACAGAGTCCTCATCATGTTATTGGTGAGACCGAAGGTCACTTGCTGAGACATTCCTTCGAAATCCCTGACTCTCACCGAGATGTATCTTTTAGTTTTGTGTATCGGCGAGACCTATTGATGTCGGGGAAACCTCATGTAGAGTGCTCTTGTTTCACCGAAAGTCACCCCAAGCTAGCCTTTTGTTCGCCAAGAGAAAATAGATCTCACACCGAAAGCCATCTAAAAGAACCTTTTTTTTGTGTACTCCGTTGGTGAAACAAATGATACTTGCTAAGACCTTCTACCGAAGCTCCCCATGTTTGGCCGAAACGAAACCCCATATGTCATTCGGCGAGACACCACAAATCTTATGCCAACAAAGTCCACATATGTCTCATCGGTGAGACCCTCCTGCATTCGCCAAGACTTACTCCAAACCCACCATAGTCTCACTGAAAACCACTTGAAAGAAATTCCATGTGTAAGGTCGGCAAGACCGAAGGTCACTTGCCAAGACCTTACAACGATAGCCATATCTCTCACCGAGCTTGATCCTTTAGTTGTCGGTTGGTGTAACAAAATGAAATCGCTATGACATAACGTTGATACCGCCAAGCTCACACTGATGAACCTCCATATACTTAGTCAGGGAGACATATTGAATTTGGTAAGACACTACCCCGATGGCTAAAACTCATGTCGATAGATGCCTCCACGGTCACCAAAACAACATGAATGTTACGCCGATAGCCAACCACAGATGAATGTCGGCCGCTGTAACAAAGAACATGTCTTGCTGAAACACCTACAACAGACAAATGTTAACGCACAAGCAACATGGGTCGGGGAGACAGTAAAGGACCTATGCCGATAGGTTCGGCAAGATGGAAAATGCACAACTCGATGGATTCTATGGGGAAATATGGGCAAAATACAAGTAAAAATATCACGAGATGAGAAAAATGCCTATAGAAGGACCCATATGGAGACTCAGGGGGGATGAAAGATATGCAAAATCATCAAATTTTAATAGTTCCAATAGTGGCTTCGTTTGGGGATGAATGATAGTAAGATCATTGCAAGGATCCAAAACTTTGGGCTAGCAGACTAGACACAAAATGACAAACCAGTGAGCATAAATGGAATGAATGGCAATGGGAGTGAATGCAAAATGGAGATTAATGGAAAATGAAAGTGAAATGGAGATGGAAAAAATCCTAAACTACTGTGCATGGAAAATAATTGTAAAGATGACCATCAAGAGTTGTCCATGCACTGGCAACCCTTAATCCTCTGTGTTTCCAATTCACCTGTTCTGAGTTGTTACAGTCTGAAACTCAAACCACACCTTCCCCTGTCAAATATTTGGTTTTGTCTTAAATTCATCAGAGAATCATCATGCTTGGTCACTGCTATTAAAAGTTCTCAGAGAATCATCATGCTCGGTTAGGCCCAAAATCCCTACACCACTCAGTAACTTGAATTTTTCATCATCAGGGGACAAACCCCTGTTATCTTCAATATGCAAAGAATATGCATATTTAATGCAAAATTCCTTATTATCTTTCTCATTGTTATGAATTGTGAAACATTCTCCCAGCTGTATTGAAAATTGACCATCAAAGTGCTTCTTTTGAGAATCAAAAAATTCTGTCATATCAATATTGTCTGAAGTAAACAAATCTGAAACCTTTTGCACCTCTTTGATACTGCCATTTGGAGACAACACTAGAATATGACCTATATCTTCAATATCAAGCATATATGAATCACTCGAATCTGGACCTCTATCATACTTAGTATGCTGACAAATGTCTTCTTCACATGAGTTAGAAACTTCAAAATCACATACCTTATCTTGAATGAACACAGACTTTTGATCAGCTTCAAAGGTTTCACCATCAACTTGAGAAATGCACTGAGAGTCATAAGAATCATCACACAAAGATCTCTCTCTGTCAAAACAAATGTAAGCTAGACAAAGAACTTCAGGATTACCTTCATGTGTATATCTCTGATATTCAAGAGTTAGCAAATATGAAATTTTCTCACTGCTAAGCAAATAAGTTTCTACATTTTCATCACTACAGTTGTACTCATCACTTTTGTCATCATCAAAAAGAGGTCCAAGATCATCATAGAATGAGAAAATAGAAACATTACCAGCACAATCACTTGTTCAATAATTTGACACATCACTTTGTTTGTCTGAACATATCTTTTCCTCATCATCAAATGCATCTTCATAGCTTTTAACTGTAGTAGGAGGTATTATATACTCATTATCAAATAAACACACATTGTTCATTGCCTCTTCCTCTTGATCATCACAAGAACTACAAGAATCACCTTGCTGCAGATTAAAATCCACAAATTCATCTTCACAATTTGTATATTCACTGGATCCTTCACAACATACACTGCCCTCTATGTCATAATCTGTTATGCAGGAAAGAAATTCATCATCCTCGTCTTTCTCATGCAGGCTATCATATGAACCATATTGATTTTTACCTGTCTCATCTTCTATTGGCTGCAGTGTATAATTGATCTCATGATGCTCATATGTGATATCATCATTGTCTTCATACCTTTTCCCCTGTGTGGTATTAATAAATTTATTTACTGGATCAGAGGTATATTGTTTTGATGACTCTAGCCAATACAATGATTCAGGCTCCCATGCTCCACCAGAGTACATCCTCCACATACCATTGCAGTCAAGCACAACATATTTTGGATTAGTACTGACTAACTTGTGTTGGGCTAATTCTATCTTGAAATTGCCAAGATTTACATCACAGAAACAATTGATCTGATCTTGTGGTACATAGTCAACAAGCTGATTCATTCTTGGCTCCCTGTATAACTTGACTTCCTGACCATTCACTGGAATAGTTGCATAAGACAAATCAAACTGGACATTTCCCCCAACTGTTGATGTCCATTGTCTTGATAAAAGCATCCAAAACTGAGGAGTATCAATCACTGTTATGTCTATATTATAAGCCACCTGTGGATAAGTAGCCAATTTGACTTCAACACCTCTCATAATGCCTACCACAGGTACAGGTCTGTTATCCATTGCATGGAATTTTCCTTCATATGTATCGACCCACATGCCAAGCTGCTTCATAACTCCTACTGGCATAATATTTATAGTAGCGCTAGAGTCTATCATGCAATTCCTCAGTAGTTTGTTATTTATGAGTAATGTAGTGAAAAAAGGATCAAATTGTGGGGGAGTTGCTAATACATCATTCAAGCAGACATCTGGGATACCTATTTTTTCCTACCTATTGACTGCTTGAATAGCTAGTTTCTTTTCAGAATTCATTATCATTTGAACAACACTATCTATGTATTCTTTTATTTTCATCAATTCAAGTAGAGGAATAGATATTTTTACCTGGGATAATGCTTGTGTGAAGTCAAAAGAAGAGCCCTCTACCTTAACAATTTTCTTATGTTTTGGCGTTTCTCCTTTGTCTTCTTCCTTCTCTTTTTTACTAGGCTGGTCAGGTTTTTGTATCTCTCTGTGTAATTCTTCAACTTCCTGCTTTTGGACATGCTTCTGTTCATTCTTATCAGGCTGTCTCTTTTCTAGATTTTTCACAGTTCCTTGTGTTGCCTTCTGGTCCTTCATGAAGATTCCCCTAGGGACACCTTCATTCTCATTTACTGTTCTATTTCTCAACCAGTATTTACTCTTCGCTTCCTCAACTGCAACAACAGTTAGTCTCTCTATCTCCTCCTTGGTGAGTCTCCTCATACTGCAGTGAGTAGGCATTTCATCAGAATGTTGTTCTATATAGTCCTCTTCAGAATCAGAAAAGACATGTTGTTCAGCCATATGGACATTGTATCTCTAATTTGAAACATCATACTCATAACCTTCATCCTCTGAAGATGAGTACCCTTCCTCAATATGGTGAAAAGTGTTTGAATTCAAATACACTTTGTGATCTTCTCCATTTTTTTCCATCAACATTCCTTCCTCTTGTATTCTTTGGGCTACAACACAATAATCTGGGGAATGTGGCTGATTACAAACTTCATAGAAGTAATTATTACTCACCATATAAGTTCCTGCTCAATGGATCAGGAGTCTCTTTGTTTTTGGGCCTAGTTGTTATAGGTTTTCCATCCTTCCAGTCTGTATTATAAGGCATATCATGCAACCTCAGCCTTTCATTTTTGTATGTGTTCTCCTGTCTGTACTGATAATTGTTGTTTTGTTGAGGAGGCCTAGGGTTGTCTCTTTTATTGATTATACCTGCAGCCTTCCTGTTGTTTTCAATTATCAGTGCTATCTTCTGAGCTTCAGCCAGATCTCTTGGAAATCTATTTCTCAGTTCGTACCCTATTTTAGGATCAAATACATTTAAATAGACACTCAAAGCTACAAAATCTGGTAGCCTTGATCTAGAGGTACCTTAGTCTGCAACTTATTGAATCTTCAGTTGAAATCATAAATTGAATCATTCTGATTTTTCTAAATTCGCATCAATTCATGAAGAGTTGCATCTGGTGCATTTAGATTCCCATATTGCTCTAGGAATCTGTCCTGGAATATTTGAAGAGAATTAATTGAATACACAGGCAAGCTGTTAAACCAATCCCTGGCATCTTCAATAAGTGACATCATAAACAACTTCATGTGTAAATCTTCATATGACACATCAATATCTTGGATGAAAACATTGAAACTTCTCAAATGCTCTTCAGTAGTGATTGCATTACTTCCTGTGAATTTGGGCACCATACCCCTACAACTACCATCCATAGGGAATGGGTATAATTGAAAGCCTACTAAATCAAACTGTCTAATCATAGTTGTATGTTGGTGAGGAGGAGGAATATGTGGGTACTGATATTGGTTCATAGGATTGTTGTATTGCACATTATGTTGTGGGATAAAAGACTGACCAGGAGGTGGATGCACACCTGTATGTTGTGTGGGAATATGAGGTGGATGATTTGGCTACTTATAGTGATTCCCTGTCTGATGGTAAGGAGACACTAGTGGATTTGAAGGCCCTGCACCATGATTACCTTGCTTATGAGGTTGTACATACTTTGGGGGGCAACCAACTATCTGATCAACAACTTGAGTTTTCTGTAATTTAGCCTCTAATTCCTCTATCCTCTTCCTCTGTAGTTCAAATTGTGCCCTTACTTCCTCAGGAAGCTCATGATCAATAAACACATTTTGGTTACCTTCCATATTCTGATCATGTTCATGCTAAATTCTGATTCGTTCAGGCTCAAGTCTAGCTTCAAACTCAACCTGCTTCCTAGCTTCAAACTCAGCCTGTTTCTGAGAATCGTGAAAAGGAAAAGTATTTCTTTGATCTTTAGGGGTACAAATTTTTGCACTTGACTCATCTTTCCATGTATCATAGCAATTATATGTTTCACAATGTGCTCCTGGTGCTTTGCCTTTGTCTATTATGCACATGTCCTCATTGATCCTCTTTCCCTTATCAGCTCTGTCGTCTTTGTGTGTCCACTTACTGCTGCCAGCAGGAGCTCCAGTATGACCTCCCTTGTACTGAGATCTTCTTCCATTCATGATGAACAACTGTAAAATTTATGTTAGAATCGCCACTCACTTTTGTCAAAAAATGAGAAAATACTTGATGTTTCTTATTCCTAGTGAAGTCTACATATAGTTCCTGACTCTATGAAAGGCCTTGATTCTGAATGTGTTCCCCAGCAAAGTCGCCAATTTTTTAGCTCTCAAAAACGTAGGCGGAATGCCTCAAGAGGCTGCCAATCTCTTGATATGTTTTAGGGTAACAGACAAGGTCAAGAGAACTCAACCTACTACTCTTCAGGTGCTGCTAGACCTAGGAAAGTGTACCTTTAAGAATGAAGCAAACTTGACTTATGATTATCTTTCTTGCACAATGATTTGTCCACAATGGTAGATGGAAGTGAACAAATGAAATCAAACTTGAAAGTAGTAGCACTATTCTGATCTAGATCCTAAAATGTTGAATTAACAGATATAAAGAAATTGAATGAGTTCAAAATGATGAAATACAGAGACCAGTGCCCTATTGGGTATGCAGAGTCAAATGAGATCAGGATGAGCAACACTTCTCTGGAGAAAACTCAAATTATCTGGCATATATTCTATTTACAACTTGTATAAACATGCAATTCTGTAATTACTAAGTTCTACTTGAATAATTCAAATGAATCTCTCTGATTACTATGATCAACTAAAAGGATTTAGTCTTTACTTGAAAGAACCAATCAATCAATCACACAAGTATAGCAAATGTGCACTGATAAATTGAATACAAACTTGTTATATCAATTTAAACAATCAGAAAGAATCCATCTTGGAGACAACTTAGCAATACTTTCATTAGATTCAACAAATAATTGGCACCAGAAAAATGCAGCAACATCAACTGATTTTCATAAATACCTCCATTCTGAAATCATGCAACAATAGTCTTTGATCTGATAATTTTATTCTACTATATCTACTTGTAGTGTATCGAATATCTAATAACTGGTGTTGTTTTACAATTACAATATGCCAATTTATACACCAGCATGAGAAAAACATATCATATTTAGATTTCATGTCAGCCCTCCATAGAATTCGGGTTCAAGTCATGTTGGCCTGCAACGGTCCTTAAACATCAACCTGTCGGCCACAAGATTTGTATTTATGTTGTTCACCAGTGAAACAGTTGGCGGGACAATGCAGCAGCTATGCCAAAGGCAATTCACTTGTCAATTGCTTCATTTGTATTTCACTTTCACTGTGACTTCATCTAAGTCGATGAGACGTCATTCAGATCCCTTTATGCCTTACCAATATGCTTCATACCACCTGCAGATCGCTATATCATTTTGTTCGTCACACCGAAGTCACAGAGTATTCTTATGTTCCTTTGTTGTAACACTGTGATATCGAGGAGACAACATAGCGAACCCACTATGTCAGGTCGAAGGTCATTTATCATTTCCAAGTCGCCAAGACATAAGAAGTCTTTCACCGAACTGCACCTTTTATTTCACCCGCTTCGCTATAGCTTTTAGATATCAGAGAGACCTTATGTAGATCATTTTAAGTTTCATCGAAAGCCTCCCATCTAACACATATGTCACTGTGACAAACCAATTTTCATGCCGACAAATTCAGCTTTGCTTTCCATTTGGTGAGACCCCGGGCATCTCGCCAAGACCACACACTGAAACAAATAGGTCACACCGAGCAGTTATGTTTTGTTCTATTCACTTTCGCCAAGACATTTTGGCTTTCTCACCGACAGATTCCTCATCGTGTTATCGGCGAGACTGAAGGTCACTCGCCGAGACATTCCTTCGAAAGCCCTGATTCTCACCGAGATGTATCTTTTAGTTTTGTGTATCGGTGAGACCTATTGATGTCAGGGAAACCTCATGTAGAGTGCTCTTGTTTCACCGAAAGTCACCCTAAGCTAACCTTTTGTTCGCCAAGAGAAAACAGATCTCACACCGAAAGCCATCTGAAAGAACCTTTTTTTTTGTGCTTCGTCGGTGAGACAAATGATACTCGCCAAGACCTTCTGCTGAAGCTCCCCATGTTTAGCCAAAACAAAACCCCATATGTCATTCGGCGAGACACCACAAAACTTATGCCGAAAAATTCCACATATGTCTCATCGGTGAGACCCTCCTGCATTCACCAAGACTTACTCTGAACCCACCATAGTCTCACCGAAAACCACTTCAAAGAAATTCCATGTGTAACGTCGGCGAGACCGAAGGTCACTCGCCAAGACCTTACAACTATAGCCATATCTCTCACCGAGCTTGATCCTTTAGTTGCCGGTTGGTGTAACAAAATGAAATTGCTATGACATAACGCCGATACCGTCAAGCTCACACCAATGAACCTCCATATACTTAGTCAGGGAGACATATTGAATTTGGTAAGACACTACCCCGACAGCCAAAACTCATGCCGATAGATGCCTCCATGGTCGCCAAAACAACATGAATGCTACGCCGATAGACAACCACAGATGAATGTCGGTCGCTGTCACAAAGAACATGTCTTGCTGAAACACCTACAACAAACAAATGTTAACGCACAAGCAACATGGGTCGGGGAGATAGTAAAGGACCTATGCCGATAGGTTCAACAAGATGGAAAATGCACAACCCGATGGATTCTATGGGGAAATATGGGCAAAATACAAGTAAAATATCACGAGATGAGAAAAATGCCTATAGAAGGACCCATATGGAGACTCAGGGGGGATGAAAGATATGCAAAATCATCAAATTTTAATAGTTCCAACAGTACCCAAATGATCGGTTGATATTACTTGAACTCTCTAGGTAGTTGTAGCGTGCACACACCCTTCTGAGTGACAAGCATAGAGCGGGGATCCCTTATCTCCTCACATTTGGACAGGGTCATGGATGGACCCGTATGGCAAGCTGAAGAAGGTGGTCGGGATAGAGTATTCCCATTTGCATAATGTCGAGGACTTTTGGGCCAATTGTAGGGATGATAAGGAAGTCTGTATGAGGCACTACATGCGCATGGCAACGTATTTTGTCAAAACGGTCAAATTGTTTCCAGTGTCGAATCAGATTGTTGAGGATGAAAACACAATAATTGATCCTAGGTATGAAGTTGTTGTTGGAAAAACAAGGACAGACAAATGAGAGGGGGGGTGAATTAGTTGTCACAGAAATTTAAACTTTTAAAACTTTACTTAACTTAGTCTCATAACTGAATAAGCAATTAACCAAAAAATAATTAACACATCAGAGAGACAGAGAACACCAAGATTTTTTACATGGAAACCCTGTTAGGGGAAAAACCACGGTGGAGGTTAGTCCACAATATTATACCCTGTTAAAAGTATAATGAGAAATAATGGGAATGCACATGCATACAGGCACACTTCCTAGAGCTCACTGCTCAAATACAAAAGAGGACTCACTGTCCAAAGAAAGTTTTGGATTAAAACCATCCAAATTGTGAATTGAGAAAATAGCTTCTACACAAGCCTGATTACAGTTCCAGTTAAGCACAAAAAAACCTTCTTCACTCTTTGCTCAAACTTCTTCACACTTCACTCAGTCTTCTTCACACTCTGCTTTGCAATCGAATGATATTCACACATACACACATAAGAGCACACCGAGCACACTTTACACTGATGAAACAATCACTCTTATATATCTGCAACAAGAGATTACATCAACAACTTAGTTGGCCAGAAAAATAAAACATATTTACAATGTCGGCCCAAATTTACAATTAAATTTTGAATGTGGATCTGAACACCATCGGCCAATACAATGATGCGACCCAAAACAATACTCACAAGCATGCTAAACATTCAAAATTTACTTTTCAAGGATCCACAACACATTACCACCATCGCGTCGGCTAGGAACATGCACAAGAAAAATATTTGACCACAAGCACGCCGATCAATGTGGATGTACCACAAAGATAGAGCATGATCTCAAAACATCCAAGAACACCAAGAAACAACACAGAGACATCTGCAGCAACTAGAATTACCAGAATTGCATAAACTTTACTGAGGAACACTGACAGCAACCACATAAATACTGTCAGACCACAACACTATCAAATCTTCATGCAGACCTTTGAAACTTTTGGTAGATGATCTAGATACACTAAAAAATAAACTGTTTATTCCACAATAGCTGATCTTCAACATACATAACAAGATACCTTCATGACCAACACAGTTCCACTGGGAATCTAGAACACTTCCTTTTACAATTTTCTCAATATCCTCAACATATATAGCCTTCAATACAATGATGCTAATAGTGTTGACATCAATGACAACCACATATCAACAACACATCCACAACATCCAACAGTTGTCACCAATCTACCACTGCCCCTGATTGATTGGAACGAGGAAGAGGTCAGTGACCTCGATATTCTGATGAAGCCTATTGAGGCAAGAACAAAGCAATGGATTGATGGGCAGATTGCTCAATTGAAGCTTCAAGGGGATACTTTAACATACGATGAGCTCGAGGATGAACTCAAGAGCGAGACTGATAGTGCCTCTACCACAGCTGCCCCAACCGGAGAGACTTCAACATCTCCTCCTACTACATGGTCCAAGAAGAGAAAAGAAACATTTGAATGCCAACCCAAACCCAGGGTATATTCAAGGAAAGCATCCAAAGGGGAACCTTCCAAGAAACGAAATAATTTGGTCAGTTTCACAGAAATGCCCACTATACGAGAGGACCCACTCTGTGAAGGAAAGGAAGAAGAGGCCGAGCAGCTAAAGTCCCCACCTGCTGCTTCCACTCTTACTGCCACCATTATTGTTGTTGCCACTATTGTCGCTCCTCTACCTGCTTCTCAGGAAATGGTTGCCTCGTCTCCTCCTACGATGGACATTTCAGTCCACCTTGGCTCTACTTCCCCTACAACACAAGTTATGGTCATAGATTCCTCATCTACTACTACCTCTCCACTCTCTTCCTCCTCCATGTCTCCATCATCAACCCTCCCACTGGCCACTACAACAATTCCAATTTCTACCTTCTCGCTCCCAAAATCCTTTTCTTGACACATGAAAAACATACACACAGAGCTATCTGGGGTGTTCATGAATCCAGAAGTACAAGCTGCTCTAGCACAAGTTGTCATTGGCCTTCCTGTCCCTACTCCTCCAACTGAGCCACTGGAAATGAAAGAAATGATGAAAATATATGAGGAGTTGGAAAGGAAAGAAAGGGAAGCAACCAAAGAAATGGAGGAAGAAACATATGATTATCATGAACACCCTAAATATCAACATCTAGTAATTGATAAAGTGGTGTGTGAGGATGAAGAAGAAACACAATCCTCTAAAGAATATGTTGAGGGACCGCACACGAAGTATATTGTGGAAACCTTCGACCTAGAGCTCGAGCAGGAGTTGTCCCAACAACTCAAGGATGTCGAAGAGGAAATTGACAAGTAGCCCTTTAATGGAGAGAAAGAAATAGACCAAGAAGTGGAGGTAGGCACTGAACCTCCAATAGGGGAGCAAGGTAAGAGCCTTGAACATAATGAAGAGATTCCTCCTTCAGAAGAGCAAGAAGAAAAGGAAAGACAAGAGAAAGAAGAAGATGATCCTAAATAAGAGGCTGAAACGAAGAAAATCCTGAAAGCAAAGCATCATGAAGAACACAGGCCTGAGTGAGAAGAAGAAGAAGAGAAAAACTTTGAGGGGGAGGATAGCCCCAAGGAGCATGCAGCCACTGAATCCCCAAGAAGATAAACAATATTTATTAAGGATTCAGATGAGGAAGAAGAAGAAAAGATAGAGCAGGAAATTATGGGCAGTAAGGCAATGGAAATTCAATGCACCCGTGAGGAAGAAGGTGATCGTGAATCGCCAAAAGAGGAATCCCAGGTGCGTGAATGGCTTGAAAATAAATTAGAGAAGAAAACCCCAACCCCAATGGATCCAAAGGGAAGGCTAGAAGCTATTCTATCTTGAGCATAGATAAGTGTGAAAAAGGAAAAGAGGCCGAGGGTTAGATCCCACCTAACAATGGATGCCTCGAGATCTAGGACGGTACAAATAGCCACTCTAGTGATGGGAGAAGAGGGGGTCAATTATAATATTTCTACCATTGACTTCGGGACAACCATGAGAGAATAGAAAATTGACCATCTTTAGGGATATGTCACCACCATTGTGCACCAAATGCACAAGGACAAGACCTCTAAGGAGGAAATAAAGGCATAGGTGGCGGATCTGACAACTTACATACAACAATGGTCTACCAATGAGGAGCTCCCCACCATGTCATCAGCACCACCTCAACTACTATCCAAAGAACATATTAGCAAGTTGGAAAGAAGGAAAAATTGGACAAAAACCATTGAGGAATGGTTCTGGCAGGTGATCTACAACTATAGGGCATGTTGTCAAAATGACTAACAAATTCAGGCTTATACAACAACAATTGGAGGAGATGGATAAAGTATGTCTCCGCTATGCTGAATTCTAAAGAATCACCAACCCAAAGGTTGAAGTTGTCCATAAAATACCAGACAAAGCTTGGGAAAAGGAATTTGGCATCGTCAAAGACAAACATTGGTTAATTGAAATGTGGAAAATGGCCCTTGATCATCCGAATGAGGTGCTAGAAAGAGTGTTACACGAGTTCAAGCTTGACCTCAAGTGGTAAAGAGAACATCAGGAAAACAACAAAGAATATATCAAGTTAATGACTAATCAGGATGTGTCTGCCGAAGAACTGGATGCAGAAAAGATTAAAGAATACTTCCATAAAAAGATGGAGGAGGGTGCATTCGACGATTTGTCCCTGCTCTTCATGGATTTCACTACCAGGGCATTTTTCCAATCAGAACAAGTGGTTAAGGCCACTCCAGAGTATACAAAGCATGTGAAGGAGGTGGCCAATCGTTCTAAGAAACTTCACTTTTAGATCCTCTAGTCTGAGATTGTTCAGAAGGATAGGCATCATATTTTAATGGGAAAATTCGTGGAATATGCCACCATCAAGAAGAGAAAAGGAAATCAGATCATAGATGATGAATTCCTCATAGTGTATCTACAACAAGGAAATCAACTAGAAGACAAAAGAGCTACAGTGTCGGCCACTAGATGACAAAATAGGCTAGAAGACAAAATGTAATTTTATATTGTAAGATATTTGGGGTAGGTGAAACCCTCATTTGTAGTGAATCTTGGCCACACAATGAGATTAAATCTTGGCCATTCATTTTTCTTTTTGGACACTACAAATAGGGGGGTCTCCTCTCATTTTCAAGAGAGAGTTGAGTTGTTGTAAAGACATGTTGAAATTTTAATAGAAGTTCATTGATTTTGGTGGATTCTTAAGTTCCAACTTTATGTTTCATGATTCTTCTTCTCCTAGTTAGTGAATTTGAGTAGATTAAATTTTTTGTTCTATGTGTTAGCATGTTTTAATAGATTAGTTAGTGATGTTCATTGATGGTGAATGATTTTTTTGTGTTGATGCCTTCCTTTTTGTTCATGCTTTTTGTTGTTTATTGATGATAAACTGCAGTGTAAAGCTAGTCTAAACATTGTTTGAATGTTGCACTTAAATTCTATCTTTTATTCATGCTTTATGGTGGGTGAATGATTGAAATTTGTAGGCCTTAGAATATTGTACTTGTTTCATGAGACTGTGAACTAATATGGTTAAGTGGGACTAATTTTTAGGAAGGTTGCTCACTGTAGCATCCCCCATTGTTATTGTTCATCAGTAGTTTCAAGTCTAGGAACTTCTCCCTTTCCCTGCCCTTTTTCCTTTTTTTGTAGGTGCTTTAGATAAAGTTCATTACACATTGTAAAGCCAAATCTAAATATTAAAGTGGAGTTTGAGACTGTTGTCCTGAACTTACAGCAATAGAGTAACCCTTCAGAAAATTTTATGAACTCCACCCAAGGATCCAATTCCCCCCTAGTTTAACCCACGTAAGGTTGCCCTATGATTTCCAACAAGATCACATCAAACCAACTAAGATATTCCATGCCTGTCATGACTTGACACCTGAGAGACCTTGGGGTAGCAATCTGGAACTTGTTTGCAGATTTTTACCTTTCAAGAGAGGTAGCATACTTGTGTGTTGCCTATGTTGAGAAGGTGCGAAAGCACCCATCAACAGAACTTGTGCTAGAAGGAGGGCCCTTTTGGAGTTAAGCTGGTTCGAATTGGATCATTTTTCCCTAGAAAAGTTCCATAGAATTCTAAGATCCACACCCAACAAAGGGGAATTTCGAGAACTGCAGCCCCCTACCAAGGCTATAAGGACTCGAAGATCGGACTCAGCCTCATCCTCCTCATCCACTTCATCTTATTCACCTCCTTGTTCCTTTCATCAGCCACACACTTGTCCTTCCTCTTCCACCTCCACCTCTTGCATTCAACTGTGCCAAACTGCATTTCAACCGCTTGCCTCCCACAACTAGGGTGTTTCCCCTGTCCCTACCTTCCAAGTTCAAGGCATAGTCCCAACTACCACTGCCCCTGTGCAGCCCTGAGTTCCTATTCAATAGAAAATACCACCTCCACCTCCCCTTATGGCTTGGCTAGAGAATAATCCTTCTCCATTGCTATTCAATGCTTACCATGACATGCCCAAGAACCTGAAGAGCTTTTGCATGAAGTTCAACCCTCAGGATCTGTAAAGGACAACTAAAGAACATATTAAGATATTCCAAACAACATTGAAAGATATGCAGATCAATCATGAAGATGTGGCATGCATACTTTTCCCTTATTCTCTAGGAGAGGAAGCCTTCTATTAGTACATCAATTGCCAACCGGGTCAATTACTACTTGGGATCTCTTGAAGAATGCCTTCTTGAGGAAATACAATATTTCAATCAACCCCTCATAACTATATCAACAATTCATGGCGATTCATAGGGAGGTTAATGAACCAATTAGCTCCTTCAACGATCAGTTTCACCGAGCATACACAAGATTACAAGCTCCATATGCGCTCAATGATGCCGTTGTCCTTCTTGTCTACTATGCAACCTTGCACAACCTCATTGCAACATTGGTGAAAAGAATGAACCCACCACCATCCAGGTTAGTGGATGCTTATGTTGAGGTGGTTGTAGCTAGCACTGACTTGGGAGAAAAAATTTCTAGTCCACTACCTTCCTTGGGACAGGTTGCTCACCCCATGCAAGTTCAAGGGCTCACTCAAGCTCTACAACATCAGACGCCTTTCATGAATCAAGTGTTGCAGATGCCCATGGTTCCTCATCTGAGATAGCCTATGAATCAAGCACCTCATGTGCCACATTATCTATAACCTCAACAATAGCAGGTTTATTCACAGCAACCTCAAGCGCCACTATATCTGTAAGGGCCTGAATTCCTACCCGCTTAGCAAAACCAATCAGTAGCACAACCCGTCTTTCTCCAAAATCAAATGTCGCCATCAAAAAATGCTGAGAAAGATCGGTTGGATGAGCTGACAGAGATTATCAGAAAAATGTCCACATAAATGACTCATCTCTAGAACCAAAATAGTTAGCTATAAGCTTCTCAACGCAACATTCAGGCCAACCTCAATCGAGAAAATAGGGACAACCGTGAAATGGGTACCTTGTCTAGGCAGAATTATGAACAAGGACATAATTCCAATTAGAAATTTGAAAGAAGGCCCTCACAAAGGAAGAGCCAAATGTGGAATACAAGACCGAACAATGGAGGTGTTCCTACTCCTCTTGATTAGCCTATTAGTACATAGAAGACAACCAGTGGAGTGTATCTCGGTGAGGCTACCTTATCTAGATGGTACCAGATTAGTAAAACAAATAAACACTCTGAGTTGGATTTCCCTGAGTTCCTCACAGTTGCGGAGATCTTTCAAGTGGAGGTTCAGCATGTCATTGATAGTGCAAGTTGCAGAGACATAGTTCCCTCAAAACAATATGACTCTTCCATGCTCGTGGTCAATCAAGCTCCATTTCCACGAAGCGAAAGCAACCAACCTGAGAATGAGGTTGCCTCCCCAAATAATGAGGAAGTAAAAGAGGTAAGTAACAGAGAAACTTTATCAAATCTCTTTACTTAAGTAGATAATGGTCTAGTAGATGAAGAAGAGTCCCGAGAGGATGAAGTTCACATGTTCCATCAAAGAGTCTCTCCTTATAACTTAAGGAAGAGACAAGCAGGGGGGCCTTTCATTACTTCTCCTCTGTTGAATAACTTTAGCACTCCACCTGATCCCAATGCTAGTAACAATTCAGGTTATCCCTATGTACCTACACAATACTTGAATAGAAACAAACAACCAAACCAAACCCAAAACCAACAAGCTAGCTCTTCCATAGGTAGATCCTTTGAGGCTAAAATTGAGCAAATGGGGGAGTACATTGTTGAAGAATTCAAGAAGGTCAAAATCATCCTTTCTGCTTTTGAGTTACTTAAGGTTCCTACAGTTAGACATGCCTTCTTTAGGGTAATCAATGGAACCCCTTCCTCTAGACCAACACAAGAAATGCAAGTCAAGAAAGTCTCTTTCGAAGAGCCCCTACGTGAACCCGTAATTCAAGAGATCATAGGTAAGAAGAAAGATGCCTCTTCCAATCAAAAAATTGGAAAACAACCTGCTAAAGATCAAAGTCAAGTGAAAACCAGGGAAAAGACCAACGAGAAGGATAAGAACCAAGTGGCTCAAGCAAATATTCCTGTGAGGTTGTTCCAAGGGAAGCTTGAAATGCCTCCCTTCCTTACCAACATCAGGATATTCAGGAAGAACTTGCATAATTTTTTGATCGACTCCAGAGCGTCAGCCAATGTCATGCCTTTGGTTGTATGCAAAGCTCTTGGGATTGTCCCCACACCTTCATGAAGAAAAGTAACTCAGCTGGACAAAACTGAAGTGAACATCGTCAGAGAAATCAATCGTATTCCCATGCAAATTGTTGCAGATCTCAGGGTACAACAAGTTATTGAGGTGTTGTTTGATGAAATCGGGCTGGGAAATTATTCTCCTATAATGTATCAGGAAGAATCAGAGCCTCAAGATAAAGAGATGATTGAAGAGGTCTTCCCGGTACAATGCAGCCCTTCGGCCAACTTAACCTATGCACCCCAGAGCACAAAAATGTTGGTAGAGTTAGACGATGATGAGTCTTCTGAGGATGGTAACTTAGGACTATTAGATGGTTTCTAAGATTTTGTGGGGAAATGCATACAAGACCAACTTAGTCTGGGAGCAAGAAGGGATTTCCAAGAGATTTTGTTTCCTAACTGGTGTAGAGTGCACATTGCTGCCCATTTGGAATTCGAGTGTTGCTTGTGTCAAATGGCAGTAGAGCACATCAAAGGACAAGCCGCATCTCAAAAGGAGTTGTCGACCGGATAGCTTTCCACCAACTATGATGAGTCAGTCTCTGTTCCAGGAATGGCGGATACATATGTGCAACCAAGAAGGGATGAATGCATCATTGGCCCTAAAGTCAAAGAACCTTCCAAGTTTGTGACCCTACGCTTCAATGGGTCTAAGTCCAAGCAGGGATTTGGTGTTGGATTTGAACGCATCATCCCTATAGGTAAGACTTACTTTGCTGCCCATAGACTCCAATTCTATTGTACCAATAATGTAGTGGAGTATGAGGCATTGGTTCATGGTCTCTTAATGGCTCTAAGGAAGAAAGTTAAGATGTTGCAAGTATTTGGTGATTCAAAACTGGTAGTGAAACAAGTTAGAAAATTATACTCCTACCATGATAGAAGGTTAGCAAACTATAGGCATAGAGTTTTAGATATTTTAGAAAGTCTAGATGCCTTTAATATCCAGTTGATCCCTCACTCCCAAAACCACACTGTTGATGCCTTAGCTTAAGATGTCAGCATGCTACAACCCCTCTCTCTGTCAGGTCTCAAAAGGTTCACCATTGAACTTACTTCCACCCCATCTGTGCTAGACAATATCACTCATTTCCAGGTATTCAATGATGATAAGCACATCTTGGAGTTCATCACTAGCTCCAATGTGTTTTCAACTCAAATAATTGATGAAGCTTAGTCTGAAGAGGCTAAATTAGATATTGAAGGGGTCATGAATCACAAAACAAACACTATTCCTAGAGGTATGGTTCAGCTTGAACGAATATTTGATTTAGATCAAATCAGAGATTAGGATCAACAAACGAAGAAGGATTCCATCAACAACCAGTGTGGCGCTTACAACCTTGGAACAATCGAGGACGTTAAAAATGTATTCATTGGAAAGGTATGCACGCCAAAGGAAAAGAAATGAATCGTTGATGCTTTGTGGAAGTATCATGATGTGGTGGCATGGAGTTCTAAAGATTTAAAGACATATGAAACCTCCATTATTACACACACTATTCTTCTTAAGACAGATGTCCTCCCATTTCGGCAATGATAGTGTCCATAAATGCATTGTTGGAGCCCATCATTTATAAAGAAGTACAGAAGCTACTATCGGCTAGGATCATATTCCCAGTCAGGCACTCCACATGGGTGGCCAATTTAGCCCCAGTTAGAAAGAAGAATGGAGAAATTAGATTGTGTGTGGACTTCTGCAACTTGAATAGAGTGTCGAAAAAGGACAACTATCATGTGCCTTCACTAGATGAGGTACTACAGATCATCAACGGTTCACAGATGATGTCCTTCCTCGACGGGTATTTTGAGTACAACCAGGTCATGGTGTAATATGAAGATAGGCACATGACAGTGTTCACCACGAAGTGGGGAATCTTTGCATATAGGAGGATGTCATTGGGACTCATGAACATGGGCACCACTTTCCAGCATGCAATGGACATAGCTTTCAAGGATCTAATCGAAAAATGCATCATCATTTACATGGATGATCTTACAGTGTTCTGAAAAAAGTGAGGTGATCATGTTTTTGATCTATGCAAATTTTTTCAAAGGTGCAGAGAATTCGAGGTTTCACTTAACCCAAAGAAGTGCATCTTCAAAGTCACAAAAGGCAAGCTGATCGGGTACGTTAGTTCAGAGCATGGGATATCCATAGACCCCGAGCATATTCAATCCCTTTTGAAGATTCAGTTAACAAGCAGCAAGAAAGAGTTGAATTCTTTCTTCAAAAAGATAAATTTTGTTAGGAAATTCATTACAAGCTTTGTTGAAATCGTTAAGCCACTCAATGCCATGTTGAAGCAAGATGCCAAAGTTGAGTGGACTCCTAAGGAAAAGCAGGCCTTCGAGGAAATCAAGAGAACCATTGTTGATGCACCTGTGCTAGTTAGCCTGGATTATCTAAAGCCTTTCTATATTTACTCATTTCCTTCAGACCATTTGTGTGCTAACATTTTGATTCAGAAAGATGTTGAAGGGAACAAGCACCCAATTGCTTTCATGAGTGCTCCCTTAAAGGATGTTGAACTGAGATACCATAGCATAGAAAAACAAGCATATGCTCTCGTTGGGGAAGTCAAGAAATTCAAACATTACATCCTATGGAATAAGGTGTTTTCCATTGTACCAGACCCGACAGTGAAAACATTGCTAATGCAAAATGAGCTAGGGGAAACAAGAGAAAAGTGGGTGACTTTGCTACAGGAATATGACATGGAAATTTAGCCAATGAAACTAGTGAGAGGAAAATTCCTCACTCTAATGATAGCTAAGATAGTAGTTGAGGCAGAACTTGAGCTTACAGTTCAGCAGTATCAGCTCGAAGATGTTTCCCCCAAAGAATGGTATGATGATATTGTCTACTACTTGTTGCACAACAAGTTCCTGCCCCACTTACAAGGAGTCCAAAAGGTGCCCTCAGACTAAAAATTAGCAGCTATATGTTGTAAGGATTTTTACTATACAAAAGAAATCATGAAGGGGTCTACCTCCAATGCCTCAAAAAAGAAGAGGCGGCATGTGTGCTAAAAGAGTTTCATGACAAATTTGGCACTAGTCATGGATTTGGTTCTTCATTTGCACATCAAATCCTACGAGCAGGCTACTATTGGCCAGTAGTTTTCAAAGATGCACATAATCATGTATGTATGTGCCACGTCTATTAGACCACCAAAACTAGAGAAAGAAACATTGTTGTCCCACTGCAACCAGTCTTTGAGGTAAGGTCGTTTGCGCAATGAGGACTTGATTTCATTGGTCCAATAAGCCTACCATCCTTTGTGGATCGTAGATACATTCTAACCACCTCTGATTATTGTACTAGATGGACAAAACCTATTGCATGTAGGAAATGTACCACAAAGGTAGTTATTAATTTCCTTGAAAGTTTCATTTTGAATCGTTTCGGTTGCTCATATGCATTAGTTTGCGATAATGGCCCTGCCTTTGCCTCACTTAAATTCTCCATTTGGGCCTTTGATTATGGAATTTCCCTTAAATTCTCTCCAACTACTATCCCTAGGGAAATAGCCTAGCCAAGTCCACAAATAAAAACTTGATCATTGCCATAAAAAACCTGCTTGATAGGAATCCCAAGGACTGGCACACCTAGCTCCATTTTTCCCTTTGGGTAGATTATACACGCAACAAGGCTGCCTTGGGTGATTCCCCATTCCACCTCATCTATGGCCTAGAATAGGTATTCTCGGTTCACCTCAAGATCCCAACTCTCCAATTCATCAATACCTTTTACAAAGAAGGGGATCAATGGGAAGCATGTTTAGTTGATTTGCTTCACTTAGAAGAAGTGTGTGACCATGCCATTGAAATTTTTTCCAAACATTAGGGTGTGGTCAAAAGATGGTTTGATTGACGAGCCAAAGTGAAGGCCTTTAGAATTGTTGATTTGGTCCTATGTTGGGACAAGACCCATGAGAAGAAAGGGGGACATGACAAATTCGACAAGCTCTGGCTTGGACCCTTTCAAATTTTTGAGATCCTCGGTGATAATGCTTTCCACCTCAAGACATTAACTAGTGAAGATGTTTTGTTGCCCATCAATGGGCAGTACCTCAAGCATTATTTCCAATCTTGATCTCTCCTGAGTTGTTCCTATAAATATTTGTATATGTGTTAGTTTAGGTTGCCTTTGGTTTCCTTGCTTTGTTGTTTTGTTGTTTTGTGTCACTTTTGTTTTGCTCATTTCCCGATCGTTTTGTTCTATTGAGAGGATGTTCTTTGTTCCCATTGTGGTGGTTGTGCTTAACTCAACGAGTGGTTCACTTTGTTGCCCACTCTTAGTGTTCTTTGGATAAGCATTCACTTTCAACTCTTGGTCTTTGACTGCTACTATGGAACGGTTTCCTTACTTGAACTTTGACTTGACCCAAAACGGGACCCTTAGTTGAGTCTTATCACATTTCATCTCGGGTCCTACACAAGATAAACATTAATTGCTTCTGAAGAGTTGTCTAGTGGTTGTTATGAAGGCGAGGCAAGTGAAAAATCCTAAATCTGCTCTAGTGACCACTATGATTCCAAACCCACGACGAGCTTCAATGCTCACACGGTTGAGCAAAAGAAAGAATATTGAATATAATAATAGAAAAGAAAAGAAAGAAAAATGTCAAAAATAGGCAACTATGTGGGTGTGCAGATAACTCTATCGGGGCTATGGACGCTCATGTGGCAGTAGAGCAATGTTTGTGGGATCACAGTGACAACTCCGTCGGGGCTATGGATGCCTAACTAGCAACAAGGAAATGTCGAGGTTACTTTTGGGGTTAGGTAATTAATGTAGCCTGCTTGGCCTGATTAGTGGTTTTTGGTTATAGTCTCTAAGGAGAGGGAATGAATTCACTATACCCACACACTTCCAAGAAATTTCATGATCTGATTCAGTTAAGGATCTTGTTCTCCTTTGAGAACCCTAGTTCACTTTTGGCAACCGGCCCCAAGTCTACGAAACCAAAGATTATGGGTTTTGAATGAGTCACCATTTGTTGTGCCTATAGCACACATGCCCCATTTAGAATGGGGACCCTCTCTCTTTTCACTTCATCGGGTCACTTTTATTGCTACCCCATTTTCTGTGCCCCTATTTTTGAGTCCTAAGTGGTCATAAAGTCTTAAAAGAACCATCTTGAGTTGACCAAGTTTTGTTACCCTCAAATTTTCAAGGCCTTAGGCCTTTGCGGGATTTCCCTAGTTGTTTGCCTTCACGCTTTAAAATTGTCGTCCTCTGAGCACTGTGGGTCCGCCCTTGCAGGCCACTCTATGCGAAGTGTCACCTTGCTTTCGTCATTTCAAACAGCCAAGTTAGCACATCCTCCCACTTAGAGGGACTCGCACCCTCTTGTGTCACTTATGTTGCCAACCTATCTGACAGCCAAGTCTGGGGAGTCATCCGCTCTGCGAACTCCGCCTGTCCCGCCACCCTTCTTGAAATATGTGCTCACCAACCATAGCCACCATCGTACCTGCATTAATGGCATGCACTAACTATTAAAGAGTCTATAAATAGCCCATTTTGAGCTATCATTTTCATTGTCAGGAATTCCAGGAGTTTGTCAGAGCCTCCTACCAATGTCACCATTTTGCCCACTGAGCTCCTACACCGATTCGGGGTCTCCATTTGCAATATCCTCATCAATTTCATCACGGTTTTTAGGTTGGTCTTCCATTGCCATTTGTGTTTTAAGTTTTCTTTCATTTCCTTAAAATTTGTGAAAATCTCAAGGAAAACTTGAAATATAGCTAGAACACTCCTAGGTAATCAAAATCAACTTTTTAGAATTTTGAAATCTGTTGAAAATCACCCACAAGGCGCATGCGAAACTCGAGGATGTTGCGACCATTCTTGAACTAGGGATTTCATGCCCTGCGGGCTCGCAAAGCACCTACCGCCATCACCCATTTCTTAAAACACCAAAATTCAAGATGATCAGCCAATATCCTCTACAAACTTGAGTTCACGGAAAGATGTCCACACTTTTTTGCCAATGGTTAAAATTAAGCAAAATCAAAACAAGGGCTTTCTACCTTGTCGGGTCCGACTGTGCACGTTTCTACCTTGCCTCTGCCATTGTTCAAACTATCCCTTCAAACAACGGAGCTTTAAGGTCATCCCAATGGTTGGGCCCTGCCCCGGTCATTTCCATCCAAGTTCCTACACTAAATACCTGACCACTGACCCTTTGGGTAGGTCGCTACTTGCAGATTTCCATCCGTAGGATTCTGTCCTAGGTTCACCATTTCAAACGACCTTTAAGACCCGTCTATCTTCCTATTGGGCCTCGCCTTCATGGCCGCCACCCGAGCTTAAAGCAAGAGTAACTTATCTTATGCGGACCATCCTTTGCAGGTTTTCGCTCCCCTTTCATTGTCCCATCAACAACCCCTCAAAATGATGGAATTGTAGAGTCCTTCCGACGGGCGGGTTTCAATCCTGCCACTACTGTCTGATCTCCCCGTGCTAAAATGACTAAGTGTTGGTCCTTCTGCGGGCAACTCCTTGCAAAACTCCCTTCTGTAGGCCGTTGTGGCAAGCTTGCTGTTCCAAATGGCCTCAAACATCCATCTCTTTGTCCTACATATCCCACACTAGCTACCTTTGTCTCAGCCAAGTAAACGAAAATTCCTAAGTAGAAAAGACTTTGTGGGTTGCCCCATGCGGGTAGCCGCTAGCAGGCAGCTGTCCTATCATCATCGTGTCCAAATTCCTGAGGCCCTCCGTCGGCCCACTACACGGGACCTAACCCCACTGTTTCCCTTTGATTGTCTGACAATGAGTGATGCCCAAGCTTGTGGACCCGATGATGTGGGATTCCTTTGGCAGACTTTTGTCCCACCTCCATCATTTCAAACGACCAACTCCCAACGACTTCCCGCACCTTCCAGCCTGCACTCCTATGAATGGTATAAACTTTGATGATATAATGCCAAAACCGTCCCTTGAAGTTGCGGATCCTGCATTACGGGATGCCACTTGCGAGGTGCTGCATTGCCTAGATCATTTTTCAAATGGAAGAACACTAAGCAGCCAACAAACCTCCTGCACCCACGTACCTCAAGCCCGCATGCCTAAATGATCAATTTGATGACCCTGAAGCCTCAATGTTGATTTGACCCACATGCCTAAATGGCCTGACCTTCTTGGTGGACCCCCACTTCATGGCCAAATCTTGATGCGGGTGGGACCATGCGGGCCACCATGTCCTGTCCGTCGTCCATCCACAACTGCCTGTAGAATGGCTGCTAGCCCAGAGAAGTTCGCACCCCTAGGCCCGCATTGCCATAACTTCCTCAAACAAGCGGCTAACGATGATCCAAGAGAACTATTAGGACCTTTGAATGATGAACTATCTGATCTAACATCATTTTTGTTGGATTTTGGCTAACGTTCCTCACATTTTTTATGCTTGAATGTGTTTACTACTCCTTTGCCTATAGGATATATGGAACCAACTACATGACCCTCAGAGGTGGTCGTGGAGAAAGAAAAAGGAAAGAAGTTAGCCAAAGCACCCAAAGGCAAGGAGGAAAAAGATGAAATGAAATACAAGTTCCAAGGGGAGCCCCTCAAGTCAAAGGTCACCATGGACTAGAAAGAGATCTCAGATACCAACTTGGGGCATATAGACATCGATGAGTTCAAGTAGTGGGTTATTGTCAACCCCACCACAGAAAATGGAAAAAGAATCAAAAGAAGTAGGTTGGCAAAAGCTGCCAGTTTCCCACCTTCCCTCATTGCTCCCGAACTTGTAATGGTTTGCAGAGAGGCATATCAAGAAGACACTAAGAGAATAGTAGACAAGGATGGAAACATTCTAGCATATCTCTCTGCCAAGTCTATCAATCAAACCTTGCATATGCCAACCTTTGATGAAATGGAAGAAGCATCCAAAGAATATGCCAAGACCACATGGGATTTTGACCCCCTCAAGTGCAAGAAGTTGATTAACCAATATTGGCTAAAGGAGAAGAGGGGAAGTGCAAACAAGGTGCCCCAAGAACTCTTTAGAAGTGATTTCTACAAGGATTACCATGACTTGGTAACCTTATTGAGCAGGGTCATGGGCCTCCCAACTGTAGCATTCTTCCAAGAGTGGATGCTATACTTTATTGAAGAAATCATTAGGGAAAGACCCAATTCCATTGGGCGGGCATGATAAGCAACTACCTACATGAATAGTTTGTGGTAGTAAAGAAGACCTCCCAGTTCTACATGACCTTGTACCTGGTCTATCTACTCATCGATCGTGCTCAATAAAGCGGATTATTTGTTAGTGTAATTAATATTTAATTACACTTGCATAAGTTTACTTAGGTTATATTTTAATTCCTAGGTTAATTATTGTCATCCTTATCTTGTTGAGTTATCTTGTTGCTCAAGATTAGGGCTATGCATACATTACTTTTATAAAGCAAATCATCTCATGTAATTAATGAATTCCTAAATAATAATATTTTGCACATCTTTTTGCAATAGATCTACTTTTATTTGTTTTTCTCTTCTGTGAAATATTTTTTGGTTTGCATGCATGATCTTGGTTTCTATCATGGTATCAGAGTCTCGATTTGCAGCCCCTTCTCAGCCTTTTTGGAGAAATACATTGTAGAGCACGTTTGGGGTTCCTCGAGGGTTTCATTCCTTGAGTATATTTATGAAGCATCTTGGATCAGATCGGAGTTTTCCATTGGATTCAGAGCACTAAAAAAAGTCAAGATTGGCTTTTGTTTTTTTTATTTTGGTCACCGTTTTCTAGATTTGTGAGGGTTTCAAGATCGGTGATATTTTTGAGAGATCTGGGGGTTGCCTAATTTTCTGGGAATTTTTTGGACAAAATGGACCTCGCCATTGAGTCCATAGCACCCAAAAACCCCTATTTTCATATAAAATTTGTCCATTTTGGACACAGTCATCTGGAGAGGCAAAAAAAAATTGTCCCAAGGTCATACAACCCTAGGGCACACTCTACGAGGTGGAAATTCAAAAAAATAATTAAAAAATCAAAAACTCGGTAGAATTTTTGTGCCACCCATTATAAATGGCTCCCACCACCATCTGGTTGCTCCCACCGGCCTTGCCGCCTACTCCAAGCTGGTCTACCACCATTTAAGCCCCCCACGCCAGCTTCGCCCTCCGACAGGGTCATGTGGGGACTGGAAGCCATTGCATTTAGCCCCCACGGGCCCCTTAAGCACCAGCGGAGGTTCTATGGGTGACTGGGAGCGCCCGGAACAACCCTTGGCAGATTTTTTTTCCCCCTCTGAGCGCACGGTCACATGGAGGACCAAGGGCCAGTGCCTAAGGGTTGATTTCTTGCCCCTAATTAGTGCTGAAAGGGCCTTTTTTAGGGCTTTTTTTCTTTTTGGCATAACTTGGGCATACATAGTCAAAATTGGGAAGACGAGATATCGTCAGAAATTTGGTTCAACGAACTTCGCAATGGTATAGGTTTGGTTTTTTGGTTTTGTTTTTTTGATGTCTTTTTCAGCCTCGGAAGTTGCATGTTGTTTTCACTCCAGAGAGCATATCTTTTGACTCGGTGATCCTTTTTTCGCCATTCTTGTGGCGTTGGAAAGCTGGTTCAGTCCTCTACATAGATCTAAGGTCTATTTTTATTTTTTGTTTAGGAATATTTAGCATTCTCTCCTTTTAAAATCATTGGGTTATTGTAATAAATGAACTGAGATAAAGTTTCATCAAGGGGTTTTTTTCATAATAATTTGATTAAAGTGTGCATGCACTTTGATCTCCATCTTCATCTTGTTTTGATGGAAACTCACATGGGTTGTATCTGGTTTCTTAGTTTCTTTTGGCCACATCTTGCTCTAGCTTGACACATATTAGATTCACATCGGTTCACACTTCAGATTGAGAGTCCATGGTTATTGATCCGCATTGGTTCAGATCCATCTCAGTTTGAGGGCCATGTTTTTATGGTTAATTTTCCAGAGTCTTTATGGTACTTTTCCCCATGGAATATTTTTAGTCACAGTTTGGCATTGGCATCGAGATATATAGATTTCAGATTTTGTCATCATTTCATCTATTATTGCTTCACAGATTCTAGGGTTGATCCAGTTTGTGAGTTTTCCAGTGTTCCATGGCATCGGATCTGTTGTCGCATTATTATGATTCCACTATGGTTTCTTGTAGATAGAAGTATCTTTCCTTGCTTGCCAAATTTTGGTTCCAGTGTTACTCCACAGTGTTCTTCCAGTGCTTCTTTGCAGCAGTCATCTCATTATAGGGGGATTTTGTCCCACTGGGTTTTCCTTCTCTACCTCATTATTGCATTTGTACATGGGTACCTGATCAATCCTTGTTGCTTGGACTCATTCATGCTTTCTTGCATTTATCTTAGTTTTAGGTGCATGCTTTTTTAGTCTCCCTAAGTTGCAATTATGGGGGGGTGTTGGTGTAATTAATATTTAATTACACTTGCATAAGTTTACTTAGGTAATATTTTAATTCCTAGGTTAATTATTGTCATCCTTATCTTTTTGACCTATCTTGTTGCTCAATGTAAGATTAGGGTTATGCATACATTCCTTTTATAAAGAAAATAATCTCATGTAATTAATGAATTCCTAAATAATAATATTTTGCACATATTTTTGTAATAGCTCTGCTTTTATTTGCTTTTCTCTTATGTGGAAGGTTTTTTGGTTTGCATGTCCGATCTTGGTTTCTAACATTATTTGTAGCCCCAAGCCTAACTCTGGGAAGGGAATTAAAGGTATATGATAAATATTCATAGCTCTATTACCGGAACATTAAGAAATACTATTGCAGAGTCAATGATGCCTTCATCGGGAATATAATTAGACTACTTGGAGGTGACTTTGAAAGAAGGGTTACCTATAGTGTCAATGGTTATATCCACCACTTCGGCTTCCTATTTATCCAATTTCCCAAATTTACATACATCTGAGCCGAGGGATTCTCAAATAAACCCTATAAACTACCTCGGTACCCAAATGACCTGTTGATATTACTTGAACTCTTCCGACAGCTGTAGTATGCACACACCCTTTTGAGCGACAAGCATAGAGCAGGGGTCCCTTATCCCCTCACATTTGGATAGGGCCATGGATGGACCTGTATGGAAAGTTGAAGGTGTTCGAGATAGAGTATTCCCATTTGCATAATGTCAAGGACTTTTGGGCCAATTGCAAGGATGATAAGGAAGTGAGTATGAGGCACTGCATGTGCATGGCAACGTATTTTATCAAAACGGTCAAATTGTTTCTAGTGCTGGATCAGATTGTTGAGGATGAAAACACAGTAATTGATCCTACGTATGATGTTGTCGCGAATCTACTACTACCCCTGATTGATTGGAACGAGGAAGAGGTTAGTGACCTCGATATTTTGATGAAGCCTATTGAGGCAAGAACAAAGCAATGGATCGATGGCAATATTTCTCAATTGAAGCTTCAAGGGGCTACTTTAACATATGGTGAGCTCGAGGATGAACCTGAGAGTGAGATTGATAGTGCCTCTACCATTGCTTCCCTGACCAAAGAAACTTCAGCATCTCCTCCTACTACACGGTCCAAGAAGAGAAAAGAAACATCTAAATGCCAACCCAAAACTAGGGTATATTTAAGGAAAGCATCGGAAGGTGAACCTTCCAACAAACCAAAGAAGTCGAGCAATTTCACAGAAATGCCCACTATACAGAAGGACCCGCTCTGTGAAGGAGAGGAAGAAGAGGCCGAGTAGCCAAAGTCCCCACCTACTACTTCCACTCTTGTTGCCACCACTGCTGCTACTACCACTACTGTTGCTCCTCTACCTGCTTCTCAGGTGATGGTTTCCTCTTCTCCGCCTATAGTGGACATTTCAGTCCACCTTGCCTCTACTTCCTCTACAACACAAGTTATGGCCATAGATTCCTTGTCTACTACTACCTCTTCTCTCTCTTACTCCTCCATGTCTCCATCATCAACCCTCCCATTGGCCACTGCAACAATGCCAATGCCCACCTTCTCACTCCCATAAGCCTTTTCCTGACACATGCAAAACATACCCATGAAGTTGTCTAGGATGTTCATGAATCCAGTAATACAAGCTGCTCTAGCACAAGTTTTCGTCGGCCTTCCCGTCCCTACTCCTCCAACTGAGCCACTAGAAATGAAAGCAATGATGCAAATATCTGAGGAGTTGGAAAGGCAAGAAAGGGAAGCAACCAAAGAAATGGACGAAGAAGTAGATGATTATCATGAAAACCCTGAATATCAACATCTGGTAATTGATAAAGTGGTGTGTGAGGATGAAGAAGAAGAAACACAATCCTCTAAAGAAGATGTTGAGGAACCGGGAATGAAGTATATTGTGGAAATCTTTGACCCAAAGCTCGATGAGGAGTTGGCCCAACAATTTTGGGATGTGAGAGAGGAAATTGACAAGCAACCCTTTGATGAAGAGAAAGAAATAGACAAAGAAGTGGAGATAGGCATTGAACCTCCAACAGGGGAGCAAGGTAAGAGCCTTGAACATAAGGAAGAGATGCCTCATTTAGGAGAGCAAGAAGAAAAGGAAAGAGAAGAGAAAGAAGAAGAAGAGCCTAAAGAAGAGGTTGAAACAAAGAAAAGCCCAGAAGTAGAGCATCATGAAGAACACGAGCCTGAGCGAGAAGAAGAGAAAACCTCTGAGGGGGAGGACAGCCTCAGGAAGCATACAACCACTGAATCCCCAGGAAGAGAAACAATATTTATTAAGGATTTAGATGAGGAAGAAAAAGAAAAGACAAACTAGGAAATTCTAGGTAGTAAAGCAATGGAAATTCAATGCACCCGCGAGGAAGAAGGTGATCATGAATCACCAAAAGGGGAATCCCAAGTGCCTAAATGGCTTGAAAAGCAATTAGAGAAGAAAACCCCAACCCCAATGGATCCAAAGGCAAGCCTGGAAGCTATTCTAGCCCAAGCATAGATAAGCACAAAAAAGGAAAAGAAGCCGAGTGTCAGATCCCACCTAACAATGGATACCTCAGGATCTAGGACGGTACAGATAGCCACTCTGGTGATGGGAGAAGAGGGGTTCAGTTATAATATTTCTACCATTGACTTAGGGAGAGCCTCGAGAGAATAGAAAATTAACCATCTTCAGGGATCTATCGTCACCATTGTGTACCAAATGCATAAGGACAAGACCTCTAAGGAGGAACTAAAGGCATAGGTGGCAGATTTGGCAGCCTACATACAACAATGGTGTTCCACTGAGGAGCTCCCCACTACGTCATCAGCACCACCCCAACTAATATCCAAAGAACATATCAGCAAGTTGGAAAAAAGGAAAAATTAGACAAAAGCCACTAAGGAATGGTTACGGCGGGTGATCTACAATGGTGATATAGGTATAGGGAACGTTGTTAGAATGACTAAAAAATTTAAGCTTATACAACAACAATTGGAGGAGATGGAGAAAGTATGTCTCTGCTATGTTGAATTCTACAGAATCACCAACCCAAAGGTTGAAGTTGTCCTTAAAATACTAGAGAAAGCCTGGGAAAAAGAATTTGGCATCGTCAAAGATGACCATTGGTTAATCAAAACGTGGAAAATGGCCCTTGATCATCAGAATGAGGTGCTAGAAAGAGTGTTACACGGGGTCGAGCTTGACCTTGAGTGGGCAAGAGAACATCGGGCGGACAACAAAGATTATATCAAGTTAATGATTGATTAGGATGTGTCTACCGAAGAACTGGATGCAAAAAAGATTAAAGAATACTTCCATAAAAAGATGGAGGAGGGTGCAATTGACGATTTGTCCCTGGTCTTCATGGATTTCACTTCCAGGGAATTTTTCCAATCAGAACAAGTGGTAAAGGCCACTCTAGAGTATACAAAGCATGGGGAGGAGGTGGCCAATCATTCTAAGAAACTTCACTTTCAGATCCTCCAGTCTGAGATTGTTCAGAAGGATAGGATTCAGATTTTAATGGGAAAATTCATGGAATATGCCACCATCAAGAAGAGCGAAGGAAATTCGATCATAGATGATGAATTCCTCACAGTGTAGTTGCAGCAAGGAAATCAACTAGAAGACAAAAGAGCTACAGTGTTGGCCACTAGATGAAAAAATAGGCTAGAGGACAAAATGTAATTTTATATTGTAAGATATTTGGGGGTACGTGAAACCCTAATTTGTAGTGAATCTTGGCCACACAATGAGATTAAATCCTGGCCATTCATTTTACTTTTTGGACACTATAAATAGGAGGGTTTCCTCTCATTTTCAAGAGAGAGTTGAGTTATTATAAAGACATGCTGCTAGAATTTTAATAGAAGTTCATTGATTTTGGTAGATTCTTGAGTTCCAACTTTATGTTTCATGATTCTTCTCCTCCTAGTTAGTGAATTTGAGTAGATTAACTTTTTTTCTCTATGTGTTAGCATGTTTTAATAGATTCGTTAGTGATTTTCACTGATGGTGAATGATTTTGCTATATTGATTCCTTCCTTTTTTTTAATGCTTTTTGTTGTTTATTGATGATAAAATACAATGTAAAGCTAGTCTAAACATTGTTTGAATGTTGCACTTAAATTCTATCTTTTATTCATGCTTTATGGTGGATGAATGATTGAAATATGGAGACCTTAGAAGATTGCACTTGTTTCATGAGACTGTGAACTAATCTGGTTAAGTGGGACTAAGTTTTGGGAAGGCTTTCCACTGTAGCATCCCCCATTGTTACTGTTCATCGGTAGTTTCAGGTCTAGGAACTTCTCCCTTTCCCCGCCCTTTTTCCTTTCTTTTGTAGGTGCTTTAGATAAAGTTCATTGCACACTATAAATCCAAATATGAAGATTAAAGTGGAGTTTGAGACTGTTGTCCTGAACTTATAGCAATAGAGTAACCCTTCAGAAAATTTAATGAACTCCACCCAAGGATCCAATTCCCCTCTAGTTTAACCCACGTAAGGTTGCCTTGTGATTACCAACAACATCACATCAAACCAATAGAGATATTCCATGCCTATCATGACCTGACACCCGAGAGACCTTGGGGTAGCAATCTGGAACTTGTTTGCAGATTTCTACCTTTCAAGAGAGGTAGCATACTTGTGTGTTTCCTGTGTTGAGAAGGTGCAAAAACACCCATCAACAATTATCTCTTGATGGGTCATAATAAAAAATCAATTTAAAAAAATTATATGGGATAACTTCAGTTGTGAGGGTTTGTTCCCCTCGTTTGGAGTTAGGTTGAATGGGAGCATTAGGTAGATGAATATTGTATCACTTAGCACACTCTTTTCCTTCTCATGCACCATTATTATCTTAAAACTACCTGATTTATCAAGGATTTCAAGGCATGGGTATACCAACCTCAAGTCATGGCCCAATACAACAATAACATCTAGTCTAGTGTTGTTTCCTTACAATACCATGAGGGAACTATCTGTAGTATTTCCATCAATGCGTGTCCCAACTAATGGAAAATCCTACCTAACCCTTTAGATAGTATGAACCAATCTCTCCTACCAACCTATGCTAGTACCTTGCAATGGAATGACATTTTATTGATTCAATAATGAAACTAGGACTGTGTTGGTATGTATTTTCATTTTCATTGCTTATGGCTCTTGCACCTCTCTTGACATCATTTGCATAGATACTACCAAATTTGATGGAATAATGGCTCATAAGGATTACTCAATACAATGGGTATGCAAAGGCAATATGAAGTTTCACTACTTATAATGAGGAGGACTATGAATATAATAGATTATTGAAAAGAGGAAATTGTATTGAGAATATCAGTGTATAGATTTTTCCATGAGGATACAACTTAGTTTTAGTGGGGGAGAAAATGATGAGATTTGATAATACTATTTTTTTCTCATATTATATGCTACTTTTATCCCTATTTAAAAGGAATTAGTATATTTAAATGTTTTTGAAATTTTTAACTAATGAAAGGATAAGTAAATTATGTGTTTTGAAGTTCTCATTCTTGCAAGTATAAATTTGTTTGAATGCTTTAATTTTTCCTCATTTCCATGCATGAATGTATATTTTTTATGACTAATTAATTGTAGGATCCAAGAGTTAACTCTCTAGACCCCTCCAAATTTGAAGAGTGATAGCTCACTTCAAAGAATATTGGGAGCTCTAGAACTAGTCAACCATAATGACAAGTGGAGTTCCAACACTTCATGATGGTATTTCAATTGATGGTCTTCCCTCACCGAATTGATCAAATTTACTCTCTAGTTTTTGACTCCATGACTTCCACATAGGATATAGAGTTCTAATTAGTTCAAGATCAACGTTCTAGTTAACCTAAGTTTCTCTTGATGAAACTTGCCATTTGTTGTTGCCTAAATGTCTCTTTTCAAATACTTGACAAAATCTCTCTTATTCAAGGTGATGACACTTCATGTGGGTGTGAGTTTGTATATCAAACTATGAAAAAGGTTCAAATCAACTACTCTCTCACCAATTCGATTTCCAATTTAGTCCCTAGCCTTTAGCTTAAGGTTTAAATCAATTGGTCTCCCACTAGTTCAATCTCCAATTTAGTCCCTAGACTTTAGATTACAAAAATAAGGCTCAAATTTAGAAAGGGCCATCATTTCTATAAGTTTTTAGTTTTTTTCATAGTTCCTATGTTTAGATTAAAAAAAAAATAGTTCATTTTGCATGGTGCCCATTTAAATACCAATAAAAGGAAAGTTTGTTTAACTATGCATTAGCTCTAGATCCCTTCAAAAGAAGAGTTGGGACCACTCATCTAGACAAAGGTGATCCTTAATTATTTTCTCTTTAGTTGTCTTTTCATTTGTTAGTTTATTTTAGATGTTGTTGGAGTACATTGTGCACTATCTCATCTATTAGTCTGCAAACACTTTCATTAATATAAAAAAAAAAACCTAAATATAAATTAGTCTCACTTGGTCATTTCCTTTCGGTATTTAAATTCTACTCAATCAATTTTGTGTGTGTTTCATTTCATTTCAATATTTATTTATGCAAGTGTATGGTATAATAGATGTTTATTTTCAATCCATTTTAATTTGTGCAAGTGTGTGGTAGCATAGATGCTTGTTTCAATATCTTCAAGTGTGTTGTAAATTAGACAAGTATAGTTTAGTATTTATTTCTACAAATGTGTGTGGTAGATGATAGAATAGAAAATAATAGGGATTAGTGTCTTATGAATTACTCAAGAACCGATTGATTATCTTGAACCCCCAAAACAACCTTACAAAAGACAACTCTAGAGACCACCTAGGTTAATAAATTAAATGATAGGGTATTGAAAACTAAAAAAACCCATCATGCATCATATCCTTTCATACATAATTGTACTCTTTTGGTTAGAATCATGAAATTGGTCTCTCATGCAAACTATTATTTTGGATAGAACCCATGAAATAAACCTTTCATGGAGTTGTGATCCAATATTGATAGATAGTGAGATGAACCGTCTCATCACAATATATAGAAATGATCTAATATGTTTTATAATACTAATAGTGTTCTAACATAGATTCTACATAAGGAGTAGACTCAACCTATGTCTACACACCCACATTATAATGAACAAATAATATTTGAGCATGGTGTTTGTATAATGAGTGAATTTAACTCACATATAATAATTCATCCAAAAACCCACAAAATGTACAATATTTAAGTGTGGGTCTATATGAGGAGTGAACTAAACTTATATCTAGTCACCCATCCTAAAACCACATACTTCATACTTATGCATTGGTGTAGTGGCACAAGGATTGAGTTTCCAACTAGACTCGCTCACAAGATCATTTAGGACAATAATAATTAGTTTGCACAAATTACTTCCAAAACCAATGAGACACTTATCTAATAATCACAAGATCTTATACAATTAAAGAGATCAAAACCTTTCAAAATATATAAAAATTCCTTCACAATATTAATTTCAACCCATTTTTGGAAGCTTCCAATAAATCTAGTTCGATAAATTCATTTTTTTATCATTTATAAAACATATTTTTATTTCATATATTTTTGATGATTCATACAAGCACAAATCAAATTCATTTGTTTAATTACAAAAATAAGAAACGCTAATATTCCAAAACTCTTTCCTAACCTCTTACTAATGTTTGAATATTTTCTCATTGATCTAGCTTGGAAGTATTAGTAGAAATTACTACTAAAGCATAATTTTTATATTTTTTAACACAAATAGAGACCAATATAATCAAATTTATTAATCTTTCAATTGATTTTGTCTAATTTTTAAGGACATCCCTAACTTGGTTGTGCACTACCAATAAAAAAATTAGAAATACCCAATTTCTAAAATAAGAGTTTTGACATTCGTAATAAACAACATTTTTTTAGTGAACTTATTTTTATTTGTTTTCTAGTTCTTTCTTATCTTCTAAAATCTCATTGCAATCTGTATTTGCATAAATATGAATTATTATAATATTCTTACTAATTTAAGCATTTATCTAAGCACAATAATTCTATTGGATGAAGATCCTATGTTCAATTAGTTTATCCATGTTTTCCATAGGATTTCCAACTTTTGGTCTTAATCAAGCAATTTAAATTTTCATTATTAATTCAAGTTATTTCAAATTTGAAACATTCAACAATTAAATTTTAGAAGTTTCTAAATTCATTCTAAATTAATTGTCGAGATTCTAAATTCATTATAATTTGATTTGTGCATAAAATCTTGAAGATTTCATTATTTTTGTAGACATAAAAAATCATCCTAACATTATACTATGTTTCATCACCAATAATCAATCAAGTAATTATATTATTTAATTAATCTAATCTATTACTAATTAAATAAATAGTCTAACCCAATGTCACATCTAATTTAATTATCTCAATTTCCACCTCATATCAAATTAAATAATACTTTATTCTTGAATTTACTTATACTCCTTTCATCTCTTAAAATAAATACATTTCCCTCTCAATTTTTTTATGATTATAATACATTTTTATTTTTAGTAGATATAATATTAGTCATTTATTTAAAATAAATTAAATCTAAAGTCTTTATTTTATCCTTGATCTTAGAAAAGTGCTCTTATTGAATTTCCATCATAGATCTTATTCTCAAATCCTCGCTATCCATCTACCCTACGAAAAAATATATAAATTGGCATCATCCTCTAAATAGCAGTCAAATTGTCTTGAAGAGGTACATGCAGATATTTCAAGAAACCACATCCCAACCTTTGGAGAAAATCCACTTCATCATGATATTCAATTTTGGTAACTTCATTTCTTTGTTTGAAATTATTCAAGTGTTACTATTTGTTTACTCGTCAAATTCACAAGTAGCTTTAGAATAGAAAGCATTGTGTTTATATTTTTTTTCCATTTAAGTTCTAATCTTTTTTTACATTTTGTTGACAATAGTAAGACCCTATACCCACAATATCCCACTTAATATTGTTTTGTTAATGTTTTCATTTGAGGTTTTCCAAAGTAATTTTGGTCTCCTCTACTATTAACAATCAAATTTCGTTGAGGCATTTTTATAAATAGGTCAAGTATCTTATTACTACTCTCCTCATGATACTTGGTATTACTGATATTGTTGTTATTATTCTTATCTCATAGTTAAAGAGAGAGGGCGGAGGATACTTAGTACTATTACCTACTTAAGTCATGCACTAAAATAATTATTGGGTCAGAATGCACTCTTGTCATCATTTCAACACTATTTTTAATTTCAAAAAAAATTGAATTAATTTATGTGTCCTTTAAATGAATGCAACCTTGAAAAAAATGTTATTTTTCATCATGTGGTAAATTTACTGGAATATTAGCTAATACAATTATCTACTTTAGTTTTCTTAATATTGTATGTTTGTGAAATTATTTGCAACACCAATGACTAACCCCTATTTTCCAGTCTTGACATGGCAAATATGAACTACACTGCAACGTATGGTAGATACATATTTTGTTTTGTTTTTTTATTCTTTTTAAACTTGTTTTAATATTCATGCACAACTTCTATAATTACAAGATGTTGGAACACAATGATCTATTGAGACGGGGTGAACCAGTAGATGCTCAAAACTTTGGCTCTCAAAACCTTTATGCAGATTACTTCCTTAACTCCAAATACCTTGTGCAGATTTCTTACTCAACTCTTACTGTGTAGATTGTAAACTAAAGATGCAAACATAAATATGCAAACAAAAAATCAACACAAATACCCACAATACCAGATATACGTGGAAAACCCAAGATGGGAAAAACCTCGGTGACCAAGGCTGCTTGAGTCTACTACTCAAATACAGCGTCACAAAATAAATCTTTGTTACAATGTTTAGGGCTACAACCCAAGGATGCTTCAACACTCTGATTTAGGAGCTACAACTCCAAGAAAGAAACAACTCCCTACTTTAGAAGCTACAACTTCGAGGATGCTACAACACCCTGATCTGAGCTACAAATCAGTACAGTGAGGCAACCACCTCTGTGATAACACACACAAGTATGCATAAGACTTAGTTCTACAAAACCTGATCATGCATCATTACATTCAATACATTGTTGCACTTACTGCAACTCTCACTCTATTGCTGAAGCTGCACTCTCAACAACACACTTTGTACTTCTCTCTTTTGCACATAGAACAATCAAATGTTCTAACTCTATCCCTCTCTTTCTGCTCTTCTACACTTTCACATGTACTTACCTAGATGATTATCTACTTTACAGTCTAGGTTGATTTTTCTTACTTTTTCTGCTGCAACTCAACTATGCATTACTCTGTTTAGCTCTCTTTATGCTTGTAGGCTACACACACTGCTCACTCATGATAGATCCTCTGACCTAGAAAATTCTCTGATTGTCTTCTTTTTGCTTAACTCCACCGACTTGCAATCTCTACCTCGAGATACACATCACTGTCTAGATTGTCCAATCTAGTTACATGCATATCTTCACCAACAAGCTTCCTCTACCTCGAGCCACTTGCCATCATCCAACATTTAATTCAGGTACAAATAATTTCCCAAATTAGCTCTCTTCCAACCCTATAATCTGATATGCATTCAATACATGCTTCTATCTACTCAATCATATTTGATCTTGATCGACATGACTCTCTATATCATCGTCTTGAAGATCAAATCTTTATTTTCATTGGTTGCTTGTCCAGCTAGACCAATTAATTCCTTCTCCTGAGTCGGTTACCAGTCAAGAACCCTTGTTCACACTATCGAGCCATTACAGATCTCTGCTTTTGAATTATGGTCGTCAATCTTCTCCTTTTGCGCCCTAATTTTGTGATCCTTGTTTATTGTCGTGTCTTTAAATCCTAGCCATTGGATAAGCGTTCATTCAAATCTCCTTTGTCAATCTTAGGGGTATTCACCATAGAACACCATCGTTAAAGTCTCACCTTGACCAAGTGTTGTTTTACAACAAGGATGCAAAACAATGAATCATCGATCACCAAATGTCATAGTGTTATTCACTTTCACCACGCACGTCATCAGTCAACGCTTTATCTCTTTCATTATTTCCACCATCAGGTTATCGATGAGACTTCCAGCCAAGTCCCACTAAAAGGTATTTGTCACATCGATGAATCTTAACTCATTTATTGCTCTGTTGAGGATACATCCATTATAGTCTCATCGATGTCAATCATTATCTCTAATATGAATTTCCTTTGAGTACATGGCCCACATGCCATCTCTCTTCCATGTCATCACCACCTAATTCACAATAGCGATGTGAATTTGCACGCTGAGCAATTGTTCTTCGCCACCTATCAGTCTTCATCACAATCGGGTCCTATTGACTTCTCACCTTATCGCTTCGTCGAAGAGACATGTTTCAGACTCCCATAGATACATCAAAGTCACACCGATGAGAAATCCTTTCACCAGCATCGTCTGATCTATCTTGTGTAATTTGTACCATTCCCCATTGACCTCACGGGTCTTGCTCAAGCCCCACCAACATCTCAGTAGGGCTAGCGGGCTACTGCCACATGTACATCTCTGACGTCACCATCCTATCGGGTCCCACTTAGCTTATCACTCCATCGAGGAGACATACTTTAAGGTCCTACCAATACTCCAATGTCACTTTGATGAGATAGCCATCAAGCTATCAGAGAGACATCAACTCCACTCTCACCGACATGGTGTTGTCACGCTGATGCCATTCGTTGTGTCACTACATGTCATCCTTTCCTTATAGAGTCTCACTTCCATGTTCACCTTACTGGGTCCCACAGTTGGCATCCAATCTCCCATCACCCTATCATTGGGAATAGCTCCATAGTCTCGGCGATACGCTAATGTCTCACTGATGAAAACAATAGCACCAAGCACACCATTCCAATGTGGGGTCCACATACTATTGTCTCATGTCCACGTCATCACCATGTCACTGCTCTGTACTCCACAACAGGGATGTGGATTACTATTCATCCAATCTGGTAATGCCACGTGTTATCTCTATCATCACTGTCACCACCATCATCATGGCTGGGTCCCACTCTAAGTGCTTCCTTCCTTCTTATTGTTCCATCGCTAAGTCACTTAAAAAAATGAACTCCAAAACCTCTTTGTCAGAGGTTGCGAAGTTTTGAAAACCAGTGAATCGCTGACAACATAGCTATCAGGCTATCAAAGAGACTCTAAGATGAGTCCCGCCGATACCATTCACTATTGCTGATAAATCCCTTCTTACACCTTATCACACCATTAGTAAGTCACTAAAAATATGAACTTCAGAACCTCTAGTCAGAGGTTGTGAACTTTTGTAAACCCACCACATGCCAACATATAGTTTTTTCTTCGTACCTTCAAGACACGAGCAACCTAGGTGATGGGGTCGGTCACCAACATAACTAAGTCGCTAAGTCAAAGGGTTTCAAAACTTGAGAACCCTGCGACATAGGTTAGGAAAACTTGGAACCCCACAACTTCATTCACTTTCACCGAATAGATGGGAATGTATACCCTTAAAGCGTTGGGTAGAGGGGCCAGTCACCCTCATGACTTCAACGACATAAGTTGCAACTAATGCAACCAATAACCACCAATACCAGGTCAACATAAAAATAGAAATATATTATGAATGCCATGACTGCAAGTATCCTTAGGGTTTACCTGATAAAACCTAACACCAAAGAGTAGAAATAAAATTTTTTTGGGCACATTCACCATTTTCTCAAACTGCACAATACCTTTCTAGAAAGCTCTCAAGAAACCCACATCAAATTTGTAGCTTATTTCTCTTATGCTATATGTGAGACTCTCTGCAATTTCATGACAACATTTTCAAGATATGCACTTTAGCATCATCAATCTGCCACACTTCCAGAACCAGATCCACTGCTCTCACATCCATCCTCTATCATCAAGCCAACAAACTCCTTTTCCTGATTTGTCCTTTTGACATCAATGACAACATCTTTGCATATGCATTTACCAGCAACCTGTACCCATGCTTCTATATTCACTACATACCTTATCTCTCCTTGACATCAATGGAACTTTCCATTAATTCCATCATCCTCATTTGCATGAGCAACTCCATTCCATTTCTGATCCTCTTTCATCATGCTAGCAATCTGCCTTGCATGCTTTTCCCTTTTGACATCAATGACAACTATATGCCAACAATCTCCCCCTTTTTCATTGAAGGAAAAAATTTAAATGCTCAATTGTAGCAATTAACCAATTGCAACGTTTGTACTAGTATCATCTTTTACTTTTCACTTCTATTGTTGCCTTCTCCAATGCTCCTCTTTGAGAATTTGCATGACTTTCTCCCCCTTTGACATCAATGGCAAAGGGATCACTCCTCTGAAAGCATTCTCCCCATTTGACAAGAAATGCAAAGGGTCTAGCTATACTCTAATATCCTCCTTGGACATTCCTTCTTTGCTCATCCTTTCTCCTCTTATTTCTCTTAGGTCACCATACTGTCGCAACCTTCACTTCTTAGCATGGAAGGGGATTTAGCTCCCCCTTTGACTAATACCAACTGAAGACAATTTTTTTCTCTCATGCCAATTGTTGCATTCAACCTTTTTACTGCAATGGAAAATCCGTATTCTTCAATCGCCCTATACTAATTAACAATATTTGATGCCAGTTGGAGTGTCATTCATGCACTGTATCAAGTATAACACTAATTTGATACTAATAACAGCTCCCCCTTAGACCTTTCTCCATGCTCTCTTCTTGTACACCTGAGCATGAGCTTCATTTTGGGCTTTGTACCAACTAACCTATTCTGAGCCAATTTGTAATGGTCTGATACCAATTTAAAAACAAATATACATAACAGTTTCCTTTTAGCCATAAATCTTCTTGTAGGAAAGAAGCATTTCTCTTAATAGAGCATCTACACCACTTTTTCTTCAATGACTGATATCAAATGTTGATATCAATTTTTGCAGCTGACTATACACTTCTCTGTTGATGTTCTTACCCTCTAATGAGTATTTCAAAGAGAAAGAATATGACCATAAATATGCAGCCATCAAGTTGTTAGAAATTAGTAAAACATGTTTTACCTGACTTGATCTCCTTCTTCATTTCCAGGGATGAATGGAATATCAATTTAGCTCCCTCTAGACTTATGCCCTGTCACTAAGACTTAGTGATGTGAGACAAAAGAAACCACATTTGGTGCACCTTGTTGACCTTTCACTCTCCACACCTTTTTGAGCTTTTTCTCTTTCTTGTCAGCCTTCTTCTCAGAAATATGTGAACCTTTGTTCACTTTGGGGGACATATTCTTCTTCTTATCATAATGTGCTATTGTTCTTATATAATTTAATCTACAATTCTTGGCTATGTGACCAAATTTGTCACAATTATAGCACATTACATTCATATCTATAGCAGTAGAAAAATAATTTCTATTTACATATTTTGTGCTCCTTCTAGGTGCAGCCCTACATTCACTAGCCCTATGACCAAACCGATTACAACAACTATAATAATAACCATGAAAGCATGATGAGTACCTAGTCATCACATTTATTTGAGTAGGATGAGGTGGTCTTCTTTTCTTTTGCTTCTTCATGTATCTCATCCTTGTGAATCTTTCTGAATCAACTCCCATAATGTTTTGTCTTTTTATTTGATTCCTTGGGATTGATTTCTCTATCTCCTTATCTATTGCGGGCTTCTTCTTTTGAAAAATGAAAGTTGAATATTATTGCTCTTCTTCTTTGTAGCAGGTCTCTCTTCATCTTCAATCCTCTTCTCATCGACAATGGGCATCTTTTCTAAAAAAAATTCTTCATCTTAGTCATGCCTTTATCTATTTTTCCATTTCTAGAGGTACTTTCTCTGGAGCAACTTGTGTAGGCTTCCTCTTCCTTTGAGAAACATCTTTCTTCTACTTTAAATATTTTATACAAGTTTGCAGATGTGCTAATAGAGGAACTCATTCCTTTCTCAAATCCAAGGCCAACCTTCTCTTTAGGTTTTGATGGCTTTTGTGATCTAACCAATTCATCAAGTATCTTAGAGCCACCCTTCAACTTTAGGCCTTTATCAATCTTCTCCTTGGATTTTTTAAATCATTTCTTAGAGCATCTACCTCTGCTTCTAACTTCATACATTTATCCATTTCAGATTTTAACTTTGATCTCATGACTTCTTTCATTATTTTGGCTTCCTCCACTTGAACTTCCAAACCTACAACCATTTGATTAGATTTTTCAAGACTTTTGGTTAGCTTTAGACCTCTGTCAATATGCTCTTTAGCATTTGCTAAATCTTTTCTCAAGGCCACTATTTATTCCTCCTGTTGCATTCATCTTTCTACTTCAAGGTCTAGTTTGGACTTTATTACAGCTTAACCTTGTTTAGCTTCTTCAACTTGAAGTTTCAGATTTATCACCAACTAATTGGATTCCTTTAGCTCTTGAGTGGGTTTATTAGTCTCTTTCAACTTTATGCACTCATTGGATTTAGACTATAGTTCTGATTTAACTACACCTTCTATGCTTTTAGCTTCCTCCACTTGTGTCTTCAAACTAACTATCATTTGATCAGATTCTTCAAGGTTTTTAGTTAGTCTATCTATTTTCTTTTGTGCATTCATTTTATGTTCTTCATTCTCCTTCTTCAACTTACTAATCTCATTCAGAGCACAGATGAAACTTCTTCCTAGGTCAACCTCTACTTCTTCTTCACTAGACCAATTAGGTCATGTAACAAAATCCATGCACATGGATTCATTCCCATCATTCTCGCAGGAACTTACATATTCATCATTTGATCCACCAAAACATCTGATAACTTATTTTCTCCTTTTGTGCGTAGATTCTTCTTAACACTCTTTTTACTTCTATATTTTCTAGAGCCTTTCTTATTCACCATTTTTTGTTCACTCTACTAGAATCTACCTGAGTTGATCAAGCTTCTCCTAGGGAACCTAGGGCTCTGATACCAATTATTGGAACACAATGATCTACTGAGAGGGGGGTGAATCAGTAGATGCTCAAAACTTTGGCTCTCAAAATATTTATGCAGATTACTTCCTTAACATCAAATACCTTGTGCATATTTCTTACTCAACTCTTACTGTGTAGATTGTAAACTAAAGATGCAAACATAAATATGCAAAGAAACAATCAACACAAATACCCACAATACCATATATAAGTGGAAAACCTAAGATGGGAAAAACCATGGTGACCAAGGCTACTTGAGTCTACTGCTCAAATCTAGCATCACAAAATAAATCTTTGTTACAATGTTTAGGGCTACAACTGAAGGATGCTTCAACACCATGATTTAGGAGCTACAACTCCAAGGAAGCAACAACTCCCTGCTTTAGAAGCTAAAACTTCAAGGATGCTACAACACCTTAATTTGAGCTACAAATCAGTACGATGAGGAAACCACCTGTGTGATAACACACACGAGTATTCATAAGACTTGGTTCTACAAAACCTAATCATGCATCATTCCATTCAATACATTTTTGTACTTACTGCAACTCTCACTTTGTTGTTGAATCTGAACTCTCAACAACACACTTTGTACTTCTCTCTTCTACACATAGAATGATCAAATGTTCTAACTCTATCCCTCTCTTTTTTCTCTTTTGCACTTTCACATGTACTTACCTAGATGATTATCTGCTTTATAGTCTAGGTTGTTTTTTCTTAATGTCTACCACAACTCATCTATGCATTACTCTATTAAGCTCTCTCTATGCTTGCAAGCTACACACACTAATCACTCATGACAGATCCTCCAACCTAGATAATTCTTTTATTGTCTTTTTTTTTCTTAACTCCACCAACTTGCAATCTCTACCTCGAGATACACATCACCATCCAGATTGTCCAATCTAGTTACACGCATTGCATCACCACTAAACTGATTTGTTAGCATTTCAATACTTGCTATCTTCACTAGAAAGCTTCCTCTACCTCGAGCCACTCGCCATCATCCAACATTTAATTCAGGTACAGATAATTTTTCCAAATTAGCTCTCTTCCATTCCTAGAATTTGATATGCATTCAATACATACTTTTGTCTACTCAATTAGATTTGATCTTGATCGACATGAATCTTTGTGCCATCATCTTGAAGATCAAATATTCATTTTCATTGGTCGCTTGTGAAGCTAGACCAATTAATTCCTTCTCCTGAGTCGGTTACTAGTCAAGAACCCTTGTTCACACTATCGAGCTATTACAAATCTCTACTTTTGAATTATGGTCGTCGATCTTCTCCTTTTGCGCCCTGATCCTGTGATCCTCATTTACTATTATTTCTTTAAATCCTAACCATTTGATAAGTGGTCATTCAAATATTCTTCATCGATCTTATGGGTATTCACCGTAGAACACCATCATTAAAGTCTCACCTTGACCAAGTGTTGTTTTGTAACAAGGATGCAAAACAACGAATCATCAATCACCAAATTTCATAGTGTTATTCGCTTTCACTGTGCACATCATCAGTCAATGTTTTATCTCTTTTGTTATTTCCACCATCTGGTTATTGAGGAGGCTTCCATCCAAGTCCCATTGAAAGGTATCTGTCACACTGATGAATCTTAACTTGTTTATCGCTATGTCGAGGAGACATCCATTACAGTCTCACCAATGTCCATCATTCTCTCTGATATGAATTTCCTTCGAGTACATGGCTCACATGTCATCTATCTTCCATGTCATCACCACCTAATTCACAATAGCGATGCAAATTTTCACGTAGATCAATCGTTCTTCACCACCTCTCAGTCTTCACCACAATTGGGTCCCACTGACTTCTCACCTTATCACTCCATCGAAGAGACATCTTTCAAACTCCCACTAATACATCAAAGTAACATCGATGATAAATCCTTTCACCAGCATCATCTAACCTATCTTGTGCAATCTACACCATTCCCCACTAACCTCGCAGGTCTTGCTCAGGCCCCACCAACATCTCAACAGGGCTAGTGGCTATTGATGCGTGTACACATCTGACATCACCATCTTGTCGGGTCCTACTTAGCTTATCACTTCATCAAGGAGACATGCTTTAAGGTCCTGCCGATACACCAATGTCACTCCAATGAGATAGCCATCGAGCTATGGGACAGACATCAACTCCACTCTCACCGATGTCATTCGCTGATATAGAAAAGTGGTCCCCATGTTGTGTTACTACATGTCACTTCCCACTGTCATTTCCTTCCACATGTGATCCTATCATTCACTCTCTAACTGCATGTCATCCTTTCCTTATAGAGTCTCACTACCACGTCCACCTTACTAGATCCCATAGTTGGCATGTAATCTCCCATCGCCCTATCGTTGGGACTAGCTCCATAGTCCTATCAATACGCTAATGTCTCACCAATGAAAAAAATAGCACCAAGCACGCCATTCCAATGTGGGGCCCACATACTGTTGTCTCATGTCCACATCATCACCATGCCACTGCTCCATAATCCACAACAAGGATGTGGATTACCGCTATTCATGCCATGCGTTATCTCCATCATCACTGTCACCACTGTCATTATGACTAGGTCCCACTCAGAGCACTGCCTTCCTTCTTATCGCTCCATTGCTAAGTCGCTAAAAAAAAACTCCAGAACCTCTTTGTCAGAGGTTGCAAAGTTCTAAAAACCAGCGACTCACCAACAACATAGCTATCGGACTATCAAAGAGACTCTAGGATGAGTCCCATCGATACCATTCACTCTCGTTGATAAAGCCCTTCTTACACCTTATCACTCCATTGGTAAGTCGCTAAAAATATGAACTTCAGAACCTCTAGTCATAGGCTGTGAACTTTTACAAACCCGCGACATACCTACATATTGCTATCTCTTCATACCTTCAGGACACTGCCAACCTAGGTGATGGGGTCGGTCACCAACATGACTAAGTCACTAAGTCAAAGGGTTTCGAAACTTGATAACCTCACGACATAGTTTAGGAAAACTTGGAACCCCATAGCTTCATTCAATTTTGTCGAACATATGGGAATGTATACCCTTAAAGTGCTAGGTAGAGGGGTTGGTCACCCTCATGACTTCAACAACATAAGTTGCAACTAATGCAACTGATAACTGTCGATACCAGGTCAACAACAAAATAGAAATATATTATGAACGTCGTGACTGCAAGTATCCTTAGGTTTTAACTGACAAACCCTATCACCCAAGAGTAGAAATAAAAAAAAATTGGGCGCATTCACCACTTTCTCGAACTGCACAATACCTTTCTGGAAAGCTCTCGAGAAACGCACATCAAATTTGTAGCTTGTTTACTCTTCTGCTATATGTGAGACTCTCTGAAACTTCATGAAAAATTTGCAAGATATGGAATTTAGCATCATCAATCTACCACACTTCCAAAACCAAATCCAATACTCTCACATTCATCCTCTTTCATCATCTCAACAAACTCCTTTTCCCAATTTTCCCTTTTGACATCAATGACAACATCATAGTGTATGCATTTACCAACAACCTATACCCATGCTTCCATATTCACTACAAACCTTGTCTCTCCTTGACATCAATGGCACTTTCCGTTAATTCCATCATCCTCACTTGCATGAGCAACTCCATTCCAATTTTGATCCTCTTTCATCATGCTAGCAATCTTCCTTGCATTCTTTTCCCTTTTGACATCAATGACAACTATATGCCAAAACAAGATAGTGTTCCAATACTAAAATTGTGCAAATAGTAAATGACAAAGATAATTTTTTTATGAATAAGTTCATGCATTAATCATTTATAAAAAAGGTAATAGTACACATACAAAAAAGTGGGTGGATACGAAATCACACCCCAATGGTCCACATGAGGGCTAAATTTTAGAGTAAAAAGTATATAGAAAGCAACCACTAAGTGGCGACATCAGTGGCAGAGATGGGAAGTGGAGGGTCCTAACCATCCAACCTATTCCATACATTAGCAGGGTTAAAGAGTGACCATGGGAGGGTCCCACCACTCATCTTCTTTCTTTTTATTTGGATCATCATGGACTAGAGAGATGGCCAAATCCAATTGAAGGAACTTGTTGGAGTCAAACCAACTAGAACCACCACTAGAGGGACACTTAGTATTTCTAGTCATAGGAGGTAGAGAAGCAAAGCACCACCTAACATGGCACAAAACACTCTAATTTCCATGATCTCTCATGCTAGTAAGAGGAGAAACATTCTAACGAGCAACATGGGTACCATGATCTAAAAGAATTTGACCCCTCTGACACTTATGAGGAGGTGAACAACCCCAAGAGGAGGAAATGGATGGATGAACTCTCACCACAACACACGGGGCATTCCTTGAATGGTCGAGCAACACTTGAAGGTGATCCACTTCCAAGTAATTTTTTTATATTGCACCTGGATCTATAATAGCACATTAGAAAAAATAATAACTTTAGAAAAAAGTAATACATTTTAATCAATCGAGAAATGAGCAAAAAATATAGAATTTTTATCTTTCCATATGTTGAAGAGAATCTCCACCTTGAAACAATGTCATATATGGTTTAATTTATGTGGAATGAAAGGCCAACTTCCAAAAAGAAGCATCTTCCAAGAAAAAGGCTTTGACCAGAAAGTTTGAAGGAAGTCATGAATCTAGTTCCAGAGTTTCTAAGTTTTGGGATAAAACAATAAAAGGTGCTTAAAAGACTCCAACTACCCACAAAAATGGAAACGAGGGTCTCAAATTCCTACTTGAACTAATTGCACTCCTAATGGTAAGCCTTAGAAAAGAATACACCATGAAAAATGGGCCAATTTGGGCTCTAGAATAGCAAACCAAATGAGGAGGAACCTATGTTGCTAAATCAAGATGACAACTACAAATGCTATCTCTAGTTTAAAATGGGAACCATGGGAAAATGGGGAGAAAACCAATGATATCCAATACAGGGTTTTTAGTTACACAAGGTGATATTTGGACTCTACTTCCAATCTTTCTACCAAGGTTTGAAAGACTAAATGCTATTTTTTTGAACCATATCAGCCAAAATTACCCTATAACACTATCAAAATTTTCATGGTCTTGATTAGAAAGGTGAAATTTAGCCTTGAATTTGTCTCGAGACATATTATACTCATAGAATTTTTGGAGAATAAGTCTCATGAACATTGGATACCTTTCTTGTTAAACCATAGGGCTTGCACCCAAGGCAAGCAAGCCAAGGGATGACCTTGAGCTTGTAAAAGAGAAGCCCACAAGGTATTTTTTTGGTTAATAGAAATTCTACCACAGAAGCCAAAATATAGGTTTTAATGGCCTCCAAAGTCTCCATATACTTTTAGCCACAAAATTACCCTCAATGTGAACATCATCCTTCATGGTGAGAAGGGTTTGAAAACCAATCCCCTTCGAAGCAAGTTGATTAATCGGATAACCATAGGAGAGAATTTTGAAGAAAGATTTGTTAGTCTCCATTTTTTATGAGAGCATAAATGATCCATTTAGCACAAAGATCTATCTATTTTTTTGGTGGAAAAGAGCCCCAATCCCCCAAACTTGTGAGGAAGACAATAGAAATCCTAAGAAAATCGATAAAAACCCTGGTGATTTTCAGAGGAGGTGTAAAGAAAATCTTGAAGGAGCCCCAAAGAAATCATTAAAGAAGCTTCTCCAACTTAATATTGTTAGTGTAATTAATTAATTATTACACTAGCATAAGTTAACTTAGGTCATACATCATTTAGTCCTAGGTTGCATTTTAATAAATCATTTAATAATGGGGTAATGTCCCCTTGTTTGTAGGGATAAGATTCCTTCTAGAAGATGAGTTGTCCTTCTAAAACTTATCTCAAAATTTAATAATTTCCTAGATAGGGTTCACATGTTGTCACATCATGACACATGGCAACATCTCATGCATCTTAGGTTTTCTTTTTTGCCTATATAATCAGGCATCTTGTTCATTTGTATCATATCAATCAAAATATCAATCTATGATCTAATGTTTTAGATCAATAGTAATCTCTCTTTGCAACCCTTAGTTGCAACACTTTTTGTGTGTTGTAATTTCTCTTGGAAAGATCCTTTGAAGTGTGTGCAACTTCATTGGATGATTTAGCATCCATCATTTCAACATGATATCAAAGAATGTTGAATTCTAACATGGTATCAGAGCCATTCCATTGAGAGTTCATCACAGGATCAAGAAAGTTGGGCTAGAGAGATTCATCGCAGGCTTGAAGGTTTCCATTGTAGGCTACTTGACTCTACCTAGGGACCAAGCTGATTTTTGAAGTAGATTGAGTCATATCTGAGCTCGCCATTGTCTTAAGAAGGCCTCAAAACTCTAGGATCGCATGTCCAATAATCAAAATTGGATTCATCAACCTGGGAGCCATCAGAGGTATTAGGGTTTGCAAAATCAACTAGTACGATCTGTACAAATTTGCAGTAAAAAAATATATCCCATCAGTTGTCCTCTGAGGCAAAAAAAAATTTAGTTGCAGGCCATTTTTCATTTCAGAAAAATTGGGCTAATATTTCTATAGTTCTTGTAGAAAATTTAAAAAATAATAATAATTATTGGAGTGACCTGACATTTTATCCATCTATCGGCATCTATTATTTTCTATAGTCGGCATTCTTATACTTTTCTTGCAGATATATTTTAAATCATCGACATTTTTTTTTTTGAATTTCGTTTAAGCAATATTCAAAAAAATATATTGGGGTCATTTTTTTTAAATATGCAAACTAGTTTTTTGTTAGCCACATTAAGTGCATATTGCAAGAAGGTGTACTTGTGTTGGCCCATTTGGTAGGCCCGTCCCATCGTTGGCCATCGTTGCACTCACCGGCATCTTGTATCACTCACCGGCCGTTCAAAGCTTCCCGACCGAATGAACCGTGTTGGTTTGTGCCGTGACATCCAAACTCCCACCACTGGACTTTTTTGGGAACCAAGGGTTTCGCTATACGAGTGGAGCCACCCTTGCATACATGTCGCACCACCCATTCTCCATTGCACGGCCACTCTACTGCCACCATCTATGACATGTGATTTTTTTTTAATTGATAGCCCGCCCAAGGTCACATCAAGGATGAACGGCTAATTATTTTTAGCCTAGGTGCCAAAATTTTGACCCTAATTAGCCTCTAGAGTGCCTCATATAGGCATTTTTTTTCTTTTTATCATAACTTTTCATCAGGGTATCAAAAATCATCAAACGAGATACCGTTGGAAAGAGAATTTCATCTACTTTCTAGTGGTGACATCCATTCTGCAAAAATTTTCTTACAAAAAATTCTATAGTCAACTGAATTCAAACCTCCACTTTCGACATAAAGACTCATATCTTTGCATTAGATTGTCAAAATTGGGTGATTCCAGTGGCATTAGGAATATTTTTTAGAGCTTTTTCATCATTCCAGACCCCTTGATCAGTTTTAGCTCCAGTTACTCTTGCATTGATTTTTTCAATTTGGTGCATTTGATCAATAACTTGGATATCATGAAGCTTGGGAAAATATTTTTTGATCCGAGTAACATCACTTCAGTTGTACATCATCTTTGGAAGTCTATTTGTTGTTGAAGGTCATTTGTCTTTGTGTTTTTTGGAGAAAGTTCATTATGGTGCTTGCATATACTCCTTTGGTTATGTTGCACAAGGGAAACTATTCGCAATGGCGGGATGGGATCACACAACATCTCCAATCACTTGCATTGTTTCCACATTTGTATGGTATAGTTCCCCATTCGAGTGAAGGTATTCATAAATTTTCTTGGAGTTGCAGCAGATATACTATTTTGGAGATCATTAGAATGCAAGTTGATTGTGATGTTTAGAATGCTATTGATCATTGTGACTGTCCTCACATCCTTTGGGCTAAGATTTGTGAGATATATGGAGATTAAGACACTCCACCATTCCCCGATGGTCATGATTCAGAATGCCATTCTTCAGATCAGGTACCCCATGCTGATATTGTTGTGCAGGAAGTTGATTGCCTTGAATCTTCCAAAGAGGTTGACAAGGTTCCTTCAGGTGCTTCTTCTCCATCAGAGAGTATTGGTATCCCTTCACATTCAGTGATTCCTTGTCCAGATTCATTGATTGAGGCTTCCACTATCATCATTCATCAGGACACCTATTTTCCAGACTTGGCATCACATGATGGCTTCATTTTAGGTATCACTAACTTGGCTACTTCTACAGGTTTGGAGGACATTCTTGAGGGGATATCACTCCTCTATTTAGATTCCACCTTTGGAGAGTTTTCTTGAGTCTCCTCATCCTTTTGTCTCAACCATGCTTGGGGATCCTGAGACTATCTTGGAGACACTTGGTCTCTCTTCATAGATTTCATGTATGAGACTTCTTCCCTATCATTCCATTCAGGATTTGAGGTTTCTTTAGCATCCACCATTGGATTTGTTTCTTCCTAGCGGGCGACTTGTGGTTTGGACACATTTTTTGCTTCATTTCTTTCAGGGGTTTTGAGGACACTACATTCAGGGGGGGCTATCAAGTCTCCATCATATTCATCACATCTTTGTCTTTGGATATTGTTCAGCATCAGTTTCTGCATCATCCTGATTTGTCACCTTCTTCATTGATTGTGGCATCTTCATCATCAGGAAAGGAGACATTTGAGTAGAGTTCAAAGACATCATCGGCATCCACTTTCATCCTTCCTTCCTTCAATTCCTATCTGAAATGGGAAGCATCTCTACACCTGCACTTGGTTTTGTTTCTTTTGAAAGGGAGACAAGTTGTTTGTCGACATTGGATCATGTTTTGTTTTCAGACACTTACCATCTTTGCAGGCGATTACATCTTCTAGGGGGGATATATTATCTCTCTCTTTCCTCCCTATGGGTGGGCTATTGTATTGTATCCATGTGACGGATGGTGTACTTGGGGGGTATTTGGGAATCCTCCATCCTTCCCATCCTATCTCACATTTTTTCTTTTTCATCTCCTTTTTGGAGAGGGATTTTGTTCCCACTAGGTTTTCCCCTTTTCTTCGATTGTGGGAGATTTTTTGCATCATCTTCATGTACATGGGTACCTAACATGGCCTTGTAGTCGAGATCTATCATCATCATCATCATCATCATCATCATCATCTTTGCATAATCATTGCATTTTACTCCCTAAGTTGAACTTATGGGGGGTGTTAGTGTAATTAATTAATTATTACACTAGCATAAGTTAACTTAGGTCATACATCATTTAGTCCTAGGTTTCATTTTAATAAATCATTTAATAATGGGGTAATGTCCCCTTCCTTGTTTGTAGGGATAAGATTCCTTCTAGAAGATGAGTTGTCCTTCTAGAACTTATCTCAAAATTTCATAATTTCCTAGATAGGGTTCACATGTCACATTTGTCACATCATGACACATGGAAACATCTCATGCATCTTAGGTTTTCTTTTTTTCCTATATAATCAGGCATCTTGTTCATTTGTATCATATCAATCAAAATATCAATCTATAATCTAATGTTGTAGATCAATAGTAATCTGTCTTTGCAACCCTTAGTTGCAACACTTTCTATGTGGTGTAATTTCTCTTGGCAAGATCCTTTGAAGTGTGTGCAGCTTCATTGGATAATCCAGCATCCATCATTTCAACATGATATCAGAGCATGTTGAATTCTAACAAATATAAGAGGATTTAAAAGGAGTATTGCACAAGAGTGGTTGCAATAATTTTTGAGAAAACTTGAAATTTCTCTGCCAATGAAAGGGGCTTCGAGATCCAATATACAGGCTTATTTTTAATTTTGGAAAGGATTGCTTTCCATAAGGCAACTCGAGAGGCTTGAAATGAAAAATAGATACCGATAAATATAAACATTTCTCCATTCCCAATACACATCCAACCAAAGTCTTGAAGCTAAGGAGGTGAAGGAAGAAAGGATTGTCAATAATACTGAGTCTTGTGTCATTAAATGGCCAAGCTAGAAGTTTGAAAGGTGTCCAGATATTTGAGGATATTTTTGATATTTTTCTCATCTTCAATAAGAGTGAGGAATGAATCATTAGCAAAGTGGTTGGATTAACAAGTTGGGTTGATGAATTGGGTAAGGAAATGCCTGTAACTAACCATGAATAATTATCCACATTTATGAGGATCTAGATTAGAAAGTGAGTGGGATCTATATCATGACCAACCACTTGCAAAGTCCACCTAGGAGAGAGAAAGGTGACAACCCTTCCATACAATATCATGATTGATTTAAAACATAGTACCTATTGAAAAAATGATACAACATGCAATAGAAAGCATGAAACCAAAAATATTCACTTCTTTTAAACATAACACATCTAAGCTAAATTAGTTTTGAACTTTTGAAGAGTATCCCACATGGAATACTTCCTATGGAGGTCAATGAAACTCCAAACATTCTAGGATATAAAATTAATTGGCAAGAGTCAACCATATCATCACTATTTGTCTCTTCAAGCATGGAGAAGTGATTTGGAAAGAACTTCAGGGAGAAATTTCACCCAATTAAATGTTGGGAGAATAAATCATTTCTTTCTCATAAACATATTCACCCTCCTCCAAGCACTAAGGGGAGTTGCAAGACCATCACAAATGTTTTGGAAATCAGGGAGAGTGAGTAGGAATGCCTAGTTGTGAGGATAGAACCAATGCTATTTGTAGCATACAGGAGAACCTTAGTCTGGAGGGTGCATCACCTAAGATAGATATAACCTCTTTCCCCTTGTTAAAAAGTTTGAAATATTTTTTAGCTACATTTTCACAATAGAAGAATCCACAAAGGGTTGAGCTTTAGCTTGTGTTCCTCCAAAGTTGGTATTTTTTTCTTTCTGGTGTGAAATTGTAGTCCACTTTTCTTCATATTTTGAGGTGGTATCCTTTGAAGGCTAGGGAACCTTGGCCAACTTGGGAGGAGATTCAACTCAAGTAATGACAAGAGGAAAATCCTTGATTTTATGCTTGGAATATTGACATCGAAAGTAAGTGTTGAGAAAATTAAGATAAAGCACTAGTTGGTTATGACAGATTTCTAATTTGAATATTTATTGACTCTTTCAAGTCTTTAGATAAATCAACCTCAACATAGACACATTTTTATTAATGTGCTTGCTAAAAATGATCAAGCTCTACACAAATAACTTTACCTAGAGAGGAATAATTATGATGCCAAAAATGCTAGCATGACAAAGGAAGACCCTAAAATTTAAGCCATGACTGTGAAGTCCCATGTCCAAGGTTGGAAAACTAGCAAGGATGAGCAGACATACAAAGGCCCATGCTTGAGGATAGCCTCAACATGATTGGCATAAAAAAATTGAAAATAAAAAACCATTTTTTGAGGTTTTGGACAAAATCAAGATGGGCTCCATGTGGGGCCTAGTGTTTATTAACTCATTCCTGGAGCATGCTTTTAAGGGGATTTCTCCCCAAAAAATAACCTATAAGATTAAAATTCTCTATCCAATTACATACACTATCAAATTCAGGGATGGGTGAAACCACATCCATTAGAGTTTCAAAATCCATACCTCACGGAATACCTTTAGCACAAATTTTTGGGGTTGTTTGTTCAAGGGAGCCATGTTGCAGAGCCACCAAATTTTCAACACCAACATGAACTATTGGATTGAAGTCATTTGCATCCATATAAAGAAAAATAAAAATAATCACAATAAATGTGGAAGGATGAGATATTTCTTATGCCAAGGGTATAAAGTGACAAAGGGGAAACCAAGGTACTAAAAAAAACTAGAAGAGTGCTCATCAACCTTCCAAGCGTCTCGAGAATACAATTTTTGGTTAGGACCTAATCATCATCATGATGTAGTTCCACTCTCTCATCAGTTCCAAAGATAAGATATTTATGGTTATTATGAATCTTTAAGGAAAACTAAGTTTTTTCTAAAGGGTTTTACACAAATTCTCTTTGCTTTTCTATTTTATTTATGTTTTTTTCTTTTTGATGTTTGGATAGTTTGATTAAGCTTATTTTTCTTTGTTGTAAATTACGTCATGTGTCGAAGATCATTTTTTTCAAAACTACTAATTCTTTATTGTAGATTTATTTCTTGGAGACCATCTTTTTCCAAAAAATATATATTGTTCTTTTTAAATGTTAAAAAATGATCTTATTTTCTTATGTGGATGTGTTTGTGTAATTTGAAAACCCACATATGTTATCTTCTCACACCTTTTGGTAATATTGGAAATCAAAAGTAGTTTCATTTCACTTTTGTCACCCAAAGTTAGAGTCTATATGCTCTTCTTTTATGTTATTGTGTAACCTTGTGAATCAAAAATAGTTTCTTTATTTATTTATTTTTAGCGAGCTTGACTTGGATTTATAGTTACAAGTGGATGACTTGAACCTCCGTGTTCTTGAATGGTATAAAAATTTGGGAGAAAATTGAAAGAATCTCCCCTTAAGACAATTTTTATTTTTGTTTAATCTTGCAAGGAACTTTGTACCTTGCAAAGTGAAGGTGGAGAGTGGGTTACCCTCTCAAACCAGGCCATTAAACATGCCTCTTATTTAATTTACCTCAATCTCATATATATTTATGTATATTGAGGACTCCCCTAAGCAAATTGTGTGCAAGCCTAGTTAGATGAATTTCATTGTATGTATTTGTAATGCACTAGTAAGTGGTTAGCTCTAGAAAATTACTTACCACATGCCCCTAGAAATGAGATTATAGGATATATATGCTCTCTTTTCACACCTTCATGTGATATTGAGGATCAAAAGTGGGGAAGACCCATAGTATTTTCTTGCATGGGGTTGGTGGGAGAATTTTACCAAATACCTTCATTTTAAGGTGACTCAACAATGACTTTCAAATTAAAGTAACCCTTTGTTTGAAGGTACCTTTGAACAAAGGTATTTTATTATTATTTTGGGAACAATAAAAATACCTTTATTCAAAGGTACCTTCAAACAAAGAAACTTTTTTATTGTATTTTTTAAGTATTTCATTGATTTTCTTGCAATTACATTCTAATTTGTTTTAGTATGCATTATGGAGCTCCTATTCATGCTCAATGAATTTTAACATACCTACAATATTTTTGGTCAAGTCAGCACTAACTCAATCTATAATTCTATGCAATCTTTGGATGGAGGTCATGAAGGTTCATTCGTCAACATCGATATGCAGTATGCTTAGGGTTATCAATTTGCCTTCATTTTCCATGTATGTAACCTACCTACAATATTTTTGGTCAAGTCAGCACTAACTCAATCTATAATTCTATGCAATCTTTGGATGGAGGTCATGAAGGTTCATTCGTCAACATCGATATGCAGTATGCTTAGGGTTACCAATTTGCCTTCATTTTCCATGTATGTAACCTTCATTATCTTTGATTTTTTTATATGATTTCTATTTGATATAAATTGTAGATCCTATATTATATATTAAATTTGAAACATTTACAGACCAAAACCATGATTTTATTATATATCCTCTTCATTTATGATTGTAACATTAAATCCTAGACTATGTTATATTCTATAATGTAAGGCCCATAAGTATTGTGATTGTATTCATGTTGAATAATTTTGTATTAAGTTATGTATTTGATGTGTTGTACTTATATAGAGATCATGTTATATGTTGACATGACAATATGGATATTTGAGATATATGAGATTATTTTTTTATTCATTTATGTTGATCCTTTAGTTCATATTCTTACTCACCTTGAATACTAGATATTTGAGGTAGTGTGTAACTTCTTACTCATTTTGGATAACCACTCCTTATAATCCTTGGACTAATATTGTCATCCTTCTTCTTGAAGTTATATGTGATTATTATTTTGTTGAGAAAACCATGACCAAGTGTGTTTATTTATTGCCACTTAAGTACTTTATTTATGTATGTTATCCATGTTTCCTACCTCCTAAGTGTTAGAGTCACTCAAGGACTCAAGCCCCTAGGATCATATGCAAAAACCAAAAATAACCTTCTACAAGAGGGAAAAGAAAGAACACATATTTGCAATAATGGATGCAAGATATGGACAATATGAAATACTTGTGATTGTAGTGATATATTAGACTATCTCAACTAAACTGAATTGTCTTATGATGTACAAATGATTCCTTGCTTATAAAGGAAAAGTGAGATAGGATTAGACAAGATCTTGATGTGTCTTAATCATGTATAAAGAGATAACCACCCCAACAAATATTAAATTACTTAGGACACAAGCATTAAATGCCAAAATATAAGATAAGATCTAGTGACAACTAACATTAACTAGAAAGATTCCCTCGTAGGACCTAAGTGGACTTAACATGTAAATAGGACCTAGATAGGTAAAACACCTATTTACACCAACACTCCCTTTAAGTACAACTGAGGGAGTAGATTATTGTGCAAATGATACAAAGATGGGTCCTAGCTATGAGATCATGTTAGGTACCCATGTACATATACAATGCAATCTCTCACAACATATAATTCCTCCAAATGGTTAATTCATGGTTACTTTGTGATGTTGGCTATCTATTTTCTTCCTTATCTTACTTGAGTTGTTCTTTGTATCTTTGTTCATGTGTGAAATTTCTCTTTCTTTATGTCTAAGTGTGTAATTAATCATTTTTCTTCTTCAATCAATATTTTTATCAATTTAAATATAGGTTTGAGAAAGTCAACCTTATAATGAACTTTTAGGAATTTGTCGGTAGAAATAAAATAAATGTTTATTCGAGCATTATAAATTTTGTGTTGAAAATAAAAGCATTATGTATTTACTAGAATGGATTGATGATATATAATACCCAAGTTTAATAAAAACATTAAGGACTAGTAATTAAAGCATCATGTATTAACTGTTTCTCACTTGAAGTATTTAATATATATAAATAACAAGTGAAATAACTAGAGTTTCTAAAATTTAGAAAATTAAGTATAAAAGAAATATTATAAATTTACTATTTCATATAAAAGTAAGTTTTTTAAATTTTAATATACTTAAAATTAAAATATTTAAGATCTTTTTAAAACAAAATATCTCTTTATATATATATATATATATATATATATATATATATATATATAAGAGTAATCTTTTATAGTCAAAAGTAATAATTACTTATAAAGATAAGATATTAAAAATGTGTTAAATTACTACACATAAAAAAAAAGTTTCTAAAATTTAGAAAAAATTAAGTATGAAATAACTTTTCTAAATTGACTATTGCATATAAAAGTAAGTTTCTAAATTAATATACTTGGAATTTTTATTTTTTAAATCTTTAAAAAATAAAAATATTCTTTGATGTCATTGTAAAACATTTTTTAATAGTAGAATAAGAATAAAATTATAAAGGAATCTATTGTGACTTTATGGAGATTGAACGAGAATAGTCATAAAGAAATTTCACAATAGTAGAGGTTTGGGCAGACCCTAGTGTGACCAATGTCATAATATAGGTTAACTACACCTGATCCATACGAATTTGAGGCATATTTAACCCACTAAGCATCAATCCCAATAAGATCATTCACTGTAAACAAAGAAAAAAAATTCATTAAAACTAACATTATAAATCATGAAAGCTTGACAAACCTCTAATCTAAGACATTGAAACTTATCCTATTGGGGGAGTGGTGTCACATTGATGTGGAATGGCAACCCTTTCCCAATCCCTTGGATAATGAGTTTGTTTTAATTAGTTTTATTGAAGAAAACTGATGAAACCATTGATAGATGTGTATGAAAACATGATTTAAAGCTAAATGAACATGATGAAAGCTATTTTAACATGATTTATGCTAAGATGATCGATATGGGTGTATGCAAATCTACTCTAAATGTATGCAAGCTTCAAAATATTAAAATCATAATTAACAAATAAGCTAAATGTATGCATCTATATTATCATGGAAGCCATTAATGGAAGCTAAGCTAATATGGTTCAATTAAAATAAGCTAAAATTATGCTAAATGTGAGTGCACGTAAGAGTGATGTTAACAACATAAGTTTGATGTTAAAAGATGGATCCATTTGTCTCCAAATAGTGCTTTATTTATAGGAAAACAAATGAGAAATGAATGGTTAAGATCAAAAAGGCTAATCAATGGTCAAGGATGGAAGAAGTTGGAGGCATGGATCATCGATTCTCATGAAGGGTTGAAAATGCAAGTTGATATTTAATCAAGGGCTTACATTCATCCAAACAAACACACTTTTAACTTGTACAAGAGGTCACAAGTTAACTTTCACAAGTTAACTTGCACAAGAAGTTTTGATTTAACTTACATATGAAGTTTTGAGTTAACTTGCACATGAAGTTTTGTAAGAATATTCCCTTTTTCAAATGAGTGAGGAGAAAGAATATTCTTTGGAATATTCTCATGGGTGAGAAAATGGATATTTTGCAAATTAAAACAAAGTTGAATTGTGCAAAAGGGGATGGAATATTCCATGGGAATATTCCCCTTTTGGAGGAATGTGCAAAGGAGGAAAATTCCCTTGGAATATTCCTTTGCAAGTGGGAGAATTAGTAATTTGATAATTAAAACAAAGTTTCAATTATGCAAACTAGGGGAATTATATGATATTCATTAAATAATTGATTTAATGGAGATCAAATGAAAAAGAAATGGATGAGATTGATTTGATCTATCAATGGTCACAAATGAAAGGAGGATGAAACATGGATCAATGATTCTCATCAATGGATGAGAATCAAAGATCACATGGATCAAGAAAAGATCAAGGGCTCACAATCATGCAAACACACTTTGCAACAACTTCAAAAAATTGTTTTAAAGTTTGTTTGGAGTAATCATTACCTTTTTTTTGGAGGAAAATAGGAGAATATTCCTTTGGAATATTCCCTATGCAAGTGGATGAGAGGGAAATTAGAGTTAATTAAAACTAAATTTGAATGTGAAAGATGAGGAATGTGAGGATATTCATTTAACTATTGATTTATTTAATGAAAAGGAGATGCAAATATGATTATTAAATAGTTTAGGTTATTTAATTAAATAAGAGGACTTAGGGTTAAAATTAAATAATTTGAATTATTTAATTAAATCGGATGAAATGTCAGTGTGAGAGGGGGTGAATTAACCCAATTAGGTCAATTAGATTAATAGGTGAAAATGAGGCATTTAATTAAATAATTAGACTTATTTAATTAAACAAGTGAAAATAAGATGGATTTGAGGATGAAATGATGTTAGTTAGCCATTGTGATCCATTGAGACATTTTTAGGTGTCTACATTTTTCCCCTCTTTGAAGCAATTTACCCATTGCATTGGTTCAAAGACTGATGTTGATTTCAATGTTGATTTTGATGCTGATGACGATGCAAAAGTAGATATCAATGATATCTTTGATATGTTGATAGCCAAGCTAAAGTTGATTGATCTGATTGATTGATTGATAACATTATTGAGGATTCATAACAATGCAAGGATTGTGTTTGAATAACATGACGATTGGTAGGGAAAGATATATCCCAATGATGATTGATTTGATAATTTGATCAAGATTTGCTAGCAAGGCTAGGAAAAAATTTCATTAGATGATTTGATATAAATATGATTGAAAGATGATTGGTTGCCCCCTCGAGAGATCAATCGAGGAATAAAGTGTTCTAATCAGGCTCACGATAGGTGAAAATAAGACTTATGCTTGAGATGCTTGAGATTTCAGGTTCCTTTTAAATCAAAGAGCTACAACTTTTTAGATTGTTGAGTTGAAGATGATATAGATGCCCCATTGTGCCCCAATGGAAAAGGGATTGTTGGCATGCTAGCTTAGATATTGATGTAGATAGATTTTAGGATGTATAGATAATCATTGGCTATGGGTAGCCTCATGTATATTTTGATATATCACACATATTTGATACTTGGATATAATTGTTAGTAAAGATAGAAGAATAAGATGAATGGATTGACCATTGCTTTGATGATTGATTTAAAAAGTCCAACAAGTCTATGATCCACAAAGACTTTATTAGAGATGGTGATGAGAAATGCATGATGATGATTTTCTCATATCTTGGGATTGGGATTTTTTTCCATTCCTTATTTTTGATATAACACATAGACACAATGCATCAAGGTATTGATAACCAGGATGGCGTTATATCTAGTGTAATGGAATTTAACTCTATAAATATATAGGATAGTTCTTGTTCACACCTTGACACACGGAAACCTCGTTGGAATGTAAGTTAGAAGCTTAGAATATATCGCACCAAAGCATACACAATAGTCAACAACGTACTCCAAACAACTTTCCTACACACAACTAAGCAAGTATGCGCCAAGATTATTTTACAAGAATACCCAAAAGCACAAAAAACAAAAGATAATGATCGATGCCCCATTCCTTTCTCTATAAATCATTTTGATAGACATCATTGAGAGGTCCTAGGAATGGGTCATTAAGATAAATCATAAGAAAAGATCAAAGAAAAACAATCAATGTTATCTATATTTCTTGTCAGTTTAATTTAGCTAAGGTGATTTCTAATGTTGGTGTTCATCACAGGAAGGATGCATCCTAGGACATGTTGATCAGGTGGTTTTATTGGGATAAGATTTATGATAAGTCATTGATACAGACTCCACTGGCGCATTTACCTATGATCTAGACTTTAGATTTTGACACTTAGGTTCTCACTTTACGACTTGTGATACTTGCTTTCTATTTGTTTTGCCAAAGGTTGAAGGTGTTGATTGATTTATTATGGGTGAAAAGTTATTATGGGTGAAAGTGAGATGGGATGGGTGGTTTTGGATTTTTTGGAATATTCCAATGTTTTTGGTATTTTGTAAATGTTTTGAGATTGTTTTTGGTCTTTTTGAAATTTTATTTGAATGTTTTGGTTTTTAGTTATTTGAGGTTGTTTAGGTCTTTCTCTAAGATATTTGATGTTGTTTAGGTTTTTTGAATGTTTTCTAATGTTTTTGGGATTTTATGATATTTGAATGTTTAGGAATTTTTTGAGTTTTGACCAAGAACCTAACCTAAAAGACTATCCCAGGGGCCTCGGGTGCTGATAAAAAATGAGTCTTTCCTATGTTCCACATGTAGAGACCACGTAGTTCGATTGACTTGACTTATTGAAGATGAGATATGAATAGTTGATAGAATGCCAGTTTATTATGATGGACTCCTAAAGGACTGACCTAGGGTGTCTCGGGGGCACATTGATGATGGCCTTGTCTACATTCAAGTTCAGAGACTCGTAGTTTGACAAGGTTTTGTTTTGGATTTTCGATGTTCAACCTTTTTAGGGTTTTCTGATATGTTTCAAATGTTTTGGATTTTGACTTTACAAATTTTTAATGTTTTTGGATTTTAGTTGTATAGGATTCTGGATGTTTTTGGATCTTCTGATGAAAATTTTATGAATTTTTTTGGAATTTTCAATGATATTTTGAGGTAAACGATACCTAGATCATGATTTCAATGTCACGTCGCAAGATAAAAGACATGGATCAAGATTTATTTGAAAACAAGAGTGCAATAACCTTCCCCCAGTGTCTAGCAATGTTGCATAGTTTAATGAACAAACCAAGATAGGTAATGTATACGCAAAGAGTTTCAACAGAGTTTTATCATGCTAGATATAGGCTATGGGACTTCATGAGATAAAATGGTAAAGAACCTGCCAAAATTTTTCCATGAGTATAGTTGAACTATACACCGAATCTTTGTCAAAATCAAGATCAAGTGGAATATCTGGATAAAAGCTACATTGGATGGATGGAGGGAACATTGGATTTATCATGACAAGGATGAGATGCTTCTGTCTAAGAAGGATCATATAGACACTTGATTCTACTCATGACACATGTTTTCCAAGTTTTCATCATAGTACTTGCCCAAAGCGCCACCATAGTGGTTTTCACTCGAGGACGATTTTTATTTTTACTACTTTTTTTTTTTTGGTTTTTTCTAAGTTTTACCGTCATGTTGAACCACCTAGTGGTACTAATGTAGAGGCCACTATCATAACATTCCAGCGATCTCTTGATTGAAGAAGCTACTTTGCTAAGATATGAGCGCTTGGGTGCAACCTTGAAGAACTCTGATTTTCCTTCCTGGTACTGAAATTAACCTTGTTTATGTGTGCACATTGTGATAAAGTGCCTTCAAATCCTTATGATGAAGGGTAGCTTCCAACACACAGTCAATGTGAGAATTGCATATCATGAATGGAGTGTATGGTGTCATGCATGAAGGAATATAAGATGGATTGGTTGATAGTTTGGAACTTGTTAGGTCTCAAAAATGCAGTTTTTGAACCTTAAGAGGGTGCCAATCTCTTAATACGTTTTTGGCTAACGAACGGGGCGAATATGATTGATAACCCCCTACTCTTTAGGCTCTGCTAAACCTAGGTGGGTGTACCTAAATGATAAGGTAGATTTAAAGGTTTAAATATAGTCTCTAACTTGGGTGATCTATTCACAATGACACTTGGGAGTGAAATAGATGCAAGGCTAAGGATTAAGTCCTATTGTAAATGTCTTTGAGAATAAAGTATATGAGTAGAGTTTGTATAGAATGTTCTAAGTATGACTAGTGCCTAATCCTATTGGGTGAATGGAGTCGAATTTGTGTGATGATGGAGACAAATATGTAATATAGGTGGATCTACTTCTCAGCTTAACTCTAACTTGTTGGGCACTTTGGATGTTTGTACCTTGTACAAACTTGCAAGTTTGTCAGTTATTGTGCTCTTCTTTATGAATCCCAGTGTTATTCTCCAAAATTAAGATGATATCATGAAAGGATTTTTAATTCTTAACTTGAGGAAAACCAATCAGAATAATCAATTTAAAACGATATTAATCCCTAGAAAGAACCAATTAAAATGAGTTACTTGAAAGGAATTTAATTCACTCTAGCCATAACCCAATCAAGAAAGTCACACAGCAATAGCAAATGTGTCCTGACAAATTGTATAAATTTGAATAATTAAGGAAAACCACTTTGGAGACAGCACAACAACATATAAGAATGGATATTAACACAACAGTTGAACACTGGAAGTAAATCACCGATTATGAATAGTCTCCTCCATTATATTGTTTCAAAAGATATACATTAATAGCAAAAGTTTCTAAAATGTGAAAATGGATGAGTGGAATATGATATACTAATGGATGAACCTATCTACTACTACTGATGATTTTCTAACCTACTCTCTAATTATTATTTTTTGATGATATGATTGCATCTTACATATATACATTGTATTTTTAGGGTCATGACCCTTCGCACATCTGTCCATTGTAGCTCTTCATTCAATTAATTGTCTTCGACAAATTAAAATACTTTTATTTTAACTTCATTGTCTTCCTATGAAAATTAATCTTGATTTATTATCTCCAGCACTTGCATTTTCACCCAATAAGAAACATGCTCTTTGGGTAAAAACAATTACTCACTCTTTATTCCCAGGTAAAAATATTTGCTTCTTTTACCATCAGTGAAATTCATTTTCTCTCAAAGTGATATTATCTTTTAAATATTCACCGCATATGATAATAATATTTGATCTCCTTCACCGTGATGTCATACTCGTATTAAAGCCTTGGAATGAATTCACTCTTACATTTCATCAGTGATTTTGTCTTTTCAACCTATCAAAGAGATTGATAATTATTGTCGCTGATATTTATATCTCCACCTAATAAATGTTTCACCTTTCAAAATAATATGTTGTGATATAATTTTGTCACAAATTTTGCGGGGAAGTAAATTTAACATTGTAACTTTAATAAATCTCCCCTCAATATAAGGTGCTCTCCATATTTTATGGAGATACAATGTTGTCTATATCAGAGGGACTTCAAATTTTGTTCCATCGATGCCCATTCCTCTATTCGATAAAATCGCATGCTCAATTATCCTTTTGGGATATTGAAGAGACATTTGAATTACTCCCTCTGAAATGCCCATGTATCTTTTATATATATTTTTTATGCACATTGCTCTATCGGTAAGACTTTGTATTAACTCTTACCGAATCAATTTCTCTCTCGATAAATTTACATGCTCGTTTATTTTTTCAAAATATCGAAGTGACATTCATATCACTCACACCAATATTGAAGAGTCCCTTCGATATTTCATTCATTTTATGGTTTTCTTCTCTAGCTTACGTGATTCATTTGTTTGAACAAGAACCACCATCATAGTTGTAAGAGTACTTTGGTGAACAGAACCAACACTCATGATATCTTCTCAATGCCTAAATCATCATGAAGGCCAATCTTTACTCACATTTTTGCTACCTTCTCCAAGTATGAACAAACATCAGGAATATCTTTAGTAAAATCATTAATTGAATTCTTAACAAGAGAATATAACCCATCCTTTTCTCTCATGGTCTTCATCACTTACACATAGCGTGATACTACACTAGCATCATCAAGATCAATAGTGATATTTTCCTTTTTCAAGATTCTTAAAGCTAAAACCTCTTTGACCTCAAGAAATGGATTCTTCAAGAATTCATCTCCTTTACATGATGTCATAGGAACTACTAAAAAATGAACCAATATTGTTGATCTGCCTTGACATATTTCCTATGCAGTCATAGTTATAACAGTGGCATTTACCTCTAAGGAACCCGTATGAATCCTTTTGATTGTGTCTCATGAATATTGCACTTTCCAACTGTATGATCAATTTTAGACCCTTTTTGCAACTCGAAAGTAATAGGGCAATCGATGTACTTATATTTATTAATGTTGTGTCAATAATTTCATGTGCATGATCTATGCTTGACTTTATGCTTTGATGAATATTCACATCATATTCCAAAAATCCCATTTTGGTGGAGGTTTGAGGAATACTAACTTTATATTTTACTCCTATCATCTTGAACCTTTTGAATTCTATTCCAAAAAATCCACCGTGTGTATAGCTTACAAATCATTGTGACAACATCTCAGGTGAGGCATTTCATGAAGCAATCTATATATTTTCCATGCTTCCACATTTATATCTTTTTTGTATGCTTGACATTCTCAAATTTTTGAGTGAGAGAATATCGGTGGATATAGTTTATCTTCTACATACCAAATACTGTACACCATTTTATGGCTTCAATCCCACTACATTCTAGCATTTTTAATTCCTCTATTATCTAAAACTCATTGCATTTTCCTATAACACTTTAACCTTTGGAATGTATTGGCATATGGCACATCCTGCAGTACATTTCTTAATAATGATATCCTCCTCAAATGAACCTGTCTTGGTGCCACCATCATTCCCTTTTGCAATCAGCACTAATTTGTCACAAATATCATTTCTTGTTCAGTTTAAAATGATGCAATATTCCTTATTGTTCAAAGAAACAAGGAAAACGTGAAGCAACCTACAATGCAATTTGCAAGGTAGAAGCATGCTAGTATCCCATAATGACTAATAGTCTACATGAGAACATATGCAACTCTTGACAACTCTTGAGTGATTGAATGAAATGCATCAGATCCAAACCCCTTAATAACCTTATCTCCATTAAAATTTGAGGTGCATCTTAGAATTTACTTCTTGTACTATGACCAAAACATGCTAAGTAGCCTCCAAAACCACCCTGGAAAACTAATCAAAACTTCTCTTTGAGTTGTGAAAATGCACCAACATGTTGAGTTATGATAGGAGAGTATGCTTGTCAAATACTTGGGCATGAATTCATCAGGATTGAAAACTGTCAAGGCTCCAAGTTGCTTATTTAACATTTTTTGAAAAACTACACTTGTTAAACTCAACTCAAACTCAACAATTTTCCTCTTTGAAAAAATATCAAATCTAATTTTGGGAAGCTGCAACTTTGGAAATTGGTTCATTTAGGTCCCATGAACATGTGTGAATTTATTTTTTCATCAACCTTGTTTATTCACAAGATATCAAAAGTAAAACTTGACCCCTCTGTAATTGTTATGGAAATGCAATCATCAAACTAGGTAAAATCCATTTGGTTTTGGTTTTGAAAAAATACTAAATGAGATGTTGGGACCCTAAAAATTAGCATGAATGTAGATTTAGGTGGGAAGAATATAAGAAACCAATTGGTTCATCATGAAAATCTTCCAGTTGATAATTATTGTCCTCCAAAGTTCCTCCTTTTGATAGATTTTACTGTGTAGACAACAAACCTTTCCTAGAACCTTTCAACTTGATACTTTGAGACCTTGTCAAAACTGACTAAAAGAAGCTAAAATCATGCATGCACATTCACATATGGAAAATTAACATTCTTGTAAGGTGGTTTTGCATGAAATTGCACTGGCTTCATTTTGTGATTTTTCAAAGTAAGCCCCTGGAGTAGATTTCACAACTATGTTTCTGAGTGTTGCAGTCCATTTTCTTTGTCATGGGAACCTAAAATTTTGCAAAAAAATGGTAGGAAATTTTAGGTTCCAACAATGGCTCCATCTGTGGATGTATGCCCCTTATGGGCATAGCAAGAATCTAGGTCTCTGTGGGAGCAGAATGAATGTAACACTTATTGGGCAGCAAAGTTAAATTTCCTCTCTACTTTGAATTGGTATGATTTGCAAAATCACACCACAACTGATGGCTCAAGGCCACCCAATAAGGAAGGCCTTTATTTACCTCTTTCATATACCTTATTTTGGTTTGAGTTCATCAGATTCCACATGAAAATTTTCATGAAGTCAGCCCTACTATATCCACTTTCATTGGGAAATTTCATAATGGCATTATGTTCAATTTTTCCCATATCTCTTTTACCATTCAATAGTTCATAATTAGGTATTATCTAAAACTTTCCATCATCATGTGATACACTCTTTTCATATAAAGAGTTTTCACTTTCAATGCAACATTTTTCATCATTTTGATCACTTTCATGTATTGTAAATTGACCTCCTGGATGATCTGAAAAATGAGAATACTCATTGATCTCTTCATCATAATTCTGCATAGAAAATTTGGAATTATAGCATGGTCATTGATGCAAATTGAAAAAAGGAGTTCCGGGAATATGGGAAAGAAAACAATCAGACTCATTCATGCTACTCACTCCATCATCTGAATGCTTCTCACATGGGTCTAAGAAATCTTCTATATCAACATCTTCTGAGACAATTAGATCTGAAACACCTTCCATTTCTTCCATATCACTAATTGGTAGTGACACAAATTCCTGATTCATACCGTCATCGTTATGCACATTTGAACCAACTGATGTTGAGCATGTATTATCCATGATATGCAAATCAATGCCATTCTCAAAGATATCCAATTCTTATTTACATATCTCCTCTTGAATAGGGATAGACATAAAATATTGATTAGCTTCAAGGGTTTTCTCATCATTGTCACACAAAGTGCTTTCACTGTTAAAGTAAATGCATGTTGAAGATGAAATTTTTGAATCATTTTTATGTGTATATTTATGATATTCAATTGTCAACATATTTGAAATTTGTTCACTACTGAGTGAACATGCCTCTTCATCCATCTCATTGTTGATGTATTCTTCACTTTTTTCATCATCAAAAAATGGTAATTTAGATGCATTGATTTCATATTCATTTGCTTCACAAATTGATACACCATCCTGATTATCAGAAAATACTTCATCCTCATCATAAAGTGGATTTTAATACACATGAAATTTGTGTTCTGGCACACCTTGGAAAAATTTCATATGATTTCTTCTATCTTTTCATCATACAATGGGTTTGAAAATATTTGAAAACCATTTTCAGGTGTACAAACTTCTTCTTCATCGATTGTGTCTTCATGGTACTCAACTACAGCTAGAGGTGTTATTTGTTTACTGTCAAATGGACTTTCTTCTTCTTCCACATTTTCTTTTGATTCTTCCTCTTGATCTCCATTAAAATTGGAAGAACCATTTAGTTGCAAATCAAAATCCACAAGTTTGTCATCAAAATCTGAATTTTTAATGCATTATTTATAACATGCACTATTCTCACTGTCATAATCTGATATGCAAGAGAAACATTCTTCATCCTCATCATGTAGGCTTCCATAGTAGTAACTATATTCACTTGCATACCCATCCTTCATGAACTAATCACAATCATTTCCTTCTTCATTGTTGTAAGGCACACTGTCCTTTTTTGTTTCAGTTTCTAGTGCATTATTGTCAATGCTATGCTAATGCATACATGGTTGCACCTCCATATCATCTAAATCATGGCTAATATATTCCTTAGGTGGTGTGTCACCAACAATATATTCAATGCTACAATCATTCTCCAAGGTGGAAAATTGGTCCTTAGCAATTTCATCTTCATTCAAATCTAAAGTATCATCATTGGAAACTTCACTTGCACATGTTTCCTCTATTGGCTACTTTATTTGATCAATTTATCCATATTCATCAGTGATATCACCCTCCTCATACCTTTTCTTATCTACGATGCCAATCCATTCATCTATTTGGTCAAAAGCATCTAGTTTCCATGATTCAGGCCAATAAATTGAATTAGGCTCATATACTATCATGAACTGCTCAATGAACTCAGACCTACTAGGTGGGAAATTAATATGTATTTTCCTATAAATATCTTCCATTATGTTGAACAAAGATTTCCTAGATTCTTCTTTATGTCTCCTTATGTCAAGAAATGTTTCCAAAATACTTTTTCTTCTTTCTTGAATATGTAAACATTCATCATTTTTCTTCACAAATGTTTTGATTCTGATATATATACCTTGCTGCATATTTTGATTGATACTTCCATGGGTGATGACATTGCTTTGCACATTCTGATGAGGAGCCTGGTATTAATACTGATAATGCTCGGTATATTGATTGTATTCATGATCTTGGTAGTTTACTAATCTCTGACTAGGAGGGATAGGATAAGCATTTATTTGTTTTGATGATTGTGGTGCATAAATGTCCTATTGTGAATGATGTGCATTACCTCCATTGCAAAAAATCAGTTGTATTATGAGGTACTTGGGGTTTCCAGGGATCATTTGTATTCACATACTCAACCTAAATAGAGACTAGTATATGTTGTGATCTAAGTGAAGCAAGTTGGGCTTCCACTTGTAACAGCTCTTGAAGCAATTCAAGCCTTCTCTCTTGTTCTAACATATTTATTTTGACCGAAAATGGTGTTGTTACAAGATTTCTTTGTATTTTTCATTGATTTTTTAATAGAGTTTCTATTCACTTTTTCAAAAGTGAGAAAATGGTAGTAATGAGATTATTCTTGATTTTATCCCCAACAAAATCACTTTTACTTCAACTTCTCAACTATGAATCTCTCTTCAATGACTCTTTATGGTGGTCTTTAACTAGATATAACTAATCACCTCCCCAACAGAGTCACCAATATGTTAGGTACGTGACTCGGATGTGGAGTGTAAATAACACAATTATGAACCTTTGGTTGAAGACCAATTTCAAAACTTTATTAACTCTATAAATGGATAGGTTGGAACCAAATTTTTCCTGAGTTTGTCCCCAGCAGAGTTGCCAATCTGTTAGGTCTAAAAAATACAGGTTTTGAACCTTAAGAGGGTGCCAATCTCTTAATATGTTTTTGGCTAATGAACGGGGTGAATATGATTGATAACCCCCTGCTCTTTAGGTTCTGCTAAACCTAGGCGGGTGTACCTAAATGATAAGGTAGATTTAAAGGTTTAAATATAGTCTCTAACTTGGGCGATCTATGTTAGAGTTAGAGATGGCAGATCTAACAATTAAATGCAAATTTTAATTAATAAACAGAGAAACTAAAACATACATAGAATAAATCATAACACAAAGAATTTAACGTGGTTCACCCAATCTGGGCTACATCCACCAAACTGCAGCCATGCAATACTTTTATTATCCAGTAAAACCCTATTACAATCTTGCGAATAATCACAGTTTTCATCATACAGTAATACCCATTCGAACCCCTTTTTAACAAGCTTAGAAGCTTCCAAATTTTTGGTTCTACAAAATCGGATTTTTCCTTTTTCATTGATTTTTCCCTTTTTCGGTCATGACGCGAAAAAGTAGGAAGAAAAATTTTCTCGAGGGCTTCCACCCTCGAACCCCCACCCGGGGCCCAGCCCGGCCCTGGACCCCAGCAAGGATAGGGGCCAGGGTGTACAAAAAACCATGGGCTATACAGTATAGCATGATCAATCGCCACATACCAACAATCTATTCACAATGGCACTTGGGAGTGAAATAGATGCAAGAGTAAGGATTAATTCCTACTGTAAATGTCTTTGAGAATAAATTATATGAGTAGATTTTGTATAAAATGTTCTAAGTATGACTAGTACCTAATCCTATTGGGCGAATGGAGTCGGATTTGTGTGATGATGGAGACAAATATGTAAGATAGGTGGATCTACTTCTTAGCTTAACTCTAACTTGTTGGGAACTTTGGATATTTGCACCTTGTACAAACGTGCAGGTTTGTCAGCTATTGTACTCTTCTTTATGAATCCCAGTGTTATTCTTCCAAATTACTATGATATCATGAAATTTTTTTTAATTCTTAACTTGAGGAAAACCAATTAGAATAATCAATTTAAAAGGATTTTAATCCCTAGCAGGAACCAATTAAAATGAGTTACTTGAAAGGAATTTAATTCACTCTATCCATAACCCAATCAATAAAATCATGCAACAACAACAAATATGTCCTGAAAAATTGTATAAATTTGAATAATTAAAGAAAACCACTTTGGAGATAGCACGACAACATATAAGAATGAATATTAACACAACAGTTGGACACTGGAAGTAAATCACCGATTATGAACAGTCTCCTCCATTATATTGCTTCAAAAGATATACATTAATAGTAGAAGTTTCTGAAATGTGAAAATGGATGTGGAATATGATATACTAATGGATGAACCTATCTATTACTACTGATGATGATTTTCTCACCTACTCTCTAATTATTATTTTTTTGATGATATGATTTCATCTTACATATATACATTGTATTTTTAGGGTTATGACCCTTTGCACATCCGTCCACTATAGCTCTTCATTCAATTAACTATCTTCAAAAAATTAAAATACTTTAATTTTAACTTCATTGTCTTCCCGTGAAAATTAATCTTGATTTATTATCTCCAGCACTTGCATTTTCACCCAATAAGAAAAATGCTCTTTGGGTAAAAAAAATTATCCACTCTTTATTCCCGAGTAAAAATATTTGTTGCTTTTACCATCAGTGAAATTCATTTTCTCTCCAAGTGATATTATCTTTTTAAATATTCACCGCATATGATAATAATATTTTATCTCCTTCGGGTTGGGGCCCTAGCTTGGTTGGCTAAATCTTTCCTGTAGCAGGAGGTTGGTCACAAGTTCTAGTCTCCCCCACCCCCGTGGTACCGGAGGGCGTGTCACACCAGCGCCGCCGGTCACGTTAAAAATTTTACCAGGCACACCTGCAGTTTATAGGGGGTCGTGCTACCCGATTCCTGCAGTCTAAATATATATATATATATATATATATATATATATATATATATATATATTATCTCCTTCACCGTGATGTCGTACTAGTATTAAAACCTTGGAATGAATTCACTCTTACCTTTCATCCGTGATTTTGTCTTTTCACCCTATCGAAGAGACTGATAATTATTCTCACCAATATTTATATCTCCACCTCATAAATGTTTCACCTTTCAAAATAATATGTTATGATATAGTTTTGTCACAAATTTTGCAAGGAAGTAAATTTAACACTGTAACTTTAATAAATCTCCCCTCAATATAAGGTGCTCTCCATATTTTATGGAGATACAATGTTGTTTGTATTAGAGGGACTTCAAATTTTGTTCCATCGATGCCCATTCCTCTGTTCGATAAAATCACATGCTCATTTATCCTTTTCAGGATATCGAAGAGACATTTGAATTACTCCCTTTGAAATTCCCATGTCTCTTTGATATATATTTTTTATGCACATCGCTCTATCGATAAGATTTTGTATTAACTCTTGTCGAAATCAATTTCCCCCCTCGATAAATTTACATGCTCATTTATTTTGTTAGGATATCAAAGAGACATTCATATCACACGCCGATATTGAATATTCCCTTTGATATTTCATTCATTTTAGGGTTTTCTTCTCTAGCTTACATGATTCATTTGTCTAAACAAGAACCACCATCATACTTGTAAGAATACATTGGCGAACATAACCAACACTCATGATATCTTCTCAATGCCTAAATCATTATGACGGCCATTCTTTGCTCGCATTTCTGCTACCTTCTCCAAGTATGAACGAACATCAGGAATATCTTCAGTCAATCATTAATTGAATTCTTAACAAGAGAATATAACCTACCCTTTTCTCTCACATTCTTCATGACTTGCACATAGCAGGATACTGCACTAGCATCATCGAGATCAATAGTGATCTTTTCCTTTTGCAAGATTCTTAAAGCTAAAATCTCTTCAAACTCAAGAAATGTATTCTTCAAGAATTCATCTCCTTTAAGCGGTGCCACAGGAACTGCTAAAAAACCAAACCAATATTGTTGATCTGCCTTGACATATTTCCTATGCAGTCATAGTTGTAACAGTGGAATTTACCTCTAAGGAACCCGTTTGAAGCCTTTTGATTATGTCTCATGAATATTGCACTTTCCAATTGTATTATCAATTTTAGAGCCTTTTTGCAACTCGAAAGTAATAGGGCAATTGGTGTACTTATATTTAGTAATGTTGTGTCAAGATTTTCATGTGCATGATCTATGCTTGACTTTATGCTTTGATGAATATTCACATCATATTCCAAAAATCCCATTTTGGCACAGGTTTGAGGAATGCTAACTTTATGTTTTACTCCTGTCATCTTGAACCTTCTGAATTCTATTCCAACAAATCCACCGTGTGTACAACTTACAAATCATTGTGACCACATCTCAGGTGAGGCATTTCATGAAGTAATCTGCATATTTTCCATGCTTCCACATTTAAATCTTGTGTCTTTTATCTTTTGTGTATGCTTGGCATTCTCAAATTACCAAGTGAGAGAATATCGATGGATATAGTTTATCTTTTGCATACCCAAAACTATACACCATTTTATGGCCTCAATCCCACTACATTCTGGCATTTTTAATTCCTCTATTATCTATTGCATCTACCTATAACACTTTAAATTTTGGAACGTATTGGAATATGGCACATCCTGCAGTACCTTGCTTAATAATGATATCCTCCTCAAATGAACCTATCTTGGTGCCAACATCATTCCCTTCTGCGATCAGCACTAAGTTGTCACAAATATCATTTCTTGTTCAATTGAAAATGATGCAATATGCATTAATTTTTTGTTTGTGTGTCCATGTATGGTGCATCATAAAGATCAATTCTTGTATCAACATTACCGCTCCTTTTGAATTCTTTGGATGAGCATATGGATTTTTATAACTACTTGAAACCCTAGTTCCACACTCTATTTTAAGTACCAAAATGCTTTGATATTGACAACTACTTTCAAAAAACCCAACAAGGTATTGGATGTATTTGAAAAGGGAAACACTTGTCTTAACTAAAAACACTATATTGTATAGAACTAATGTGCTTTTATCATCATGGGTTGTAAGCTCAGGAAATATTCCTTCTAATTTGAACAATAAAGAAACTTTGTTCTTGACACTACACACTGCTTCCCTATGATAGAGTTTTCCTTTATGTCCATAGTCATATCCAAAGAACTACCCTTGATAGATGTCATTGGGAGAAACAAGGAAAATGTGAAGCAACCTGCAATGTAATTTGCAAGGTAGAAGCATGCTAGTATCCCATAATGACTAATAGTTTGTATGAGAACATATGCAACTCTTGACAACTCTTGAGTGACTGAATAAAATGCATCAGATCCACAGCCCTTAATAACCTTATCTCCATTGAAATTTGAGGTGCATCTTAGAATTTACTTCTTGTATTGTGACCAAAACATGCCAAGTAACCTCCAAAACCACCCTGGAAAATTAATCAAAACTTCTCCTTGAGTCATGAAAATGCACCAAAATGTTGAGTTATGATAGGAGAGTATGCTTGTAAAATAGTTGGGCATGAAGTCATTAGGATTGAAAACTGTCAAGGCTCCAAGTTGCTTATTTAGCATTTTCTGAAAAACTGCACTTGTCAATCTCAACTAAAACTCACCAACTTACCTCTTTGAAAATATATCAAATATGATTTTAGGAAGCTGTAACTTGGTAAATTGGTTCATTTAGGGCCCATGAACACATGTGAAAAATTATTTTTCATCAACATTCTTCATTCACAAGATATCAAAATTCAAACATGACCCCTTTGCAACTGTTTTGGAAATGCAGTCATCAAACTAGGTAAAATCCATTTGGTTTTGGTTTTGAAAAAATACCAAATGAGATGTTGGGACCCTAAAAAATTGGCATGAATGTAGATTTAGGTGGGAAGAATCTGAGACACCAATTGGTTCATCATGACAATCTTCCAGTTGATAATTATTATCCTCCAAAGTTCCCCCCTTTTGATAAATTTTATTGTGTAGACATCAAACCTTTCCCAAAACCTTTCAACTTGATACTTTGAAACCTTGTCAAAACTGACTATAAGAAGCTGCAATCAGGCATAGAAATTCACATATGAAAAATGAACATGCTTGCAAGGTGGTTTTGTATGAAATTGCACTAGATTCATTTTGTGATTTTTCAAAGTAAGCCCCTGGAGAAGATTTCACAACTGTGTTTCTGAGTGTTGCAGTCCATTTTCTTTGTCGTGGGAACCTAAAATTTTACAAAAAATGGTAGGAAATTTCAAGTTCCAATAGAACCTTTGACTCTCCAAACTTGGGAATATGAGCAATGATGGGTGGGAACGGAGGTTTTCATGGAATTAGGACCAACCACTAGGTATACTTTGTTCCTTGCTTGAGAAGCCTACTTTTGTATTTGAGGACTCTTTTGATGGATACACTTCCCTTTTTAATTTTTCCTCATATTATCTTTGACTAATGGAGTTTTGGAGGGATGATTTTCTTTATTTTGCTTCGGTATCCATTTGTACTTTATGTGTTTGTTTTTTTTTACTGCTTCATTTTCTTTGATGATCTTTTCCTTGCTTAGGATTTCTTCTTTTTATGTTGGTCCCAATTTGTGTATGAGATGATGGGTGGATGACAATTCATGATATGGCTAGTTGTAGCGTTGACTGAATTTTCATCATAAGGATCCTTCATGCCCCATATGTTGATGTTTGTTGTAGACAAGATTTCCCTTGGCATTGTGAAGGTATTATCAATACTTAATCCTTTTCCCTGATAATGTATCCTTTGATCCATAGCCATTGAATATGACTTGTCATGTACACATGATATTGCTATGGGTTCCTGCTATTCATAAATATGAACTATTTGCTTTGGTTCTATGACATCGTTCTCTATTGATAGTGCTTCAAAAGATGTTGATGCTAACTCAAAAGATGATGATGCACAATCACTGTAGGAATCAAGAATCTCAACCATTGCTTACTCTTGTGTAGGAATATCAAGAGTGGGAGACTCATGTTTTGGATGAAGAACTTCTATCTATCCATTAGAAAGAAACATCTCAGGGGTGATATCAGGGACATCTCTGGAGTTTAAAATGGCTTGGAACTAGATGTCCCTTAGTTCTTGGTGAAACTCTGGGGATAGGGGTTCTTGATCTTGACTCGATTTAGAGTAACTTTCATTTTCCTCAGGAGCCTCCTCTTGAAATGATCCTTGGGTGGATGATATATCATCGGTAAAAGACTCTTTGCAATAGTTGGTAGGTATGGGTGTAACAAGGGATATTTCTGGCTCATTTAGAATTTCTTCAACATGCCCAATCATTTAGTCATATGTGGTAGATATATTGCAACTTGATATCCACTTGATGTCATTACGGTATAAAATAGTGTGAAACATTGTTGATGGGTTTGGTCTTTGTTTTAAAATAGTATCTTGATATGTGTCTGATTCCTCATGTTGTGATAAATAAATATGTCCCATTGTGGTATCACGAGTATTATTTACATTTTTTGAGGTTGATGCCTTTCCTGAATCTTTTGCTTTCATATGGTTAGGCATAGGGTTTGTGTAAATTTTTAGATTTTCATTCCCAAATTTTTTATCAACATCAATGTCTCCTTGTTCAATAAGATCTTCTATTAGATGTTTGAGTCTAAATTTTTTTTGTGTTATGACCTTTGTATCGGTGAAATTAACAAAAATGATCGTCTCTATAGCTACGAGGTTTGACTTGTGGCTCTTGATAGTTTGAAAATTTTGGGAGTGTGATAAGATTAGACTGTATCAACGTCTTCAACACATCCTCCATAGGTTCCCCTAAGGAAGTGAATTATCATTTGGGAGCACTATTTGTTCTTTTTGGTCCATGTTGAGTGTTTGTAGCATTGATTATTGTTTGATTGTTTGACGGTGACATGTATGGTTATTGTGCATTCATGGTTTAGGTGTTTTCTTACATAGGAGCAATTAAGACTACCTTTGCATCAACAACACCATCATAGTAAAAAATTTGTTATGGGCCCAATAGCGGGGCTTTTCGTTAAAACTAGTGGATGAGTGGTTGTCTTTATAGACTTGTGTGTTTCCCTGTGAGATTAGGGCTCTCTTGATGTTAACGGATCTAGGGACAAGCTCATCGTAAGATGTAATGCATTACATTTTCAAGTGGAAGGATAGATCTAGATCGACATTTGCTATGATAATACCCACTTGTTCATCAGGAAGTGGCCACTTGCTTTTACTAGCTCTTTTCCTCCATCATTGCAACAAATTGGAAAAAGATTCTCCTTTGTTTTGTTTGAGAGTATACAACTCTTCTAAGCTTACTTCCATGTCAAGGTTGAAGGAGAAGTGATATATGAATTTATCAATGATTTCTTGGAAATTTTTGATTCATGGGGTAAATTGTGAGAACCAATCCATGGCAGAACCTGTTAAACTTCACAGGAAAAGGCACATCAAACAGGACTCATTATAGGCGACCTCCATACACATGACATTAAACTCTTTGATATGGTCCATAAGATTTCCTCTCCCTTTGTATTTATCAAATTTGGGGATTTCAAAGTCGGGAGGGGATGGTACCATTGTGATGTTTCAATCGAATGGATAGGGACATAACTTTTGTGTAAGGGGCTTCTTTGTCTTTCCCATTTGAAGATCTTGAATTTCTTGTGATAATGCCTTAAGTTGCGATGTTAGATTGTCTTGCGGGTTTGGAGGAGGAACATATGTTGGGATGACGGATGGGTTGTATGTGGGATTTTGATATGATAAAGTGTTGTATGGGGTGTATGGTGGTGTAGGATATGGCAATGATGGTGTAGGCGTATATGTTCCTAATGTGTTCGGGTTGACGATGCTTTGTTGAGGGTTATAGTATAAACCCTATTGTTGTTGTCATTGTTGGGCATAATGTTGAGCTAATAACACTTGTTGTTGTTGGGCCATGAGGGATTTTTTGTTGTTGTTGTGCTACTAAGGCTGCTTGGTGGGCTTGATGTCTTTGTTGTGTTGCTAAGGCTGCTTGATTGGCTTGATGTTGTTTTTGTGCTACTAAGGTTGCTTGATTGGCTTCATATTGTTGTTGTGTTGCTAAGCCTGCTTGATGGGTTTGATGTTGTTGTTGTGCTACTAAGGCTATTTTTTGTTGTTGTTGTGCTACTAGGGATGCTTTTTGTTGTTGTGTTGCTAGGGTTGCTTCTTGTTGTTGTTGTTGTTGTTGTTGTTGGACGGATTGTTGATAAGCTTGGTGTGCTTGCTATAAAGCTAAGGCATGTGCTTGTAATGTAGGATTAGTTGGTTGTTGAGACATCTATGATGGATTATGAGTGTTGATGTTTTGAATGGGTTGCAGGTTATTGATGACAGGTTGGAGGTTCACTTGGTTTAACATCCCTTGCAAGATAGTGGATTGGGATGGAGGAATGTAAGATTGGGGTGCCATTTGATTTTTCATGACGTGGGGGACCAAGGGAAAAGATGATGTTGGTGCCATTTGGTATTGCAATGGAAATGACACATTAAGACCTCGTAACTGATTGAAAGGGTTCCCTTGACCGAAGGGTAGGGGGTTCCCTTGTTGTATTTGAGGTGGGATCAAGGTATTACCTTGGTTGATGGGATTTGTAACCAAGGTGTTGATTTGGTTTGGGTTGATGATAGATGGGTTTGATGTGGATGGTTGATTAACTTGGATAGCTTGGGTAACCACTTGTTTCAATGTGTCAATGAGGTTGTTGGAACTACTTGTCAAGGGTTTACTTTGTGTGAGAGTGTTAATTTTCCCTTGTTTTCCTACTTGAGGCACTTGGTCCACATGACCTTGCATAACATTAGGCATACTTGGGGTATTTGTAGTGATGGATGAAGATGGTTGCGCTTGAAATGTTGAGGTTGTTGTGGCATCATGGAATGTAAGTGGTTTGCCAAATTTTGGTGTCCAACTTGTGTTTTGAGGAAGGTTGGCAGTTAATGGAATGGTCGTGTTGTGAATACCCATAGTTGTGTTTGTTCCTAGATATGAAGTGATACCAAGGTTATTTCCTAGCCTAGTTGCAAGACTAGATGTTAAAGGTTGACTTAGCACAAGGGATGGATTTGGTTGAATCGTAGATCAATTCAAGACTTGTGTCAATGATTGTGCAACAAAAGATGGGGAAATTAGAGCTACATTTCTTAAGGCTTGATGTTCTTGTTTATACTCCATGATTTCTTCCTTAGTAAGTCCAAATGGGTTGTTCGTGATGTCTTCTATCTCATATGGTCCTGATGGAGATGAGGGTTGTTGTGATGGGGTAACTTGACTTCTTCGATCAAATTCTTGAGGATTGGGATCACTTGAGGCAAATTTGACTTTGGTTTTCTCCATGATCCTCTTGTGTTGTGATCTTGTCTTTACCATAAATTGTGGGTCACCTATGGGAGAGTTGTGTTGGGATTTGTAATTTGTAAACTCTCTAGTTGACTCAAATTTAGGTAGAAGGGACATTCTAAGTCATTTTAGAGCAATGGCGATAATGGGAGATGAAAAAGGTGAATGATGCGGGAATTGATCTTTGCAAATGTTTTGGGAAAACACCTTTGACTATAGATTTGATTGTTTGATGTTTGGATAAAGGATGTTTATGAACTTGAGAATCTTTAGGGTAGACTCGTGACCTTCAAGATAGTTCAAAGATGATAACTAACTTAACTAAGTGCATGGAAAAGGATACATTTCACAAGAAAAGTAACTAAGTTAGGGGTTGGTTTGATCGATAGATGCCCAAGTCCAAAGTGTTGGTGTGTTTGAATTTTTTTGCAAAGTTTGGTGAAGTGAAGGATGAGCTTTGATCAAGGGGTGGATGAAGTGTTTGACCCAATGTTGACCTAGAGTGAACCTTTGTTTTGCAAGACCAAGGTAGGGAGAGACATGCTATACCTCTAAAGTGATCGACCCCTAAGGACTCAATGATTTTGGAAATAGGACCCAATGATTTTGGTAAAGTGAAACTCGATGATTTTGGATAATGAAACTCGATGATTTTGGATAATGAAACTCAATGAATTTGGACTCAATGTTTGCAATGTTTTCCTTGTATGATAGTGGGCATAAGGTCGGGTTGTTCAACTGGCACGATTGGTCACCAAATGGTCATGTGGGATTCAATTTGTCAGTTTATCTTGCTTAATGAGTTTCTTTTACCACAAACACTCTTCTTGATTAAGTTTTTAAACTAAATGTCTATGTCAAAAATGTCATAAATTTCACAATGTCCATTTTGTGAAAATCACGAGGTTGAAGCCATAGTTGCTTATGTTAACTTTAGAAAATATGGATTGAGATATAAGTAAAGATATTTAGAAATCTCTAAGGATAGAAATCCTTAGGACAAGCATTAATATCAAGGTTATTTCAAAAGGTATCCATATTTAGACCAAAGGGTTTGAAATTTTGAGGAAGATTGTGAATGTTTGTTTGTAATTTTTTGGAACCAAGTAAAGTATTGAATTGACTCACAAGCATTTACAACCTTAGGTTCAGAAGATACTACTTTTTTAATCCCCACTTGGATTTCTCCAAACACTAAGACAATACGAACAAATAGAGATTTGACGACACTGGCTCCCCTCCACGACACACACTTCTTAGGACCACCAAATCTCAAATCCTGAACATCCAAAGATTCTAAGGATTTTCCTGTTTCAACAATTGAATATTAAAATGTGGGCCGACTTCGAAACAATTGTCCCTACACCAACAAGCATTAAGGTTTTTTTCTTCTAAACAGTTGGTTTGTAATAAGGGCTTCCGTTCAAGGTGGCCATACACGTGGCAAGATTAACTCAAGGTTATGGAGAACCAAGAGGCCTCCCAATCTCTTCCTAAGAATATATTTTATCATATCACATGGATACTAAAGGTGACACTTTTCGGTATGATGCATCCACACCTAGGTAAGTGCATGGATTTGTGACACAATTTTGGCTCTTAAGATGCCACTTTTTTCCTAAAATCAGCAAAATCTGATTTGCACGAGAAAATGAAGATAGTTACACTCAAAATTTCAAGATGTAGCAAGAACAAGAGTTGAAGTGCTTGAAGTCTAGTTTCTAAGATACTAATTATTTTTGAAATTAATAAAGATTAAGGGTCTCAAAAAGGGGGGGCCTAAAACATGTCTTGTTTTTATAAAAAAAAAACAACATAGCGCTTGAGGGCTCCCCCCTTTTTGATTAACTTTTTTTTAGAATTTCAAAAATCCAAATTGTGACAAATTAACTAACACCATTTAGTTTATCCTCATTCTTTCGGATAATTTTTTTAATGAATATATAATATTTTATGAATTTTGAAAGTGGACACATCCTGAAAATCTAAAATTTGAGCGTGCTCCCCCCTAATTTTTTTTAAAACTAATTAAAAATTGATTTTTTTTCATCATGTGTAGAATGGGGTCTAATTTTAAAAAATGTAATTTGTTTCATGTTTCGATGAATAAGTAAAAATATATTCTAAAACTAGCACATGGTTGTTTTTGACCAAAAGCGGAGGTATTTACAATAGAAGTTATGGATCAAAACCTTAATCAAAATGAAAAAAGAATTGTATATTTATATAGCTAAGAGAGAGGTTAATTCCATCATGGTATTTTTATAAACTTGTATTGAAATATGTGCAAACATGATGGTGAGCATAGACAAAAATATGAGGAAATTTGGAAAATCCTGTCAATTCACTCGTCCAAAGCAGGTCATTTAGCGAGTGCCAAATTTGGCGCTTGCCAAATGGCACATCACATTTGGCGAGCGCCAAACTTGGTGTGCGCCAAATGTGATGTGTCATTTGGTGAGCACCAAATTTGGCGCTCGCTAAATGAAATTCTTTGAAAAAAAATATAACTTTCCCCTCTCTTTGATCGACCACTTTGATAATGCTGAGAGTGTGCAATTTATGATCATAGATGGATAGTTGAGGTTTTACCTTTCATACACTCTTTGCCTCCTTACCCTAACTGGATAACTCTCTATCCCTCTGAATTCTCTCTCTCTCAAGTCTCACTCCCTCTCATGCAACCTAGACTACTCTCTCTCACTCTAATCCCATATCTTAGGTCTCATTCCCTCCCACCCTACCTAGATAAATCTATCTCACTCCAACCCCCTTTCTCACACTCCCCCTCTCTCTCCCCCTCTAGTCTTTTTGTCTCTCACTCCATCTCCCTCTCTTAGGTTGTTATCTCTCTCTCCTAGCCTCCCTCTCCCTCTCTTTATCTCACTTCCTCTCTCACTCTCTGGCCCTCCCACTCCATCTATCTCCTCTTTAGGTCTCTCCCTCCCACCTCTCTCCATCTCTCTCTCTCTCTCTCACTATCTCTCTTTCCTACCTCCTAACCCTCTTCTTCTATTCATACTCTTCACCCCCTCTCCCTCTCACAGCCACTCCCTCTATCTCTTTCCACCTCCCTCCCTCCTCCTCCCTCTCAAGATCATCTCTCCCCCTCTCCCTCTCTCAAGAGCTCCTCCCACCACCTCTCCCTTCCCAGGTCCCTCTTCACCACTTCCATCTCCTTCTCTCAAGTATCTTCCCCTCCCACCCTCCCTCTCTCTTAGGTATCTCCTCTCCACCCCCTCTCTCTATCTCTATACTCCTATCTCTTTCTCTCACTCCTCTATCTCTCTCCCATCCCTCTATCTCAGGACCTCCCTCTCCTTCCCACCCCCTCTCCCTCTCTCAAGTCTCTCTCTCTCACTCCTTATATCTCTCACATCCCTCTATCTCCCACTCCCTCTCCTACTCTCTTAGGTCTCACCTTCCCACCCCCTCTCACTATCTATCTATTCTTCACTCTCTATCTTCTCCATCTCTCCCCTTCTTCCCACTCTCCTCTCTCTCCTCCACTTATCTCCCTCCTACATTCTCTCCCTCTCAAATCTCTCTCTGACTAACTCTCTATCTTCTCCCACCCCTCTCTCTTCACTCTATCTCTCCCTCTCTCCCTTTGTCTCTCTCTCACTCCCTCTATCTCTCTCCCATCCCAATCTCCCACTCCCTCCTTCTCCTCCTCTCCTCCTTAGGGTAGGAGGAGACTTGGAAAGAGAGGAGAGGGAGTGAGAGGGAGTGAGAGAGAGATAGAGGGATTGAGAGAGAGAAAAAGGGTTTAGGGTTTAGGGTTGAGTGTTGAGTGTTATAGGGTTGAAGGATTATGTTTGAGGGTAGAGGGCATTGGGTTGAGGGTAGAGGATTTAATGGTTTAGGGTTTAAGGGTTTAGGATTGAGGGTTTATCATTTAGGGTTGAGTTTTTAAGTGTTTAAGGCTTGAGGGTATAGGGTTGAAGGATTAGGGTAGAGAGGGAGGAATTGATGGAGGTAGAGATGGAGGGAGAAGTAAGATAGAGAGAAGGAGAGAAGAGGAGGGAGGGATAGAGATAGATGAGGGTTAAGGATCCAATGTTTAGGGTAGGTTGATAATTGAGGGCATAGGGTTGAGGACCTATAGGGTTGATGGTTTATGGTAGAGAGAGAGAGAGGGAGAGGGTTTAGGGTAGAGGGTAGAGGGTTTAAGGGTTAAGCATAGAGGGTAGAGAACTAAGGGTAGAGGGGAGATAAATAGATGGAGTGAGTAAGAGAGAGAGAGAGAGACTTGAGAGTGGGAGATAGGATAGGAGGGAGAGACTTAAGAGAGAGATAGAGGGAGTGAGAGAGAGATAGGGTTGAGGGTTTAGGATCAAGGGTGAAGGTTAGAGGGTTGAGGGTTATGGGTAGAGGGTAGAGGGTTTAAGGGGTTAGGGTAGAGGGTTTAGGTTTTAGGTTTTATGGTTTAGGGTTTAAGGGTTGAGGGTTGAGAGTAGAGTTTAGACGGTTGAGGGTTTAAGGGTTGAGGGATTAGGGTAGAGATTTTAGTTGGGTTTAAGGGTTTAGGGTATAGGGTTGAGGGTAGAGGGTAGAGGGTTGAGGTTTTAGGGTAGAGGGTAGAAGTTGTAGGGTTGAGGGTTTAGTGTAGAGGGTAGAGGATTCAAGGTTGAGAGAGAGAGGGTTAAGGGTTTCAGATTGAGGGTAGAGAGTAGAAGGTTAAGGGTAGAGGGTAGATGGTTTAAGGGTTAAAGGTAGAGGGTAGAGGGTTTAAGGGTTTAGAGTTTAGGGTTTAAGGGTTAAGGGTAGAGGGTAGAGGGTTTATGGTTAATGGTAGAGGGTAGAGGGTTAAGGGTAGAGGGGAGAGAGATAGAGGGAGTGAGTGGGGGGGAGAGATAGACTTGAGAGAGAGAGGGGGAGAAATAGAGAGGTTAGAGCATGTAGGGTTGAGAGAGAGAGAGAGGGTTTAGGGTTTAGGGTTGAGGTTAGAGGGTAGAGGGTTAAGGGTAGAGGGTAGGTGGTTTAATGGTTTAGGGTTTAAGGGTTAAGGGTAGAGGGTTTACTGGTTTACGGTTTACTTTAAGGGTAGAGGGTTTAAGGGTTAAGGGTAGAGGGTTGAGGGTGAGTGTGAGGGTTTAAGGGTTTAAGGGTTGAGGTTTGAGGGTAGAGGGTAGGCCTTGGAGGGGCAGAGAGAGAGATACCTTAGAGATGGAGAGGGGGTAGGAGGGAGAGACTTAAGAGAGGGAGAGAGAGGGTTAAGGGTTAAGGGTAGAGGGGAGAGAGACAGACCTGAGAGAGAGAGAGGAGCTATGAGGGAGAGACTTGAGAGAGAGAGGGAGAGAGATGGTTGAGGGTATAGGGTTAAGATTTTAGGGTTGAGGGTAGAGGGTAGACATGTTAAGGGTTAAGGGTAGAGGGTTTAGGGTTTATGGTTTACAGTTTAAGGGTAGAGGGTTTAAGGGTTTATGGTTTAAGGGTAGAGGGTAGAGGGTAGAGGGTAGATGGTTAAGGGTAGAGGGTAGACAGTTTAAGAGTTTAGGGTTTAAGGGTTAAGGGTATATGGTTTAGGGTTTAGGGTTTAGGGTTTAAGGTTTACGATTTATAGTTTAAGGGTAGATGGTGTAGGGTTGAGAGAGAGAGAGGGTTGAGGGTTTATGGTTGAGGGTAGAGGGTAGAGGGTTAAGGGTAGAGGGTAGATGGTTTAAGAGTTTAGTGTTTAAGGGTTAAGGGTAGAGAGTAGAGGGTTTAAGGGTTAAGGGTAGAGGGTAGAGGGTTTATGGTTTGGGGTTTAGGATCTAAGGGTTGAGGGTTGAGGGTAGAGGGTAGAGGGTTTAGGGTTTAAGGGTTGAGGGATTAAGGGTTGAGGGTTGAAGGATTAGGGTAGATATTTTAGTTGGGTTTAAAAGGGTTTAAGGGTTGAGGGTAGAGGGTAGAGGGTTTAAGGGTTGAGGGTTGATGGTTTAGGGTTGAGCGTTGAGGGTATAGGGTTGAGTGATTATGGTGGAGATTTTAGTTGGGTTGAAGGGTTGAGGGTATAAGATTGAGGGATTAGGGTAGAGGGTAGAGGGTAGAGAGTATTGGGTTGAGGGTAAAGAGTTTAAGGGTTTGGTTTTAAGGGTTTAGGGTTTAGGGTTTAGGTCTCCCATCCCTCTATCTCCCACTCCCTCTCTCAAGTCTTCCCCCCCACCCTAACTAAATAAATCTCTCTCCCTCTCAAGTCTCTCTCTCTCATGTCTCCCTCCACACTACCTATACTAATCTGTCTCACTCCAATCCCCTCTCTCACATCCCCTCTCTGTCAAGTCTCACGTACCTCCCACCCTACCTAGACAAATCTATTTCACTCCAACCCTCTCTCCCACACTCTCTCTCTCCCCCCTTTGGTATTTTTGTATCTCTTAGGTCCCATCCCTCCCAACCCCTCTCTTGTTGCCAGGTCTTCCCCACCACCCCAACTGGATAACTCTCTATCCCTCTCAATTCTCTCTATCTCTCTTAGGTCTCATTCCCTACCACACTACCTAGACTAATCTCTCTCACTCATATCCCCTCTATCTCAAGTCTCACTTTGTTCCTCTCTATATTTGAAAAATATTTCAAAGAAACACATTTGGCACTCTCCAAATTTGGCGATCGCCAAATGTATTTTTATGTTAAAATGATAAAATAGGGGTCGACCCCGTGATTAAGGCCCACATGCTTCAGTATTTGTATGGTTCAACACTTTATCTGACTCAAAAATTCCTTTTTTATGTAGTTCACTCCCTGTTGTACCAATCTATGTTTGATACATCACCTTTTTACCACTAATTTGCATGCTAGACAACGTAGATGACATTTTGAAGTTTCTACATCATTTTACATTATCTCAGGTAATATATTCATTTTGGTAATATTGAAATGTTTTTATTTAGTATATTTGTTTGTTTTTGACAATATAAACTAAATTCCTTTCATGATTTTATTAATCATAACAATTGGGCATAGAATTCAATATTGAATTAGATGGGAATTGCATAAAAAAGTTTAGTTTTTATGAGTTTGAAGAAAAAAATGAAAAACATGACATAATTTAGATGAATTCATGTTTAAACTTATATAAATGACATCAACTTAACACAAATTTTCTTATGAATTCTATTTGCATTGCTTATAGTAGTATATTTCCGACATGGCTAGTGGAATTCACTCTATTTCATTTTAGGCAGATGTTTATATTGAGTTTTTTTGTTTTCTTTTGACAATTTATAGACCATTCATTTGATTATTTTATTAATCTTCATTGTTACACATAGAATTCAACATTTAATTAGATGGATCCTGCATGTAAAAGTTTAATTTTTAGGAGCTTGAAGATAAAAAATGGAAAACATGACATAATAGATTCAAATTCATTATTAGTGATGGTTGTGGGAAAACTTTTATTTTCAACTAATTTGGAAAACCTAAGAGCTTTCATCAATGTTAATGCAAGTTTCCATTAATTTTTTTGTGCCATAAAAATTTCACCTTCATCATGTGCTTAGATAAAGTCAAGTGACTTGACATAGTTGTTTTCATTCATTCATACCATTTACCTTTTTAAGAAATAAAAAAAGGGAAAATTTGGTGCAATTGAAAATGCTTTTTGTCTTTCTAAGTTACCTCATTGCCAAAGAAATAGTGAATAATTCCAAGATATAGCATTGCAAACACTTCTTTGAATTTGTGTTCTTCATGGCTTGGTGGACAATCACAATGTGGTTTTGACAACAATAAGCACAAAGTTCTCTAGTTTCCAAAGGTGCCAGCAACTTATATCCTGGGTTTGAAACTTCTTTGCTCCTAAGCACTTTTCCACACTCCAAATACTCCCCTCAAACCCTTCTTAACATTGGTCAACACTTACAAGAAGCAATTTTGTACAAATCCCTCAAAGTACTAGGTTTTACACAGTATAGTTGCAAAAAGAAACAAATTTTCCTCAATAACTCACACAAAATGATGATTTAGCAACCCTCCTTTTGTCAGCACATGCATATAGACCTACAAAAAATTAGTACCAATTTTCATATATTTTCACCAGACACATCAAAATTTATGGGTTTGTAGAAGGGTTTGCAAAATTGCATTATTGTTAATTTGTAAAATGATAATTATATGTTGCTCTCTATTGACTACCTTTAAGTTGGTATTCTCTATTGGTGTTTGATGTCATAAGCATTTAAGACTATCATTGATGCATTTGTGACTGTCTTTTAACCCACTTATTAATTATATGTTTGCTTTAGTGAAGAGATATGTAAGACTAGTGAAGGGGAAAAAAGGGAAAGGTTTCATTAAAGATTATCAACTTAAGAAAAAAAACATTGGTTGCTGGTTCATTTTCTGGTTTTCAATCTTCTCTTTCCTTTCCATTTCATAGATTTCTTGGATTCTTATATGCTACATGTTTTATGTTAGTTATGTTTATATATATTTGAAATTTATACGTAGGATCATCGAGGGATGAGAAAGTAGCAAAAGATGGGCCACACCACCATTGTAGGACCTTCAATCGATCTACTTATAGCATGCATGAAGGTGATAATAGATCTAGTCAGAAGGTGTATGTCTGACATTATTCAATTATTGGTCTTTTAATAATTTTTATGTGAGTCCATGTCTAAAATTGTTAGGATTTTACAAGTTTTTTTTGGACCAAATTCCAATGAGATTACACAACCATGGCGAGGCTACTACCCATGTGTTTCCAAGGGAGTAGGGGATGTACATGTTTTGAAGCATTTTGGAATGCAAATAATTGGGCCACCTGAGGTGGATTGGAGAAAACAAACTAGGCAGTAGCTCCTTTTGTTTCTTCTTGTACAATATATTTCATGATCTGAGTTGCAAGTGGGAGGATTATTTCCCTGCATGTATTGCTACAAGTATTGAGAAATGGGAGGATTTTCATGATGTTATTCCATCACTATTGTAATATTTGTTATTGATTTAATGCATTTTTTGATATACAAAAATTATGAGAAATTAATACATGCAAATGTGTGTATTCCTTAATATATGCCTCAATTAAATGTGTATATTACATTTAAAGTTAGTTGTAATGGTTTATGGTTTACATTTAAAGTTTTCTTGAAGGAAAAGCATGTGGATTTATGAAAAAATCTGAAACAATGTCTTCTATTGTACAAAGGCATATTTTCTTGCTCTTTTATAAACCCTAAAATTCCTTCCATCATCATTATTTGACATTAAAACTTGATCAACCCTTCCTCGTTTAGTATGCTTCAACTCAAGACTAAAGTTTGCATCAGAAGGTTGTGAACTTACCTTTCCAATTAATATGTCCCCACTATATATAAGTCTAAACCAATAAAAGGGAATCCATCATTGTCAAGCTTATCTACTCTCAGGTTTTTTGTGTTTGGCTTTCCAAAATCTACTCTAATCTTGGATGAGTTTTAGAGTCACTATCATCATGATCTATCTCTTTACATAATCTCAATCACCCTTCAAGGGCTTCATTGAAAAGCAATGCACAAGACATCTCAGTACATCTTTCCACCATTGACAACCTAGCCTAGTGGGCATCCAAGGAAGGAAACACACACCAACAAGGGTAGAACAGCATGAATAGTGGGGGAATCAATGTTTCAATACCCTCCAACACCTTTGACAACTCCCAAACATTCTTCAACCAACCAATCTCTCCAAATAGACACTTGGCATTTGGTGCTCTTGTCAACTTTGGCAACATAGTCACATGGACAATAGCACAAACAAAGGATGGAACAACATGAGCACATACCTTGGGTTGTCTTGAGTTATTAAAAACATATCATGATGATTCTCAACCCTTTTTGGATTCAGACTTCCATGATACAACATTCCAAGGCACAAATCAGCATTATGGTTTATTGACACAATGCATAAATGATGCACTATTACTGATCCAAACTCAAAAATCAAAGATGAAACTTAATCCTTTTTCACTCGTGCATGTGAATATCATGAAAATAAGCCCCATGAAATAATTAAAATACCTTTTCAATGCTTTTGTCATAAAAAAAATACCTTTGACTTAAATACTTTATGGTTGTTCTCTGAGTATTTCCTTTTCCTCTGTATATAATTTGATGATCTTTTGTATACTTTATGGTTGTTGTTTATTTATTGTCATTAAAAGTGAAGTTGAAACAAAAAACTTCAAACATCAAAACTTAAGTGATGGAAAAGTTAACTTATGGTGGTTGTCTATTTATTGTTGTTTATTGCTCTCCATGGAAATGTGTTTGTTAAAGTGAAGTTGAAACAACAAACTTAAGTGATGGAAAAGTGGTAGAGTCATAAAAAGTGTGTGTTTTTGCAATTAGAGTCAAAAGGTCAATGCAATGGACTTCCAAGTGAATGTTTCCAAGACACTTCATTTGAAGCAAGGAGATTTCCAAATTTTCCAAATATTTACATGTGTGGTAATAAATAGTTTTTCAGTATTTTTTAGCTTATTTAGGTGAGGCATTGGTTTTCGCTCTGAGCTATGTTCAACCAACAAAATTTCTTATGAGTCCAAAGTGCAAAATGACTGGAATCTTCGATGGGTTGTTACTAAGACACTGTGATGCTTAGAAACTTCTCATCTAAGCCTATGAGATCATGTTGGACCCCTCTACAATAACCTCTCTCATTTTTCGCTATCATAGAGGCATTTTCCCATGGTGGTGACTTTTCACTTGGAAAAAAAGTTGTCAAATGCAAGTAGTGTAAAGTTGCAAAGTGGTGCAACTTTCATTTTGCAACTCATGTGACCAAAAAAAATATTCCAACGCATTCAGCTAGGTACGTTTATGTTAGGAATAGTCATCTTTCGCACCCAAACACGCAAAATCACTCTAAGCTACGTTCAACCAATAGAATCCCTTATGAGTCCAACATGCAAAATGGCTGCAATATTTGATAGGTTGTTACTAAGATACTATGACGCTTAGAAACTTCTCATCTAAGCCTATGAGATTTTTTTGGACCCCTCTACAATAACCTCTCTTAGTTTTCGCTATCTCGGAGATGTTTTCCTGTGGTGGCTACTTTTCACTTGGGGAAAAAGTTGTCAAATGCAAGTAGTGTAAAGTTGCAAAGTGGTGCAACTTTCATTCTGCAACTCGTGTGACCAAATGAACTGTTCCAACACGTCTGGGTGGATACATTTACACTAGGCATAGTCCTCTTTCACATGCAAACACACCAAATCACTTTGAGCTATGTTCAACTAGCAAAATCCCTTGAGTCCAAAGTGCAAAATGGCTGCAGTTTTTGACGAGTTGTTACTAAGATACCATGACACTTAGAAACTTTTAATCTAAGCCTATGGGATTATGTTGGACCCTCTATAATAACCTCTCTTGGTTTTTGCTATCTCATAGGCATTTTCTCATAGTGGTGACTTTTCACTTGGAAAAAAAGTTGTCAAATGCAAGTAGTGTAAAGTTGCAAAGTGGTGCAACTTTTATTTTGCAACTCATGTGACCAAACAAATTGTTCCAACACATCCAGGTGGGTAGGTTTACACTATGCATGGTTCTCTTTCACACCCAAACATACCGAATCACTCTGAGCTACGTTTGAACAACCGACATAATCTCTTATGAGTTTGAAGTACAAAATCGTTGCAATCTTTGATGGGTTGTTATTCAGACACCGTGATGCTTAAAAACTTCTTGTATGAGCCTATGGAATTGTGTTGGACCCCTCTACAATAACCTCTCTTGGTTCTCACTAACTCAAAGGTGTTTTCCCATTGTGGTGACTTTTCACTTGGAGAAAAAGTTATCAAATGCAAGTAGTGTAAAGTTGTAAAGTGGTGCAATTTTTTTTCTACAACTCATGTGAGCAAACAAACTATTCCAACATGTCCAAGTAGGTACATTTATGATAGGAATGGTAATCTTTCACACCCGAACATGTCGAATCACTTTGAGCTACATTCAACCAGTAGAATCCCTTATGAGTCCAAAGTGCAAAATGGTTGCAATCTTCAGTGGGTTGTTACTCGAACACTATGATGCTTAGAAACTTCTCGTCTAAGCTTATGGGATCATGTTGGACCCATCTACAATAACCTCTCTCATTTTTTTTCTATCTCGAAGGTGTTTTTCCGTGGTGGTGACGTTTCACTTGGAGAAAAAGTTGTCAAATGCAAGTAGTGTAAAGTTGTAAAGTGTTGCAACTTTCATTCTACAACTTGTGTGACCAAATGAACTGTTCCAATATGTTTGGGTGGGTATGTTTACGCTAGGAATTTTCCTCTTTTGCACCCAAACATGTTGAATCGCTCTGAGTTACATTCAACCAACGTAATCCCTTATGAGTCCAAAGTGAGAAATGGTTGCAATCTTTGACAGACTGTTACTCAGATATCGTGATGCTTAGAAACTTCTCGTCTATGCCTATAGGATCACGTTGAGCCCCTCTACAATAACCTCTCTCGGTTTTCACTATCTTAGAGGTTTTTTCCTGTGGAGGCGACTTTTCACTTAAGGAAAAACTTATCAAATCCAAGTAGTGTAAAGTTGCAAAGTGATGCAACTTTTGTTCTACGACTCATGTGACCAAACAAACTATTCCAATGCATCTAGGTGGGTACATTTACGCTAAGCATGGTATTTTTTTCACCCAAACACGTTGAATTGTTCTGAGCTATGTTCAATTGAAGAATTCCTTACGAGTCCAAAGTGAAAAATGACTGCAATATTCGACGAGTTGTTACTCAAACACCGTGACGCTTAGAAACTTCTCATCTAAACCCCTCTACCGTGGAGAAAAAAATTTCAAATACAAGTGGTGTAAAGTTGCAAAGTGGTGCAACTTTTGTTCTATAACTCGTGTGACCAAACAAACTATTCCAACGTGTTTGGCTAGGTACATTTACACTAGGAATGGTCCTCTTTCGCACCCAAACATGTTGAATCACTCTAAGCTACGTTCAACTGGATAAATCCCTTGAGTCCAAAGTGCAAAATGGATGCAATCTTCGACGAGTTGTTACTCGGATATCATGATGCTTAGAAAATTCTCATTTACACCTATGAAATTGTGTTGGGCCCCTCTATAATAACCTCTCTTTGTTTTTGTTATCTTCAAGGTGTTTTCCCATGGTGGCAACTTTTCACTTGGGGAAAAAGTTATCAAATGCAAGTAGTGTAAAGTTGCAAAGTGGTGCAACTTTCATTTGGCAACTCGTGTAACCAAACAAACTATTCCAACGCGTCTGGGTGGGTACATTTACACTAGGCATGGTCCTCTTTCACACCCAAACATGCCAAATCGCTTCAAGCTATGTTCAACCAACATAATCCCTTGATAGTCCAAAGTGCAAAATGGGTGCAATCGTTGATGGGTTTTTACTCAGATGTCGTGATGCTCAGAAACTTCTCGTCTGAGCCTATGGAATCACATTGGGCCCCTCTACAATAGCCTCTCTTGGTTTTTACTAACTTGGAGGTTTTTTCCCGTGGTGGCGACTTTTCACTTGGGGAAAAAGTTGTCAAATGCAAGTAGTGTAAAGTTGCAAAGTGGTGCAACTTTTTTTCTGCAACTCATGTGACCAAACGAACTGTTTCAACGCGTCTGAGTGGGTATGTTTACACTAGGCATGGTCCTCCTTCGCACCCAAACACATCAAATCGCTCTGAGCTATGTTCAACCGGTAGAATCCCTTAAGACTCCAAAGTGCAAAATGGTTGCAATCTTTGATGGGATGTTACTCAGATACCATGATGCTTAGAAATTTATTATCTGTGCCTATGGGATCGCATTGGGACTCTCTACAATAAAATCTCTCGATTTTCTCTATCTCGGAGGCGTTTTCCCATGGTGGTGACTTTTCACTTGGAGAAAAAGTTGTCAAATGCAAGTAGTGTAAAGTTGCAAAGTGGCGCAACTTTCATTTTGCAACTTGTCTGACCAAATGAACTATTCTGACACATCTTGGTGGGTACTTTTACGCTAGGCATGGTCCTCTTTCACACCCAAACACACTGAATTTCTCCTAGCTATGTTCAACCGGTAGAATCCCTTAAGAGTCCAAAGTGTAAAATTCCTACAATCTTTGATGAGTTGTTACTCGAATATCGTGATGCTTAGAAACTTCTCGTCTGCACCTATGGGCTTGCATTGGGCCCCTCTATATTAACCTCTCATTTTTTGCTATCTCGAAGGCATTTTCTCGTGGTGGCGGCTTTTCACTTTGGGAAAAAGTTGTCAAATGCAAGTAGTGTAAAGTTGCAAAATGGTACAACTTTCGTTTTGCAACTCATGTGACCAAATGAACTATTCAAACGCATCCAAATGGGTATTTTTACGCTAGGCATGTCCTCTTTTGCACCCAAACATGTTGATCGCTCTGATTTTCGTTCAACTGGTTGAATCCCTTAAGAGTATGAATTGTAGTTGTCATCAAATAGTGCACCCTTGTTGAGATGCAAAACTCAGCCTACTAGTGAAACATTGGATCCGAATATTCAATATCCATGACGTATGGTTTTCCATGCTCTAGAGTTATAAAAAATGATGTGGTGGAAGTTGTAGGACTATGTTTCCCAATGATTTGTCATGTTATTTCACAATCACACATAGAAAATGGAATGAGGTTTTTTAACTTATTTAAATGATGAATATGGGAGAAATGTGATAACTACACATGGGTGATGCATCTGGAAATCAAACTTATATTGTTGTTCATACACATCTAATATCTTCATAATGTCATTAAAACTGACCTATGTATTGTTTTCATTTAATGAGATGTCAATTGTTGTGATATTAGTAGATGCAAATAAATTTTGTTGGTTGGATCAACAACTATCATGTGTTTTGATGCACATTCATACAAGTTCATAGAGGTATATATATATATATATGCCCATGAGGTTTAAAACATCCACTTGTTCTATAGATGAAAATGCAATGATTGCTAAGCTTTAGAAGCAAAACCATTAGTTGTTGGATGCCAACCTCAACCATGAATTGAAAGCAATACATTCTTCTATGACATTTTTTATGGGAAGGAGCTCTTACAGATCATTTGAAACCTTTTGGTGTTAAAATCCTTGCCACTAGACAATAATAGAACTCAAGAAGCATGAAGCATACACACAAATACATGAAGTATACACATGAATCATGAAGAATACACATGAACACATGAATTAAACATTGGAAGCATGAAGCATACACGTGAATACACACAATATACGTGAAGTATACACATGAATAAGTGAAGCACACATGTGAATAAGTGAAGCATAAGTAATTGAAGCATTGCAAAGGATACAAACCACCAAGAATGGAGCTAATTTACACAATACGCATTAGATGGAGCTTATTGAGCAATCGACAGTAATTATTTAAGCATTAGATGGAAACAAAACCCATGCCTACAACATTCAAGCATACAATTTACACAATACACATGGTAACATCATTCAAGAATGGCATTAGCAAAAAATATTTTCTTTAATCAAAATGTCGTAAGGCTATACAATGATATATATTGAGAAAAGTATATACAATATATCCAAAAAATCCATACAAGCTGACTACAAAAGAGCCATATGGACATAAAATGTCACATATATATCGATAGTACAAAACATATGTTCCAAAATGCCACATGGACATACAACAAACAACCCTAATACATAGTCATTTCCCTCTAAGGGAAGGAAAAATATCTTGTGTTGCCTTCAAAATTTGGCCGAATGGAGTGCCTGTTGGTTTTCTTGTCTTTCGAACATGCTCACTAGACCTCCTCTCTAGACTCCTCTGGAGCTGCAGCTGATACAATAAAAAGTATAGATGTTAATACATAGAAATTGAATTAGGGAATGACATATAACCACATACAAATAGTCATCATGCACATTTTCAACATTACCACATCCACGATTTGGAGTGACACCCACTTATAGCAACCATCAGGATAGAAATTAATCTACATGTACAAGTATCATGAAAATTTTCAATAATAGACCATAAAAGAGAAAATATAATGTCAAATCGACTAATTTGTTGCATACCTCTCTCAAAGGATCAGAACTAGCTATTGCTGCAACAACTCCATGGTCCATCATGCCACCAACACCGATAGGGTTGTTTTATGTCAACAACTAAAAATGAAACAACATATCTAACAGTCATATAAAGAAGTTCAGGTAGTCCCTTTATAACTGTCATAAATGAGCAGCAAATGAAAATGGAAAGAGCAACAATATGACTATCATAAATGAGCAGGAATTAAAAATGTAAAAGTGAAAAAATTTCATAGATAAAAATGCAAGAAATTCATGCATCATGAGTGCAACAACTTTTGAAGGAAGCTAGTCAAGAATGGTGATATTGATAACCAAATTCAATACAAGGTAAAGGTCAAGGATAGTTGAAAGAAATTGAAACACATTGTTAAGAAAACTTTGGGAAGTGATGTCAGTCTATGCAATAGTACAATCCCTATTGGTGGTAGTGACCTTGCATGAAAGAGTAAATGGTTGGCCTCGGTTGAAAGTACAGTATAGTGCTTATATATCACAGAATGGTGAAAGTACTAAGTCCACTGGGACAGTCCAAACTCTTGCAAATGCCCAAGTTAAGTGCTCATTGAGATTCAAATTGCATATGTTGATGAAGTAATGTTAATGAGGGAATGTTGTCAACATAGTGATAATGCCACAATGAAGTGAGAATTACTATGTTACTAGAATATTTCAAAGGGATAATGGAATATACGATGAATTAGGACATGTCTAGGGTTTTACTATAGCACGTGAAGTTGGTTGTTGAGGTGTGCAACAGTAATGGAGAAGACAACTTTGGTCAATAATGAGTGGAAGGAAAAATTTCTTGTAACAGTACATGTGTATAGGATAAAAATTGGATGGAGGTGCTATAGCATATAAGGGATAAAGAGACAAGACCAAGAGGGGATAATGGAACATATGGTGAAATAATAGAGGGTACAATGGGATGGGAGTCGAATGCGATAATGGAACATAAAAGGGACTAGTAGAGATTACTGGGATGTTCCAAGAGCGGATCATAGAACGTAGGGTGAACTATTAGAGGTTAATGGGATGGGATTAGTAGGGAATAAAGGAACATAGGGTGAATCAGAGGAAGATAATAGGACAATACCAAGAGGGGATAATGGAACATATAGTGAAATAAGAGAGGGTAATGGGATTGGAATAGAAGGGGTTAATGGAACATAGGATGGACTGGAATAGATTAAAGGGATGGGATAGGATAGGATGGGATAACAAAATATAGCATGAACTATTAGAGGTTAATGGAATGGGATTAGGAGGGAATAAAGGAACATAGGGTGAATTAGGGGAAGATAATGAGACAAGACCAAGAGGGGATTGATGAGTCCAAATAATGGCTCAATTTTGATAAAGGTTTATCATATATTTGTTGTTATTACTATAGACTTTAGCACTTGGTTATTGACATTCTCCATGTTATTTCCCTAAGTTTATGAACCTTGGGCATGAACTTATCCTTGTGAATTTTAATAATATTAACCTGCTATGTGACATATTTATGTTAATCTTACATGTGATTGAATGAATGTTACTTTAAGGTAATTATGGATATGCAATCATTTTGTGTGTGCTAATGTCATTATGCAGATTCACATTAAGATGCAGATATAAATGAAGCTTGCAAAGTGGAAGAAGTTCATGCCAATTGGCTAGTTGCTAAAGAAGTCAAAAAGATGGTCATTTAAGAGGTCAATGGAGGGAAACTCCTAGCTCATGTGGAAGTTGTAACTTACCTTTAAATGACCATGTTTGTTAGTTGAGAAAATCTAGGAGGTGTTGTTGTGTTGGATCCTCATTAAGGAAAGTCTACTTTGACTAAATCTAGTGCATGCATAACTTTCTTTTCCTTTTTCCATGCTTTTAATAAATGGCATCCTCCTATTTTGTTGGAGTCAACTGCCTAGTTAGATAGGAATTAGTTCGAAGCTTTTCTCCTATAAATAATGTTCAGATGCCCCTTTTCACAACGTTGGATGTTATGAGATTTTACTTGCATTTCTAGTTTCAAGTAATATAGTCATATTATTGATATGTTGTAATCATGTTTTCAATTCATAAGATGATATTTTGTTTTGTTGCATCTGAGTTGGCTTAGAGAAGACTCATTCAAGGGGGGGCACTTGGTGAGAATTCCATCCATTCAATTTAGTTACTTTTTGGTTTAGTAATTAGTTGTAGTCTTAGCAGTTGGTTGTTCCTACAGCTATTGGAACTTTGTTCAGTGACTGTTCCTACTGCCAAGGCAGACAGAGTAGTTTCCTATCTATTTGCTGAGATTTATATAATTGTTATCCATTTCAGTTTAGTTGATTGATGCTCTATTTGGTTGTTGATTCATGCTCAAAACTTATATTAATTCCTTTTCAGTATTTTGTTTTTAGTACTGTTTCCTTTCTAGTTGTAGGATAAGGATGACTAAAGTTGAGTCCTAGTGCACATACAGTGCTGACCCATTTCAAGTTCACATCCCTGGGTTGACAATGAAATGAAACTTGATGATGAGTAAGATAACTACTTAGTGCATATATCTAATCTCTAAGTTACAGCTTTAAGGGCTTAGTTATTGAACCATTAGAGGAGGCCAATATTTTTGGTGTTGTTGTTGGTGATGGTGTCAAACTAGGATTCATTTTCTTTGGATTCATTTTCAATTTCTTTCCTATTTTAGTATCTCTAAAGTTTTTTCTTAGCATACCCTTCATTTGAGAAAAGTAATGATCTTCTTTTCTTTCACCAATTCTTTGTGTGATCTGGTTGATACTAAGTTAATACCGCATGCATAGATGTGGGAGAAGAGATGCTCATGGGAGATTCCTTTCTAATGACCCCTATCCTGATAACCAGCTAGTTGGGTTTCAAAATCTACCAAGAGACGAAGAAGAAGAGGGGGAAAATCCTTTTGCTGATGCATTTCCCAATTTGACCAGTTCTGAAACTTTATTTGAAGAGCAAGCTACCCAAAACCTGATTGAGAATCCATTTGCTTTGGCACTCCATCAAGCAAATATGGTTGGTCAAAATCCAAATATACCTAACCAACCATCTTTTCCATTTCCCATCACCCACCAAAATGAAGTTGATAATATCAAGAACATCCCTACTTTAGTTCTTCCTAAGTTCTATGGGCTTGTCATAGAAGACCCTAACACTTTCTTTTTTGAGTTTGATATCATATGCAGAAGCTATGACTACACTATTGATGCCCATATTCTTAAGTTGTTTCCTACTACCTTGAAAGAAGTTGCACTAATATGGTTTATGAGCTTAGGTAGGAATACTGTAGAGACTTGGGATGATATGAAAACAAATTTTCTTGAGAAGTATAAAGAATAATGTAGGGGCGGTGATATGAGAGGAAATGATATCTTCAAGATGCAGTAGAAGGAAGATGAAATTTTGGAAGACTATATTTCAAGGTTCCTATTTTTCCTGGAGAAATCTCCACATCATGCATTCAATGAAGAGTCTCAAAAGTTTCTCTTCCTTAGAGGGATCAATGAAAACTGCATTGATGCTCTAGACTTGATAGGAGGAGGAGATATCACCCAAATTCCCTGGGATGATATTAAGAAGATATGTCAGAACTACTCTACGGTAGCTCTAAAAAAAGGAAGAGGTTATCAATCCTCTGTGGGTAAATCCTCCACTAATGGAGTTTCAAGGATGGAAATCACTCATTTGCTGGTAGATTTCAAGCAAGATATAATAAACAATATGGATACTCAACTAGATACTCTTCAAGCAAAGAAGAAACAAGAGGAGGCAAAAGCAATGTTGGAAAAATATTGTCCTCATTGCAGGAAAAAGAAGGACTATAGATGCAAAATGGTAGCCAACATTGACAACAAGCAGATTCCACCAAAATTCAGGCCAGTCCAGGTTGATGATGATTAGGTTTTCTACATTGCACAAAGAAGACCATGGGCTCCAAGACAAGGTATGCCACCAGATCCATTATCTTTTAGTGGACTTTATTTCAATTCTTATGCATCTAGTAATCAATGGAAACCCCCATACCCATCCAAATTTGGAGGCTATCCACCTTAGCCTTGGAACAACCCTCCAAATACTTGGCCCAATTACCAAAACTCTCCACCTCAATGACAACAATTCCATGGGAATTGGCAGCAACCTCCAGGAAACTGGTAGCAGACATCCCAATGGAGGGGAGGACAACAATGGCCAAACCATACAACTAGTTACATGCAGCCACCCTCACAGACTCAGCAGCCCACCATAATGCCACCTCCTACTTTCTCAAATTCTAGCACACCTAGACCTACTCAGTTACCATCTCAACCCACACCTAACCCAAATAAGAAACCACAGTAGCAACCAGTCTACTCTATAGATCCTAATCAATTTCCTACACATGCTATGAGTGTGAGTGATATTCATCTACGTTCAGGAACCACCTTGTCATCACCTTCCACTCTTATTATTGTAGAGCTTCTTGTGGAAGAAGAGGAGCATCATAATCCATCTAATATCCCTGCTCAGTCAAGTGTGCCCAAGAATCCTGAACCAGTTCAGTAGTTTGATTAAGACCCACAATTTCCTCAAAGGTTAGAAGTTGTTAAGAAAAAAGAAGAGAAGGAAGAAACGACCTTTGATATTTTGGATCAGTTGAAACACATATGTATTAAGATACCTTTGTTCCAGGCCATAAAATATTTCCTTGTATATAGCAAAGCAATCAAGGAAGCATGTCTCAAGAATCCAGGGAGGAAAATGAAGGACCCACTACCATTCATGTGGTGGGATAGTTGGCAGATATCATACTTGGGAAAGTTACTATTCCTAAATACATTGACCCAAGTAGTCCTGTGGTAGGAGTCATTATAAATGAAATCCAAGTAAAGAATGCTCTAATAGACTTGGGAGCAGCAATCAATGTGATGACTAAGGATATCCTATATCAACTGAATGTTTCAAACATGAGACCTACTCCTACTGTCATGCAACTTGTTGACAGTTGCATTGTCAAACCAGATGGTATAGTAGAAGACCTTGTTGTTACTCTAGACTCTTGGGAGTACCCAACATATTCCATGATCCTTTCCCCTAAAGCTACATTAGGAGGATATCCCATTATTCTAGGTAGGTCGTGGTTAGCTACAACAAATGCTTACATTGGATGTCAATCAGGGTACATGACTATTTCTGATGGGAGAAGCACTAAAAAGCTTGTTGTCTATCCCCTTGCTCAACCATCCCATGATATGGATAACCCCATATGGCCACATGTTGGATAAGAGGTCGAGGAGGTTAATTCAGTGGCACAACTCATGATGATAGGTATAATTCCTTTTTTGCAACTTCAGAAAGAAGATAAAATATTATCTCATATAATTCAAAACCATTGTGAAGTGCATGAAGAATCATCTAGTTCTGCCTGTCCATTGCAGACACTTCTGCCTGCTCCTCCTGCACCTGGATTTCCTGCAACAACAAATATGCTTCATACACTATTGCCACATGAACTAAAACTGCCAAGCAATAGTGAAATAGCCATGATTGAGTTGACCACACAAGTACAAGTTTTAGAGGGGAAGCATTCGAATATTAATAGCAAGTTGAGTCAAGAACAATAGTTGTCCCTGACAAACCTATTGAAGATACACCAGCATGCATTTGCATGGGATTACAATGACATGAAAGGATTAGATCCTAAGCTCTATCCTCATAGGATCTATATCAAAGATGACTACACACCAGTAAGGCAACCACAAAGGAGAATCAACCTTGCATTGAGGGAGATTATAAAAGGGAAATTACGGAAGTTATTGGATGCATGATTTATCTACCCTATCTCAGATACCCAATGGGTGTCCTCATTGGTAATTATGCCTAAAAGGGGAGGTAAATGGAGAGTTTGTGTTGACTATAGAGAACTAAACTCTGCCACCAAAAAGGATCACTTTCCCCTTCCTTTTATAGACCAAGTATTGGATTCACTTGTAGGTAAGCAGTATTTTTCCTTCCTAGATGGATTCAATGGTTATAATCAGATACAAATTGCACCTAAAGATCAAGAAAAGACAACTTTTAACTGTCCTTGGGGGACTTATGCCTATTCAGTGCTACCATTTGGTTTGTGTAATGCACCTACTACCTTTCAAAGTGTAGTTATTAGTATATTCTCAGATATCTCACATGATTGTATGGAGATCTACATGTATTATTTTACTACTTATGGTGTTGATTTTGTGAAGCATTAGGAAACTTGAGAAAAGTTTTGCAGAGATGTGAGGACCACAATATGTCCTTGAATAGTGAGAAATAGTCCATGATGATGTAGGAAGGAGTAGTCCTTGACCATTACACCTCTTAGAAAGGAATTCAAGTGGACCTAGCCAAGATTGAGGTAATTACCAATCTTCCTATTCCTGCCAAGCAAAAAGATGTTAGAAGTTTCCTGGGACATGCAGGATACTATAGCACTTCATAAAGGATTTTAGCAAGATGGAAACACCACTTTATAATCTTCTAACTAAATATGTTGAGTTCCAATGGAAAGAGGATTGTGATAAAGCATTCTCTAATTTAAAGACAACCTTAACCCATGCTCCTGTGCTCAAAGGCCCTAATTGGGAACTCCCTTTTCATATTCACACAGATGCATTTCATTATGCTATAGGGGTTGTCTTGGGACAAAAAGGGGGAGAAATTGAGAATGCAATCTACTTTGTCAGCAAGAACCTACAAGGAGTTGAGTTTAACCATACAGTGACAGATAAGCATATGTTGGCAGTCATCTATGTTGGAAGTCATCTATGCTCTTAAAAAGTTTAGGTATTATATAACAAGATATCAGATCTTTGCCCATACAGACCATGTAGCCATAAGATACCTTATGAATAAGCCCTTGATTTCTGGTAGACTAGCAAGGTGGTTGTTGTTAATGCGGGAATTTTCTATCAACATTGTAGACAAACTAGGCAAGGAAAATGTTGTGGCAGACTTTCTCTCCAGATTGACTACATCAGAGGACACTCAAGTCATTGATGACTCTTTCCTTGATGAACGTTTGTTCTCCATAAGTTTGTACACACCTTGGTATGCAGATATAGCCAATTATCTGGTTATAGGGAGAGTTCCTCCTCATTTCTCTCCAAAAGAGAGAAGGGTTCTTATTGAGAATACTTTCCCCTTCTCATGGCTTGCAAGTTGTTTATTCTATACTGGACCAGATCATGTGATGAGAAGATGTGTAAGAGAGGATGAAACCTATGATATACTACATGCATGTCATAATGAACCCTATGGAGGGCACTTTGCAGCTAAGAGAACATCCATGAAAATTCTTAATACAGGGTATTACTGGCCCATACTTCATAAGGATGGAGGAAAGTACACTAAGAAGTGTGATAGATGTCAGAGAATGGGTCAGCCAACTAAATCAAATGAAATGCCTCTATACCCTCAAGTAGTTATCACACCATTTGATAAATGGGGACTTGATTTTGTAGATCCAATTGATCCACCATCAAATGGAAAATCTTACATCTTGGTTTGCACTGACTATGTGACTGAGTGGGTTGAAGTCAAAGCCATGAAACATGCCAGAGACAATAAAGTTGCAGAATTCCTCTATGAAGAAATCTTCACACGTTATGGAGTTCCTAGAGATATAGTCACATATCAAGGGGCTACATCAACTCTTGTCACAACATTGTTCAATGAATATAATGTAAGGCATAGGAAATCTACACCTTATCACCCTTTAGCCAATGGCCAGTCTGAGGTAACAAATAGGGAAATAAAGGCTATTTTGACCAAAATAGTGGTCATTCGCATGAAAGATTGGGCAAGTAGGTTGTCAGAAGCTATCTAGGCTTATAAAACCATTTGGAAGACAACCACTGGTTTTACTCCTTTTGAATTATTGTATGGAAAAATAGCCATGATGCCTATAGAGTTTGAGCACAAAACTCTTAGGACAGCACTGGACCTTGGGATGGATATGTATGAAGCACATAAGGAAAGTATCATGCAACTGAATTCCTTAGATGAAATGAGAAATTCAGCTCTTCATCATGTTAAGATGGTGCATAACCAAAAATTCAGATGGCGTGACAAATACATAAAGGAAAAGAAGTTTTAGCTAGGTGACTAAGCACTTCTTTGTGATTTTAGGTATCAAGACAATGTAGGTAAATTGAAAACTAGGTGGTTGGGACCATATGAGGTCGTAGAGCTCTTCTCCAATGGTGTTGTTCAACTCACAACCATTGACTCTATCAGATTCAAGCTCCTGGTAAACGGTCACCGTCTCAGGTTATACCATAAATTGGCTTCCAAACAAGTATTTATGCATCAATTTATTCACCACAAAGCCTCTGAAGTTCCTGCAACTGAAGGAAGTGAACCTAGTGTCCATCCTCCTGACTCGTCAAAGTATGCATGTAATCATAATAAAGATTTCCACTTTTGTGGGAATCAATTTCTCTGTCAATAAATCTATCTGCCCATCCATCTCCATCCTTTCGCTCTCTTCCATAACTCCACCATAACTTCACTCCATCATTTCATTTAATAATCTCAACTATACTTTTAAAGTAACCCATACTTCCCTCCACATTCTTTGCAAACGATATTCCAAATTTTCAAGTACGTGCGTAAAAACTTGATGTATCTTAATTATCTTAAATGCATTTGTTTAATTAATGTATATTAATGTTGATATTTCACATAGCACATATTTATACTCTACCCTGTCACATCATAATTCTATCCTAGCCTGTGCAGACACATGCTCTAATTTAGGTTGGGGGGGAGTGTGAACCCACATGTCCACGTGTCATACATGTCATCCATGCACCAACATGGCAGCAAGTTTGAAATGATATAGTTGAAATGATAGATTGCGTGTATAATATGACATTGAACTGTCACCATTTTTTATGATACCCCTCGTTTATGCTTTCTTTAATGTCACCAAAAAGGTAAATTGAAGAGTCATATGACATTGGCGTTAGCATTGGAGACGAGTGCAGGAAGCAGGAAGAAATTGGGTCTTCAAAAGAAGGATTGCAGGAAAGAAAATTTTGCATAAGTGTTTGCTAGATTGTGGGTAGAAGCAATGGGAGGTCAGCTGATCAGAAATGAACCTATAGTTCATCAGATGAACTACAGGATGCATTCTCTCTAGCCGAATTCAGAAATTGTGGATGGTTATACTAATTTCTAAAACTAGATAGTTTCAATGAGGGCATTGCTTTGGAATTTGCACAAACACTTTCTGATGGTCAGGCAATGGTAAAAGGACTAGAAGTTATAGTCATTGAAGAGAGGATTGTGGAAGTAACAGGTTTTCTTGCTAAAGGAGAACCCTACCTTGTTTCCAAGGATGCTAGGTCAGCTAGGGAAGAATTCACTGAACCTAGTGATCCTCCACTTATGGTAGATAAACAAGGAACAAGGAGAACATCTTTGCCAGAAAAATGGAAACAAGTTGTTGTCTACATTATCAAATATATTACCTGTGAGGGTTGCCAATAATGCCTTCACTCTATACATTTCAAGCTTCTGAACCACATGAGACATGGCAGGAGGATGAATGTGCCAAATGTGTTGTACAACCTCCTTGCAATCATAGCAGTTGAAACGCAGAAAGGTAGGGAAAACTTTGTTTCCCATCACTGTTTGATTAAATTGGTAGTATAAAAATATTTGCAAGAAGTGTATGGTATGTCATGGGAAGAATTTTTGAAAATTGATTAGTTCAGATTGGAAAATTAGGGTCCTAGAGGTCAGTCCCAAGCTCGTAGGGTTAGTAGGGGTGAGAGGGTTACTAAAACCACTCTTGGAGCTTCAACTTCTGGTATAAACCCTAGCACAAACCCTCCTACAGCCAAACCAACAGTAGAAATTAGCTCCTCTAAATCAGATTATTCGGATGAGGAAAGTTCATCCTCGGACCCTAATGTTAATATTCTCCCTAAAATTCCAATCCACACTAGGACTACCATTTGAAAAGAGGAAGAACAAATGGGAAAGGTAGAAATTAGAAAAGGGAAGGCTAAGAAGCAAACATCAGAAAAAGTAAAACCTAGCCCTAGGAAATAGAAAACTAAAGAAACTAGTCATCTTGCAGCCACTGAGAAACATTGAAGCCCTCCAAAGAAATCAAAACCAGTTGAGCCAACTACTGATATACCTCCAAAAAGGAGCCCTAGATTTAGGACACCTAGGAAGGAGACAAAAAATCCTAAGGGGCAGGTAAATGTTGAAGTGGAAGACAGTTTTGAGGAATATGCAAACATAGGATTGGCAGAACTTGTTGTTGCAGAGCAGGTTCAAAATCAAGAACCAATGCAACCAAAGCAAGATGAGCAACAAGAACTACTGCAATCGGAGCAATTTGAACAACATGAGCCAGTGTGACGAAAGATCCTGGTAGGGAAACATAAACCCCCTACTTTTTCATGGGCATCTATAGCCCTGAACTTATGGAATGAAATGCAAAAGAAAGAGTGGAATAAGGAAAGACTCAAGCTACAGGAAGAAGTTAAAAAGAAGAATGCAAAAATTGAGGAAAATAATAAAGAGATTACTGCATTAAAGGATAAGGTAGATAATGTGGTGGCTCTAGTACCACCAATGATGGCATGTAGAACTCCCCCAAGAGTGTATGTACTGCATTTAAAGGAGTGTCATCTTTCTTTCAAGATTTCAATGGTTATCTCTAGTTTAAGCCCTTCCATTGAAACACCATAGGAATTTTTCCAAGCCTACCAATCCTCTCCTCTTGAAGTTAAAAATCTGTTGTGTGAATTGTACTTACATAATTATGTCGTTCCTAATGACCATGATTGGAATCCATTGTTATACATTGGGGATATTCACTTGAGGGAATTCATGTCATGGATCCAAAATGAAATTAGTTGGGGGAAACAATTTAAAATATACAGAGAAAGAGAACCTCATACCCCCTTGTCTCTCAGAGCTAAATCCAGTAACCCTTCATACATTTACTACACTTGGCACAAAATTCTTTATCATCCAGACTACAAAAATAAGATCATGCCTATTAGGGATGAAGCATACCAAGAATATGAGTAGATAGTTGTTACTACAGGGAAAATAGTATTGGGATACCTATCACAACGATGGAATAGTTTGCTAGATCAGTTGAAACAAGTTGAACCCCATTCCTTGCAAAATTATTTTGCAGCATGTAAAAGAAGCATCCAACACATACAGCTTGGGAGGATGAAGTAGCACTATTGGCTTCCATTGAAATTCTAGTCACCTACTCTATTGTGGCTAGTACCATATTATAGATATTATTAGTATTATGTAGATACAGAAAGGCCAAGGTGGGGCAGATTGAAAAACAAGCAAGGGTTCTACTGGGATCCAAATTCAGATACTGCACAGACTGATCTAGGACAGCTAGCAATTGGTGACTTCAAAGCTTTGACAAGGCAAAGGAATAGAGCTCCCTCTGCTGGAGGACCAATAGATCATTAGGTTGGGGAGAGATGATGAGTCCAAATAATGGCTCAATTTTGATAAGGGTTTATCATATATTTTTTGTTATTACTATAAACTTTAGCACTTGGTTATTGACACTCTCCATGTTATTTCCCTAAGTTTATGAACCTTTGGCATGAACTTATCCTTGTGAATTTTGATAATATTAACCTGTTATGTGACATATTTATGTTAATCTTACATGTGATTGAATGAATGTTACTTTAAGGTAATTATGGATATGCAATTGTTTTGTGTGTGCTAATGTCATTATGCGGATTCACATTAAGATGAAAATATAAATGAAGCTTGCAAAGTGGAAGAAGTTCATGTCAGCTGGCCAGTTGCTAAAGAAGCCAAAAAGATGGTCATTTAAGAGGCCAATGGAGGGAAACTCCCAGCTCGTGTGGAAGTTGTAACTTACCTTTAAATGATCATGTTTGTTAGTTGAGAAAATCTAGGAGGTGTTGTTGTGTTGGATCCTCGTTAAGGAAAGTTTGCTTTGACTAAATCTGGCGCATGCATAACTTCCTTTCCCTTTTTCCATGTTTTCAATAAATGGTGTCCTATTTTGTTGGAGTCGACTGCCTATTTATTTAGGAATTAGTTAGAATATTTTCTCCTATAAATAATGGCCAGATGCCCCTTTTCACAAGGTTGGATGTTTTGAGATTGTACTTGCATTTCTAGTTTCAAGTTATACAATCATATTGTTGATATGTTGTAATCATGTTTTCAATGAATAAGCTGATATTTTGATTTGTTGCATTTGAGTTAGCTTAGGGAAGACTCATTCAAGGGGGCCCACTTGGTGATAATTCCATCCATTTAGTTTATTTACTTTTTTGTTCAATAATTAGTTGCAGTCTTAGTAGTTGTCTATTCCTACAGCCATTGGAACTATGTTCTGTGACTGTTCTTACAGCCAAGGAAGACAGTAGTTTCTTGTCTGTTTGCTGAAATTTCTATTTCTATTATCCATTTCAGTTTAGTTGATTGATGCTCAATTTGGTTGTTGATTCATGCTTAGCACTTATATTAATTCCTTTTCAACATTTTGTTTTCAGTATTGTTTCCTTTCTAGTAGTAGGATAAGGATGACTATAGTTGAGTCCTAGTGCACATACAGTGCTGACCCATTTCAAATTCATGTCCCTAGGTTGACAATAAAATGAACCTACATGATGAGAAAGATAACTACTAAGTGCAGATATCTAATCTCTAAGTTACATTAGAGGAGGCCAACAGGGATAATGGAACATACGGTGAAACAAGAGAGGGTAATGGGATGGGAATGGAAGGGGTTAATGGAACATAGGATGGACTAGTATAGATTGATGCGATGGGCTAGGATGGGATAACAAAATATAGGGTGAACAATTAGAGGTTAATGGATGAGATTAGTACGGAATAATGGAACATAGGGTGAATTAGGAGGTGTCTAGGGTTTGACTATAGTACATGAAGTGGGAACTTGACCTATGTGTAGTAATAATAGAAAAGAGTTATAGGATGAAACGTGGATAAAGATGGTATAACATAGAATGGGTAAAGGAACATAGGGTGGAACATAAGGGATGATGGAACATAGGGTGAAATAATAAAGAGTACAATAAGATGGGAGCAGAAGGGCATAATGAAACATAGGATGGAATAGTAGATATTAGTGGGATGGGATAGGAGGGGATCATGGAAAATAGGGTGAACTATTAAATGTTAATGGGATGGGATTTGTAAGGAATAAAGGAAAAAAAATTGAATTGGGAGAAGATAATGTGACACAATCAAGAGGGGGTGATGGAACATAGAATGTACTAGTAGAGATTAATTGGATGAGCTAGGATGGGATAATAAAACATTTTTAAGGTGAACTATACTAGAGGTTAATGGGAAGTAATTAGGATGGAATATTAGACAATAAAGTGAATTAGGCAGTGTCTAAGGTTTGAATATAGGACATGAAGTGGGAACTTGAGGTGTGTAGTAATAATGTATAAGAGATTTAGTCAATAATGAGTAGAAGGAAAGTTTTCTTGTAACAATGTGTATAAGATGAAATATGGAGGAAGGTGGTATAATATATAAGGCGTTAAAGATTGGAATATGTGATATAAAATGGTTAAAATATGTGTGATGAAAGGAATGGAAGAATGAGATGGATGTTGAATGGTAAATATAATTAGGATCTCACAAGACCAACCAATGTTTATGTTTCTCATCAATTTTTTAGATCTGTATATGCAAAATTACTAAAACTAGCTAACATTGTTTTATAACACCACTAATGAATAAAGGTTACCTAAGTGAAAGTTGTTTGAGGAAATGAATTGTGAGGTGTGGAGCTCAAAGGTCCACTAGGAAACTCTTTGACATCCAAAGCATGTTATAAGACAAACATTCAAATATAACATTCAACTATTCAAATGCAATAGTAATATCTTTAATACTAGTTGCATACCTATGGACTCAACATCGAGAATGAATAAGGGTCTGTAGGAATTGAGCACGTCTCATGAACACTCCAATCCTAAAATTTCATCATATTGATTCTACTAATTTAGTGATTTTTTAAATTTCAAAATATAATTTAATAAATAAAATTAAATGAACTTGTTGAATTTTACCTAAGTATCAATGTCATATGTATTATTTAGCAATTCATCTGTCATAACCATCGCCTCTACAACTGATGTAGGATGTGTAGCTACATCCTGAGCACTCTAATAATCGTATGTGCAAACAACACTGCAAGCACCACAATGGTGGGGTGGAGCTTAGGGCTTACACATCTCCACATTAGGCTCTACTAGAGACCTCACACACTGTATAATGGTCTGGGTGAGCAAGCTAATCGACTCTAGCGTGTCCACCTCTACACTATCCTTAATAATGGAAGGAACGAAGCCATGATCCACCATGGGTTTGTCCAAGGGTATCAATGCCAACTATGGATTACGTCATACACCAAGTCTATCATGTGTGGAGCCCCCACCTCCACCCTGAAAGTCTAAGATGTCAAAATAATTTGGCATCTTATTGAGGACAAACTCACAATAGAGTTTCCTCAAAAAGTATTGTGGTACCTCATGGTTATTGCATGAAGGTTGGTCAAATACCATCCACCACCACTCCAAAAATTTATTTTTAATTAATTCATGGTGTCAACAATGGATGGGGAACCTCTTGTATGCATGAGACAAAGGTGTGTTGGTTCTTGGGTCTGTAAATAGGGCACACAAGTCAGCTTTGATAATCTTTTTTTTTTTCACATCTGCATATGACAAACCACTAGCATAAAATTGTCTCAACTCATGCCTCTTATTTGACCAAAAAATTATTTTCTCGCTCATTTCTCCTACATGAGATACAATTGACTTCAATGATTTGACAATCCCTCTCCTATAAGGGTGGGTTTTGGTATGCTCGATTAGTCTTCCAATTAATTGTTCAATGTCTCTTTTATTGTTTTCAATTTGATTTAAGATATTTTATTGTGTTCCTTGAGGATTCCTATGAACTGATGGAGGGGTTTCAGGTTGCTCTTGTATAGGAGGCTCTTTGTGAGGGGGTGATTGTGAATTCTCAATGTTTGGAGGTGGAGATTCATTCCCTGAGAATTAGAACAAAGTTTTATTAAAAAAACCTATTTCAATCTAAATTCTAAATCAAATTTGAAATAAAAACAATAAAAATACTTACCTCTTCACAATATTCGACCTCTTTGACGTGTTGGCGACATCCTCATGAATAATTGCAAGCTAAGAGTGCAAAAAATGGAAGATATTTGGTGAGCACGAGTTGCAGAGCTGAAAACTTCCAAGCCAAGCTACGGGTGAACAAAAAATAAGGTTAGAAATGCATTTTTTTTGTTTTAATAGAACTTTTCTATTTGGCACACACCAAATGAGCAAGTCATTTGGTACACACCAAATTTGTTGTGTTCCAAATGACTTGCTCATTTGGTTTGTGGCAATTGCTCTTTTTGGGAAAATTTTTGGCATTTTTTTTCAATTTGGCATCAAAATTGTGTCACAGATCCATGCACTTACCCACCTATTGTTTATGAATTTCGTCACAAACACATTATTTATATAGCGGCTTGAAAGAGCTCGAATTTAGCTTGTTTCCCCTTGGGTCATTCCCTCCCTTCGAAGCAAGCAAGCAGGCCCTCTAAAGATAAACAATAGCAAGGAAGTATGTTTATAGTTTGATCATCCTAGTTTGCATGAAACAAGGAGAGAACACACACCATGTCTTTTCCCTACACTAGTAAAGCGGTTCATTTTTAATCCAAATTAAAAGATGTAGGTGATTATACAAAGTGTTAAGGAATGTTTCTGATTCTCAAGATTGTCGAGTGGTGCGAGAGAATTCCATACACACTCAATAACAAAGATGTAAATCAAAACATAGCAAACACTCATTAATTTTAACCCCTAAAGGTAAGACAAATTTATTTTATGCACCAAACAAAATGTTAAGTTTCCTTTTTCAATTTTAAGCCCCAAAAATGATGAAATGAGGGTTCAATTTTAGTCTTGTTTGAGCACTATTTTTAAGACTCAATTGAAAATTAGTGTGGTCCTAAAGAATAAAATAAAAAGCATGATAGATGGGTTATAATTGCCCCAAAAGCATCAAACGCTTGTTACAATTATAAAACTCAAAAGATGAGAATGCTTCTTCACTTTGTCTTTTATCGCCCAACCTACAAAACCCAATTAGCTTGAAAAAGCGTTGTATCTGTAAACACAAGGAAAACAAAAATCTAAAGAGAATTTTTTTAGATTGATTAGTTCATGCCCTCCTTCTAGTGCCAAAATGTGACCAATGTCATAGTATAGGTTAACTACACTCGATCCATACGAATTCGAGGCATATTTAACCCACTAAGCATAAATCCCAATAAGATCATTCATTGTAAACAAAGACAAACAAGCCATTAAAATTAACATTCTAAATCATGAAAGCTTGCCACACCTCTAATATAAGACATTGAAACTTATCTTATTGGGGGATTGGTGTCGCATTGATGTGGAATGGTGACCCTTTCCCAATCCCTTGGATAATGAGCTTGTTTCAATCAGTTTTATTGAAGAAAACTGATGAAACCATTAATAGATGTGTATGAAAACATGATTTAAAGATAAATGAACATGATGCAAGCTATTTTAACATGATTTATGCTAAGATGATCGATATGGGTGTATGCAAATCTACTCTAAATGTATGCAAGCTTCAAAAGATTAAAATCTTAATTAACAAATAAGCTAAATGTATGCATCTATGTTATCATGGAAGCTAAGCTAATATTGTGCAATTAAAATAAGCTAAAATTATGCTAAATGTGAGTGCAAGTAAGAGTGATTTTAACAACATAAGTTTGATGTTAAAAGATGGATCCATTTGTCTCCAAATAGTGCTTTATTTATAGGAAAGCAAATGAGAAATGAAGGGTTAAGATAAAAAAGGATAATCAATGGTCAAGGATGGAAGAAGTTGGAGGCATGGATCATGGATACTCATCAAGGGTTGAAAATGTAAGTTGATATTTAATCAAGGGCTTACATTCATCCAAACAAACACATTTTTAACCTGTACAAGAGGTCACAAGTTAACTTGCACAAGAAGTTTTGAGTTAACTTACACATGAAGTTTTGAGTTAACTTGCACATGACGTTTTGTAAGAATATTCCATTTTTCAAATGAGTGAGGAGAAATAATATTCTTTGGAATATTCTCATGGGTGAGGAAATAGATATTTTACAAATTAAAACAAAGTTGAATTGTGCAAAAGGGGAAGGAATATTCCCCTTTTGGGGGAATGTGTAAAGGAGGAATATTCCCTTGTAAGTGGGAGAATTAGTAATTTGATAATTAAAACAAAGTTTCAATTATACAAAAGTAGGGGAATTATATGAAAGGATATTTAGTAAATAATTGATTGAATGGAGATCAAATGAAAAAACAATAGATGAGATTGTTTTGATCTATCAATGGTCACAAATGAAAGGAGGATGAAACATGGATCAAGGATTCTCATCAATGGATGAGAATCAAAGATCACATGGATCAAGAAAAGATCAAGGGCTCATAATCATGCAAACAAACACACTTTGTAACAACTTTAAAAAATTGTTTCAAAGTTTGTTTGGAGTTATCATTACCCTTTTTTTGAGGAAAATAGGAGAATATTCCTTTAGAATAATCCCTATGCAAGTGGATGAGAGGGAAATTAGAAATTTAGTTAATTAAAACTAAATTTGAATGTGCAAGATGAGAAATGTGAGGATATTCATTAAATTATTGATTTATCTAATGAAAAAGAGATGCAAATATGGTATTTAATTAAATAGTTTAGGTTGTTTAATTAAATAAGAGGACTTAGGGTTAAAATTAAATAATTTGCATTATTTAATTAAATCAGATGAAATGTCAATGTGAGAGGGGGTGAATTAACCTAATTAGATCAATTAATTAATAGGTGAAAATGAGGCATTTAATTAAATAATTAGGCTTATTTAATTAAACAAGTGAAAAGATAATGAATTTAAGGATGAAATGATGTTAGTTAGCTAAAGTGATCCGTTAAGACATTTTTAGGTGTCTACACCTAGAAATCAAAGATGGAGACATGTCGACTTCCACCCATGGAGACAACAAAGGAAAAACATCAAAAAAATTGGGGATGGAAGGATCACCAAAAACTCTAGGTGTCAGAGGGTTTTTGAAGGAAACAAGATGGTGGGAAAGGTAAACAAGACACCTAAGTCTGGCATGTGAAGGATTGGAGGTGACAAGATCACAGACACAGTCATTTTAGAAATGTCAAGGGGAGAACAAAATGCTCAAAGGAAAACTACCTAGCAACATGTGAGAACAAGATCCCGTGCTTCCCTAGATTAGAAATAGATGTGCGATATCTTTAGAAGGGGGCAGTAGCTAGGAAGCCAAAGAACTCAAAGAGAAATCATTTTTCATGAAGTGGTCTAGTGAATGGCCGACTCTTTCTATGGTTAGGAAGTGGTACAAAACAAATTGGGGATAAGAAATAGCCCTAAAAACCATACCCAGCAGATTCCACCTTGTTGAATGTCCCTCAAGTAGGACAAAGAGATAGATAATGAATCAAGGCCCTTATATTGTGGGCAAGCAAGGTCTCTTCATCAAAGATTGGGAAGGGAATTTTAATCCCTTGAAAGAAGAGATTCAAGAAACACAAGTATGGCTCAGACTATATAACCTACTAACAAAATACTAGTAGGAAGAGACCCTAAAGGAGATTGGAAATAAGCTGGGGACATTTGTGAAAGTGGATGAATTTATAGAGGATCAAGAGTACATGTATTTCTAGATATGTGTAAAGATCATACCTATTGAAAATAAAGGTAATATTGTAGCTTAAAACTTATAAAACTGAGACTATAGATCTAATTAAGTGTTCTTTGTTATAATTCTTTGTGTATGATTATCTGTTTAGATCAATTTTACCAATTGTAGAAAGGGACAAAATATTGTAGAAGAATGAGACAAGAACATAGAAGTGACACAACATATACGTGGAGAAACCCTTTTAGGAAAAAACTCCACTAGAATCAATAGTGCTTGTATTATTTAACCTTAGAACAAGATTACAATAATGCTGTATCAATCCTTGATTGATATGCTTCCTTGCCTTCAACAATCCTTCTTCACAACCTGCACAAAACTCTCATACACTTTCTGCAGCACAAGCTATCCATGTATTCCATGTGACCAAGCATGAATCCACACATCCCATGCCATGCTTGAAACCCTCACACATGCACAAGCTCAACCTACTAACTTGCTACAAAATATGATGCAATTACTACAATAAATAGATAATTAATGAGCATGTAAACTCATAAGAGTTAGCAAATACAAGAGCATAAAGCTCCTCTCAAAAATCTATGCCTAGATTATGCAAATAGAGTTCCAATGTGTAATCTAAATTCAAAACAAAGTCTTCCTGAATTTAGGCACCCCAAACTGAACACTTAACTGAACATTGGTCAAGAAAATATCTTGCAAGCTTCACCTCAAAGTTGGAACCCAAGAATGAGCCCACTTAACTAAGCCTTGTAAATATCTTCTCATGCAAAAAGGTGTTAACTCAAAGATTCCAACTTGGGCGCCCAAGGTGGGTCCAAGTCAATATTAGTTAACTAAAACATATCTCTCCACCAATTCATGCAAAAATTATGCATGATTGATCATCCCCACTTAACTGAAAGTATCCACTTGTTATCTAGCATGCAACTGAAGTCATTAGTCATGCAACTCAAGTCAACTCAAGTCAACTAGCATTCAACTCAAACTAACTGCATGCAATTGAAGATAACTAAATCATAACTGAACTAAACTAAACTCCACTCATGTAAATATCAATCCCTAACTTGTAGGATATTTACATGCATTATTGAAGTTTTATCAATCCTCCAAACAGTTAACTAAAGCAAGGTGGGTTCCACCTTCTATGTGGGCACCCCATGCGCTCCTATCTTGTAGGAGCTCTTCTTGGATGCCCCCACATGTCCCTATTATTTAGGAATAATTACAAATGTCAATTTACATGTTCATTTCATTTGAATTTAATCTCTTTCTAATTCTAGTGTTGGGGAACACTTTCCAAGGACTTAGGAGATACATGAAATATGTTTAGGATTTCAATTATCCTATTACCAACATTCTCCCACTTGACATTATACATTGCAATTATTCTAAACACTGAATCATTATTATAAATCAATTACAGGACTCAAGGCCAATGACCTTCTTGCACCAAGAGAACTTATCTGTAGGAACTGGTTTCGTAAGATAATCTGCAACATTGATCAAAGTGTCAACTTTCTCAATCAATACCCTCCCACGCTCAACCATTTCTCACACAAAGTTATATTGAACATCAACATGCTTAGTACAAGCATGATACATAGGATTTTTGGCTAAACAAATAGTACTCTGAATATCACATTCAAGTTTAATTTGCTTGCAATTAAAACCAATACCTTTCCCAAGTCGTTGTAACCAAACTATCTTAGGCAAAACTTCATGCTATCAACATAACAACCCAAATTTGCAAACAAGTCCTTGTATATCCACCATCCTACAAAATAAGACTCCAAGGTAATAACACACATAACATGCAATAAAAAAAACCTCTGAAGTAACTCACTGTAGTAAAGTGTAACCAATCCAAGAGAGGTTCCCCTCTCATACAGAACACATATACCTTCTAGAACTACCACTACATAGGTAATGTCAAATCTGAAAACAAGATCACAACATTAACAAGTCCCCCTTTATCACTTCACATAGAGGATGTGGCTAACTCCTCTATCATAGTGTCAAAGAAGCATACAATGATATCCAAAATACATCTCTCATAACATAAGAACCTTCAAGAAGAAGACAATATTCCCACAAAGAGAGAACCTACAAATCAAACCATGTTCTTATACCACACTAACATGTGCCAAATTATGTAAATTAGGATATCCTTCAACACTCCCAAACTAAAAGGACATCAACATCTAACCATTCAACTTATGATGAAACATGGAAAAACTTAGATGTAAACCTCTCACAGAAAGTAGATCAAACTTAGCCAAACATTCCCTCAACAAAAGGGAATATGCCTAAAGCCACTAACTATCTCCTATACCTCTCCTACCCAAATCCTCATAACTAAATCAAGTTCAAGATTACAAGGATAACAATGGAAATACATAAAATCATGCATCTACTTCTCAACAATCCCTCATAAATCAATTTTTAAGACTAATGCATAAGAGAAGACAAGACACATATAAATAATGCATCTAATAATCAAGAAAGCAACACCTCTTAGATCATTTACCTACTGAGTATACCAAGAGTGGTCCATACAAGATTGTCTTGTGCATACAACACCAAGCAATATAGGCATTCAATAAAGACAACCTTCTTATTAGGTCTATGATGGACTCACATCCATTTTCAGGTGTAGGCTCCTCGGTCTTTACTATTGAAATTTTTTTATAACAAGTAACCATTCCAACACATATAGAATATCTTAACATAAGAAATATCCAACATAACCCAAGTCTCTCTAGTATCCATAAGCACCCACCAATCAATCCATGCCAACTTCAAATGCAACCTGCATAATCATGAAGCTCCAAGCAAATGATTAATACTCAAAACCAAAAAGAACTACATCCTCTCCAAATGAAGAACAATAACACATTTACCAAAGACTCTAAGGGTCCTCCATGAAACAAGATGCTAAAACCTCTTCAAATCACATGAAGATAACCATATCCTACTAAAGCTCCCACTGAACTGTGATATCGAGCTATACATGGCAACAAGATAAACATCAAACCATCATTGTCAAAAACTCCCACTGAAACATGTAACCAAGCTATCCATGACATCACGATAACCATCTATGAAGATCATCCATGACCTCAACACAATCAAAGAAACTATTGTTAACGACACAACTCCCAAAAGGTCAAGAAAACCATAATATCTAAACTAAGAAGATAAAACACACTTCTTTTACAAATCTATAATAACACAATAGTAAAAGCTCCTAGTACAACCAAAAACCCTTCAAAATTTTAAGATAAAGGTGTCCCAAACTCTACCCAACTATTAGCTCTGATACCAAATGTTAAAAATGAAGGTAATATTGTAGCTTAAAACTTGTAAAACTATGAGACTGTAGTCTAATTAAGTGTTCTTTGTTATAATTCTTTGTGTATGATTATCTGTTTAGATCAATTATACCAATTGTAGAAAGAGACAAAATATTGTAGAAGAAAGAGACAAGAAGATAAAAGTGACACAACATATAAGTGGAGAAACCCTTTCGAGAAAAAACTCCACCATAATCAATAGTGCTTGTATTATTTAACCTTAGAACAAGGTTACAATAATACTAAATCAATCCTTGATTGATATGCTTCCTTGCCTTCAACAATCCAACCTGCACAAAATTATTATACACTTTATGTAGCACAAGCTATCCATGCATTCCATGTGACCAAGCATGAATCCACACATCCCATGCCATGCTTGAAACCCTCACACATGCACAAGCTCAACCTGGTAACCTACTACAAACTCTGATGCAATTGCTCAATAAATAGACAATTAATGAGCATGTAAACTCATAAGAGTTATCAAATACAAGAGCATAAAGCTCCTCTCAAAAATCTACACCTAGATTGTGCAAGTAGAGTTCCAATGTGTAATCTAAGTTCAAACAAATTCTTCCTCAATTTAGGTGCCCCAAACTGAACACTTAACTGAACGTTGTTCAAGAAAATATCTTGCAAGCTTCACCTCAAATTTGGTGCCCAAGAATGGGCCCACTTAACTAAGCCTTGTAAATATCTTCTCATGAAAAAGGTGTTAACTCAAAGATGCTAGCTTGGGCACCCAAGGTGGGTCCAAGTCAATCTTAGTTAACTGAAACATATCTCTCCACCAATTCATGCAAACATTATGCATGATTGATCATCCCCACTTAACTTAAAGTATCCACCTATTATCTGTCATGCAAGATTCATTAGTCATGCAACTCAAGTCAACTGAAGTCAACTAGCATTCAACTCAAACTAACTACATGCAATTGAAGATAACTGAACTAATTGAACTAAATTGAACCAAACTAAACTGAACTGAACTCCACTCATGTAAATATCAATCCCTAACTTGTAGGATATTTACATGCATTACTGAAGTGTTATCAATCCTCCAAACAATTAACTGAAGCAAGGTGGGTTCCACCTTCCATGTGGGCCCCATGTGCTCTTATCTTGTAGGAGCTCTTCTTGGATGCCCCCACATGTTCCTATCATTTAGGAATAATTACAAATTTCAATTTACATGTTCATTTCATTTGAATTTAATCTCTTTCTAATCCTAGTGTTGGGGAACACTTTCCAAGGACTTAGGAGATACATGAAATATGTTTAGGATTGCAATTAAATGGCATCCTATTCCCAACAATACCCACCCCTCCCATGCCACAAGAAATATAAATTTCATTTGAAACTAGAGTGTGGCATCAAAAGGTTTAAATCAATGAAGAGTAGGACAAGTGAAAAATATGCAAGAAAATAGGCCACACAGAAAAAGTATGTAAGCTTCAAGGAAATAAGGAGTGTCAAGACCACTGACAACAGAACAAGGAAGATCGAAAGGATGAAGGGAAGGTTACCTTCCTTAATATTATGAAAGGTGAACCATCACTCAAGCGGAAGGAAGCTCCATAAGAATTTATGGAAGAAAACCACCTTGGTCGAAAACAAAGGAGATGGGAAGGAAAAGATATATTGGTGTGATGATCAATTTGAAATAATTCAAGTGACTCAAGATTTGGGAAGTCAAGGCATGGTAGGGGAAAAGGGGATGAAAATGCACAAGGAGTTAGAGAAGATAACAGAGGAAGGAGGGATGCTTAAAAAAAAAAACAACAATAAGGGAGAAGGCGTACCAAAAAACCTTGTAAGGAAGAAAGTGACAAAGAGCAAAAGAAATGAAAACAAGGAAAACACCACCCCAAGAAAGACAGGAAGAAAGAAACAAATTGGTTAGATGGAGGAGATAATTAAGATTTTGGGGAATAGGAAGGGATCTTGGAAAATAGAACCATACTTCAAAGCATATCTAGGAAATTGAAGCCAAAATAGGGAGAGAAAAGAATGAAAGGAAGGAAATCAAACAAAGTAATGCCAAAAATAATAGGGAATGCTAAGGGATGGATGAAATTAAGATAAGGAAAGGGAGTATCCCTTCCCTAGTCACCATGAGGGCCTAACATAGATTGTTAGGGGCTTAAACACCCCTAACAATAAATGATTGATCAATCAATATATTGATCAAGTAAAGGTGGACATAGCTCTATTGCAATAGACAAAGCTAATTCAAGAGAACATTAAATTCTTACTAGCTAAGTGGAAACAGTAGCAAGGAATATTTAGAGAGGCTACTAGGGCCTCTAGGGATCTTGGGGTGATTTGGAACCCTAGAAAAGTCAAGGTAGAAGAAGTAACAAGAAATACAAATTGGAAACTAGATAGATCCAAGCTAATCGAAGAGGGAACTAAAGTTTTTTACTAAACGTCTATGGTCCAACAAGAATGGCAAGAAGGAAATTTGGAATCAGCTTGTTGTAGTACTGCATTCGCTTAGAGAAGAAAAAATTGTGGTAGGAGGGGACTTTAATTCCACTTTGGATGGAACAAAGAAGGAGAGTCTACATGAGTATCCTAGACACAAGTAGATTTCCAAGATTTTGTGAATGTAAACCACTTAATGGAGGTTTGTCCAAAAAATGGAGCATGAAAATGGATAAACAGAAGAGTAGGCTTTACCAGTATAGCGAAAAAAGCTAGACATTTTTTTCTAATGGGGGAGTGGGAAGATTTGTAGTGCACATATGAAGCATCAATCTTGCCTCTCATAGGCTCAGACTACTTTCCAGTCATGTTAAGCTTTAAACAAGATCATTTGCATAAGAGGTGTCCCTTTAAATTTGAATGCATGTGGCTAAGGAATGAGAGCCTTAGAGGAAGGATGGAAGAATGGTAGAATGAAGTGCCCATATTATGGGGAACCCATTTATATCAACTACAAAGGAAATTAATTTTCATAAAAGGACAACTAAAAGAATGGAACTAGGCTCACTTCAAAAACATTTTTAAAGAAAAAATCAAACTAGAAATGGGCTAGCAGATTTAAATGAAAATGTGAACAAAGAGGGCATGGATGCAACCCTATACGAGAAAGAAAATTCATTAAGAGAAAAATATGAGTAGATCATAGCTAGGGAAGAGGTCTTTTGGAGATAAAAATCTAGGGAGTGTTGGCTAAAAGAAGGGGACAAGAACACCAAATTTTTTCACATGTCTACCAGAATAAAAAGGAGCATAAAAAGAATCTAAGTTCAAAGATAAAGAGGGGAGGAGCATACAAGATCCAAAGGAAATTGAGTAAATGACAATGGGTTATTTTAAAGACCTTTTTTTGAAGGACAATACCCCGCTTGATCACAATAGACAAGAAATTTTGAATAATAACCTAGCCTTGTTAAATGAAAGAGAGAATAGAATTCTCATGGGCTCGGTCTTGGAGGAGGTAAGGACAATTTTTTTCAAATGATTTTGGATAAGGCCCCTAGCCTAGATGGATTCCTCACAAGGTTTTATCAAACCTTTTGGAATATAGTGAAGGTTGATATAGTCAGGGCAGTCGAGGAATCTAGAAAGAAATAGGTTATGTTGGGGGATCTAAACAACACCTTCATTGTTTTTATCTCAGTGAAGGACAAAGCAAAGTAGCTAGAATATTTTAGACCCATATCTTTATGCAAAATAGTGTATAATATAATCACCAAAATGATGGAAAATAGGCTAAAGAGGGTGTTGCCAACAATAATTTTGAAAGAAAAGAGTGGGTTTGTACTAGAAGGGGCAAATTGTGGAAGGGATAATCTTGGCACATGAAGGAATCCACATGGTGAGGAAATCCAAGGTGAACATAATGATAATAAAACTAGATATTAGGAAGGCATATGATCATGTAGATAGATAATTCTTAATGGAGGTGTTGATGAAATTTGTCTTCAGGAAAGAATGGTTAAGGTGGGTTAGGGGCTATATTGAAGGGCTGAGATTTTTAGTCCTAGTTAATGGGACTCCCCAAGGCTATTTCACTTTCTTGTGGGGTCTAAGGCAAGGGGAACCTCTCTCCCCCTTTTCGTTCATTATTATGATTGAAGCATTATGTTGAAGTATAGAGGTAGAGAAGCGAAGGGGAAGTTGGAAAGGAATCAAGGTAGTGCCCAACATGGATCCCATAACCCACATTAAATTTAAAGATGACACAATGCTATTGAGGGTGTCCAATAGAAGATAGTCAAGAGTTATAAGAAACCTTTTGGATAAATATTGTTGTGCCTCAAGGAAAAGTGTGAACTGGAGGAAATCAAAGATTTATTTTTTCAACACTGATCTAAGGAGACAAAAGGAAATTGCAAGGATTATAGGGGTCAAAAAGGAAGCAATTCCAAGTAGAATTTTAGGTCTATTGATATTCGAAGAAGCAAGAAAATACCAATTATGGGACAACATATTGTCAACTTGCAATAAGAAGCTAGAAGCTTGGAGAGGCAAGTGGCTTATGATGATTGGAAGAATAATAATTCTTAGCTCTATCATCTCAACAATTCCAATCTATACCACGTCATCCATGAGGTTACCACAAAAACTTTTCACCCAAATTGAAAGATGGATGAGAATTTTTTTTTGGAATAGAAGCAACAAATGAAATAAAATACCACTGGTGGCATGGGATAAAATATGTGGACTGAGAGAGGCGGGTGGAGTGGATCTAAGAAAGTGGCCCCTAATGAACATTGCTTTAGGAGCCAAAATGATATGGAGTATGTATCACAAAGAAGGCCAAAAATGATTCAAGGTCTTACAGAATAAATACTTAGATTCCATTAACCCAAGGTGAATTTTAACAATACAAAACCGCCTAGTAGGCTCACCAATTTGGAATTTTTAAATGTCATGCAAAGGGACTAGTGACTAACCATCTCACATGGGAAGTAAAGGGGGTTCACCAAGCTAGATTTTGGGATGATTTATGGGTCAAAAATTGACTGGTCATAGAAACAAAGGGATTGGAGGAGGCTAAAAGAGTCCTTGGGTAGGTATGGAGAAGAAAACTGAGAGATTAGGTGGAACCAGACATAAGGGATGGTATTTAGGCCTAGAAATGGAAATCCCTTCAACAAGTAGTGATACCAAAAGAGCAAAGGTAACGCTAAGTGGTCTCCTTAAGGATCGCATAGTTCACATCAAGGAAGGGGAGGATGAAGTGAAATGGTGTGCAATGAAGTCGACAATATACAATGTTAGAATATGATACAACATAGAGGAAGCATCAGCTAAGATGGGAGATTGATCCACAGGCTTGATGTGGGGGGAAAATTGTCTACTGAAGGTGGGAGTCTTCGCATGGTTGGATTTACAAAATAATATTTTCACTGAGGATAGGCTTCAAAGGATTGCGGTAGTTTCCCCTCATAGATGTATCATGTGTAGGAAGGAAGAAGAAACAAAAAATCACTTGCTATTAAATTGTGAAATAACCAACTCTTGTTGGAATGGGGTGGTGAGCAAGCTAGACCGGTAAACCTCTTGCCTAAACACAGTAGTGGAAATGTTCCAAGGATGGTCAAGTCTGAGGAAGAGAGCAATTTTATCTAGTATTTAAGGAAGGTGATACCATCAATCATAATCTAGGAAGTTTGGAAAAAGAGGAACATGATACTTTTCAAGAGAAAGAGAGGAGAATGGATGGCCTCATTGGTAAAATTGATTCATCCATTTGTGAAGTGCTAAAAAATGTAACAATGAATTAGAGAAAAAAGAAGAGTGAATTTACATTATCGGATGATCAGTTGAAAAAAAGATGGCTTAGGCTTATAAACCGTTGTTTATGGGATGTCATGGGTTGATCCCCTTGTTAATCCAAGGAAAGATGTAAAGTGGCAATTGTCAGAAGAAGACTAGGTGAAAGTTAATTTCGATGGCACCTCCAGGGGCAACCCAGGGCCATCAAGAGCAAGATGCATTCTCCATGACCAATTAAGTAGGATACTTGCAGAAGAAGCAAATAAATTGCCAGAAGGGATGAATAATGAGGCCAAAATATAGGTGACGTGGATCAAGATAGATTTGTGTCAGAGAATGGGTTTCAAAAGGTTGCATTTGGAGGGAGGTTCCCTGATTATAATCAATGTCATCCATAAAAAGGAGACTCCTAATTAGAAAATACAAAGATATATTCCTAGGATATGGGAAAGCATAGCTCGTTTGGAAGATTTTAAACTCTCAAATATATATCAAGAAGGGAATGTGGATGTCGACATTCAGTCCAAACATGTAATCGATATGATTGCAAGCCATGAACAATTGAGCTAAGGAGATATGATAGAGCTCACACATGTGGAGGACAGTGCAAGGAGTACTTGGAGAGTGAGAGGAAATAAATTCACTAACATAATGGATTAAATGGTTGGAACAAACGACGATGAGATGGATTTAAGAGATCACAAGGCAAGCTAATTCATTCTACACAAAATATAGAATAAAGACAACAATCATCCTTGACACAAAGGAAAAATAAATGGCCTTCATGGGGAAGTTTCATATCAGAGGCTAAGGAAATTCTTCAACACAAGAGATACAAAGACAATGGAAGTGATAAAAGGCATCCTGGGCATACGTTTTTTAGCCTCCAACTATTAATATAGAGTCAACAATGACATAGCCTTTATGTTTATGGGATTTTTGTTGTAGACGAGGGAGAATATGTGGGTGGTAAGGTGGTTAGTGAGGCGAATGGTGAAGGATCAATGGTGAGAAGGGATTGAGAAGTACCTTGAGTGGGCAGTAGTGGGATGGGGTCTGAGAACTATAGTGGGGGTATGGCCTGAGTTGACATTGAGCTACAATGGACCATGGATCCCATTTGTTATGTGGAGTGTAGGAGAGGAGTGGATTCCAAAATGTAGGTGGTGTTAGGGCACGTCACATTACCAAAGTAGCTTACATGGGTTTTCTGGATGTAGGCGGGGATGGGAGTATCAGCACTCTTGATAATATATGGGATGGAGGATGCGACCACAATGAAGGGAGGAGCTTCAGAGGAGTAGAGGTAGCATTCAACCAAGAGGCTGAGATAAATAACTTTTTGATATGGAATGTAAAGTTCAAATTTGGTTTAACTACAATGTATTTGGGTATGGCCCCCTTAGTGCCATTTTGATCTAACAAAAAAAATTATAAAGGAATGAAAAATAATTGTTCTTTTTAAAATTCTAAATTGATGTTTTAAAAATTAGAAAATTAGAAAATTAAATAAAAAGGAAATATCTTAAATTTACTATTACACATACAAAATATTCAATGTTTTTTAAAAAAAAATTGAAAACATTTCAAAAGGGAAAAAATATTCATATTTTATTTTATTCAAAATTAATATATATTTGTAAAAAAATATTATAAAATTAAGGTTTTACTAAAGATTTCACTATGCAAAAATATAGCAACTTAAAGGCTTTTCATATAAGTGCACATCTAAAATAAATTTAAAATTACAAAATTAAATACAAAGAAAATATAATAAATTTATTATTACACAAAAATAAGCTTTTAAATTAATATATTTAAAACTAGCATGTCTATCTTTAAAAGTTAATGTAATTAAGAATTACATTCACACTTAACTTTATCATATAATTTATATAACACTATTATTATTTAAAATTGGGTTATGATTAGGATTAGGATTTAATTAGGATTAGGGTTAAATTAGAATTCTAAGATAAAGCTTGGAGTTAGGGTTAGGGTGACTGGGGTTAGATCAAGGTTACAACTAGGGTTAAGGTTTAATTAGGAATAAGGTTAGGGTAAGGGTAAGGGTTAGGGATCAATTATGATTAGGGTTCAATTAGTGTTAAGGTTCAAAAATGTTCAATTAGAGTTCAATTAGGGTTAAGGTTCTTGATTAGGGTTAAATTAGGGTTAGGGTAGGGTTCAATTAGGGTTAGGGTTAAGGTTATGGTTATAGGATAAATCTTTGGGTAAAGGTTAGGGTTAGGGTTGGGGTTAGGGTTAAGACTCAACTAGTGTTAGGGTTAGGGTTCAATTAGGGTTATATATAATTAGGGTTATAGTTAGGGTTAATGTTATAAACTATGGTAAGGGTTCAAATAGAGTTAAATTTTAATTAGGGTTAGGGTTAGGGTTCAATTAGTAGTATAGTTAGATATTAGGGTTTCCACTAGAATCATGGTTCATGTTAGAATTAGAATAATAATCTGAGTTAGAATTATGGTTGGGGTTAGAATTAGAATTAGGGTTATAGTTGGGGTTAGGTTAGAATTAGGATAAGGGTTAAGGTTAGAATTCAAATAAGGTTAGGGTTTGGTTTAAGGTTAGGATTAAAGTTCAATTAGGGTTCTAGGATAAATCTTGGGGTTAGCATTAAAATGAAGGTTGGGGTTAGGGTTAGGGTTAAATAAGGGTTAGGCTCCCAAAATAAAGCTTTAGATTAGCATTAGGGTTATGGTCAAGGAGTGTTCAATTAGTGTTAAAGTTCCATTTGGGTTGAATTTTAATAAGGTTAGGGTTAGGGTTAACATTCTAAGATAAATCTTGGGGTTAGGGTTGAGATTGGGGTTTGCATTTAATTAGGGCTATAGTTAGAGTTGGATTTATAATAGAGTTAAGGTTAGGGTTAGGGATATGTGTTATAAGTTAAGATCAAGGTTAGGACAAGAGTTAGGGTTAGGGCTAGGGTTGGGGACTAATTATTGTTAGGGTTAGGGTTTAATTAAGGTTAAGATTTAATTAGGGTTAGGGTTAAGGTTAGGGTTTAATTAGTGTTCAACTAGGTTTAGGGTTCTAAGATAAAATTTAGGTTTGGGTTATGGTTGGGGTTATAATTCAATTAGGATTAGGGTTAGGGTTACAATTATGATAAGAGTTAGCATTCAATTAGGATTTAATTAGGGTTAGGGTTCAACAAAGGTTAAGATTAAGATTCAATTACAATTAGGGTTAAAGTTAGGTTAGGGTTAGGGTTAGGGTTAGGGTTTAATTAGGGTTACACTTAGAATTATGGTTGTTATTAAAATTATGATAATGAATAGGGTTAGAATTATGGTTAGAGTTAGAATTATAATTAGGGTTATAATTATGGTTAGCATTAGAAGTAAGATAAGAGTTAGGATTATAATTAGGGTTGAGGTTGAAATTAAATCCTAACCCTAACCCTAATTCTAAAACTAACACTAATTATAATTGTAACCCTAACCCTAACCCTGACACTAATGTTATATTTAACCCACCCTAATTATGTAACTAACACTAATTTTAATTTTAACCCTAACTATAACCCCAAATATAACTTTAATTCTAATGCTAACACTAATTCTATCTCTAACACCAACTCTAACCCTAACCCTAACTTTAACCCTAACTCTAATTCTAACCCTATCACCAATGCTAACCCTAATTCAAACCCTAACTTTAACATATAAAAATATAACAATCATAACTCTTAATTTTAATTATAACCCTTACTTTGATTCTATCAAAAAATTGTAACCCTAATCCCTATTCCTTCTTTAACCCTAAGACTAAACTTAACCCTAACCATACAACTAGTCCTAATTCTATCTCTAACCCTAATTAAAACCCTAATTCTAACTATATCTCTAACCCTGACTCTAATCCAAATGATAGTCCTAATTCTATCTCTAACCCTAACCATAACCCTAATCCTAATCCTGATCTTAATCCTAACCCTAACACTAATTCTATCTCTAACCCTAACCCTACCCCTGATCCTAATTTTATCTGTAATCCTAACCCTAACTCTAATCTTGGCACTAACCTAAACCCTAAACCTAACCCTAACCTTAATCCTAACATTAAAACCTATTAGCAAATAGATTGGTCACTGCGATTTAATGCGATAAATGACCCTCAATTTCCCAACTGAGTAGTGATGCACTGGAACTAACAACTCCAAAGATCGCTATTGAATTAGCGATCTTCCTCTGAATTTTAGAGGTACAACTCCCTCTTGTGATCTTCAATGAATTTGAAAAGATTGAAATAAAACTAAGGTGTGCTTTTAACTAGAAAGCAATAAAGGAGAACAAACATCTGTGCATAGAAATGACACAAATGCGGAAGTAATTTGGAATAAAAGATTAAATTAATTGACACAAAGATCCTTCACTTGAACCCGTAAATGATAAGGAGGAAAGAAAAATGATTCTTAGATGATAGATGAACAAAAAAAGACTCAAAGATCCTGAAATGAACACATCCTTAATCTAATATAACAAAGAAAATATAAATGAATAATTGTGGATTCACAAAGGAAGTCAACAATTAAAGAGAAGACAATGAACACAAAGATTAGCAATGTCTCCTTTATTCCTTGAATAAAAAATAGAGCTCATAGATTCTCTCTCTGTATAAAAATTAAGTTTTGAAAAATAACCCCTTTCCCCATATCATCTTGGGGCATGAGTGTTAAATTCATATCATCTTTGATACCTTCTTTAGAAACTGTAAACTCTAAATGAATGAATCCTGGGGCATTCTCCTATAAAAAAAATTAGTAGAGAACTCCAACATCTCTGGGATAGACCAGTCCTTGCTTATTGGGCAATAGAGTCAGGGAAAAGATAAAAGATAAGAGCAAACCCAAAAGAAAAAGATCAAACCAAAAGACTAGAAAGGAAAATCCAACCTAAGACACCTACATGCACCTGGACTAGGTGCAACACTCCAAACTCCCCAAAAAAACTATACAAATCCATATACTAGTTGGGAAAAATAGATGCCAATGTGAAACAAAGGTATGTTCTTATGAAGCACTTGCAAACACAACAACTTGTGCCAGACCATGAATGCAAACAAAGATTTATGAAGGACAAAAACTCACCAAAAAGTGGGCCAATAACCACCTTTCATCAAAAACCTCTATATCTTCTTGTGAAATTTCTTGAACACCAATCATATTTTTAGTTGGAATTTGATAAGATCCAACTTCTTTTGGAGGAGATTGGAAAATCACACCCTGAATAGCAACCTTGTTGGTCTTGGGGACAATTCCACCTTCATTTTCATAATCTAATTCATGCTTTTTTGAAAGAAGCTATGTGTTTTCATATTTTTTACTCAAATATTTTTCTTCCACAACCTAAAAATGAGATTGAACAACTTCCTTTCCATATGGAAAATCTTCACAAGGCATCTTTAAACATCCACTTGAAATGTGAGTAGTATGAGGCTGAACATTCTTGTCAACGTCCCTCTTTTCATCCTCATTAATTCAACCATTTTTCATTAAATCCATTTCTCAATTAGATTTTAAAAGAGGAGACTTAAGAATAGTGTCATTTCTAACCTTTTCTTGTAGCTCTTCTTCATGATTTGGTGGAGGATCTTCCAACTTTGTATCATTTAGAAGAATATTTGATGTTGTAGATTTCTCACAGGCTGCAATAGAAGTTGTTAGACCACCAACATTTGAATAAAAAGAAACATTATCCTCTTCATCACTTGAATCACTTGCAGATTCATCTTCATCCCTTTCATAATGCATACTATATACTTCATCCCTTTCATAATGCATACTATATACTTCAACCCTTCTTTCGATATTTGATTGACAATTTCTTGAAAAAAAAATCATCAAAAACTGTGAAATCAGTACATTCGAATGAAGAAGAAGACATTTGTTTTACCTCTTGTGGTTGCACTTGATTATGAGTCTTTTCAACTTTCTTTTCTTTCCAAAGCCCAAATAATATTAAGTCATCTTCAATACTAACAACCTCTTGTTGTGCAACTTCGATGTCACTTACCTTGCTTTGTTTCAAGAGAAAACCAACATCTGGGTGTAATGTTGCAATAAAAATGACCAACTGAATCTCTTTGCTTGGCTAAATATTATCAAGAATTCTCATTAATCAAAGGTTAAATCGATCTATAAAATCCCTAATAAGTTCATCTTCTCTCTTTTTAATATTGAAAAACTGAGATAAAAGCGTAGCTACATCAACTATTGATTAAGAAATTTCTTCTTCATATTTTCCCAATTAGTGATGCATCTCGTTTCTAAAGACTGGAACCAGCGTGTAGCAACTCCAATGAGGGACTCAACGAATAACTGAACAAATACATTTTCTTCATTTACCCCCAAGATTCCACAGGCTACAATGAAGGCTCGAATATGATCATCAATAATCTATGAATTTTCTCCATTGAACTTTGGAAAATTCTTTCTTGAACCCTCAAGTAGGGTTGAATACTGGGGCAACGATAAAGGTCCAAACTGAGCACACCATGGTTGCGATGAAACTAAATCCATAATGCAGATTTAAAGAATATCACTGGAATTATCCTACCAAAGAAAATATGTGAGTACATTTCATACAACAGAGTTGCTAACCTCCATCCTCGGGGAGGTACCTTCAGATTTCTAAGAAGAGAAAGACACTGGCACTTCAATCCTCTCCCCAGCGGAGTCACCAAAAATCTATCAGCACACATATTGGTCACTATGATTTAATGTGATAAATGACCCTCAATTACCCAACTGAGCTGTGACGCAATGAAACTAATAGCTCCAGAGATCGTTAGTGAATTAGTGATCTTCCTCTGAATTTTAGAGGTACAACTCCCTCTTATGATCTTCAATGAATTCGAAAAGATTGAAATAAAACTAAGGTGTGATTTTAACCAGAAAGCAGTAAATGCGAACAAACATCTATGCATAGAAATGACACAAACGTGGAAGTAATTTGGAATAAAAGATCAAAGTAAATGACACAAAGATCATTCACTTGAACTCGTAAACTATAAGGAGGAAAGATAAATGATTCTTAGAAGATACATGGACAAAACAAGACTCAAAGATCCTACAATGAACACATCCTTAATCTGATATAACAGAGAAAATATAAATGAATAATTGCGGATTCACAAAAGAAATCAACAATTAAAGAGAAGACAATGAACACAAAGATTAGCAATGTCTCCTTTATTCCTTGAATAAAATATAAAGCTCACAGAATCTATCTCTTTGTACAAAGATTAAGTTCTAAAAAATAACCCCTTTCCCCAGATGAATAATAAAATGATGTGATAACTATCTCTACTCCAGCCCTCATAGAGACTCTTGTATCCTAGCCAAAAGACCCCCCCTCTCAGTCATAATTTACAATAAGTCCCCACCACAAGACCTTTCAGTTTCCCGTAACCGTTTGTAACTATTTCTTTTATGCATAACTTTTCGACTTCCTTTTGTCTTTTCACATTTCCTCTATTCTTTTAACTGATGTTTATTGGTTATTTTTTTCCATCTTTTCATAACCGCTTCTTGGTGATTTTCTTTATTGTGGAAACATTTCAATTCCTATTATGGAATATCTCCTAGATTTTCATTTGTCTAGGCTATTTCTAATTTCAACATTGTAGGACTTTAGAAACTCTCATTAGAAAAACTTATTGGGCTTGGTAATTGCTTTTTGAAGACAAACAAAGCTTTACTATAACCTTTCCTTTCATCAGTGTGATTACACCTGAATACATCAAGCTTTATTTCACAAAATCTCTTTAGCTGATGTTAAATCTGTAGCCATGACCTTCTTTAGTTTGAATGCTTGGATGTCCACCTAATTAATCGAAGAGAGTTACTTCACATGATTTGTAAAAATAATCCTCGGACCTTTTCTTTGACCGAGCCATAGTTTGCATTCGAGTAGGTATCTCCACCATCCAGTTCCTATAAGGTCCCAAAAACAATGAATACTACATAAAAGATTTCCAAAACTGTCTCGAGCATGCTCCTCTGTTTGTTATTCTTGGGTGTTTTCACTTGCTCTATTTCCCCATTAGCATTCATAACGAACAATTATCTTCATATTCTAATTAGTCCCAATTATAAAGAAATTGTATAGAATTGATTTAGTGCCTATCTTCATCCCCTTTCAACTTGCATAATTGTTGTGACTCACAATATCATTTCTTCCCATAGCATCGTTCCATGACTTGGTATTTCAATGAAGTCAAGGATGAAACTAGTATATTCTCTAGTGAGATTCTTGATCATGTTTGCGTTCACCCTTTGGAAGGCCGAGTTGGTGACTATAAGTAACACAATGCTATAAATGCTATCCTCTCTGGAATGTAGAATAATTTTTTTCTAGATTTAATTCTATGCCTCCATATACCGCCTTCACATTTGTATATTCAACTCGCCATCCTTTGTCAAAATCACAAGGTCAATCTTCTATATTAAAGAGGTGCTTGAACTCATTGATCAATTCTTTATAAAGATTTGGATAGATCAATTGCTTTTCTTTCAGCGAACCTCGCTTCAACATACCTGTATCGACATTTTCCATGAGATGATATCTCTTCCATACCAAATCTTTATGCTTTGATGGGCGCAGTCTGCTCTTCAATAATTAGCATAGACTCTTCTAATTTAGCTTTTTTGTCAATGTTATTCATCTATGACCTATGCAAATATGAGTTAGGTGGTCCTTTGGATAGTTCTCCTAACTTTGGAGGCAAGTTACACAATTTTGCAAAAACACCGCTTATAGTATTTTCACTATGCAAAGAAACTTTTAATAGGTTTCGCTAACCTTCCCAAATGCCACCCACACTTAAAGCGGTCTTTTCATAGACTCTTCTAACTATTGCTAAAGCCACAGGCGGGCCCGTATTAGTGGTTCTTCTAACTACTTTATATGTCATCAATGATTATTCAAGCCTGTACTATAATCATGAAGAGGTTCTTCATCATAGCGCCCCAAGGATATTTCAAAGTAGCAACACAAACTCTTTCCCTACCATCTGTCATGGTGTCGAAAATTTCAAGTATTACTCTAGTTTTTGATATTGGATCCTTCAAGTTTATTGGTAGCCCTATTTAGTGTGCAGATAGCCAGATTAAAGACATTCAAAGTTACCAACTTACTATCTCTTTTAACCATATGTGGGAAAGAGTACTGTATTCAATTGTCCCACCTTCATATGACATTTCCAGACTGAAACATAAGTGGTTTTACTATCTTTAATTATGATACCATAGATCATTCATCATAGGAACCTGTGACACAACAAAGACTTTGGTCAGGTCGCGTATGAAGAAAATGGAATTCGTGTTGAATTTGGTGGCAACTTATGGTACTCCAATTTAAACATTTTACAGAGTCCAATAATCGTATTGAACTTTCTTGGCCATGAAAACCAAGTCTTCTACTGCGAAGGGGTGCCTTTGATTTACATATCAAATGATAACTATTGGAGAACTCTATTCGGGGTTGTGGCATTCTTTATGTCTGCAAAAAAAATGGTGTCTCGTCTCTTCCAGAAAATACTGCATACTCATTGATCATGACAAGTGAACACATATTGTGCCAAAGCAAATTCATATCATCTTTGATCCCTTCTTTAGAAACTGTAAACTCTAAACCAATGAATCTTGGGGTATGAGTGTTAAATTCCTAACGGAAGTTAGAGACATTCAACTAATAACACAGTTATGTGGCAGCGAGGCCAACAAAAAGAATTTTTGTAGCTTCAACTTTTGTAAAAGTCTTTTCCTTGGTCAAATATAAAGGTTAATGATGACCTGCAGATAATAACTCATATTGACAAAGGACTTGCAAGGAAACAAATTAATACTACCACCTTAGGCATAATTAGCATCTTAACAAAAAAAATTGAAATTTTTCAATGACCAAAAATGGGACTAACAAAACCAACCCTAATCACAATTCTATCTCTAATAATAACCCTAACCCTAATCCTAACACTAGCACTAACTCTAACCCTAATCATAATTGCATCACTAAGCTTAACCATAACCCTAATCTTGATCCTAATCCTAATACTAACCCTAACCCTACTTCTATTTATAACCCTAATCCTACCCCTAATCCTTATCATATCTCTAATCCTAGCCCTAACCCTAATCTTGATGCTAGCCCTATCCCTAACCCTAATCATAACACTAATGCCAAACCTAATCCTAATTCTATCTGTAACCCTAACCCTAACCCTAATACTTACACTAACTCCAACACTAATCCTAATTCTAACCCTAACCCTAACCATAACCATAACCCTAATCCTAATCTTAATCTTAACCCCAACCCTAATTCTATCTCTAATCTTAACCCTACCTTGATTCTAATATTATCTCTAATCGTAACCCTAACCCTAATCATGATACTAACACAGACCCTAACTCTAACCCTAACCCTAATCCTAACACTAACCCCAACCATAATATTAATTTTATCTCTAACCTTAACCCTAACCCTAATCCCAATACTAACACTAACCATAATTCTAATTATATCTCTAACCCTAACCCTAACCCTAACCTTAATATTGATCCTAATCTTAACCCTAACCCTAATTATATCTCTAACCTTAACCCTACTACTGATCCTAATTTTGTCTTTAATCCTAACTCTAACCATAATCCTAATGCTAACCCTAACCCTAACCCTAACCCTTTACCCTAATCCTAATGCTAATCCCAATCCTAATACTAATTATATCTCTAACCCTCACCCTATTCCTAATCCTAATACTAACACTAACCCCAACCATATTCCTAATTCTACCTCTAACCCTAACCATAATCTCTATCTTGATCCTAATCCTCATCTTAACTCTAATTATGATTATATTTGTAATGCTAACCATAATTCTATCCCTAACCCTAACCATAATCTTGATCCTAATTATATCTTTAATCCTAACCCTAACCCTAATCTTGATGCTAACCCCAACCTTAACCTAATCACAACCCTAATCCTAATGCTAACCCCAACCCTAATCCTAAGTCTACCTCTAATCCTAACCCTAACTCATCCTAATTCTATCTCTAACCCTAATCATAACCCTAATCTTGATCCTAATCCTAATCTTAATCCTAACCCTAATTCTATCTCTAATCCTAACCCTACCCTTGATCCTAGGTAAGTCTTTCTCTAATCATGATACTAACCCCAACCCTAATACTAATTCTATCTCTAACCCTAACCCTAACCCTACTTCTAAAACTAATAATAATTCTAATTATAACACTAATCTTGACTCTAACTCTAACTCTAATCCTAATTGTAATGCAATAATTTTAACCCTAATTCTATCTCTAATTTTAACCTTAACCTTGTTTATCTCTAACCCTAACTCTAACCTTAACCCTTAACTTACCCTTAATCCTAATTCTATCTCTAACACTAACCCTAACCTAAACCAAACAAAAACCCAACCCCAACCCTAATTCTATCTCTAGCCCTAACCCTAACCCTATTTCTATCTCTAACCCCAACCATATCCCTAATCTTAACCCTATCCCTAATCCTAACCCTAGCCCTAGCCCTAATCCTAATTCTATCTCTAACCCTAACCCTAGCCCTAACCCTAATTCTATCTCTAACTCTAACCTTGTCCCTAATTTTAACTCTAACCCATAATCCTAACCCTAACACATAATCCTAACTCTAACCCTACCCTAATCCTAATTCTATCTCTAATCCTAACCGTACCCTAATCTTAAGACTAATCCCAACCCTAATCCTAATTCTATCTCTAACCCTAATTCTATTTGTAACTCTAACCTCCCTAGCCAGGCACAACTCTGTTCTATATGTAACCATGTACATGCTAATCTTAGCCTAGCCTAATGCCACTCTCAGGTCTGTGGCTAATCTTATTTCTATTTCTAGTCTGTTCTAGTCTATTTCCTAACCTACCTAGTCCCAGTTCTATCTCTGCCCTAACCTTAGTCCTAGATTCTGTCTCTAGTCGTCTATCCTAATCGGCTAAACAATACTATTTGGCCTAATATTGACCATGCCTAGGCATAGGTTATGTCTCTAACCTAACCTTGTCCTAATTTTAAATCCTAACCCTAGGATCCCTGGCCTAATCTCACTCCTAATCCTAGTTTTTATGTCCACAACCTAGCACTAGCCCAGATTTTAAAGCTAACCCCAGCTCTAATCCTAGTTCTGTCTAGCCTATTATGTCTCTGATGTAGAGCCACTAAACCTAGCACTAGCCTAACCCTAGTCTAATTCTATCTCCTAGCCCTAGCCTAGTACTGGCAACCCTAGCCTAACCATGCCCTAATCTTGGTGCAGCTCTGGCCCTGACCCCAGGCCCTAGTTAGATTTTCACAGCCTAACCCTATCCTAATCTTGGCCACAACCCTGGTCATAGAAGTGACCACGAGACAGTCTGGGTTGCTCTAGCCTATTGTAATCCTAGTGCTAACACCAACCCCTAGTCCTAGTTCTGTCTCTAGCCCTAGCCACACAACCCTAACCCTAACCCTATTCCTAATGCTAACCCAAACCTAATCCTAACCCTAACCCTAATTAATTTAATGTCTTCCATGTTGCATTGGGAATGTTACTAACATATATATTTAGTAATATATATAAAATATGTTGAGAGATATCCTTCTTGAGGCATCTATTTTTTAAATCGTTTTTTCACATAAAAGTGCAACAGATGCCTCAAGAAGGACATCTCTCAGTGTATGATATATATGTACATATATACACACACACACATGCTAGTTTATGTTTATTTTAATGTTAGGTAAGTTTAATTTTTTTAAAATTTATTGATCATATAAATTTCAAATTTTTGCAATTAGATTTTAAATATTTCAGTGAATAGAATTGTAAAATGTGATTTTAAAAATATATATATATATATTTTTATATGTCTACATTAATCAAGATAAGTCATGAAAAGGGAGATTGGATTTATAGGAAGGTCGAATGATGGTGCACGCAGGAGAAGGGTCTGAGCAAGCCCTCGACTAATATGCTACGACCTGCTTGAGGTCTTTTTTGCTACTGCATGCGAGTGGAGTTGCGTTTGGGGGGCGGTGGAGTGTCTGGTGCCTGGGGGGAGGTGTGGATGAGTGGTGGAGTTATTTGCTTGGTTGTGCAGGATGGTTTTCAGTGACCTCTTTCATTGTTTTAGCTTTGTTTATTCCTCCTTTTGGCCGCGTTGGTGTTTTGGCTTCTTTGTGGTGGTGGGTTCTTCATTTTTCTTATGCTAATTAGCTTTTGTGGTCAACGTTGGGGGTTTTGATACCCTCTTTTTTGCTTTGTTCTATCTGATATTTTGTGTTTGGGTTTGTGATGGAGAATTAGGGTGTCTCCTCTAATGTGTCATTTTCTGAAGACTTGGATACGGCGGATCCATCTTATTCTGTGCATGCAATGTCTTTGGAGAATTTGAGTAAATCACTAGTGGGTATGGGGTCTTCTTATGGTGGGGGTGTGCCTGAAATCAAGAAAGTTAATGGGTGCTTAGAAAGATGCTAGGACCAACTGGTTTTAATGATTCAACCAAACTGTATTTCGAAGGATGTTGAGTACTTGAACAAGCATGCTTTGATCTATAAGTTAATGGTTCTTTGTATTTCTTTTCCAACTTTGGAATCTTGGACTCGTAGGATTTGGAACCCTGAAGGAGCTATGGAATTAATGTTAGTTGCAAAAAACTATTTTATGGTTGTGTTCACATGCATGGCAAACAGGAAGGGCTTTTGAGGGTGGTTTGTATTTCTTTAATCAGGTTGGGCTTTTCATGAAACCTTGGCATTTGGGTTTCAATTCTGCCGAGGAACTCCCTTCCAAGGTTTTTGTTTGGGTTCATCTTCCATGGCTTCCAGTGGAGTTTTGGAGGAGTGATATTTTACAAATGATACCTCTCTTACTTATTAAACCTATTGGTGCAACCCAACAAACTCAAGATCAAAAGGTAATATCATATGCTTGAATTTGTGTGGAAATTGATTTAAATAACCCCTTGTCGTACTTTGTGGAAATTTGTCTTGGGCCCTCTTCTTGTATTCAACAGGTCGACTATGAAACCCTCTCTTTTCGATGTCAACTCTATCATGAGTATGGGCATCTGCAAAGGAAATTCCCTCGGTATAATCAGGCATCTGCTACAACTAATGCTAATTTTGGCTCTATTCCTAGGTCTGATAAAGGGAAGGCTCTTATGGTTGATGGGGTTGCAAACAAGAAGGCTTTATTCCTCTTAAGCCTCGTAATAAAAGAGGTCAGAAGAGAACCCTCAGGGACAGACAACTTGATGGAGTATATAATCAGTTTGAGGTGTTGGAGGACTTAGTTTAGGAGGAGGGGATTTTGGTTGAGCTGACTTCTGGTGTTAGGCCTTTGGGTGTGGCTTTGAAGGAAGTCAATAAGAATGTTACTCATAATTTCCTTTAGTTGGTGAGCAGGTGGAGCAAGTGGTTATTGCCTCTCAGGTTCTAGTTGCTCTTGATCCTAATGGGGTCTCAATCCTAAATGATATGGAAGCATCTATGGATCCAACTCCCTCTCAGGTAAAGGGGAGCTTGGGTTCAAGAAAGGGTAGTGGTGCTTTGCCTATTTTGTGTTTGAAGCAAAAACCCCTTAAAAAGTTGTGTTTGGAGAAACTGTCTAAAGTGGGTTGCAAGAAGGACCATGAAAAGGTGAAACTTATGGGGAGAAATAAATTACATATTTGGAAACTAGACTCCGAGCACTACATTTTATGATTAGTGACTTTTTTAAAGATTTCATCTCTAAGTGCTTCAAATTTTAAGGTCAAATGTGTCAAATGCTGAAAATAAGGGAAAACACTTCCACTTTTTGGCCAAAAAGTGGACTCAACTTCTTGCACACACCCGGATGGTATGATGAACAAAGCTCCTAACATCTGGGCTCATGGTTTGTGTCAGTGTGTTGGGACTCAAGGTAATTCTGGGGGTGTGGCTTGCTTTTTGGATCCAAGGAAGGTTGTGCCTATTTGGTGGACTTCGAGCTACTCTTCAATCTCTATTGTTGTCTCTAGTTTGGACTCTGGTGAGATTTGTCTCTTCACTAATGTCTATGCTCCTACTGTTTTCTCTAGAAAATTGTAGCTTTGGGCTCATGTGAAGTATGTTAGGTCTCTTGCTCCCCTTCTTCCTTGGGTTTTGGCTAGAGACTTTAATGTTGTTACTTGCTTGGAGGAAAAAAGAGGTGGCATGGTTCAACTCGACCCTTCAACTTTTCTTTTAATGGACAACATTGATTTTTTAAATCTTATTGATATGAGGCTGGTTAATAACATATTTACATGGAACAACAAAATTTGTGATGATGGGGATATTTCAGAAAGGCTTGACAGATTCCTTGTTTCAAGTTATTGGATTGGGGATAAATGGACTACCACCTCTGAGATCTTAGATTGGAGGGGTTCTAACCATGTGCTGATTATATTGTCTACAGTTTCCTTCAAGGTTTCTAGAAATCCTTCTTTCAAGTTCCAACTCATGTGGCTAAGAGATTACTCTCTCCAGGACTTGATGGTTGTTTGGTGGCAGATTGGGAGACCTACTCATGTTAAGGCTATGTACTCTTTTGCTAAAAGGATTTAGTATGTTAAATATAAACTTAAGAAGTGGAATAGGAAGTGTTTTGGAAATTTGCATCACAATAAGATGGATTCTCAAGCACGTCTAGACATGATCACTTGACAAATTCAAGATCATGGTCTTTCTGACAATTTGATTAGGGAGGAGTTTGTTGTAGCTAAGGATTTGAAGGAATGGGAGTTGTGTGAGTAGATTTTTTGGAAGCAAAATTTTTGAATTGATTGGATTCAAGAAGGAGACAAAAATACAACCTTTTTTCACAATTCATTCAAAGCCAAAAGGAGTGGTAATCTGATTTCCTCACTTGTGTCTTTGGAGGAAGCTCAACTCTCTTCTCTGTGAGAAATTTTTGGAGAGGCTTCTAGGTATTTCTCGACCCTTTTTACTAAAGATTCTCCCCCTACTAGAGAAGAAGAAATATGTATTCTTGATTGTATTCCCTTATTGGTTTCTAATGAGATGAATGTTGCCCTCGTGCTTCCAATCTCCCTGCAGGAGCTAAAGATGGGGGTGTTCCAAATGAAGAAGGGTAAAACTCTGGGTCCTGATGATTTTCCAATAGAATTCTTCTAGGAGTTTTGGGAAATTACTGTTGGATCTCTTAGATATGGTGCAGGAGTCCCAAGGGAATAAAAAAATGTTAAGGGTCTTGAATTCTACTTTTTAACCTCTTATCCCTAAGAAGGAAGGTGCTAACAGTCGACCAATTCAGGCCCATTGCTCTATGCAATGTGGTTTATAAAATTATTACCAAGTTGATTGCTGAGAGACTTAAGCCATGGCTCAGCTCTTTGATTTCCAAGGAGCAAGGAGGTTTTGTTATTGGTTGTCAACTTTTAGATGGGATTGTGATAGCTACTGATGCCATCCATTCTATGGTGAGTTCTAAGGAAAAAGCTATGTTCATCAAGCTAGATATAGCCAAAGCTTATGATAGGGTTAAATGGGCCTTCCTACAAAAAGTTCTTTTGGATTTTGGTTTTGGAAAGTAGTGGGTGGATTGTGTTATGAGTTGTGTTACTTCTACTTCCTTTTATGTTCTTATCAATGGGGAGCCCTCTAAGTTATTCAGGGCTTCAAGGGGCCTTTGGTAGGGGGATTCTCTTTCTCCTTACCCGTTCATTATTATGGCAGAAGGGCTGGGAAGATTCATCAAATCTCAAGTTAGACAAGGGTTGATTCAAGGGTAGAGCTAGCATAATAACTTGCCTTTGCATTCCCATCTTCAGTTCATGGATGATATTGCCTTGATGGGTATGGGAAAAATTGAGGAGGCTATTAATCTAAGGAGGACTTTGGACACTTATATGGCTGCCTCGGGGAAAATGATCAATGAGGGTAAGTCTTCTATTTTCTTTTTCAATACTCCTCAGCTCATTTAGAGTAGGATTGTTCAGATTCTTCGCTTCCAGATTGGTTCTCTTCCCTTCAACTACCTTGGGATTCGTATTATTGTGGGGGCTCAAAGTAGGGAGATATGGTAGGATGTTCTAGACAAGTTTTGTGGGAGGGTCAATCATTGGACTTGTAGATGGCTCTCTTCGACTGAGTGAGTAACATTGTTGAAATCTGTTGTTCAGGCCCTTCCTATCTACATATGCTTTGTGCAGGTTGCCCCTTCAAGTTTTATTAAGGATTTTGATTCCCTTGCCCGATAATTTCTTTGGGTGGGTAATTTGTCCTCTTCAAAGTGGAGTTTGGTTAAGTGGGAGGTTGTTTGCAAATTGAAGCAGGAGGGAGGCCTGAGGCTTAAGCCTATTGGTTTGAATGGTTAGGTTCTTGCTGCTAAATTATATTGGAAGTGGTGTATCTTCCAGGATCAGGATTGGGCAAGAATTCTTACTTTAAAGTACCTTTGGGGGGTGAAGCCATTGGATGTGCCTTAGTACAACCTTCAGGGTAAGGGGTCTATGATTTGGGAAACTCTCAAAAGAGGTGCTAAGCTTGTTAAGGAGGGTCTTTTCTGGATTTGTCATAGAGACTCTGAGGTGCTTTTTTGGTATGATTCTTGGGATGGTTTTCCTCTTCTTCTTTCGATGTTCCCTCATTTGCAAACCCTTTGCAAATGTTTTCTTGATGCTAGTTGGAGCAAAGTCGTGGACTTCAAATCTAGGTAGGTCTTGGGTTCGATGGAGGTGATGCGCTGGAAGGAACCTCATGAGTGGTCGCCAAGTAGTTTTGAAGAGGATTGTCTAGAGTTGGCTAAGATTTTGGCTAGGAGAAGGTGTAACACTCTTCAAGGGAGGGATTTCCTAGCTTGGAGCCTGAATTTGAAGGGAAAATTCTCTATTGCCTCAGGTTACTTGGAGCTGGATAGAAAAGCGCATGGGCAGGTTGGTGTTCCTTGGTGGAAGAAGGTTTGGAATAATTTTTCTTGGCCTAAGTGTAATTTCTTTGTTTGGTTGGTTGTCCAAATAGGTGCCTTACCTAGGATAACTTGAGGAAGAGAGGCTTTTCGGGCCCCTCTATCTGTGTGTTGTGTCATAATAGTGAAGAATGTGCTTCTCACATTTTCTTTTAGTGTCCTTATTCTAGAGAGATTTGGCATTGTTGGTGGGGGGCTTGGAATCATGCTTGTGTTCATGCCACTTCTTTGGTTGAGTTTTGGGAAAGTTTGGGAAGGCCTCTTGCCCGGACTTCTTTTCTCTAGATTGTCTGGAATATTGGTCCTACTTTCATTATTTGGCACTTTTGGTTGAAAAGAAATAGGAGGCTTTTTCAAGATATAAGGTTGGAGGTGGTTCAGGTATGGCAAAAGGTTTGTAGTAGGATCCAGGAGACTACTTTGGAAAAATGTGATATTTTGGTTGTTGTGGATCCTAATAATATGTCTATTAGTAAGAACTTGAATTTGGTAGATAGAGGTTTCGATTTTTCTACTATCAGAGGGCCTCAACAGGCCAAACAAAAGATTCAAAGAGAGGGTCGGTGGCTCCCTCCAACCCATGGTATTATGAAGGTCAATACTAATGGTTCCTCAAGGGGGAATCATGGGCATGCTAGGATTGGGCTTGTTGGTCGCAATAGTGAGGGCGGTGTTGTGTTTCTCTTCTCCACTTATAAAGGGTTTCATACTAACAATTTTATGGAGGCTTTGGCTATTTTGTTCGCAGTTGAATGGGCTTGCTCTCTTGGATGGAAAAGAGTGATCTGTAAATCTGACTCACAAATTGTGGTGGATATGTTAAGGGAGTGAAGGGTGGATGGTGCTAATTAACAACTAGTTTTGGTGGTTAAGTAGATTTTAGATCTTTGCAGCTCCTTGGATTATGTTTCCTTTTGCAATATTCCTTGGGAGTGGAATAGAGTGGCAAATTGTTTGGCTAAGTGGTCCTCAGAGCATTTGGAGGGTTGGGATATAAATGATTTGCATCGTTTGCCTCCTAATTGTGTTCTTGTTTTAGATGAACTAATTTTGGAGGACAAGAATAGGTAGTTGGTTTTGTTGGATGGTTCCGTGGTGGGGTTGTTTTGTTTTCTAGTGGACCTGTGGCCTTTTGCTTTATATTTCTTCTCTTGAAAAATAAGACAAGTCATGAAAATTATAACACAAACAATTAGTTATTATACACAAAAATTAATAATCAGATAAATAATTCTAATTACATCAATATTTTAAAATAAATATATTAATTAGATTTTTATATTTATAAATATTTTTCAACAATCATGTTTCTAATGATCAATCCAAATTTTTAATATATTATTAAAAATATTAAATCTATTTTACTCTAAAATGTAACATACCATGGAGTGAAGTTATTTGAGTTTATCTAGGTAGAGAACACTTCAAAATATACGACTTTGGGAATCTTAAAATCTTGCAAACCTTTTCCCAACAACTTTTATAGCCCATTAAAATTTTGTACTTACTTTTCCCTCACCTTTTGAATAGCCAACCCAAAATTCAAAGACACTATTAGGTATAAATAGTAAAAATATTAAATCTCATTTAACGCACTAAAAATTCTTCTAAGAGTCCTGTACCCACTTTTCCTGACAACCTCTTTCTTTTTAGAGATTCAACCTAGACATCTGAGGCATTCTTCATAATTACCATCTATTAATTACTTTAATTTGCAATTCCATCTATACGCATATTGACAGATGTCCTTTAAAAGCAGAAAAAAGGGTCCAGTTTCTCTAGTGCTGCATTGAAAGCAGCAAGGCCGGTGTGAATGCGATGGCACCGTGCCAAAAATGATGAAACCAAAAGAAACAGCAGACAGAGAGTATTTCACATGGATCCTCTTGCCACAACTTCTTATGGGTTTTTCAACTGCAGCCCACAACATATATGGCAAAAGCTTTCTAAGCAGGTATGGAGATCAGACCCATTTATAGTATTCACTGATTTGGATTTGATAGCAATGGGCTTTTTCTTTTCTCTTTTTTAATAGCCCGCTTGTGCTTGCATTTAAGGTAAACACTGGCTGTTAACATACGATGGCTTGGAGAGGTGTTTATATTTTGTGGGTTCTTGCTATTGTATTTTGATGTCTCTAAACCTTTTGAAAAATAGAGATTACTGATGAATTAATCATGCATGATTGTGGGGCAATGTGGATGGAGTCTGTTTGGATGGTAAGTTTGTAGGTTGGATATCATTGGGCTGTTGGATGGTAATGATAATAATAGTACTAATACAAATCATAACCTGAGATTGTGGTGTAATGGTGATTGGTGACCCTAATAAGGACGTGAACTAGATCCAAAATCCCCTACCTGAATAAGGTTATCGATAAATCTTGTTTACCGTAAGGACAATCCATGTTTACAGATCTTAAGGATGTGGTAGAAGAGCAAACCACAAGTTGTCCCAAAATTGTAATTTGCTTGTTATGTTATAAGCTTCTGTGATTGTCATGGAAAATAGTAAATTACCAAATATATTCCAGTGGTGATTATTCCCAAAGCATACTGACACAAAAATGCAAGTCGTGAAGGTCTGAGATACTTGATGTTAGTACTATTACTATAAGGAGGAGAGCACATAATAGGTTCTTTGGGCCAAGATCCCCCTAGGGCATGTAGCCTTTCTTTTGGTTTGCCCCAGAGGATTAGAGCCTATGGGGCAAGAAATTTGAACAGCCTATATATGGTAATTTGAAAAGCTCCACGTGGAGTCTCATAAGACCCCATATGTTGGGCCTACTTGGTTGTGACCTAAAAATCCACCTTCGCCTTTTTGCATGTTGTTGTTTTGCGCCCTGCCAAATGGAACTGTGGAGAGCTGTATACCAGACAAATCAACTTCATCTGTAGCCACACGCAGGCCAGTTAATCTTGATTGTCAAAGGATAAATGTTAGATGTGTTAGAAGGATTGGGGCTTGTAAGGAAGCTGCGAACTGTGTAGTTGAACTATTGTTTTTATGCGGAATGTGGGTGGTTGTTCCGACACAAGAGTACATATTGTAGTGGGTGTTTCGATATGGCATTTGGGTGTATTTTTTTGGGACCGAAATAGGGCTTTTTCCCACTCTTTATTAATTTTCAAGGGGAGTGGGGCAGTAATTGTGCGGTAATTGTGCGGGCTAATTTTGTAAGCATTGGAGGTGTGACTCAATACACAACTTGTCATATCAACACATCTACTGAGAAGTATCCAAAATTTGACTTTTTAAACATTCAACTGAAACTTAATCATGGTACACTTAGTAGTTGAACAAAACAATATCATTTCTTGCTTGTATGATATCATATTTTTGTTTAAAATATAACTTATATGCAATCTAAATGGACCAGATATTTGTTGATAACCATAAATCTTTGTTATATCTAACTTTTATATCCAACACAAATGGACCAATAGTTGAACACAAAAAACTACTTGTTGCTATAAAGCAACACATTATTATTTTAAATACAACTTATATCCAACAAAAATGGGCCAATAGCTAAAACTATTTGACAATCACATTTCATGGGAAAATATAAGGTACTTATTGTCCTCACCTTTTATATTTGTGGTAGAACAAACTATTAATATGAAATACTCTAATGCATATGCATTGCTGCCCCGATAACAATATTTTTTCATTATGATAAAAATACTTGTTTAAATGAGTGTCTTATTTTAAGTTTTATTTAATGATTATCTTATTTTGTAAATGACACACTTATAATGGATAGTTATGATATTTTATTTGAGACAAAAAATTATTAATTTCACTTGTTAATGAATGTATTTATATTTTTTTATATAACATTCATAGGTTCTCATGTGTTCAAGTATGGGTCCATCTTGACTAACATTTGGTTATTTTTTTATTTACATGTGGACTATTTATTTACAATATATAGTATAAAAATGTGATAAGACTGAATATTATAAGCACAAGTGCTATAACAACAATTGGACCTTGTACAACTGGTCCCTCTCTCCTAGACTCAGCGAGTTCTTACAATTTTCAGCAAATACTCATCTGGTACTCAATGAGTGTGAGCCCTTGAATGATGTCACCTGAAAAATGTGGATTACACTTCAAAAACATTTTTTTGGATTTATAACTATTGTTATTTTTCTTTTGAAAAAATATGAAAATGGTGCGTCATGAATGTTTGTATGGATTTGAAGGTCTTCATTTGGACTTGGTGGTGGGTGCTCTGCCCCCTTGATCCTGCTCTGTATTGCAACGGACTCCATAAGGGGCACTGCACCACTATCCTGCGAGGGGCTCTACCCCAAACCCTGCTGCCTCTAGACATGTCAATTCTTAAAATTAAAATTAATTTTTAAACTATGTTACATCCTGACTCTGCTCAAATATTTAGGTGACAAACTATGTTTTACTAAAGTTATTAATAATTGATATTAAATATTATTAAAATTAATAATATATTAATATAACTTAACAATCTTTATTTATAATTTATTATTATAATATATATTAATTTCATTAATATTGTATAAGGTATATAAATATTTCTGTATATTAAACTATTGGAAAATATTAATATTGATTTTAATATTTTTGTTTTTAGATTATAAATATATATATTTATGATTTTTATAAATTTTTTTGTACGGACTAAGCCAACCTCAAATTTTTTTCCTGGATCCATGAATTGAATCCGTAAACTTGAACCAACACTGCATTTATTCTGATCTTCCAGATCTGAGGGCTTTCTATTCTGCCAAAGCCTGCCTGGGAGTTGCATCAAACTTCTTTCCTTTAGTTACAAGTACAACCATTAGATTTGAATCCTAGTGGGTTGGGTCCTGGTGGGCAGCTTGAAGGGCACCTAGTCCACTGGTATTACCTGTGTGTATGCAGCATTAGGTAACACTTAACCTCATTGATTGTTTTATATTGTTTTCTTTGATTGAGGTCACACCATTTGAACATTAGCGAGCAGCATGAAGCTTACCAACCTGATAGTATACCGTACATCATCCCGCTAGTATACTAAATTTTGCTTTTTTGCTTTCAAATATTGTTATTGTTAAAAACTCTGTGCTTTTATTTAGAAGTGGTAAGTGGAAAATGATCTCGTTCTCAGTTATTTTTCTTAGCTTTTGATAAATTTTTAGGAAGGAATAAAGGTCTATACTCTATGCTTAGATTACATTCTCATTTTCCTCTGGAATACGAGTGTAGTAAGGTAGTAACAATGATCTTCCTGAGTGGCCGAGCACTCGTCAGTTGTTGTGGGAAAACAATAAGAGTCAACTCTTGTTTGGTCAATTGTCTCGAGTGTTTTTGTTGTAATTATCATCTCTAGTATTAATCTTTTGCTTGAATCCAAGTTATCTAATAATGCCACATAGACGTCAAAACAAGCACAATTCACATTTCCATTCAGGATATGCATTCTTCTACGATGATTTTTCTCTTGATACATATTTTTATTGCCTAGTATAAGTTTTACTCTCAAGCTTTGATGAGTTATTTGACTTTGTAAATAGGAGTTGGGATCTATTTAAACTTCAATACCGAGGAATTAAAGCCATTTTGCATAGATTTTTGAGTATTGCTTAAACTCAAGGTCGTGGGCACACAATACTTTTTCTAGAATGTCATTTTTCCTCTAAGTTCATCTTCAAATCTCTCTTAGATGAAGTTAAAATTTCACTGGAAGTATGAGATTAGTCAGTAATATTATTTGAATAGTGGATAAAATAGCCCCAAGCTATACTATTCCTATTAAAGATGAGTTGTAAATGAATTTTTATCATAAGAGTAGAATGTAATTAATGTAATAGGTGGAATTTTATGAAAAATGGCCTAAATATTAAAAAACACTCTATATGGAGGCAATCAAATGGGTTTAATGGGATCTAGCAGAGGCTGTATTTTTAGAAATGAACTCCAGGTTTCATGTTTTCACAGTGTCGCATGCTATAAAATGAATTTGTATATGATGTTTCTAATGCTTCTGTTTTTTTCTCTGCTTACATTCTTTTCAATCCCGAATGGTTGCACCAGAGCATGATTAACTTCTAATACTGCCAGGGGCATAATACAGATACTGGTACAGTTACAGGAAAGCCATTTCAAATCAGGGTACATGAGCAAGTGAATAAGGGCACCCTATATAGAATATCATATATAAATATAACCACCTGATGATGTGGGTATGGGGATAGGAACATCTCATACCTATACTGGATTTTCCTGGTGACAATGATATTGAGTGATGGGTTTCTTTTGGCATTGATTTGCAGATGTGTTAACTCTAATCCATTTCACATGCATAAGTTCTCGAAGTCTGGAACTGAATAGTGCTTACTTCGAACCATGGCAGCCTCTGCAGATGAGCTACTTAAGAATGAAAAATTTCAGATTCCTTTGATAGACTTGAGGGGTTTCTGTCAGGATGAACTCATTATGGCAGCAAGATTATCTGGAGACATTGCCGAGCCAAAATTGAGTGATATGGTCAGTCCTAAGATAGATAAATCCATATTTAATGAAAGTGCAGGAAGCAGAAGACAAACTTATTATGGGCATAGAGTGCCTAGGAAGCGGAGAAAGCCGGACCTGGAGTCTGATGCAAGTGAAGCTTGTCAAGGAATCTCCATGAGATCAATTATGAAGTATTCAGCCAGGGGAAAGTCTGGCAGTAACAAGAAGTCAGGAAGAGACATATTAGATTTAGCTAATAAACTTCTTCACATCATGGACAAGGAAGATGAAAATCTGATTAATGGAAGAGACTCGCTTTCTTCAATTGTGTCAGAGAAAACTGATGTTCTGAATCTTGCACGCATTGATGAACACCAGCGAGATGATCAAAGTCATGAAGCCCTTGAGGGAAATTGCCATAAAAAAAGTGAAGAACACTCCCGTTGTATTAATGGGGGAGTCGGAAATGCAGGGAGAGATTTGGGGAATGAGAAAGTTAAGAATGTACAAGGATAACAGGAAGATCAAAATGACATTGTAGTTAGTGTAAGTTAAAACGTATCAGAAAACAGCAACCAGCAATACAACTGAAGCACTAAAGAGAGATTCAGAAAATAAGGGAGGGAACTCGTGTGGAAATTTAGAAGGATTACAAGTAGATTAAATTAAATAATTAAAGTTGTAGATGATGCAATTTGAAGTGAACCAGAAACCATCAACACTCCCACAAAGTATTAGGAGGAACCTCAAAAACGAAAAAAAGTAATGAGGGGCACTCCAAATCTGTTAGAAAAATCAGAATGGTTATATGAAGGTCAATATAAATTTGGAAATTGTACAAGTTAGGATATGTCAGAAACCAAGAGCATCTGTGAAGTACCTAGAAGAAGTTCTAAAGTGGCAAAAGGTATCTGGGAAATCAGCAAGTTTGAAATTTCAGAAGCTCTTCAGGTTTGAAGGACAAAGTGGGAGAGTAAAATCTTTGGGAATGATAAGATAGATGCTCGACAGAGAGTTAGCATTGTGTAAATAGAAATAAAACTGTTTCAAACAGTTCAAGATCCTTGCAAAAAATCAGATATGACTATGGGAACACCTTATTAATTAACAAAGCAATGGTTTGTGAGAAGCAAAGTGAAGTTTACACCTTTTTGTATGAAGCATCACAAGGATATTTTTGACTCGCGAGGAGATAAACTCCCTGTTGTGGAGAATCTAGGCAAACCAAAGAGAGTGTGGAAGATCAAAGAAACATATTTCTAATGGAAATGCACTCTCTTCCAATTCTAGGAAAAGAGTCCAAAATCAATCTTCTTCCAGTGCATTAAAAAAAGATGGTAACGATTATTGTATCTTAATAAAAGCATCTTGTAGAAGTCAATATGATTGTAAGGGAACTTAAGTTGAAAAGTAGAACGAACTTATTTTCTGACGCAGCTTTGTATGATGGAAAGGAAGTACCTTCTGATGGGGAGTGTAGCAGGTGAATTGCCAAGCAAATGATGCCTTCAAATGATGGAAGCACATCAAATTTGAAAAAACACACGGCAAATGTAAGAGAGGGCCAGACTAACAACAGCAGTGTTCTACATATAGCAACTTTATGAGCAAATTTTAAGAATAAAAGGATGGCTAAAAGGAGGACATGCCAGGGATGATGTCATGTAGAAAAGCGTGTAGCTTCTGACGTTTTATAGAGAAGAGAGCTGGAAAAACAGGCTTCCCGATGGTTGGAAGGTTGAGGTCAGTCTACAAAGGACCAAGAGTGAGTAATATGATTATATTCACAAGTTTGTAAGTTATGCCTCTTTTATGTTTCTTCTTTTGGAACATGTATTTGGAATTTACAGTTATCACTGTCTCCTAATATTTTTTCCTTCTTTCATTTTTCCAAATCCCTTCCTGTTGTATAAATTTCAGAAGTTGTGCCTGAAGCTCTGTTTCATGTTACTAAGTATTGGAGATAATGACGTAAAATAAATAATTAATATAGTTATTATGTTCATTTATTATAAAGAACAACAATAATGGGAATCTGAGGAAATGTCTAGTTGGATACGACGATTAGTCCATGGTAGCACTATCTGATGTTTTGAAGTTGAACTTGTGTTCAAATGTAATAACTAGTCAGTTCTTTATTATTCGTGTTGAAGCCTGGATGGAGTCCAGTTAACTGAACTGAATGAAACTGAAAAGTTTGAATCCTCTGTTCACGGTCAAGAGAATGTATATGTTTCTTCCGGCTCTATTGGAATTGTAGTCTGTAATATATTTCTAGCAGGATACATGGGTTCAGATCTTCAAACCAATACTTGCTCTGAGGCAAGTGTTTTGTTTTAGAAATTCAATGAATGTTTTTTGATGCTTGGTTGATTGTCAACATTGTTCAATATTAATAATGTGAAATTGTTAATTTTTCCTTCTATTTCCAGTTACATTAAATGTTATGTACTCTCTGCTAAGCAGGTCCCCTTTGAGCAGGCTCAACAAAATACTAGTGTGAGATTTCCTAGTTTTTCAGATGAAGTACTTCCAGTTATTTGTAATTGAAGTTGTCCCTGGGAAGTTATACTGGAAGGTGGAAAGGGAACAACACCTTGCCCTTGCTTACAATGAAGACCCAGCTGTAAAGTGGGTACGTCTGGTGCTAAAGTTGTAGCAAAAATGTTTCAATTTTAAAGAGGAAATGCACAATTTTGAGTCATTAGCAGAATGTGTCTCTTGGAGAAAAGTAAACATAATTTAGTTTCTCAGTGACAAGATTTCATCAAGTGCTCCTTAACAGATGGGAAATGCATAATGGTTGGCATTATAAATCCTTGTTTCCAAATTGGCAACTCCACACATAAGAGCGGAGGATAGTCTTTCCTTTAAGACAAGAGGAAATGCAATTAAACATCATTTATATTGCAATAGAAAGGGAATAAGGCATGGTGGAGTTCCATGATGTGCAGTGCACCACCAGCTTACTACACCCCCATAACCTGGAACTTATTTTTAATCTGCCTATAAGAAAAATCTTAAGCTTTTCAGTTGTAAGATTTGTCTGATAAATTTTCGCACAGTTAGTGGCTGTGCAGGACAATTAAGGAACCATTTTAAAAAAATGAATAGATGAGAGTCGCTTACACATGTTAACTCGAAGAAATAAGGTTGAATTGAGATTGACCCTATTATTCATACAAATATAAGGAATATGCTAAAATATTTTATGGGTTTGGAAGTTCTAAATGTCATCTTAGCCTATATGGCAGGATGCTTAAGAAGTCTTTAAAGGTTTAGTTCTCCACAGCCAGAAGATAGACCTGAAGACAGAAATTAAAGACCTGGATACTCGTGACAAATTGAGTTCCCCAGAGGGCCTGTGCGCTCTTTTGGGTTCAGATGAAGCAAATGTAGAATTTAGTATTTATGCATGCAAGTTGTGCAAGCAGTGGTAAATTTTTTATTGATGTTGCTGTTTATATAGGTCACATTGTTGAACGTGCTCTACCTTCCCATAGTAAGTGTGAAAGATCAAAGCTGGAATCTATGTAGAGAGTGTACAAATTCTTAAAAAGGAAGTTGGATGATCAACACTCTTGACATATTTTTGGGCATTCACACGGTGCAAATTAATACAAGACAAACAAACTTTCTGGATAAAATAAGAGCTTTACAATTTTTGGTAGTCAAGATTTTCTATGGTCATATATCAAACAATTAGTTGATCTCGATAAAGCTGAAAAGCATTGTACAACCAAGAGTAAGTGACAATATGCATTGCAAGGCTAGAAATGAGTTGGATTGTGGTCTCATGCCATGAAGTTTGCCTGCATATCAGTCTTTGTTAGTAGATTTCTTGCGAGGGAGTTAAGGGAGCCACTCAAAAGCAACAGCAATTCAAAACTGAATAGTTGATGAGGTAAAACTCTTTTTAAACTGAGGGGAAGTTCTTTGACATCTAATATTACTCTAAACACTAAGCTATATGCAAAATATACAGTTATTCATGCTATACAATGCTTCTTCAGGGGTTATGCATACATGAAATAACTATCTACTTGTCTTCTTGACTTGGGTATGAACATAAGATTGTTAACAACTCGTCTCAAGCAAATTTTTTTGATACTAAAAACAAAAACAATTAATCTAAATCCACAAACGCCACCACTTTTTTTTGTTGGCTAAACTAGGGTTCAACAATTCAATGCAAACAAGATTTTGGAAGGAAAAACAATTTCAACACAATATGACAAGTGATTCAATAAACCAAACAACTAATTTATATGCAAAGCTATGCTACTTAGGTGAATAAATGACTTAAGTACAAAGCATGATACTATTATTAGTTTTATCATAATTTGTGAAATCACAATTGAACAATAAGTTTATGAGCATAAACATAGTGTCAACTATTATTAAGTGTCAACTGCCTTGTGCTCAAAGCACTTATTTATAAGGCTATAAGATAACCTATTCTAAAATACCTTATGTTTGGGATTTCAATTTTTTTCTTTTTTCTTTTGAAAAATCACAATTCTAAATTACATATATTTAAAGGCTTTGAAATAGTAGGAAACAAAATGATAAAATACTACTTAATTGAAGCAACCTGAAAATAGGCCCCCAATCCATTGATTGGAATATAAAAATCGGAAATAGTCAACACAAAAGAATAGTTTGATGCACAAACATCCTTTATGCTTATAAAGCAACTTCTTGCTTTGGAATTAGTCAAATTTAAAGAACATTGAAACTTTCAACATAAATTTGTGACATTATCAATTCAATTTTGATGACTTGAACCTAGGGTTTTGAAGATATTGAAAATTGAAGATGAATCCCTAGCATGATGATAGGATTCAAACCCTTGAGTTTGGAACCATATGATTGTAAACATTGTACACTTATTTAAATGCTTGATGAAAAATGGTTTGAAACTGTAGGATTTTATCTCTAAATCAAACTTTTCAAATGAGACTTGCCTTCATTAATAAACTAAACAAAGGTAAACTTTGTAAACCATAAAATATTGAAAAGTTTGGCCACATTTATCACTCTAAATTGTGGGTATAAATTGCTAAAAGCAAGGATATGGAAAGTGCATCACTTGCCATCATTTACCAACCAAAATGTCATTGATATTGGTTACTAAAATAGGGCTTTGGTTGTTGTAGGAGGTTGAAAACTTGTTGGGAGCACCTTTATGACTATCTTTGAGGCTTAGAACTCGTTTATGACTATTCGACACCTCCTTTTGCTATGCTTGTCATCTAAAACTATGCTAGTGGTTTTGCTACTAAATTTATCCATTCTCCTTTTAGGTGCACCTTCTATATGCCATTATCACATAACTAGCTTAATTTTACCCTAGGTATGCTTTTTTGATATTGTTGCCCCTTACAAGGTTGTTATCAAACCAAGGCATTTATTTAGATACATCTACCACTTGAAATGCATATGCACATAGGTGTTGAAATGATAATTGATATTCGATATTCGTTATCATGTGTTTACAAAAGGAGATAAATACTCCTTATAAAGAAAATTACAAGACGATGTTTCTAAAAAAATACCATTGTTTTTGATAAGATAAGCAACATTAATAGGGTGTTGTACCCTTTACACAGAAAGCCCAGAGGGCCAAAGGAAGTCTAGTTCAAACCAATTGAACTAGAGGAGAAACAAATAGAGATAGTTGACCGACAGCGATAGAACAATAGAAAAAGATTAGACAACCCCAGAACCAAAGGGGACCAATTTGACTCCTAGAACTCGAGGCCGCGAAGAGGCAATGAATTTGGGAAGACCCTTCTTCTTCCTTAGCACAACTGACCATGAAGGCTCATAATCGAAATCCACCGAGCGAGGCGAGGGGAGTGGATCCACAACAACGACCCTGGGCGAGGAGTCATCAGATGGCGAGGGAACCGACAGTAAAGAAGAGGAGTCAGGAGCGATCAAAGGACCAACAAAATCAGACGACGAGTGACGGGCAAGAACTGATGGCACAACGACAACAAAAGGTTCCGCAAAAGGGCAGGTCGGAAGAGGAGCCTAGAAAGGCTCTGACTCCATGGGAGTAGTAAGGGGAGGGTCACCCTCCTCAGAGGAATCATTCGAAGAGGGAGAATCAACCGTGAGATGGTTCGGGAGAGCATTCTTCCACCAAGTAGCAGCACCCTTGCGGCGAGCAAGAGGGCAGCTAGAGGCCAGGTGACCAACAAAGAAACATCTCCTGCACCGAAAAGGGAGCCCCTCAGTCCAGAAGCTGCTTCCAAAGTCTGTCCGCCACCATCAAAAACCACATCACCATGGAGAGGTTTGGAGATGTCCAAATCGATTAAAATACGAGCCACCGTAGTATGCCCAAGATCCCCAGATGTAGAATCCACCTTCAAAAAGCTACCAACAACGTTGCCAATAGCTTCAAAGTAAGAATTCTTCCAAAATTGGAGTGGGAGATTCGGTAGTCGAACCCAAACAGGTCTAATATTGAGAGGCTTCATAAGAGGATTGAAAGAGCGAGACCAAGGCCGAATGAACAACGAATGAACACCCCACATCCACACCCTGTCCAACACTCTGTCACGATCCTCCGGGGAAGAAAAAGTTGCAAAGAAAAACCTTCTAGCACTGGGGTAGAGCTCAATCTGTTTCGAAACAATATGCTTCCAGGAATCAAAAACCCATCCATGGAGATTAGGAAGGGAGGGCCACAGGCCATTAAACCTGTAGACCACACCCTGTCACACATAGTAGTCCTCATTCTCAGCAACCTCAGGCCCACAGACCACAACAGGGGAGGCTCGAGCACAAGGCAAAGGATGAACCCTAGCCGGGACCTGGGCACAAGTAGCATCAGAGAATGATTTACGAAAGCCATTAGAGGCAACAGGAGAGAGGGGGAGGGGGGGAGGGGAGCCAGCCACACCCCGCACAACACCCGCAAAAGAAGTAATAGGAGGAGAGGGAGGACGCTGCTCCTCACAGACCACATAAATTCCACCCAAAGGAGCCATGTAGTCATTGTCCACACACACGCCCTGGCCCAGAACTTGCAAAATGTCCAAAGGAACAAAAGAGAAACCATTATTAACTGAAGCAAACTAAAACAATTAACTGAAAGATGCTAAAACAAACTAAAGTGTAAATAGAAGTTACTAAAAGCTAACTAAGTTAACTAAAAGTAAACTAACAACTAACTAAAGCTAAGATGACCATTAATATTACAATTAATATTTTAATACCCTCCTTTAATGGTCATCCTACAAATAAAAACTAAGTCTACCCATATTCTGATGATGTGTTGGTCATCAAAATGCATAATATGCAAACTCCTAGTCAATATAATCCGCCACTTGAGCACTTTGCTAAGACTTCTTGGTTGGACTTCTCATCAGCAAACCGCTTTTTGCAATACTTTTGTATATGACCAATCTTCCCACAATAATAAGTAATAGACTTCTTGGAGCCCTCCTTTGAATTGCCTCGTCTTTTTTGTTGAGTGGACTTGACTTTGCCAACGTCCTTGGTAGTAAATGCTTGTTCAACATTGGGAGACTCACTGTTGCTCCCAAACTGCTTCTTCCACCTATCTTGCTACAAAAGCTTGTTGCACAACTCATCAAACTTCAAGTCAACATTGGTGGATGTAATGTTGAGCGTTTCAATGAAGTGCTCATAGGAATGTGGCTAACTTTTCAAAGGGATCACCACCATATCCTCCTCTTCCATCTTACGACTAATGGCCTCCAATTGATCATGAAAAATCTTTGATTTACATCAAGTGCCCCTGCAAAAACACTTGGTCATCCATCATAATGGAAAACAACATATTCTTCAGGAAGAAAGCACTGCCCTTGTTAGAGGTCTCATGAAGATCTTTCAAATGCTTCCAAATTTCTGTAGCAAATTTACTAGATGGTATTTCTGGTAACATCTCATCAGTGATAGATAACTTGAGAAGCATAATTGCCTCCCTATTATCTCCATCATACTTGTCCTAATCCTTCCTCGCAGCTATGGGACAAACTTTTGTTGATGATCAACAAATAACCCATTACAGAAACCCTAGGTCGTTCAGCAGAGATGCAGCCAGAACATAAAACCCACGAACTAGAAATCTACATGAAAACTTCAGCCACAAAAATTCGTCCAAATCTGTCACAAAACCCTAGAGCCTAGAAAAGAAGGCCCACGATTTTTTAAGAAAATCCCTCCACAAAATACCTAGGTTGTGCCTAACATCAGACACAAACTGGAATCACGATTTTCAGGAATCCTCCCAAAAAACACCATGATTTCGTAGACCCATGACTTGAAAAACGTGCTCAAAAGAAATTGAACAAAAACGTGGGCTGGAAACTAGACCCCAAAAAAAATAATCCCATGCTGGAAACACAAACTTGCACAGTCATGGGCCAAAGAGAAAATAACCCTCATGCATTTTCAAAATGCGATTTCTTGTAGATATGAACAAATCTGGCACCCTTTGCTGATAAAACTACGATTTACTGATAAAACGTCTAAAAAAATGCGATTTATTGAAAAAAACACGATTTTAAGAAAACTAAGGACATGATTTTGTAGATAAACAGGTCTTTCGCGATTTTCCTTCAAAAACCTTCAAAAATCTTCTGCAACAAACCCTTCAAAAACCCTTCGATTTCCAAAAAATCGGGAAAAAAATTCACAAATTTTTATAAAAAAATCCGTCGAAAACTTTCGAAATAATTTTTCAAATTTTAGGTTAACCATTAATATTCAATTAAAAAAAAAAAAAGCAAAAGCATTTAAGAATTTTTTTAAAAATTCCTTAGGAAAACAACGAATTCTTATTACTAAAAAATCCACCAAAAAAGTTTGAGCCTAAGCTCTGATACCATGTAATGATAATTGATATTTGATATTCGTTATTGTGTGTTTATGAAAGGAGAGAAATACTCCTTATAAAGAAAAATACAAGACTATGTTTCTAAAAGGAAACCATTGTTAACTTAAGCAAACTAAAGCAATTAACTGAAAGATGCTAAAACAAACTAAACTGTAAACAAAAGTTACTAAAAACTAAGTTAACTAAAAGTAAGCTGATGACCAACTAAAGCTAAGATGACCATTAATATTACAATTAATACTTTAATAGGTATGTTAAATAACCATTGATGTCATTTAAATTGATCATCCTACATGTTGAAACACTTATTTCATGTGCCTTTGACTCTTGAAAGTTCAACTCACCCCTTAGGCACACCTACATGCTACTTGAGCCACTTAACTCACATGTGAGTGTTTGTTTTAAGCATGTTGACCACTAATGTGACTCGATGCCACCTTCAAAACATGCCAAAACTCTACCCTTGCCACTTACCCAATAAGTAGGCATTGATTTTCATCACTATAGTCACTAAAGAGGCTTTGGAAGCACTTAGGCACACATATACAACGCATTTGCCACTTATGATTGTATTTTAACCAACATAGATGCCCCTCTCCTTTGCTTCCATAATTCTTAACACTTGGTAAACACAATCTAGGTGCATGCTTACACCACTGAAATCTCTTCCCAACATGATTTTCTCACCTTTTTTCTACTCATGTTAGCAACTAGCAACATGGTGCTTGTTTTTCTCTGTTTTTTCACTTCAACACTTAAAAGTTGCTCCTAAAATATGACTTGATAGATGAATGCAAAATGAATGACAATTTCAACCATATAAATACATGAACATTACTCTAATTTTACACAAGATAAGTTGGCCTTGTTTCACCCCCTATAAAAGCAAGTTGGCCATAATTCTTCTATAAAAGTAGATTGACCTTCATTAGTCACTAATGCCATCTATCAATCCAAAGCACCCATTTGGAGTTGTTTTATCACTTAAGACTTGATTGCTTGTCTATCAAGTGCTTCAACATGGTCTTGTTGCGCCTAACCAAGCTTCTTTCTTGAACTAATTTATTGCATTGAGACAAGTCTCCTTCCCTTAGATGGCCTTCATTGTCTCTTGCTAACACATGATTTGACAAATAGTCAACTCATCCTTGAAAATGTTGAACAACTTTTGATTAAAAACTTGACATTAGACATGTAGATATGACAACTTGACAAACATATAAGAGAACATAACCCATGTTGGAATGTTCCATTTTTCTTTCACAAAATCCTTAGGTTTTAGCCTTTTTGGTTTGCTAGGGTTTTTTACTTTATGCTTCTTTATTAAAACCCTTGCCTTAATGTTTCATGGTCCATTATGCGCATTGTTGTTGTAATCTTCTATTTTAACGTTGTTTGGTTTTTTTTATTTGCTCACTTAAGTCTATAGCTTGATCTCTTTGAATTTTATAATCTTAACATCCCCTTGTTCTCACTAACTTGCTATTGCTTGTGCCTACTTTATTTTTTTAAGTTTCTTGGTCATACTTGTGCTTTGACTTTAGTTACCCACCAACACTCCATGTATCAAATTCTTATTATATTGCAAGGGCCCTTCACATCGTGGTTTTAGTTTGAAATCATTTGCTAAAATTGCGAGCTAGCAATATTGCACCATGTGTTATGAAAGGTAGAGTCATACCTCCTAGTTCATTTGATGTTATTGTAACATGCACCTTGTTCTACACAATAATTTTCCTATGTTTTACCGCAAGTGAATTTAATCTAAAGGCTAAACACATAGTGAAAAAAATTTCTTTCCAAAACAAGATAAAATGCACACATGATAGCAACAAAATATCTTTCTCATTTCATTCAACGAATTGTACAATATTTCCAAAGAAATGTTTTCATAATCCGAATATAAAATACATTTTTCATCTTTCAAAGAAATAGAGACAAGTTACATACATAGCTCATTTGAGCTCCATTGGCACTAGAAATACAATTGATTCAGGAAATTCCCTTTTAAATCTTGGCTTGCTGATTGGGAGGAGAAGCATCACTCAAGTGCTTTTCCGCCATCCATAGACTAACTGCGGTCCTCTGCACATCTACCACATATGGTAAGATGGCCCTACCCTTCGACGAAGAGCTTTGGTCTGGAAACCACATAGTACTAGCCTAATTTGAGTTAGTGTTGTGTCCTGCATAACTAGAACTTTACCATATAACTCATCTATGTTCTATGACTTCTCTACTAGGTTAAATGTGTGTTTCCATAACCTACCAAATCAATCTAGCATAAGCTATAAAGACTCCACTCTATTGAGTACTATCTACTATGTATATATCTATGTATTCCACCACTCCTTAATATGGAGTATGTACAATCACTTCAAACAATAGAGAATTCCAATCTATAACAACCTATGACTTTCAATTCACAAATGCTGAAAACAATCTTTCCCTAAAACATATTACTTTTTCAAACAACAAACAAGCAATATATAATAATCTAAAATCAAACAATCATAAGAGAGTAAGATTTAGCATACCTGCAAGTATAAAGCTCCAATTGATCTAGCTGGTTTCCAATCCTAGCCTCTTCAAATCAGCTTGCTACTTGACAACAAAACACTTCTACACTTCCCAAACTCCCTCACAAATTCTCACAATATATCTCTTGCAATTCACTCTTAAACTCTCTCTCACAAATTTCAGAAAAAACAGAGTAAGTTAAGAAAATGACAACAAAGTGCAAATTATGTGTCCCTTTGAGGTAAAGAATGCCTCTATATATACATAGAAATTAGCTTCTAAAGGCTAAAATCAAGGTAGATGGATCAACACTTCTTAGTTTGCATGGTTCGACTTAGTTTGGTAAACAAAAGGTGGCACAATTCAAACTTAATACTCAACAAAACAAAACATTAGGTTGCTTCATTCAAAGACAACAAGAATGCATTCTAGATATGCAAGGTAAAAGATCAAATAGGTCGACTCCATTCCTGCCAGCATTTACTTGACTTATTCTCCCATTTACTTTGGTTTCCATTGTTGGACAGAGCTTCAAAATAGACTTCTAATGCAATGTAGATATTCATAATTTGGCGCCACATAAACCTCTTACATGCTTTTGGTGTTTTGTAGATTTATGACTGAGTCAAAGCTTTTAAATAAATTACAAATAGCTTTCAATACTTATTGACCAAGCCTTATATCTTCCCATGCGCCTTCCTTTATAAATTGCGTTCCATTTGCAAGCAAGATAAACCATTATAAATGTTAATAGCGTTGCATTTAAGCACGCTTCATTGCTATGCCATTCACTATATAATATGCGCACTTTATACTATGGTTTACATAGCATGTGCTTGGCTTATGATAATATCAATGCTTTTATATAAACAACGCTTTATTCAAACACTAGAGTATATCAATAACAATATATATATATATATATATATATATATATATATATATCCATTATACATACTTATGTATATAAATAACTTAACATGTTATTTTATATCAACTCATACGATTATCGATATATTTCATTCGATATTTGAATGTATAAACTTATATCAATTTACTTATAATATCGTAAATGTATATATATATATATATATTAATATACTTGTATGGACGTTGCCTTCACATCAATACATACACGTATACCAATATATATATATATACATATATACATAGATGTATATCCATCGTATATATACATTACCTTCAAACACAAAGCAATAATATCGATTGACATATATACACTAAATATATTTATACATATATATATACATGTCACTTTATCCATTCGATGTTCCCGTGCATATGGGTAACTTGCCCATAAGCATGCATAGATACGTCTATCTATGTATACTTATGTACATGATTATTCATGTGTATGAGTTCATCATGGACATGCGTATATGTATGTATATATACAACCTATGCATATATCTAATCGATTGTACTTTTAAAGTACTTCAAAAACACAAGGAAACTCAAACTCTTATTCCAAGCATGACCTCGCAATCAAACAAAATCTCTCCTAAACAATCAATTCAAGGTATCTTACCTTTTACCCGAAACTATTGACTTGATTATTCTATCAATGTGTGAAAGCTCAGTTTAGACTCTCTTAAGGGTTTCTAGACTAAAATCCTTCTCCTGAGTGATACTTCCCCTCCCTTTCAGAGGCGTTGATGCAGAGCAGGGTGGAGGTTTTCAAATCATTCACAATTCAACCAACTTTTCAATTTGGAACCCTAACTTGGTGTCTTATTCTCAATTCCTTCAATTTTGCTTGTAGCACATCAAACAATGAAAATTCAACATATCTTCTAGAGAAGGCCTCAAACCCATGAATCGGTTACCATTTAGAATACCCTTTATGTTCTTCCTTAACATATCAAATTTGTGCATAGACTTGTTTCAGAACATCACCTTCTAAAATGGACTGCTATGCTGCTCTTAAGCCCAATTAGGCCTCTTTTACAAAACAACTATATGATTTTCCTTCTCAATTAGGCTTGCTTACATTTATGATCCTAAAACTAACATGGTATCAGTTAGTTTTTAGATCAGAAATGTAAATAAGTAGAAATACAACACACAGATCAAAAAACACAAGTTACCCTGGGAAAACCCTCCTCGAGGGAGAAAAACCCAACAAATAATATCGTCTTATATATTGAAAGAATAAGAGCAAAAATCTGCATACAAATCAGGCCATCGAATTTGGCCAATGACTGATCTTAGAACCTTAATCCTTTTCCCGGACATGCTCTCAACTCGTGCCTTGAATTCTTGGAATTAACTCCCTCTGAATGTCATTTCCTCCTCTTCGAAGTAGCTGATCGCAATGACAATTTGTATAAGTTCTCTGTTGTTTAATGTCTTCATTTTTCTCAATCTTCTTTGTTGATGCAAATTCTTCATCCAAGGCTGACCCAACCTTGTGCCCTCGAGAGATGTCTCCAATGAAGAATCATGAGAGTTATGCACCTCCAACTCAGTCCCAAGGCTGCAAAATGTGTCTCCATGTTTGTTTATTTCTTTAGTCGTCATGACTTCCTCACAGGATGCATCAAGCTCTTCCTCTCTTGAATTCCTTATGCAATCTCTCTCCATCCTGCATTTTAGAGAGATTAATAATAGTTCATAGAATCAAACTACTCTGAAGAGAAATATACATACCAATGCTAGAAGCATACATGATTCACTATTCCCAATGTTATTGCATGGATTATTATTAACTACATAAAATTCATGATCATTATTCAAATGTACAAACATAAAATACTTATCTCTTTATTGATTCTATTGCAACCATTTTACTCTTCTTGACAACCATCATCTTCACCCAATGATGTATCTGTATTTGCATGAAGCAAACACCTACAACTCTAGAATATTTCAACAAACTCCTGTCATGCAGATTTCAAACCTTAATTTAACTGATGCATTATGTCAAACATTTATTACACAACCTTCAGCTTCATTGCTATATGACTCCAAATTGAATCACAATATGCATATCACAATCTGGGCAGTGATGAATGATGACAATAATTATATTGGCCAACTATTTCTTTAGTAACTCCTTTCAGCCTCCTATGAAACTTGTACAACTTGATCTCAACATCATCTATTCTTAGCTTTGTGCCGAGATTTGTCCCATCATCATATGTATGAATAATAGCAGAGAAAAGGGGAAATTGAGAAATCTCTGTTGTATCCACATCATTTTGCTCCTCGATCCATCCTGCCAATATTAGGTGCCCATGAAATGGCATACACTTGATCTCCATCTTCACTTGGCACTGTAAACTTTGCAGTTGGATGCCAATGTTGACGACAACCAAGTACTTAATCTGCTTGGACCTTGACTGGATTTTAATATAAGCAGTGGAATTGTAAAACAACACACAAATCAAAGAACACAACGAGTTACCCTACGAAAACCCTCCTTCTCAAGGGAGAAAAACCCAACAAATAATATCTTCTTATATATTGAAAGAATAAGAGCAGAAATCTGCATACAAATCAGTTCCTCGAATTTGGCCAAGACTTATACAATAATATGTGCTACTTCTCCTTGAGCAAATAATAAACCTTCTTCAAAGAATCGGATCTGCTACTAAAACATGCAAATTGTTGCTAAGATTGCGAATTGGAGTGAATGATTTTGATGATGAAATGACATATCTTCACCTCCCTTATATACAATGTTAGGCGACCTCTTCTCTAGGTCGGCCCCTAGAAAATAAAATAATTGTTTGAAAATCAAGGCCGACCTACCTTGAAGATAATTTATTTTGATTTTAATTAGGAGAAAATATCTCCCGTTGCTACAAACACTAACACTCCCTCTTAGCTAGGGAGGTATTTTCCAGATATCCTCGTCATGGAGTCTCTCAACATGACGCCCACAATAGCTACATCCATTTGTGGAAAACCACATCTCAGTCTCAGAGATGTACAAGAGTTCATCACAGAGTTTCTCACCGTGATGTCCTCATGGAGTCTCTCAACATGACAAAACACATCTCAATCTCAGAGATGTACAAAGGTTCATCACATAGTCTCTCAATGTGATGTTGTCATGGAGTCTCTCAACATGATGAAAGACATCTCAGTCTTAGAGATGTACAAAGGTTCATTACAGAGTCTCTCAACGTGATGTCGTCATGGAGTCTCAACATGACGTCCACAATGGCTACTCCCATGTGTGGAAAGAAACACATCTCTGTCTCAGAGATGTACAAGGGTTCATCACAGAGTCTCTCAATGTGATGTCATCATGGAGTCTCTCAACATGATGTCTCATCTCAGTCTTAGAGATGAACAAGGGCTTTCACCTCATATTTCTCTGTCTTAGAGAAATATACATTACAACAAATCTTCTTGATGATGTGACTCCCTCTGAAGCTCCAAGTACACACATCAACCTTCTGACCTCCTTGTCTAGGATTGCCTTTATTGGTTTGTCAGACTCCCTTTGAATGCCATTTCCTCCTCTTCAAAGAAACTGATCGTAAAGACAATCTGTATAGGTTCTCTTGATGAGTGCTAATCGCACGAGTTGAATTTATGCTGGAGTTCTTCGACCATGCAAGAACCTTTCCTTCAGAGAAGGAAACCTTGTACCGTTTGTCCTCCAAGGCTGAAATGGAAACAAGGTTCCTTTTGATCCCAGGTACGAACAATACATCACTCAAATGAAGAGGGATACCTGAATCTAGCTGGAAGGAAGTGGCCCCAATTCCTTTTACGACATAGCTAGCATCATCTCCAATTATCACTTGTAAGTTAGACTCTTTCTCTATTAAGTCTATAAGATGCTCTCTGTAGCCTGTGATGTGAAGCACCACTATCTATCAACCAAGTATCATTGTCAGATTGTACATTACTTGAAAGAGTGAAGATGAATAAGAAACCTTCTGAATTGACTTTGTCAATTTCCACAGTAGAAACATGTTGTGTAGACTTTAATTTGCAATCTCGAGCAAAGTGACCATACTTGTCACACCTATAACATTGAATGTGAGAGAGATCCTTCTTCTTCTTCGATTCTAGGGAAAAATATAATTCTCTATCTCTATTCCTCTTTCTTCCATTTCCTTTTCTCTAGAAGTATTTGTAGCAAGAACTTGATTTTCTGCATCATGATAGTTTCGCCCAATTCCTCTTGATGCCAACCTAGACTCTTCTTGAATACAATTAGCTTGAAGACGATCAAACTTGGGCAACTTAGATCTCCCACTGTTGCTTTGGATAAAGGGCTCCCAAGATTGGGGAAGACCATTTAGTGCCAACATGACAACATCTCTGTCTGCAATTATATCCCCAATAGTGCTCAACTGGTCTCTCAAATAAGAAATCTTCATAAAGAATGAGATAACTAAATCTTCTTTAGCCATTTTTACATGATGAAGTTGTTGCCTCAAAGTAAGGGCTCTGCTGGTATTGTTGATCTCATACAATCCTTTTATAGTATCAAACATTTCTTTAGATGTCTTCATCTTGGAGATGATCGGTACTAGGTGATTCATTACAGAGTCTATCACTATCTTTCTAGCCTTCGTGCCATTTTTCTTCCACTAGAGTTTCTCTGTCTTCAGACGGCTTGGGCATGCCATTTTCTATAAATTCAAGATCATTCTCCTCTAATGCAATGAGTACCCTGAGTTTCCAAGAGTTGAAGTTTGAAGCTCCTTCAAGCCTATCTTCTACCTTGACATTGTTCCCCATCTTCTTTTTTCTGCACAAATTCACCTTCAAAGATCCGCCCTTAGGTTTGTAATAATTTGCAACCTTAGATCTACAATACCTTGCCTTCAAGATTTTCCCTAGATGAAAAGTTGTCTTGACTGCTTAAATAAATATGATCAAATATTTTCTTAGACTCGCTTTGATACCATGTTAGTTTTTAGATCAAAAATGTAAATAAGCATAAATACAATGCACAGATCAAAGAACATGAGTTACCTTGGGAAAACCCTCCTTCTTGGGAGAGAAAAATCCAACAAACAATATCTTCTTATATATTAAAAGAATAAGAGCATAAATTTGCATACAAATCAAGCCCTCAAATTTGGCCAAGACTTATACAATAATATGTGCTACTTCTCCTTGAGCAAATAATAAACCTTCTTCAAAGAATCAAATCTATTGCTAAAACATGCGAACTGTTGCTAAGAATGGGAATTGGAGTGAATGATTTTGATGATGAAATGACATATCTTCACCTCCCTTATATACAATGTTAGGCGACCTCTTCTCTAGGCCGACCCCTAAAAAATAAAATAATTGTTTGAAAATCAAGGTTGACTTGCCTTGAAGGTAATTTATTTTGATTTTAATTAGGAGAAAATATCTCCCGTTGCTACAAACACTAACACTCCAGACCACAAAAATACATTCCAAGACTTCAAACAAATCATATGGGGTTTAAATCAATGACTTTTACCAACTGGTAGCACTTCCTAATCTTCTAGCATCAAAACCCTACTTCTACCTATCAAATTAAGCCTAATACATTGAGATATTAGGCTAGGGCTTGCACAATCAGGGCCCTACCTCCATCCCCTACATCTATGATCACTACCAAAATGATAAACATCTTAACTAAAGCCATTCCATCGATTTGCAGAGGTTTTCACTGGTGGAATGGTTTAATATGCCATTTTCTTGTTCAAATCCTCTTGACTTAGGGTTTTCAGACCATTCTCAGTAAATTGGCTCCAAAAACCTTCAAACTTTATGAAATCAACTCAAATCAAAACCAAAACAGAGTTAGTTCATGTCTCCACCATTTCCAATGCACTTTAGTTCATTTACTCACAATACAAAACCATACACACACCTATAGCAGCAAATTAACACAAGAAATTACAAAAAATAGAGCACTTCTTATTGCTTGAACTTCAAAAACAACTCTAGAACCTTGCATTGAAGTTTGCAAGGCCTATTTAAGCTTGTACAACCAAAAACAAACGGTTCATAACCACCTTTTGAATCAAATGACCGTTCAACTTCTACAGCCAAAATTGCAAAGTTGCAAAACAACTTTTGCAACAATTACAAAAACATAACTCTGACATAACAATCCTTAGACCTAAAATTAGACGATGTTGACCAACATTAGCTCCACTTCTCTCCCATGCTTTTAGATCCGTGTTGCATCTGTTGCCATTTATGCAGAAGCGGCTGACTTGGTGGTAATGGTACTTGAACCTATGATCATTCTCCTCTAATGCAATGCCCTGAGTGAGGTTTTGAGCTAGTAAATTTCTACCTTGACATTGTTCCATCTTCTTCAGCACAAATTCACCTTCAAAGATCCGCACTTGTAATAATTTGCAACCTAGAACAATACCTTGCCTTGATTTGACAAGTTGTCTTGACTGCTTAAACAAATAATCAAATATTTTCTTAGACTCTGCTTTGATACCATGTTAGTTTTTAGATCAAAAATGTAAATAAGCATAAATACAATGCACAGATCAAAGAACATGAGTTACCTTGGGAAAACCCTCCTTCTTGGGAGAGAAAAATCCAACAAACAATATCTTCTTATATATTAAAAGAATAAGAGCATAAATTTGCATACAAATCAAGCCCTCAAATTTGGCCAAGACTTATACAATAATATGTGCTACTTCTCCTTGAGCAAATAATAAACCTTCTTCAAAGAATCAAATCTATTGCTAAAACATGCGAACTGTTGCTAAGAATGGGAATTGGAGTGAATGATTTTGATGATGAAATGACATATCTTCACCTCCCTTATATACAATGTTAGGCGACCTCTTCTCTAGGCCGACCCCTAAAAAATAAAATAATTGTTTGAAAATCAAGGTTGACTTGCCTTGAAGGTAATTTATTTTGATTTTAATTAGGAGAAAATATCTCCCGTTGCTACAAACACTAACACTCCAGACCACAAAAATCATTCCAATTCAAACAAATCATATGGGGTTTAAATCAATGACTTTTACCAACTGGTAGCACTTCCTAATCTTCTAGCATCAAAACCCTACTTCTACCTATCAAATTAAGCCTAATACATTGAGATATTAGGCTAGGGCTTGCACAATCAGGGCCCTACCTCCATCCCCTACATCTATGATCACTACCAAAATGATAAACATCTTAACTAAAGCCATTCCATCGATTTGCAGAGGTTTTCACTGGTGGAATGGTTTAATATGCCATTTTCTTGTTCAAATCCTCTTGACTTAGGGTTTTCAGACCATTCTCAGTAAATTGGCTCCAAAAACCTTCAAACTTTATGAAATCAACTCAAATCAAAACCAAAACAGAGTTAGTTCATGTCTCCACCATTTCCAATGCACTTTAGTTCATTTACTCACAGTACAAAACCATACACACACCTATAGCAACAAATTAACACAAGAAATTACAAAAAATAGAGCACTTCTTATTGCTTGAACTTCAAAAACAACTCTAGAACCTTGCATTGAAGTTTGCAAGGCCTATTTAAGCTTGTACAACCAAAAACAAACGGTTCATAACCACCTTTTGAATCAAATGACCGTTCAACTTCTACAACAAGCCAAAATTGCAAAGTTGCAAAACAACTTTTGCAACAATTACAAAAACATAACTTTTTGCCAACCGACCCCACATGACATAACAATATTAGAAATGGTTTAAATAGACCTTATTACATCCAAGACATGACTAAAAACACAAAAACCAACATTAGACCCTATTTACATGATGTTGACTAGGTGCCCCTAACATTAGCTCCACTTGAGATAAGCTCTTGAACTGTTGTACCATGCTTTTAATTTCTTCCTCTGTCATCCGTGTTGCATCTTCATTAGGGAGACCTTGCCATACACCTTATGCCTTGTCCTTTTTGCTTCCTTTGTGTCCAAAATGCTTTCAAGCTTCAAAGGCTGACTTGGTGGTAGGTCCTTGACCCAATTGTCATCTTGTACTCCTGATGTACCTACATCTTCACCTACAACTACAAATCCTTTAAAAGGATAAATGTTAGAAACATTGAAAATTGGAGAGATAGCCACTCCAGGAGGGAGTTCTATCTCATAGGAATTTGCACCAAATTTGTGAACCACCCTGCATGGCCTAATCTTTTTCATTTGCAGCTTTGTATATTTCCCCTTTGACAACCTTTCTTTCCTCAAATGTGCTAGGACCAAGTCTCCTACTTTGAATTGAACATCTCTTTTCTTCAAATCTGCATGTTGCTTATACCTTTCCACACTCTTTTGAATTTTTTTTTTCACTTGATGATGTATATCCTTCATGGCAACTGTAAACTCTTCACCTTCAACACTCCTCTCCATGCCACTCAAATCTCTGAGTTCAAAGATGCCCCTTGGCTTCAATCCATAAACAATCTCAAATGGGCTCTTTCCAACACTTCTATTGACAAAGTCATTATAGGAAAACTCAGCTTGTGGAAGAATGAGATCCCATTGTTGTGAATGATCTTTTGTCAAACATTTGAGAAGATCCCCAAGGCTCCTATTGACAACTTCAGTCTGCCCATCTGTTTGTAGATGATAGGCAGAGCTAAATGTCAAATTGGTTCCCAAATTTTTCCAAAGAGTCCTCCAAAAATGACCTACAAACTTTCTATCTTTGTCATACACAATTGTCAATGGTAATCCATGAATTCTAACTACCTCTTTGAAAAACAACCCAACAATGTAAGAAGCATCATTGGTGCATTTGCATGGTATGAAATGAGCCATTTTGCTAAATCTATCAACAACAAAAAATACACTATCAAACCCTCTTTGAGTTTTGGGTAAACCCAACACAAAATCCATGCTGATGGATTCCCATGGCCTGTTAGCAATTGGCAAAGGCTGATAAAGACCTACATTCGTACTTGAACCCTTGGCTTTTTGACAAACAACACAACTTTCAACAAACTTTCTAATATCACTTTGCATTTCTCGCCAATGATAGTATCTTCTCACCTACTCCAGAGTTTTATCCACACCAAAATGACCCCCTAAGTTGCCACAATGCTTCTTCTTAATCAGATTTGTCTTCATAGAACATTTAAGAATACACAACTGAGCACCCTTAAACAATAATCCATCTTGTATCAAGAAATCAGAATAGTCTTTATGGAAAGTACCATCAAACCGATTACAAACAGCATAAACATCCTTGAAATCATCTCCTTCATACATACCTTTCAAAGCATCAATACCTACACTTTGGAGTTGAATTTCTTGCACCAACATTTGTCTTCTGCTCAAAGCATCTGCCACCTTGTTTGACTATCCTTTTTTTGTTTTATGTTGAAAGTGTAGCTTTGTAGGTACTCCACCCACTTCACATGTCTGTGGCTAAGTTTGTCCTAGTTGTTCAAGAAACTCAAAGCATGGTTGTCAATAAAAACAATAAATTCCTTTGGAAGGAGATAGTGTCTCCACTTTTTCAATGCTTGCACCATTGCATACAATTCTAAGTCATAAGAAGAATACTTCTTCTTGGCCTCATTGAGCTTCTCATTGAAAAATGCTACAGGTCTACCGTCTTGACTCAAGACTGCTCCAATTACATACCCACTTGCATCACATTCTATTGTGAACACCTTATTGAAATCAGACAATACTAAAATGGGTTGTTATGCTATCTTTTGTTTCAGAATTTGAAAGCTTCTTTTTGCCTCATTAGACCACACAAACCTTTTCCTTTTATCCCCTTTAATTGTATCAAGCATTGGAGGGAAAATATGACTGAAATTCCTTACAAATTTTATGTAGAAACTAGCAAGACCGTGGAAACTTCTTACCTCACTAATTGATTTTGGAGTAGGCCAGTTCAAAATTGCTTCCACCTTGCTAGGGTCCATCTTCAAAGTGCCTTTTGAAATCACAAAACCAAGGTAGACCAACTCCTCTTTCATGAATTCACACTTTTTCAAGATACTCATCAACTTCTCTTCATTCAGCCTCTTCAACACCATGTCCAAATGTTGCAAGTGTTCCTCTTTAGTCTTGCTAAACACAAGAATGCCATCCAAGTATACAACTACAAACTTACCTATGAAAGGTTTCAAAACTTCATCCATTAGTCTCATAAAAGTGATTGGTACATTTGAAAGTACAAATGGCATTACCATCCATTCATACAACCCCTCATTGGTTTTGAAAGCAGTTTTCCACTCATCCCCTTCCCTTATTCTAATATGATGACAGCCACTTTTAAGGTCAATCTTTGAAAAGTAACAAGCTCCTCCTAAACAATCCATCAAATCCTCCATTCTTGGTATGGGAAACCTATACCTTATAGTGATTTTGTTGATTGCCCTTGAATCGGTGCACATTCTCCAATCTCCACCTTTTTTAGGTGCCAACACAGTAGGAACAACACATGGACTTAAATTTTCCCTTATGAGACCCTTATCTAGTAATTCTTGTATTTGTTTCCTTATCTCTTCATTTTGTTGAGGAGTCATTTTGTATGCAACCTTATTGGGTAGGTTTTCTCCTGGTATAAAGTCTATGTGGTGACTCACATCCCTTATAGGTGGCAAAGAACTAGGGAGCTCATCTACAACTATGTCTTGATACTTTTTCAACAACGTTTGGACTTCTTTTGGCACACCTTCAAGTTTTACTGTTGTCATAACAAATTTGTTTCTGATTATGATTGCATACCCTTGTCCACCTTCCTCTTTCATAGTGTTCTAGAACTCCTTTTCTCCAACCAGCATGAGACTTGACCCAACTTGTGTATCTAGGTTTTCATCTTGCAAAGGAGTGAGTGTAAAGGAAACCTCATCTTTTTCAATCACATATGTATTTTTCTTTCCATCATGTTTTGCTTTTCTGTCATACTGTCAGGGTCTTCCTAACAACAAATGACACACATCCATTGGGATGATGTCACACAAGATCTTGTCTTTATACCCCCCAATGTTAAACTCAACCTATGTTTGTTCATAAACCAAGACTTGTTGACCTTTATTCAGCCAAGAAACCTTATAAGGTGTGGGGTGTGGGATCCTTTTCATCTTTAACTTTTCAACCATCTCCAAAGAAACCAAATTATCAGTAGAACCAGAATCAACAACCTTACATACCTTGCCTTGAGATTTGTAAGTGGTTCTAAACAATGACTTTCTTTGTGGAGGCTCCTTCACCATAGGGACTTTGAGTAGTGTTCTCCTCATCATTAGATTTTCTCCAACCTCTAGAGCAACATGTTGAGAAGGAGAGTTAACACTCTCACAATCTTCCTCTTGCACCAACCGTGTTCTCCTTTCACCACCACGAGATGTAGAAGGCTGCTTCTCTGGGCACTTCCATGCTTGATGGACAAATTGATTGCATTAGTTGCATCTCCTTGAAAATGTGTTTGAACCTCTACCTTGTCCTCCAAATCTGCCTCTACCATTAGGTCTTCTACCTCTGAAACCACTTCTTGACTCCGAGCCTTGATCTTGGTTGCCACTTGTCTCACCTTCTGCTTTTTGTGATTGTCCTCTTCCTCCAAAAGATCCTCTACCCCTAAAGTTCTTTCCTCTACCTCTACTTTGTTTTTCTACCTTCTTTTCAACTTCTCTTCTTCCCTAACAACCAATTGAAAGCACTCTTCCACTGTTCTAGGGGTGGAAAGACTCAATTGATCTTGGATATTGAAATTTAACCCATTTATATACCTTGCTATCTTCTCAACTTCATCCTCAACATGACCTACTATAATGCTCAATTTATGAAACTCCTTTGTATAGGTCATGACATCCATTTCCTTTTGTTTGCGATTTTGCAACTTTCTAAAGGTCTGAATTGCATAGTCACCGGGTAAGAATTGACCCTTGACTTTGGACACCATCCTATCCCATGAATTAATTTTTGTTTTTCCCTTTTTCACTCTCTCTTCCTATACATAGTTCCACCAAGTTAGGGCAGGGCTTTGTTATGCCTTGCATAACCACCCCATTTTATTCAACCCCCTTAGTTTTTCTTTTAAAGTTCTAAAGCCGGGACCAATACCGGACTTGGAAATTCCTTCTAAGTTCTGGTCTTGATCCGTCCTCAGTTCTGGTTCTTCTTTGTCTTCGTCTTTTGTTCTTTCTCGAAGTCGGGTTCGGGTTCGAATCGAAAGGATAAACTTTCTTTAAGTTTCTCGTTCGGGTTCCATCTCGAAAAACATCCATCTTTTTCTTTTATTGTTCTTTCCAAGTTCTGTTTTCATTCAACCCAATCCAACACTTCTTCACTTCATTCCATCTTCCCACTATACATGGGAAATTCCATTTTCACCTCAATAGTATCCTCCTCTGACAACCTTCAACATGTTAACCATTCTTCTTTCATCAGGGTCCCAACTTATCAATCCCACCTTGGATTCCTCCTTGAGGGTTTTCATGTTTCACCATTTTCCTCCTCCTCTCGGTCACTCTTATCTGTAGTGGACTTTACCTCTTGCTTTGGTTTGTTTCCAATGCTGCAAGTCTAGATAAAAGAGCTTCCTGAGACTCCTCCATCATTCTTATTTCCCTAGCAATGACTACACTTCCCTTTGGAAGCATCTTGTTCCCTTCAAATTACAACTTTTCCTTCTTCAAACTTCAATCTCTTTCCTTCAAATGATCAAAACCTATGCTTTGAATGCCAATTTGATGCAGAGTAGGGTGGAGGTTTTCAAATCACTCACAATTCAACCAACTTTTCAATTTGGAACCCTAACTCGATGTCTTATTCTCAATTCCTTCAATCTTGTTTGTAACACATCAAATAGTGAAAATTTGACATATCTTTTAGAGAAGGCCTCAAACCCATGAATTAGTTACCATTTAGAATACCCTTTATGCTCTTCCTTAACATATCAAATTTGTGCATAGACTTGTTTCAGAACATCATCTTCTAAAATGGACTGCTACGCTACCCTTAAGCCCAATTAGGTTTCTTTTACAAAACAACTATATGATTTTCCTTTTCCAGACCACAAAACTACATTCCAAGACTTCAAATAGATCATATGGGGTCTGAGTCAATGACTTTTACCAATTGGTAGCACTTCGTAATCTTCTAGCATCAAAACCCTACTCCTACCTATCAAATTAAGCTTAATACATTGAGATATTAGGCTAGGGATTGCACAATCAGGGCCCTACCTCCATCCCTTGCATCTACAATCACTACCAAAATGAAAAACATCCTAACTAAAGCCATTCCACCAATTTGCAGAGGTTTTCATCAGTGGAATGGTTTAATATGCCATTTTCTTGTTCAAACCCTCTTGACTTAGGGTTTTCAGACCATTCTCAGTAAATTGGCTCCAAAAACTTTCAAAATTTATAAAATAAACTCAAATCAAAACCAAAATAGATTTAGTTCATGTCTCCACCTTTTCCAATGCACTTTAGTTCATTTACTCATAGTACGAAACCGTACACATGCCTGTAGCAGCAAATTAACACAAGAAATTGTAGAAAACAAAGCACTTTTTATTGCTTGAACTTCAAAAACAACTCCAGAACCTTGTCTCGAAGTTTGCAAGGCCTATTTAAACTTGTACAACCAAAAACAAACAGTTCATAACCACCTTTTGAATCAAATGACTGTTCAACTTCTATAACAAGCCAAAATTACAAAGTTGCAAAGTAACTTTTGCAACAATTACAAAAACATAACAAATTTTTGCCAACCAAACCCACATGACATAACAATATTAGAAATGGTCTAAATAGACCTTATTACATCCAAGACATGACTGGAAACACAAAACCCAACATTAGACCCTATTTACATGATGTTGATTAGGTGCCCCTGCACTAGGTGTGAACCTGCATCTGCAACCAACTTGTCACATTTGCAAAGGTAGTCAATTGATCATAAAACAATCACTTGCAATATATATTCAATAGTTAGAATTAAGACACATATATAACATCAATGTGAATCATCCATTTATTCATTATATTTCCAATGATTCATACAAACAAAGTACATGCACATTTATTTCCATCAAAGTTACAAACACACACACATATGCAAGTATTTTATCTAGCTACGTAAAAGTAACTAGGTAAATATACTATGGGGTGTAACATATCCCCCCCTTATGAATCATCGTCCTTGATGATCTTATGTAGCAAACATAAATAAAACACAACACATAATATTGTTTTCAAGACCTCTCAAAAGCATGTAAAACATGTGGAAACTTTTGCTCAATTTCAGCATAGTCTTCCCAAGTAGCAGAATCTTCTGAGTACTAGTCCCACTAGACTTTGCACTATAGATCCTCTTTGTTATGTAAGTGAAGCTTACACGTTCCAAGCACCTTAATAGGTTTGATTGTTACTACTTTGGGGTCCTGTACATGTAAAACATTCCAATCAATGACATGATTATCACCTGGTATATACTTCTTTAGGTATGAGACATGAAAGACATTATGCATTCGACAAGAGCTGGTGGCAACACTATTCGGTAAGCAATAGGGTTTACTTCTTCTAGGGCCTCAAATGGACCTACGTATCACGAAGATAGTTTGGACAACTTTCCAAACTTGATGGAACTCTTTTGAGGATTTACTCTCAACAACACCTTTTCCCCTACTTCAAATTTTCTAGGTACTCTTTTAGAATCTGCACAGCTTTTTTGTTTATCATTGGCTTCAGCTAGCCTTTGCTTAATAATTCCAACTTTCTCTTCCATTTGTGACATCTTTGGTCCAAGACTTATCATATCCTTTAGCTTATCCCAGCTTATAGGAGTTCAACATTTTTGACCATATAATGCTTCAAAAGGAGCCATTTTAATCACAAAATGATATGAATTGTTATATGCAAACTCCACTAAAGGCAAGTAATGTTTTGCTGATCCATGCAATACATTCTTAGTAGATCTTTTAATACTTGATCCACCCTTTCAGTTTGCCCATTTGTCTCTGGATGATATGCAAAACTTATATTCAATTGAGTTTCAAGTGAGGAAAAAAAGGTTTTCCAAAACCTAGATGTCACACGAGCATCCCTATATGAAATAATCTTTTCAGGAATCCCATGTAATCTAAACACATCTTGCACGAATTTTTGAGCTATGACAAGAGCTCCATCCATCAAATTTCTAGGAATAAAATGCGCTACTTTGGTAAGTTTGTCTACTACCACCAAAATTGCATTATGCTTATTCCTTGTCATAGGAAGACTCTACACAAAGTCCATACTAATGACTTGCCACTTCCTCTCAAGAACATCATGAGGATGCAAAAGACCTGTTGGGTGATGATGTTCAACTTTCACCCTTTGACACTCTAAGCATCTTAGTACAAATCTAGCAGCGTCTCCTTTCATCCCTTTCCAAAAGTATAATGGCTTCACATCAGCCAACATCTTAGTCACACCTGGATGTTTGGAGCATGGTGCTTCATGCACTTCTTTCCATACCAAATTTCTCAACTCTTCAAAATCAGGCACATACATTCTTCCTTTAAACCTTAACAATCCACTAGGTTCAAAATGAAATCCTTTGTACCTTGCATCTTGCATATTATCAATGAGTGCTTGCTTAACTTTCCCATAGTACTCGTCACCCTTGGATTTCTGCAACACTTGACCCTTAAAGTTAGTTTGAATGGATACCATTGAGGCGATATGCCTTTTATGACTTAGGGCATCAACAACCTGATTCTCTTTTCCCTTGATATAGTTGATATTGAAGTCATAATTAGATATCAACTCCAACCATTTACATTGTCGTGCATTCAAATTGGGTTGAGTGAACAAATACTTAAGACCATGATGATCATTCTTTAGTTCAAATGGTTTTCCAAGCAAATAATGTCTCCACATATGTAATGCATGAACTATTGCTGCTAACTCCAAATCAACTCCACCTATTCCTTCTCTTGATGCATTCGTGATGACAGTGAAGTCACCCTCTGGATCCGGTACCTTCAATATTGAAGTCATAGTCAACTTCTCCTTGAGTAGATCAAATGTCGCTTGACATTTTTCCGTCCACTCAAACTTTTTTCCTTTCCTTTGCAATGAAATAATAGGAAAAGCTATCTTAGAAAAAATTGCAACAACCTTCTGATAGTAGCCAACCAATCTCATGAAACTTCTAACCTCTGGTACGTTTTTAGGTATTGGCCATTCTAACACTACTTTTATTTGAAATTCCCTCAGCCGAAATTATGTGACCCAAATACCTCACCTTTTGAAAGAAATTACACTTAGAGAGTTTTCCATACAATTTATTTTCTCTTAATCACTGGAGAACTATCTCTAAATGTTTTCAATGTTCCTCTTCATCATTGGAATAAATTAGAAAATCATCCAAAAATACTAAAACAAACCTATCCAAACAATCCCTAAAAATATTGTTCATTAGGTTCATAAATGTCGTAGGTGCATTAGTAAGTCCAAAAGGTAAGACTGTAAACTCATAATGCCTGTATCTCATTCTAAAGGTAGTTTTGAATATGTCTTCATCTTTGATTCTCAGTTGATGGTAACCTGATTGCAAATCAATCTTTGAAAACATAATTGCTTCTCACATCTGATTGAAAAGATCATCAATATGTGGCAATGGATATATCAATATGCAAGCACAGTGTTCCATCTTTCTTCTTGACAAAGATCACTGGTGCTCCCCATGGTGAAACACTAGGTCTTATCAATCCCTTAGATAACAACTCCTCCAACTGTGCCTTGAGTTCCATTAATTCCATAGTAGTCATTCTATAGGGCACATTGGAATTAGGTTCAGATCATGATACAATGTCAATAGAGAAATTGAATACCCTCTTGGGAGGTAATCTAGGTAGCTCATCTGGAAATACGTCCACAAATTTTCGTAGAATGGGATATTTCTCCATATTCCACCATTTCTCCTTCTTCAATTTCTAGAGAATCTTGTGGTTCACAATCCATGGCATTATCTTGAGTAGTGACTTCCTTAAGTTATATTTTAACTACATATAGTTTGCAACCTTTCTTTTTCTCCCTAAGCATTTACATGGCAAGAATCTATCACAACTTAATCTCTCTTGGTGTTCCTTGCAACGTCACCCAATTTCCTAGATCATCAAGACACTCTACTACCTTGGAATAACAATCCACTTTGGCTCTATGTTTCCATAGCCAATTCATTCCTAAGATGACATCATAAGATCCTCGGGGTGCTATGTACAAGTTTACTTCAGTTGAGAAACTAGGAAGTTCTACTATGTCTTTGAATAAGCATTGCTTTGTCGTTACTCTTGTCTGGTTTGCATACTCCGCAACTCAAGACTTTTCCATAAATCCAACTTTTCTAGATATTTGATTAGCTACTCTAGGTGAAACAAAATTTTTAGTTGTTCCAATATCAATAAGTATAGATATAGGTATACCAAACTGTAAGGTAGGGGGACCTCCACGTGCAAGGCCCCAGGTCACGGAGGGCCAAGATGCAAAAAGCTGCCTTAACTTACCTCAACTAAGTGTGATGTTTAGGGTATGAGGATGAGAATGATGAGGATTATAAAGTCCTACAATCACTCTGCAATCCTGAGTTCAAGGAGGGCTAGGCGAGCTGATTTTCAAGTTCAACTCTGCACCTCAGGGAGCTCTTTGCTCGAGGACGGAAGCACGGTCTTTGGATGATAGCGTAACGCGCTGGCATCTCTAAAGTGTGCTAGCGTCCGTATGGCCAGATAACAACATAGACAAGGTCAAACCTGTTAAAATGACTAATGGCCCAACTAACTAACTAAAAGGCCAAAATGATATGATTAAGTAAAGTACTCTCTAATATTATAAAGCAGAAATGCAAGAGTGAAAAAGGCAAAGATGATCTCACCAAGAAATTCGGTTGCCAGCTATCTCCTCGAAAGCACGTCCACCTACACATAGAAAGAGGGAAAATGTTGGGTGGCTGTATAGGGGCCTACCTCAGTAAGACCCCCGTTTAGGTGTTTCCACCTCCATGGACAACCAAAGGAAACAAGATAAAGAAATTAATATAGTGAAAAGCACAAAAGCACTACAAAACAGTAAAGTGCTAACTCAACCAAGTGATAGAAGGAAAGGAAGGGAAGTTTACCACCTCCACTAAGAACACTCAAGGTTGCTTGGGGGAGAAAATGAGAGTACTCGAGCCTCTGCTATAATGGTGTTTCATTCCCAACTTGTTCTACCAAAGATGGAGTGTCGTATTTGCTGCAATGGAGAGCTTGAATGCTTGGAGTGAGTGAAAGTGAATGCAAAAGTGTGAGTATGGAAGCTTGAAGTGTTCAATAGCTCAGAAGAAGTTGGATTGAACGTTCAAGGGATGAATTTGAAGAAGGAATAGAGAAAAACGACCATATTAGGGTCGGTCGACCGAAGGGGGTGTTACAACTTGACTCCCAATGAGAAGTGTAACACCTCTACAGGTTCAGTTGCAAGAATCTGCCAAGGATGTAAGTGTGCCGCATGGACATCTGCGTGTCGCACGGGTGTCCCCGACAGAAACACCTCCACTGACTGGAACGCAAGCAGTGGGCTTAGGTGAGCGAACCTAAAGTGGAGAGGACAAAAGGGTTACACATCAACAGGAGTTTCTACTAGTGTGACTTGATAATTAGCTTGTCAATTGTCCAAGGTTGCATGGATCTTTTGTTGGAATGCAGTTCGTTGTGGAGGAAGATATTTTTTCGTTTGGAACGCAAGCAGTGGGCTTAGGTGAAATTAAGCCTTCGAACTTGGTTTTCTAAAGTGGAGAGGACAAAAGGGGGGAGTTACACATGGGGTGTAAATTCACTCCTATACACAAACAAAATACCTGGAGTTTCTACTAGTGTGACTTGATAATTAGCTTGTCAATTGTCCAAGGTTGCATGGATCTTTTGTTGGAATGCAGTTCGTTGTGGAGGAAGATATTTTTTCGTTTGCTTGAGATCCTGAAGGTTTGTTGGGACATTGAGCAACATAATGATCCCCTCCGCAAGTATAACATCCTTCTACGGGTCCCTTCCTTTTTCAAGACTTGTCAAATTGACTAACATTCCCTCCAGTATTGTTGAAATTATTGTTGTTTCCTTGGTGATCTCTTCTTGGTTCATTCCAGTTATTACGAGATCCCTTATTTCCTTGCCTTTGAGATTCTTGTGCTCCAACAAACTTCTTTGGCACCTGATTTACTTGAGGTCCACCGAACTTCTTTCAGTGGATTGAAATAGCTTTGAGCTTCTGCTCTTGCTTGACTGCCTTTTCATATATTAGATCCATAGTTTTTGGACCATGTACATCCACTTCACCACCAATTGAGCTATTCAGCCCCAAGGTGAATTTTCTAATACAAAAATGTTCATCCTTCTTGTACATTGGCACATACTTCAAAAGACAAGTGAACTTTTCCTGGTAATTGTTCATCGATAATTCACCTTGCTTCAAATTTTGGAAATCAGTTAACTTTTGGTCATAAAAGAGTTGGGGTAGCCATCTTTTCCGAAATATTTCAGCAAGCTCATTCCAAGTTAAGGTTAGAGAACTAAGACCAAGTTCCATCTTTTTGTTCATCCACCAGTTAGAAGCTTCTCCCGCTAACTGAAACACACCCCAAATAGCTTTGGTAACTTCATAATAGTTTCTAATCTCAAAATATTTTTCCATTTGAATTAACCAAGCCTTAGCCTCATCTCCACTGGTGCTTCCCTCAAATTTTGGTGGGGTAAATTTTCTCATATCCTTGGACAACTTAGTTTCCACACGTTTTCTTTTGCTACTTTTAGATTTGGACAGAGATTCTTCTTCCCTATGTTGATGTGATTGATTAAGGTCATGGGAATTCTCTCCTTCATCCTCATTAGGTATTTCTTCGTCTTCACCTATTGGAACTTCCTGATCTTCTTTTTCTTTCCTTTTTACTTCTTGTTCAATATTTTCTATCCTTTCCCTAGTTTCATCCATGATGGCCAAGATATGATCCAACTTGGTTTCACTATTATCTAGACCTTGTCCAACTTCCTGACTTTCTCCAGGATTAGTCCTTGTTCTCACCATATTTGAAGAAAAATTTATACATGAAGGTTCATCTATATAATATTAGATCCTATCATGGTTCACTTTACATATTGAAAACTTTTCAAAAGAGCAAACATTCACACAAAAGAAATTCTATTTTTCTCACAAGTTTTGATATAGAAAATAGCTTTTCATTTATTCATAAGGATTTCAATTTCCTTTCATTTACATTTAATGACTATTCAAGTAGTCAAAAGGAGAGTATCCATCAAATTCACTCTCAGATACATAGCTTAATGGGATATACCCCTCAAACTTTTGTTCCTCTAATTTGTTCTTCTCTATCCCAAAAATGATAGTATCCCTTGGATTTATCTTTCGATACATAATTACGAGGTACATAGCCTTCTGGCTCACCACTTGAGGCTATAACAATTATCTCAACCATGGGTAAAACACAAGGATCTCTAAACAATTTAGCTCGACTAATGCTACATTATGAGGGCATATCCCTAGAAAGTGATAGTGAGTCTGACTTTGCCAGAGAGACAGGAGGTAGATAGTTGAAATTGGCTTCATTCCTCATCCTTCTCTTCTCTTGGCTAATTCGCAATAGAGCGTGACTGATTGTCTCAGTATCACTTAGAAGATGACATTTTCATAGTTAGTTCCTTCTATAGTACGAATAAGGGCTTCCTTTTCCTTCTTGGCCCTTAGGTAACTCTCATTCTCGATTACTGACTTTCTTGCAGTTAACTTGAGACGCACCATCTTGGCACAAGAATTTACCAAACATTAGTATTCACATAATGTTGGAAGGGAAAACATAGCAAGCACATAGGTTCCAGAGCTGAACCTGGTAGCTCTAATACCACGTGTAACATACCCCTTGTTCTACACAATAATTTTCCTATGTTTTATCACAAGTGAATTTAATCTAAAGGCTAAACACATAGCGATACAAATTTTTCTTTCCAAAACAAGATAAAATGCACACATGATAGCAACAAAATATCTTTCTCATTTCATTCAACAAATTGTACAATATTTCCAAAGAAATGTTTTCATAATCCAAATATAAAACACATTTTCCATCTTTCAAAGAAATAGATACAAATTACATACATAATTCATCTAAGCTCCATTGGCACTAGAAATGCAATTGATCCAAGAAATCCCCTTTCAAATTGTGGCTTGCTGATTGGGAGGAGAAGCATCACTCAAGTGCTTTTCCGCCATCCACAAACTAACTACAGTCCCCTGCACATCTACCACATATGGTAAGATAGCCCTACCCTTCGACGAAGAGCTTTGGTCTGGAAACCACATAGTACTAGCCTAATTTGAGTTGGTGTTGTGTCTTGCATAACTAGAACTTTACCATACAACTCATCTATGTTCTATGTGTATGAAAATATCAAACGAGCATGAATGAGTAAGGTAACACAATGAACTGACAGCATAACCAGTGGTGAATTACACCACTTTGGCCAAAGTATTCATCACCCCTGTTTCAGAATGGATGTCACACACCATCCACCATTCTAACTTGATTTGTTAAGACCAATTATATTCTATGCATAGGCAATTCCCTCCATTGGATAATCTACAACCCTAGGAACAACCTATATACACAAAGTATTCTATGACTCCTCTACTAGGTTAAACATGTTTCCATAACCTACCAAATCAATCCAGCATAAGCCATAAAGAATCCACTCTATTGAGTACTATCTACTATGTATATATCTATGTATTCCACCACTCCTTACTATGGAGTATGTACAATCACTTCAAACAATAGAGAATTCCAATCTATAACAACATATGACTTTCAATTCACAAATGCCGAAAACAATATTTCCCTAAAACATATTACTTTTCCAAACAACAAACAAACAGTATATAATAATCTAAAATCAAACAATCATAAGAGAGTAAGATTCAACATGCCTATAAGTATAAAGCTCCAATTGATCTAGTTGGTTTCCAATCCTAGCCTCCTCAAATTAGCTTGCTACTTGACAACAAAACACTTCTACACTTCCCAAACTCCCTCACAAATTCTCACAATATATCTCTTGCAATTCACTCTTAAACTCTCTCTCAAAAATCTCAGAAAAAACAGAGTAAGTTCATAAAATAACAACAAAGTGCAAATTATGCTTCCCTTTGAGGTAAAGAATGCCTCTATATATACACAAAAATCAGCTTCTAAAGGCTAGAATCAAGGTAGATGGATTGACACTTCTCACTTTGCATGGCTCGATTCAGCTTGGTAAACAAAAGGTGGCACAATTCAAAATTAATACTTAGCAAAACAGAACAATAGGCCACTTCATTCAAAGACAGTAAAAATGCATTCTAGATATGCAAGGTAAAAGATCAAATAGGTCGACTCCATTCCTGCCAGCATTTACTTGACTTATTCTCCCATTTACTTTGGTTTCCATCGTTGGACATAGCTTCAAAATATACTTCTAATGCAATGCAGATATTCATAACTTGGCGCCACATAAACCTCTTACGTGCTTTTGGTGTTTTGCAGATTTATGATTGAGCCAAAGCTTTTAAATGAATTACAAATAGCTTTTAATACTTATTGAACAAGTCTTATATCTTCCCATGTTCCTTCCTTTATATATTGCGTTCCATTTGCAAGCAAGATAAATCATTATAAATGTTAATAGCATTGCATTTATGTGTGCTTCATTGTTGCACCATTCACTATATAATATGCACGCTTTATACTATGTTTTACATAGTATGCACTTGGCTTATGATAATATCAACGCTTTATATATAAACACCACTTTATTAAAACATTAGAGTATATCAATAACAATATATATATATCGACTCATATGATTATCGATATATTTTATTCAATATTCGAATATATAAAATTATATCCATTTACTATTAATATCACACATGTATATATATATTTATATATATACATATATACATATGTATATATTTATATTAATATACTTGTATGGCCATTGTCTTCATGTCAATACATACACGTATATCAATATATATACATATATACATATATGTATATCCATTATATATATATATATCATTACCTTCAAACACAAATCAATAATATCAATTGACATAAATACACTAAATATATAAATATATACATGTCACTTTATCCATTCGATGTTTTTGTGCATATGGGTAACTTTCCCATAAGCATGCATAGATATGTCTATCTATGTATACTTATGTACGTGATTACTCATGTGTATGAGTTCATCGTGGACATGCGTATATGTATGTATATATACATCCTATGTATATATCTCATCAATTGTACTTTTAAAGTACTTCAATAACACAAGGAAACTCAAACTCTTATTACAAGCATGACCTCACAATCAAACAAAACCTCTCCTAAACAATCAATTCAAGGTATCTTACCTTTTACCCGAAACTGTTGACTTGAATATTCCATCAGTGAGTGTGTGAAAGCTCATTTTAGAATCTCTTAAGGGTTTCTAGACCAAAATCCTTCTCCTGAGTGATACTTCCCCTCCCTTTCAGAGGCGTGAACTTGCACCTGCAATGAACTTGTCACATTTGCAAAGGTAGTCATGATCATAAAACAATCACTTGCAATATATATTCAATAGTCAGAATTAAGACACATATATAACATCAATTTGAATCATATATCCAAGTATAAGTTATGGTGAAGAAGCTATGATATGGAAAGATCCACCACATGACATTTTTACAAATTAGGGGATAAATATGTGCTCAAGTGCTTAGTACGATGATTCAACTCATATGGTTGGTGCTTATGTTGATAAGAACAACATGGTGGATACTGAATTGCACTTCATTAATGGTGCTATGGAAGACAAATATATAGGCATTCAATATGAGGAACTTAAATATAGTTTTATGCATATTGAGCTTCCTTGCTTTGTTGACTATGATGACAATGAATCTAATGGGATCTTTGCTGGCTATAATTGTTCTTATGAAGATAAATTGGATATATCTACCTCACATGAATGTATTGATGTAAATGTTGGTAAGGACACATGTTTGCCTATAAGTGAACAAGCTTTCTACCTTAATGACTTTTTAGAATACGGGTTCGATAAGTAAATTGTTGATGGTACAAATGATGTTGAAAATTTATTCTCAAGCTCAATGGATTGGATTGATTCTAAATATGTTGATTTTGAGAAGGATGTGGGTCTTTGTGTTGATAAAGAGGAGAACCATGAATCTTTTTACAACAATTCTATTGTGACAAATTGCTATTAAGAGTTTGAAATAGAGAGGCAATTTGAGATTCTTAGTCTTTTTCTTGAGGTATTTCATGTTGAGTTATATGATAGGTGGAATAATAGATTGAATTTTTTTTTGAGGTTGAAATGGAGAATTTTATTAACATATGTAGTGATAATACATGCTAGTAGCCTTGGGTTCAAAGATTTGGTGAACACATAAATAATGATGAATTTATCCTACCCTATGCGAATCATGACTTAGTTATTGATAAGGATATTGTCATGATTGAAACATATAATGATGTGAATGAAACACAATACATAAATGAAGGTAAATACAAGTGTGATGTAGCTCACATTGAAGGGGTTTCTAAGTATGAGTTGTTTTAGTTTTACGTACATGAGAATTGCCTCTCATGTGTAGTACAAAACCCAATTGTTTGAACTTTCTTGTGCTTGGGGATTGTGAGATATTTCTGAATGGCCTTGTTGCTGATTGAAAGAGAAAATAATCAAATGCCCTATTATGATGAAGATGACTTAGTTGGCATGTCCTATATATTTGATTTTTCTCAATCTTATTCCTCTAGTTTGGAGCCGAAGTATGATTCTAATGAGTTAATCAAGTGCATGATTAGATATTTATTGAACATAATACTTATTAAGACTTTGAATATGATGTGAAAGTGGTTGATGAGGCTAATACTTATGATACATCTTATCGAGTAGATTATGAGTGTTCATTTTTTAGTTCAACTTGATAAACTCATGACAATGCATAGTTGTGACTTTGATAGAAAGTACTACAATGAAGTTGGATATGATATACATGAAAAATGTAGTGTTTATTTTGCATGATGATATTTTTCATTTGATATGGGATTGCAAGACTCAAATAGGCTTGATAATTTTCAACAGGTGTAGACTCAAGGATATGATGGGATATTAATGCCAATATTATTGCATAGGTATTTTGTGATGGTGTTTTCAAATTAGATCTTAGGCATTCATTAGAGAAGAAGATTTTGATAGAGGAAGAGGTTGCTTCTCCTGTTTGGCGGCCTCAATCCATTGAGGAATGTTAAAATATGAAATCAAAATCTTGCAGGTTGAGTAGTTTCAGAGGATTCATGTTGATACCTTGGTTTGCACCTTGGAGAGTCTTAGTAAATGCTAGTGCATGGACAATTCTTGAAATTATGTTTCTCCTAAGCTTTGGCTTGTTCTACATGTACAATTTCTTACCCGTGTTTTTTTCGTCATGCAACCATGGTTGTTTTTGAGTTATGGTGAAGTATTGGTGTGAATGTGTGTGGTCTACATCTTGAAGGTCTTCAAGGATCTCACTATGTTCCACTAGAACATACGTCCCCAAACAAGAATCACTATTAGAATGTTCTAATTTTTTCTAAAGAATCCTTAGGGTTATAGCCTTTCTAGCTCTATAGGTTTTTTCTTTATACTTATGTGTTAAAACCTTAGGATTTATGTTTCATGGCCCTTTTATGTGCGTTGTTTCTATAATCTTCTATTTCAATGTTAATAGTTTTTTTTGCTTATTCACTTAAGTCTATAGTTTGATCCCTTCAAATGTCTTAATTTTCATGGCCTCTTATTCTCGCTAACTTGCTATTGCTTGCACTTGCTTTATTGCTTAAGCTTTCTTGGTCGCAATCGTGCTTTGACTCTAGGTCCCTATTGGCATTCCATGTGTTGTTGAATTCTTATTACATTGCAAGGGCCCCTCATATTGTAGTTTTAGTCTAAAATCTTTTGCTAAAATTGCAAGTTAGTGATATTGTGCACCATGTGTTATGAAATGTGGAGTTATACCTACAAGTTCATTTAATGTTGTTTTGTCCTCATGTTGAGTTGACATCCTTTGATTTTTATATTAATGCCTTATATGTATGCATTGGGGGGTTAGTACAAAAGGTCTTGTTAGCTTGTGACAATTGGCAATACCCTATTACATCACGTGCTTGAATCACATCAAGATTTGGGGTGTGGACTCCACTCTCATATGCATGATGTGTGATGGATTTGTTTATTTTTGTTAGGTTTTTTGTGTTGGTGTCCAAGTGGCACCATTCCATTGCATCATGCAGTTCTTTAATATCGTAGTCTTCAATGTGGGCTCCACTCTCATACTTGCGATGCATGATTGTCATATGTATTTTTTGTAGGTATGTTCTTTTGTAGGTATGTTCTGACAATATCTTTTGAGATGGAAAATAGGGGGTAATGTCTTCTCGCATTGTGAGCTTCCTTCACATTGTAATCTTCATTGTGGATCCCACTTGCACTCTTGTAATGCACAATGCATTTTTCTAGCTAGGTTTCTAGTTGGAAAAGACTACATGGGGTGGTAGAAATATGGAAAATTGTTATTAAATCGCATAGCTCCTTACATTACATTCGAGAGTGGATCCCACTTTCATTTGTGCAATATGTGATGGATTTTACTTCTCTCACGGAAGTGCTGATATAGTCTTTAGTTGGCAATATTTGATTGCATCGCATGTTCCTTTCACATCGTGGTTTCTAGTGCATACCTCACTTCCATTCATGTGACGCACAATCGCCTTGTCTTTTTTGAGGTATATATTGGTGTGGTTTCCATGGGTAATAATTTATATGGTGGTGGACAAATGACAATATGCATGATGTGAAAGGAGCATTGTAGTTTTGATAGTGGGTCCCATACATCTATTAATTTGATAGTTGAAACTATAATTCGTGATGATCTTTATGACTTTCATTTTGGTGGATCTTACGAGATTTTCCTTAGTTTTTTACATAGGAGGTTGGCTATTTTTCTAGTAATTGATCAAGTAACATGTGTCACCCATTCATAGGGAATTGTTTCTATATTATCTCCTATAAAGGGATGAATTTCTCATTTGTAAAAGATTGGAAAGTGAAGGAAAAAGCTTTTGTATTATATACCACACCTGTTTGAGGAAACACTAATGTTTTTCAATATTGTATGTTCATTCTACATTGATACTTATTTATGATTGTTTTATATGAATGAGGGTTTGATTGTAGAATTATCTTCTTTGTTGTGTTGTATATTCTTGAAGATAAGTACACTTTCAAGGAAGGCAAAAAATCGTTGCCTATACATTTGTTATAGGATTTGTTGTTTTGGTTAATGCATTTTTAAGGAGAGTGAAATATTTATAGAAATCAAAGTAGGGTTTGTTATATTAGTAAATGATTATTAAGTAAAAATTTGTAGTCAAATGACATTTGCAGGTTTAGGGAATTGTAAGGCAATAACCATCATTGTAAGGTAGTGAGATATATTATAAACCTTTAGAAATGTTTTTGTCAATGTAGAGCATTGGAAATACTTGGTGACTATATTCCCTTGAATCAGTATTGATTAGTTTGTAGGAAACCTCCCAACTCACTCATTTATAAAGAAGAAAAATCATTCGATATGTAGTTTAATTTTAATTTTGTTTTACCATCTTCATGCTTGAGCATTAAGGGCACCAAAAGTGTATATGAATGTGTGGTATTCCAAGAATCCTTGCCTTGTATGTATGAACATTTTATTTGCTTTACATTGTGATAAGATTATTGTGTTTCATATAGAATCTAGTGACTATTGAAAGGGCTTCCTCTTATGTTCTGTAGAGCTTAAAGTGCAAGAGAGATTTAATTTTCTCTTATTTGTTGGCCCAATATCTCAACAATTTTGATCATAGGAATTCACAACTCCTTAAGAATTGTTGAAAGCAAGTTGGAGAGCTAACACACGGAGGACTTTCCTTGAAATGTTTTGTAAGGGTGCAATAGATTTGACAAGAACATGGTAATTAGTTGGAAAATAATAAATAAAATATTGAATATTATTACTGGCCATACCATGCAATACTTTGGTATATAAATGAACTGGTTAACATTGCTATAACTAAGAAGCTTGAACAAACCCCCAAAATTTAGGAGTCAATCTATTGGCATTGATAAGCAAGATGAGAAAAAAATCATACTTGCAAAAAAAAATATGAGGAAAGAAATTATTGTACAAGTTACCAAGATGTGGATGGAAATTAATGCACGAAGAGCCTATCTGTATGTTTGATGACAACCATTGGTTCAAATATACATGGTAATATGGGTGAACTAACAATATATGGGGATAAAACTCAAGAGGAAGAAATCCCTCCTAAAAATATGTTTAGGAGTTGTGGAACTTGTACATGATGATTACGACAAATGTACTAGTCAACAAATACTTTGGGATAATTGTAAAGACAATTTGAAATTTGCTCACCTATTGAGCTCAAAAAGGAGGTATTTACAATTTGTCCTAGAAAATATAAGAACATGCAATTTAACATTAGTAGTCCATTAATTGTGAAAAAAATTTGGCTTCCCAATTCCTTTCTTGTCCCCATTTGGTATTGTTTCAAAATTTTATTTTTTCCCTTTTTTTGGTTGTTGGGGTGCATGTGGTGGATGTTTTTGTGCCTTCTGTGGGTGGTGGTTCATCACGTGCCATTGCTTGGGGTGCTTTGGGGGGAATTGGATCTTCAGATGTGTCCCTTTCTCTAACACTACCTCATTCACTTGTGTTGGACTCCCTCTAGTTTTGTTGGTTGGTTGCTCTTTTCTTAACCCTCCTACTACAAATGCCATTGACTTGGTGAACCCATTTGAACTTACACCCCTTAGGATTTGGCCTCTAAAGTTATATGTTTTGATTTTGTTTATATATTCACATGTTTTTTGAGTTCAAAATTAAGTTTGAAACTTATTTACTACATATTTCCTTTCAGATTTGTGTTTTTTTGTGTATGCCAAGGTCTCACTATCCTCATCCCTTTCATTTAAGATGTCCTCACTTGAATCTCATAATATCTGTGAGTCAAGATGATATTGGTATGGTTGAATATTTGAATGATAATACTCACCTTATAACCCTTGGCTAAGCTCGACTTCACATATTCCAAGAATCTAGATCTACCTTGAAGATTTCTCGTTCCTTGACTTGGGGTTGAATTCTAGGTACAATTCTAAATTTGGTATAGAATCGTAGATGTAGTTTTGGCCCCAAAATTTTCAAATTCAAATTTAATTATGGGTCCAAGCTAACCTCCTTCCAACTAATCTTTACTTGTCTCAATTTGAATGTGAAACATTCAAATTTTCACTCTAGGGTCTTGTATAAAGGATAAATCTTATTTGTCATGAAGAGAATTTGATACAAATCTAATCCATCTATTTATAGATTCCTTGTGCAAATAGAGCATCGTTGGAATTTTAGAGCATCAACTAGTGTCAACATTTACATTGATAAGGGAAAATTAGGCATCTTGCGTGGTTGTGTACCTTGTCTTCAAACTTGTTCAATGTGTTAAATTAATTCTAGGGGTTTCACTAATATGAAACCTCTAGCACAAAAAACTCCAAGGGAATCTCTAGACATAATCAAGTTCAGATAATAGGGGAAAACAAGTTTATGGGAATTAGGAGCACACAAGTCAAAGCAACAACCAAAGGTTGAATTCACAAATTTGGGATTGAAGTTGCACATGTGAGGATTAATTTTGTAGTGATGGGATTAAATCAAAACATAGAGAAAACCATTTAGAATGTTACAATTTGTTAGTGTGCTATAGAGTCATCTAATAATAGAGCACCAAATTGGATCACTAAGCATATTCTACAACAAATTATCTTTGAGTTGCAAGCAAAGTGAAATACCCTAAACCTATTTTTCAAGTTCAAAAAGCATTCTTGTGTGCCATTGCTATCTTAGTTCCTTAGCCTAGGGAAATCTAAATATATTTGCTTGTTTCTATTTGTTTTCCCTAACATAATTTAGATTTTTCTTTTCTTTTTATTTTGGTGAACTTATGTAATCTACACCCCAAGGTTTGGCCTCAAGGGTTTTATGGTCTAATTTTGTTTTTTGATTTGCATATTTTCTAATTCTTGAATCAATTTTAAAACTCACATGATCCTTATTTCCTTTTAGGCTTTTGTTCTTTTGTGAGTGTATGCCAAGGTCTCATCATCCTCCCTTTCCTTTAAGAAGTCCTCGCTTGAATCCTACATTGGTCATGAGTTAAGTTAATAAAGGTATGGTTGAAAATTGGACTAATAACACTCACCTTACAAGCAAAGATACATTTGATCATGATGCCCACATTAAGCAAATGGATAGGTGATATATTGTTTTAATTGCATGTATTCTTTCCTTTGATATTGCACATTTAGCTAGTGATGTCAATGCTATACATTTGGTTGATATTTTTTTATAATTTGTCAATTAATGATGTTGGAGTTGATAGTGAATTCCACAGTTCTCATAAATCACTTACAAGCAATTACCTAATACAATTGAAAGAAAAAGCAAGATAGATTTGCTCAAAAACCTAAGAGTTGTATTGATGTATTAACTTGAATGATTGATTAAAATGAATGAGGAATCCTTATGAAAAGGAAAAAAAACAAAGCCTAGATCAAACCCTAGGTGAGGATTAAGTTAGATAATGACAAGTGCCCTTATCCCATGCTATGAGACCATGACCTAAAAATAACTCAATCTAATAATGAAAAAGTATTTCTTAAGTTTACCTTAAGTGCATAGAGTAAAAGGAGCCTAATAATTAATTATTAGGTGATTTCCTATTTCCAACAAATAAGCAATATGGTTTGGAGGTGCTTAAAAATACTAGCAACAAAATAAGTTCGAGTCCTTTGAATGGAGCTTGTCTCACATTGCCCCCATCCGAGCCTCTTCTTCTTTTGCCCCTACTAATTTCACTCATCTTTATGGTATGCCATATGTAACCTCCTATACCTACTTTTGATATTTGACCTCTTATTACACTCAAAAGCATACCTATAGTGGCAACAAGAGGTGGAGTGTAATGGCATAAGTATGCCAACAAATACTATTAAAGAATTGACATATATTTAAACAAATTAGAACTCTTTAGTAAATGAAATAACTCCTTGTCAATAAAAATAAGTTTAAGAATAAAAGTAAAGAAAATAATGTAAAATATCTCTAAAGTAAAATGAAATAACTCTTAAGTAAAATAACTTCAATATTTGATATTTTTTATTTAGATATATTCAAATATTATTTACTACACGTTTCAAAGTAAAAAGAAATAAAAGAATTATGGAAATAATGAATGACATTTTTTTCAAAAATAAATTAAAATTTACATGAGAGGTAAAATCAATGTAATAAAATAAAATAATTCCAAAGTAAAATAAAGTAACCAATTAAATACAAACAAAATAATTCTTAAAGAGTTGAAAAGTAAATTAAAATAACACTTAAGTAAAAAGAGCTCTTTAAAGAAAACATGGTAAAAATGTAAAAAATAAAATAAAAATTCTTAGTCTTAAATAAATTAAAATAATTCTAAGTAAATATAACAAAATAAGGCTATAGTCAATGAAACTACTATACCTACCTTTAGAAAATGTTAGGATTAAGGTTCATCTACCTTGTAAATCCTATGTTATATTGCATGGATTCAACATCATTAGATAGTGCCCCTAGGCACTTACGGTGTATTGGGAAAATATTTTGTAATTTTTATTCTCATTATTGTTTGTAATACATTCATAAAGGGGTGATAAGTTCCACTAGCAGCAATAAAGGTGACTTTTGGACATGAATATTTAATATTTGTTTCCCCACATGTGGACACATAGAATGGGATGGTAAAAGACAAGTGAAGTGGACAAATGAGTGATTGTTGGACTTCTTCAAGTGGGTTCTTGGAAAGAGGCAACACGCGTCTCTTGGTATTTTGTCATATGTTGCATTTAATGTAATGTTTAATTTTCAAGTTTGGGTGCCCAAGTTGGAGGGGAAGTATTGGAGCCAAAACTAGTGTCCTTTCATATTCCAAGGCAATCCAAGGGTTGAGACATTTGGAATGAAGTGCCATCTTTGGGTGCTAAATACCTCTTTATAAGTCTATATAATTAGCTCTTTGGATGTAGAAATAATGAGGAATAGTTGAATGTAGAGTTACTCTGCAGGGATAAGGATAGGTTGAGGCATAAAGAGGTTGTTCTTAGGTACACAGGTGTTGCCATGTTGGATGCAAAGAGGAGAATGAAAGTGAATGTATTGTAATCTATACATAAATCTTGTGTTATGTGATACTCTTATGTTGTTGATTTATTCCTCTTTGCTGCTATCTTATAGTGATGTTATCCTTTATTTATTGTTGTTATAAGTTCACATAAGGTGGTATTGTTAAGCACGTTACATTGGTTGATTTTTAACATCATAAAGAAGATGGATTTAATAATGGTAATTCCATATTAAGGCCACTTAATTTCAGACTTGTATATAAGTTTCAAATTTTTATATTGTTGTAGTCCAAACCTTGTATTTCATCAATTGAAGTCATAACTTGATTATTTGGATAGAGATTGAAATTTCCCAACTTAAAATCTATATTAAAGACACTGAGAGATAATTCTTGACGTGTCTATTTCACTTAAATCACAAATTTAGAAAAAATAGGTTTCTTAGAATGATATCTCTCGATATCTTTCGCATAGATTTTCTAAATATAGGTATGCTAATTATCTCCACCTCTCATTTTTTCCCTACCAATTATGTTTATCCTACTTCCTTTGATTCTTCCCATCCTCATCCCACTAGTGTTATGCCTACTCCCATCTCACTAGTGTCATGCCTACCTCTCTTCCTTTTAGTGTCATTGCAACTACTACTTATGCCCTTTCACTAGTTCTATGTTATTTCATCCTCTTTCATTATTTCACGCTCTATTTACACCCCATCACATATTTCTCATATTCCTAGCCCTAGTGTACCCCTTTCCACCTTTGATACACATCCTCAAAGGTTTGATAGAATGGAGAATAAAGTCAATGCCTTACCTAGTGGTAGCAACAAATATGTATGTATTGGAACCAAACATAGTCCACTTGCTTTTGAAATGTTTACTTATACACTATTGGTTGGATTTGTAGCTCCTAGTTTGAAAAGTGTAGAGGTAGAGGAGATCCCATGACACATTTGAAGTCCTTTAATGCTACATGTTCAAATTTGTGTATTAGGATAAGTTAGTGGCTAATTCTTTGAATCATTATATTCTCTTCCACATTGGTTTGTTCCTTCATTTTTCATATTTAACCAATGCTTTTGTGAGTCACTTTCAAGTGAATGTTGGATTGAAGGATACTATTTTAGATTTATTTTCTTTTCAACAAGGATCTAATGAGTGTATAGATGATTCTATCATAAGAGTGCTAAAATGCAACATCAAATCCTTGGTGATAAGCTTCTAAGTATATTTCTTAAGGGATTATTGCTTACTATTCAACTTAGTGTGTATCTTAATAGTAATGCTTCATTTATGAATTTATGTGCACATGTGAAATGTTGAGTTAAAGGTGTTTAGTGGAAAATGCACTTGAGTGTGAATCCTTTCATGCTCTTACTACATCTTCCTACCCTTTTAATTTTTGAAAAAAACAATTGTTCCAAAAGGGTAGTGGAAAACAATAGAAAATATCTAATTAATGATTATCGTGTTGCTATTGCTTCAAACATTTTTACTTTCATTTTTTTTAAATTACAATATTGAATGAGCCTTTGAATAATGTGTCTTAAAGTTTTCTAAGTACTAATATGATCACACTTCCACCTAACATAACATTGTAGATATTTAAAGGCATCCCAATGGGATATGTTGTCATTGTATTTTGTAATTATCATAGAGAATGAGCACAACATTCAACATTGCATAGTATTGGAACATATGATTGATAACAATATGATTCATGTTGAGGGTGTTAGTAATGGGGACACTCATTTCATTGCTAATGATCCAAATTTACAAATTTATACAAATCATTTTCTTACTTACAATCGATTTAATAATGTGGATTTGTTTGAGGACAATGAAATACATGAGCATGTTGATAATGAAAAAAACATTGGTTTACATGAATTTGAAGACAATTTTGTGGGCATGTTTAATGCCAGATGTGTTTCTTCTTCTTGTACCATTCATTGGCTACCTCTTCATATGAAGGGATTCCACATAATAGTTATTGTGGTCTTTTGCATGCTAGAGGTTATATAAATTTCAAACCATGTAAGGGCATACTTATTGATCATGCTTGCCAATATAATGTATGTGTAAAATATTTTTCATTCAATTATTATTTTACAATGCATATGCACATTCAAGGGTTTCTTTGGAAATTAATGATATTTTGATTGAGGCTATGAGATATATTATGTTTCCTTTACTAGTGGATTTGAAGGAAGTGTCAATTTTATGTCATATCATTCCTTATTTCAAGAGATTGTATTACTTGGGCATCCATGAATAGAGTAGTGTCAAGCAACAACATCAATGTCACATCATTGTATTAAATATATTTGTAAAGGCAAAATGGTTATAGTTACTAGAGATCCTTACGTGAATTTATTTGGATTAAGTCATTTTACTTTGGATATATTATGAAAATACCTAAGGAAACTCCATATAAGCATAATGATGATTTGCATGTTTTATAAAAACTCCATTAAAAAAAGCAATATCGAGAAAGCTAAGAACAAAGTTAACAATTTATAAGACCACTTGAAGCCACAAGGAAAAAAACACAATTTATTTATTTGCCTTCATATTATTAAGTAGTTCAATCATCTAGAAGACCAAAAGAATCACAATTGACAACTTACAATTCATAAACATAAGAGTTTTTTCAACGTGTGGGCTCATATCACCTTCCCAATTTGTAGGTAGATTTTGGATGAAGTTGGATGTCATTTTAATGAGTTATAAATTGGATTGAGATGCTTGAGTTATTGACTTGACCACTAATGTATATGTGGAGTATCAGGCATGTTACCTATATCATTTATATTATTTATAAATTAGATTATTGACTTAGATGTGCTAGTAGAGATTATTATACTTATTGGGATTGTACTTATTGTTATTTTATCTTAGATGTATTCATGATATTAAAAATTTTAATTAGAGAATTTATATTTATATACTTGTACTTACTTTCATACTATGAGAAATGAATATTTTATAGAAGTAAAAAATATTTATATTTTGGGTTTGATTTTGGGGGTGTTACGGATTTACTATTTTATCCTTCACCTTCACTTGTACCTTGGTTGTAGTTGTATAAGTTTTTTTTTTTTAAAAAAGGTGTAACACACCCATATTATTAGGGGTAAACGCTTTTGACCGAAGTTATGAACCAGGTACAAGAAACTACCAAACCCACAAGAAACTAGCGAGCGCAATGGCCAAACGAAGGCACAAGGCCTACGAGCACTTTGGCCCAGTGAGGCTTTGAACCCTCGTGGTCATCACTACAACCAAGTGACTTGACCACCAAACCACACCCTTATTGGCAATAGTTGTATAAGTTTTGTCCCATCTAATTTTTTTTTATTAATTTTGTGTTTTTCTTTCTGATGTACATAATTTATGGTCCTTTCAAAATCATTTTATCCTAATCAAAAAAAGATAATACAATAGTTAGATTAAAATAAAAAAATTGCATTGTTCTTTTTCTCCTCACAAAATATATAATAGTAACCTTTTACCTAATATTAGTCATTAAAATGCATAACACAAATATTACCTATGTAATAAATTTCTCTCTATCACTTCTCCCTTCACCAAACACACACAATGCAGAAATAAGCAAGATATAAACATCAAATTTTCTAATAGAATGTCGAATCCAATGAAGAACAATACTTCTTAGTAATTCTCATCTCCCACTCCTATTTTTGGTTCTCCAATTATGAACACGAGCATAAAAGAATCAACGTATCATCTTACTAACCAAAAAAACATTTTAAAAAGGTGGTCTTTAATAATTTTCCTTCTCTATACTCAAAGAATATGGTCATGTAAAAAATCTAGGGACAAGCTTCTAAAGGAAAAGAAGGTTACTTCAGAAGTTGTGGTTTATAGTTGAGCAATAAAGACTCTACATTACATTGATAAAAAAAACTTCAATGTATTTGCTGTGTGTGTTGCCTTTATTTTGCTTCAAATAGGGTCGTGGTATTGATCTTAGCAGTTAGTTGTTGTGCATGCATCCTTTTTATTATTGTTTTGAAGACTGGAATAAAACAAATCAAAGATAGATTGTCCCTTACAATCTTCTTGTTTTCCAATAAAACATGGTGATTTGTGTGCTGTACATTCATTCCTTTAATGCTGTGTAAGGCTGCGCAAGATTTGATGCTGTCTTTGATATGAATGTTGCCTTGTTTTTGTTTTTCATTAACATATGGTGTTAGTCTTGGAAATTGCTTGCTATGCATGCATCATTGGCAATTTGTGTGAAGCTCCCATCTCCCTTACGCAGGCATAGTGCTGACTTATTCATTCATAGTTTGAAGACTGAAGTAAAGAAAATCCAAGATAGCTTTGGATTGAATTTTTAATCGCAACCATCAATTTTTGGTATCATAGCAACAAGAGATTGGGCAGGGTCAGATTAGGCAAGATGCCACCTAGAAGAATGCCAATAGGAGGTGCCAGAAGGGGTGTCGATCAAGGGATTCTTGAATTGTTGCAGAACCTTATGACAAGGATGGATGCCATGGAGCACGAGGAGAGGATTACCTGCTGGAGATGTAAGTAAGAATGAAGAAGAGGATCCACCGGCCATAGAAGAGGTGGTTCACGAAGAAGAAAAAGAACTTGATGGGGTTGAAATAAGATTACTAAGAGCAGTCATGGGGATTGGAGCCAAGACAAAGATAGAGGTTCCTACCTACTCAAGAAGCCTTAGTGGAGAGGAACTCATTGATTGGATCAATGAGCTTGATAAGTACTTTGAATACGAAGAAGTGGCAGAGGAGAAACGAGTCAAGTTTGTCTATACAAGACTCAAAGGCCACACTGCTATGTGGTGGGATTATGTTTAGACAAAAAGAAGAAAGAAAAACAAGAAGAAGATAACCTCTTGGGATAGAATGGTTGCCAAACTGAAAGCTAAATTCCTCCCAGGAGACTACCAAACTAACCTATTCAAAAGGTTACAAAATCTCAAGAAGAAAGAGATGAGTGTGAAAGAATATACAAAGGAGTTCTATAAACTTCTTATCCGATCAAGCCATATTGAAGAAGATATGGAGAAGGTAGCTAGGTACCTCAATGGATTGAGATAAAGTTTGCAAGATGAATTGAGCCTTTTGTCCCCTAAAAATCTTGAGGAAGTCTATTAGTTTGCCATTAAAGCAGAGGAGAATCTTATGAGAAAGCAAAATCAACAAGGAATAGGTAGAGGAAGAGGACAACACTCAAATAGAGGACAACAACACTATCAAGGTGAAGAAGTAGGTACTTCTAGTGGACAAGCCAATTCAAAGAAGGGAGGTTTCCAAAATACAGGAGGGAGACCATTTGGAAGAGGAGGTTACCAAGGAAGAGGAAGAGGCTTTCCAGGCAAGTGTTTTAAGTGTAACAAGTATGGTCACAAATGTTGGGAGTGCTTTGAATTTCCACAAGAAGGCCACACAAGGCCTATGAGGAGTAATCAAATTGTGCTAGCAGACCAAGATAGTGTGGGATCACCTTCTCATCACTTAGAAGAACTTGAGACATGAGAGTCTTTGCTATTCAAAAGAGTACTGTTGAAGCCACCAAAGGAGAGTCAAGAACCCGTGCAAAAGAGAGCCATATTCAAGACCAATTACAAGGCTAAAGGTAAGTGTTGCAAACTTATTATTGACAATAGTAGTACTGATAATCTTGTGTCAATTGAGATGGTGGACAAACTAGGTCTTACTAGAATCAAACATCCTAATTCATATCAAGTTTCTTGGCTACAAAAGGGCATCAATTATTGGTAGATGAGCAAGCCTCACTAGAGTTTCAAATAGGAAGTTATAAGGACATTGCTATGTGTGACATTATGCCCATGGATGTTCACCATGTGCTTCTTGGTAGGCCTTAGAAATTTGACACGAGAGGCATACATGATGGAAGAAACCATACTTACACTTTTCAGAAGGATGGTCAAAAACATAGACTGCTACCTTTGAATAGAGAAGAAGTAGACAATAAGAGCAGTAGTAGCAACAGGGTTATGTTTGTGAGTGGCAAATAATTTTTGCGTGATATGAAGAAAGAAGAAGTGGGATATGCATTGGTACTCAAGCCTAAGGTTGCACTGACCTCTACTAAGTTGGATGACTTACTGAATGAGATACATGACATATTGAAAAAACATATAGATATTGCGGTAGCTGATTTTCCTAATGAGTTGCCCTTAATAAAGAGCATTAGTCACATATGGATTTGGTTCCACGGGCTAGCCTTCCAAACAAGGCTGCATATAGATTGACCCCCAAGGAAAATGAGGAGATTAGAAAGTAGGTTGAAGAGTTACTGGAAAAAGGATTGATAAGGGAGAGTCTTAGTCCTTGTGTAGTACCAACCGTCTTAGTACCCAAGAAAGAAGGTGATTGGAGAATGTGTATGGACTCCAAAGCAATTAATAAGATTACCATTAGATACAGGTTTCCTATTCCAAGGATGGATGATTTAATGGATTGTTTGAGTGGTTCTAAGTATTTTTGTAAGATAGATTTAAAAAGTGGCTACCATTAGATTAGGATCAAACTTGGGGATGAATGAAAGACAACATTTAAGACTAATGATGGTCTTTATGAATGGTTGGTTATGCCCTTTGGGCTTACAAATGCACTTAGTACTTTTTTGAGGCTTATGAATGAATTCTTAAAACCATTCCTGGGGAAGTTTGTGATATTTTATTTGGATGATATTCTAGTTTTTAATAGGTCTAAGGAGGAACACCTACAATAGTTAAGGTTGGTTATGACATAATTGCATGAGGAGAAGCTATTGATCAACCTCAAGAAGTTTACCTTTATAAAGACTAAATTAGTGTATGTCAGTTTTGTGGTATCCAAAGAGGGATTGAAGATGGAGAAGGATAAGGTTAAGGCCATTGTTGATTGGCCAACACCTAGGAGTGTTTATGAGGTAAGGAGTTTTCATGGACTTGCTAGTTTTTATAGAAATTTTATAAAAAAATTCAGTAGTATAGTTGCTCCTATACTTGACATTATAAAAGGCCACAAAAAGCAGTTTGAATGGACTCAAGAGGCTGAAAAATGTTTTAAATTTTTAAAAACGGGGGTTACTGAACAACCTATATTTGTGTTATCTGATTTTAACAAAGTATTTCTAGTGGAATGTGATGCTAGTGGCTTAGCAATAGGGGTTTTCCTATGTCAAAAAGGTAGAACAGTTGCTTATTTTAGTGAAAATTAAAAGATGCTAAGAAGAAATATTCAACTTATGACCTTGAATTTTATGCATTGGTACAATCTTTGAAGAAGTGGAGGCATTAATTGCTTCCCAAAGAGTTTGTTGTTTGCACAGATAACCATGCACTCCAGTTTATTAACAACCAACACAAGTTGAATCAAAGGCATGCAAAGTGGGTGGAGTACCTTCTGAGTTTTAATTTTGTGTTGAAACATAAGAGTTGGCAAGCAAACAAGGTTGTTGATGCATTAATTAGAAGAAGTTTTTTTTTACAGGAGATTCATGCAACCAATGTTGGGTTTGAGATCTTGAAGGAGTTATATGAAAATGATCTAGATTTTAAAGATGCATATGAAGATTGCAACAATCCTATCAATAGAGATAGAGGACCTTGGACTGATTTTATGTTGCATGAGGATTTGTTGTTCAAAGGTAACTAGTTTTGCATTCCCAGGGGGTCAATGAGAGAGAATCTCTTGAAGGAGAAGCATTGTGGTAGCTTGGAATGGTATTTTAGACAAGATAAAACTTACGTACAACTGAGTACACACTATCATTGGCCATGGATGTAGGCAGATGTGAAGAGTTATGTGGAGAGATGTAGAGTGTGTTAGCATGCAAAGGGCAACAATCAAAAAATTGGTTTGTACCAACCACTACCTGTGCCACATAAACCATGAGGTTTTGTAAGTATGGATTTTGTAGTAGGATTGCCTAGAACTCAAAGAGGCAATGATTCCATTTTCGTAGTTGTGGATAGGTTCTCAAAAAATGGTTCATTTCATTCCTTGCAAGAAGACTAGTGATGCAACAAATATAGCTAACTTGTTTTTCAAAGAAGTGGTGAGATTGCATGGTATACCTAGGAGTATAATATCTAATACACTAAGTTTGTAGGTCACTTTTGGAGAACAGTTTGGAAGAATCTAGGAACACACCTCAGTTTCAGCTCAGCTTACCATCCACAAAAGGATGGTCAAACATAAGTAGTCAACAAAAGTTTGGGTAATATGTTGAGATGTCTTGTTGGAAACACTCCTGGTAACTGGGATATGGCTTTAGCACATGCTGAGTTTGCATATAATGATTCTCCAAATAGGAGTACAGGTTTGAGCCCATTCTATATTGTTTATGGTATGCATCCAAGGGGTGTATTTGAACTTAGAAATCTTGGGAATTTAGAGAGGATAAGTGCAAATGGAGAGGACTTCACCAAAGTTATTCATGACCTTCATGAAGAGGTCAGATTGCAGATGGAAGGAAGAAACCAATAGTATAAGTAGTATGTTGATAAGAAGAGAAGTACATTTTCAGGTTGGTGATCTTGTTTTGGTTCATCTCAGGAAGGAGATATTTCCAAAAGGGGAATACAACAAACTGAAAATGGAGAAGATAGATCCTTGTAAGGTTCTCAAAAAGTTTCCCACCAATTCTTACAAGATAGACCTTCCTTCCAATATGGGTATCTCACCCATATTCAATGTGGTTGGTCTCTATCCCTACAAAGGTGAGGAAATGGATGGAACAATAGATACAAAGTTGATTCCAAGTTGGGAACAACAAGTGACCAAGTCGGCTTTGATTGGCATTGAATGTATCTTTGGCCTTCTCTACTTGACCTTCAAAAATGGGTTGTGGATTCTTGGAGGCCTCTTGTTGAGGGAAATAATAAGCACTTCCCTTGTGTAAAAGGTTTCTTCATTACTTATTTTGCCTCTTCAAAGGATTTTTGGTGCTTGATGGTAAGCTTTGGTCTTGGGGAGAGAACTCTCTATGAAACCTTGGTCAAGTTCCTTTAACCCCTCACTAAGCCTCTAAATGTGCATTTGATGTGGGTTAGACTTTTGAATCTCCCTCTTCAATTTTGGGAGTTTTCATGCTATAAGGCCATAGGTAATTTTATTGGATACTTATTCAAGGTTGGTGATGCCACTTCCTACATAGGGCATTCTACTTTTTCTTGTATTTTGGTGGACATTGACATCTCCAAGCCTCTTCATGGGGATGTGGTTTTGATGGTGGGGGATGGGCCTTGGATTGAATTTCTTGACTATGAGGGTCTCCTTTTCAAATATTGATGATGCTTTACCATTGGTCACCTAGTTACCAATTGTCCTCTATCTTGATGTAGGGGCAGTACTTGGTGGAAGAATGCCAATTAAGATCACTTGACTATTGATGCAACTGATTCCTTGTGGATGGATCCCCTTAGGATGAAAAGTAATCTCTAGAGAATGATTCTTTAACTTTTGATGTGGATCTAATGCACCCTTCTCCTTTGGCTCCTTTGGATCCCATTAGATAACCTCCTACTTCAATCTCACAACCTACTTTTCCTTTTCCATTGGATCAACTCTAGATTACTCATGTGGTGGAGGGTCACATTTTTCCTCATCGACCTATTACTTCTACTGTGCACTATGATGGTATCTCAATGGGGGAGTCCCCCTTGTTGAACACACAAAATACTGAGAGGGGGGGTGAATCAGTATTCACTAAAACTCATTAACTTTTTCAATTCAAACATCCATTCAAATCATCATATTTAACTTGCAGTAAAGGACATGAACACATAAAGCATACATCACATCAAAGAACAAAAGAACACCAGATTTACATGGAAAACCCTTGAAAGGGAAAAACCACAATATATTATAACCAATTACAATGTTTGATACAGAATGGTGCTCACTGTCCAAAAAAAAGAGAATGGCTCACTACCGATGGCTCACTGCCAAGGGCTCACTACCCAGAATAGATAAAGATAGAAGAAATGGTGGCTCACTGCCAAAATGAACTGGTAAAAATGCATCCACAACATGCTGAAGATACAGTTCCAATTAAGCTCTAAAAACATACTTAACAAACTTCATACTTCACCACTACACCTTTCGCACTTCACACTACATTAGATCTCGCACACTCACTCTGCACTCACACCCACATCACATCTCATGCTTCACACAATGAATCAACCTTGTATATATATTGCAACCAACCAAAACATCAATTATGTCGGCCTAATTAGATGAAATGTGCACCACATAACCTGTCGGCTCCAAACACTAGCACACTTGTTGCGAAACAAACCAAAATGTTTATAATGTCAAAATAGGTCGGCATGACCCATAATCACTCCCATAAATCCACTCCTTGCATACTAAAAACTCTCTAATGTGGCAATGCATGTAGTTGTAACTTGCCTATGAATTGAATTAATAGCTCAAAACAAAACAAAATATGCAAAAGAGTAATCAAAGTTTTGATTGTATTTATATCAATCCATATTTGGCGAACTCCACAGGATCTGCAAATGGTATAGTAATAATTTGGTGAATCTTACATGATTATAAAATGATACATATAAATGTTGCATGAAATGGACCTTGATAAAACACATACGTTGTAATTTTCAAGGTGGTTATGGACTTAGGATTAGCATGGAGTTATAATGGTATTGATGAAATGGGTCCTCATCCATAGTGAACTTTTAATGGTATTGGTGAAATGAGTCCTCATACATGGTGAACTTTTAATGGTATTGGCGAATATGTGGGTAGATTAATACATGCATCCAAAATTCCAAGTGAATCACCATTGAAAACACAGTTTACTATAGCAAAAATATTAATTACAAATGCCTCATAAAATAAATTGATGGCGAATTGAAATGCATTAGACTAACAATTTGTAAAATCTGAGCAATTTGCCCCCTTCTAGTTACAATATATTTACCAAATTCAAATTTGCAAATATGAGCTATTCGCAAATGGAAAAATCGCTAGCAATAATTTCAAAGTCAAAATGCAATCAAAATGCAACTCCAATGTTGAGAGAGCACTTGATTGAGGAGACATGCTTTACTAAAAGAAAAAGTGATTTTTTTGTTAGAGAAGTTGGCTATGGCATGAGGTCAAGGGCACACCTCTATGAAGGAAATGGCCTTTTACATTTTCAAGTGCACATTGGATTGTCATAAGGATTAATTCTCACTAATAAGGGCACACCTATATGAGGAGGATTGACTTTAATTTTTCAGAAGACAAAATTGCATTATCAAGTGCACACTTGATAAGGGGAAGCTGAAATCTAATTCAAGATCAAGAATTTTGCATAAGGATAATAGTGAAGTGCACACCTTAAAAAAATCAATTTCAAAGTGTAAAATCATATGCACAAGTGCACACCTAGAAAGGGTAAAATCCCAAGTTCCAATTTCCATTGTCAAATGTTTGTGGGAGTATGAAGTGCATGCTTGAAAAAGGGGGATGAAAATTCTCAAAAATATAGAAGGCTAATGCAAAGGTGTGCATGGTTTTCATTAAAAAAATTGTAAGGTGTGTGTGTGTGTGAACTAAAGGTGTGCACTTGAGAGAGGCTAGCACCACGTTTCAAATCCATTTACAAATGTGTGTCTAATCCTAAAATGCACAATTGAAAGAGTTGAGAATTAAAAGTTCAAACTCAAAATAGAAGAGTGTGCTGAAAGAGGTGAAGTTCAAGTTTGAATTCTTATTCATAGGTGTGTACTTAGTGATAAAGTGTTCCCCTTATCAAGGGATATTTCAAATTTTTTTAAAATGTTTTAACTTATGTTTATAGGTGTGCACTTGGTGATGAAGTGTGTGCCTATACAAAGGAAATTAGAAGTGCAAGTTCAAAGTCTATTCTATAGTGTATTGGCATGATTGTAAGGTAGAAGTGTGTGTCTATCAAAGGGATTCAAACTCATTTAGAAAATGATTTAACATATAGACAGACATGCACACCTCAATAAGTAATTTCAAAATTTAGAATCATTCATGCATAAGTACACACATGGGAGGGGTGAAATTTAAAGAATTGCATTCTTTGTTCAAATATACACTCAATAAGGGAAATTAAAATGCTTTTGCACATGGATAAGTGATTGTTCAATCATGGATAAAATTTAAAGAGCATGTCAAAGGTGTACTTGACAAGGAAGATTGTATTTGAACTCAAGAAAATGACATTGATAAGGGCATACTTGTCTTAGGGATAAAAGTAAATGTACTAAGATAGAATCAATAGGTTGTGAGTAACAAGATTGAAGACAAAAAATATAGTAGTGCAAGTAGCAAACTTTGACATAACAAGTCACAATATATTGGCAACAAATTAATTTGATTTTTCATCAAATTCAACAAATTTTCAAGGACTAATTGGTTGTGTGATTATATCACTAGCTAATGTTTTATCTTCTATGATAGTTCTATTTAGAATTTGAGGTTGTCAAGGACACTCCATATAGGGTTTTTAACCTAATTTCTAAATATCTATCCTTAAACCCTAGTCACCACTCTTCTTCATAACTAAATAAGATTAGCAAAAATGATTATTAGTGTAAAGACAAATTTGAGGAAGTATTTCTTCAAGATATTTGGTTTATTTTATATCGTTTTGATTGTTTCCCTTTGTCATATCAAGGAGAAGAATAGTAAGAAGTTGTCATTCTTCATCTAGAGGATTTCAAGGTCCATTGTGTAGCATACATCAAAGAAGATTGTTTTAGAAGTTTTCCATAAAAAAGGTTGCAAAGACTAGAGGTTTCAAAATTCTAAAGGTTGCAAAATTTTGGTAAAGATCCAATGTAAAAACAACAAAAAAGAGTTTTTATATTTAGGCTCTAGAGCATTTTAGAAGTTCCACCATGAAAGTTTTATTAGAATCGAGCTACCTATCCAAAAGTCTATTTTTAGCTTGTAGTTATTGAGTTATTTTTAGCCATCACCATTTTAAAGAAAATAGCATCTTCTAAAAGATATATTTAACCAATTATTTTTAACCAACACTATTTTTAGTCATCTCTAATTAATCCTTAATGTGTTATTTCTATATCATCTAATTTTTAAAAGAATTTGTTTAGATTGTTTAGTTATACAAGGGCAAGAGATGTGAGCTTGTAATGTTAATTTGTAATAATTTTTTACTCTCAATATAATTGGAGATTGCATGGTTTTAAAATTCACATTAGTGCATGGAATTTTATATAAAGCATGCATTACATGCAAGTACTTTTTCTTAAGTTAAAAGCCATAATTAATATTAGTGAGAATAGATTTCCATGCATAGTTTATTAAACATTATAAATATCATTTGCATTTAGTTTTTTAATGATAATTTCTCTGTTTATTCATTCTTGAAATTGTTGTTGAATCATTCTGTTGTCTTGTGAGTTTATGAGTCAAACGTTACTTAATAATTATTGAGAGTTTTTTATTACAATGATTATTAAGCTGGGTTTCAAGGCTTTGTATTTATTTCACGTGTTAAGTTGTAATATCTTGTTTGTTTGTATAGATGAGGTAAATTGAATTATTTTTAACATTGCAATTTTTTTAGAAGTGTAATCATTGTAGCTTTATATGCGTTTTCCTTCAAATTTACCAATTTTTTTGTTGTGTAAACTTATCCAATCCTTATGTGTAGTTACACTACCCAAATCTCTAAGTTTTGTTGGACATCATAAAAATATAATCACAGGGCTTTCTTCCAATCAAAAAGCATAATTTTTTTTTACCTTGAGTACAAAGGCGTACTAATATTTTGTTCTAAGTGGATAAAAAAAGAGACACCTTTAGTTTTATTTAGCAAAACACTATACATATTGTAAATAACAAGTTCATAATGTTGAAATTAAGCTATTTCTTTTGTTTATAGAGAGCTTCCCTTTCTAAAGAGTTGTTATATTACACATCTATTCTATTGTGTCACATCTCAATAAAAGGTACAAATTAAAATGCTAACACAAATCTAAAAAAAAGATAAATCATGAAAATTTTGAAAAACCCTAATTAAAGAAGATAAAACTCTAAGGCCAAAACCTAAGGGGTGTAAAATATGTAAAGTTCGCTAGTAAAAAAATTAAGGCCACTCTAGTTCCTCTTTAAACAAATTAGCCTATGATAATTAATCAAAGCACAATGACAATCAAAATAAACATTTTATTTAAGGGTAAACAGGTTTTGATGGACTCCTAAAATCCATTTAAATCAAAATGTTAGTAAAATAATTGCTAACCACAAGCAAAACACCAAACAATTGGACTAGGTTTTCAAAGGACCTGCAACCTTGTACAATCTATCCAAACTACACAATGCCATTTCCTTTGCTTGCAATCTGCACACTCTTAACCCAGGGATAAGATTTTAAACTAGAGTTAGGAAGACCTCTCTTTCCTCTTTGAACAACCGTCGAAGACACACTATTTTCAAGTTCCTATGATCAAGGAGAGAGGAGGGAGTCCTCAAATGTCATCTCAATTAGAGTCTCCTCACGTGATGAGAAAGAAGGTCTAACCAAAGATATCATATGTTGTATTGAATCTGCATACTAGGCAAGAGCATGAGTCTTCACATAGTTTGCTATGATGGAGAAGCCATAACATGGGACAACAAAACCACCTAGGTCATACAACCCCAAGGGAAGCTACCATAGGAGAAGCATGATCCACCATCAAGGAGACAAGACAAGGATCCTCATCCACCAAAGAGAAGGATAATATAAGTATTCATGTTCAAATGATAACAGAGGGCATACCTTCACCAAGTAGTTGAACCCATAGTCCTATAGCAAGAGCAAGGACACTTAGAAGCAAGATGTCCAATAGTGAAGCATCGTCTACATTGAAACAATATGCTCTCATAATCAATAAGCTAAATCCACTAAATATCAACAATCAAGACAACATCCCCATGAAGAGCCTTGGAAATATCAATGTCCAAGATAAAACCCCACTGAGCGAGCCCCCTTATCCATATCTTTGGTGGATAGATAGTTTGGATAAGGGAATGAGAGAGGGGAGCCAATGGGAGAGGGGAGGAGAGAGCACTCATCTGATTGCTTGTTGTTAGATCCACACTACTAACTATAAACTATAACAATAGCCAGTCACATGAGATGGGAATGTCCCGACTAGCCCCCCCACACAGGAATAAGAGAGGGTGAAGTCGGAAGTTGGACCCCCTACCTATATAACTAGCCCAATTGTAGTTGTTGTCCCTCTAAAGTGAAGTCCCTAATGACATGTCCTCCCTTGCCCTAGTTGATATAGGTAGGACCCACTTAAGGTTTTACTCGAGTCACCTACCAAATTATAGAAGAGTAGAGCACCTACCTACCTTTTTTAAAACCTGAACCAAAAGCTCGACCCCATGGGAAAAAGTATAACAGTCGATATTAGACATAGAATCCACCTTCAATAAAACAACCAATAGCATTGCTAATATCTTCAAAATTAGAATCATCCCAAAAATGGAGAGAGAAGTTTAGAAACCTCACCCAAATTGGCATAATATTGAGAAATTCCATCATAAGGTTGAAAGAAAGAAACTATGGTTTGAGAGAGAGAGAGAGGGAATGTTTTCCCCACATCCACAACCCATTATTCAACACCACCTTCAAATCCTCCAAAGACTAAAATCCTACAATAAAGAAGCCCCTACCACAAGGATACAACTCAATTGGGCCACCAATAAGAGGCCTCCAAGACTCCAAAACACATTTATGTAGGTCCAAGAGATAAGGCAAAAAAGTCATTAAATTTACAAATCAAATCTCAACGAGCATAAAAATATGATATCAATCACCTCTTGCCCACAAACCACAAGGGAAGAATGTGAGCAAGAAAGGGGCCAAAATTTTCCACGCTAGGAGAGGCAAGAAGAACCAAGAGCCTAAACCAACCATAGCCCCAAGGGACCAAGCAAGAATTGCCCCATCCATGCTAGTAGCCACCAAAACAAAGCCTAAAGCCACAACCTTGCCATAGACATGACCAAAAAGCAAACAAAGGGATCAAGGTTGAGTACGTTGATAGTATTCTCACAACCACCAAAACCATTGCCAAATGAAGGTCAATCATTCAAACCATACACAAGCCCCATAATGGAACCATTCATAGTGTTGTGAACAGGTGCCACATGAGCAAAGGGGTCCATGAAAAAGATAACATAGGAAAATTGAGCAAAATTGTTTCTACAATGAGCAAGAAAGCCATGTTTCAAACAACATTGTAAATTGATAACGAAAATAAACATTAAATCATATATGAAATTGAAATAATTAAATGTGATGGGTCGAGGGGCCTAGCTTGATTGGCTAAAGCATCTTGTTGCAGGCAAGATGTCACAAGGTGTAGTCTCCCCCCATCCCCGTGGTACCTAGTGGAACCCTAAATTTTTTTATGGTCCCTTCAATTCCATGGTCACATCTCTGATTGCTCATATTTTGTTGCCATTGGGGTCTACGGTTTAAGACTTTATTTACATTTGCATCCTTGGTTATCCTTCGGCTTATGTCTTCTCATTGACTGGCTGCATCAGGTAACCAGTTACTTAAGTGACATTTTATGGCCTTCGCTATCATTGTTTTAACTAGCCCCAACACCTTGGTCACCCGTAGAGCCTAGGAGGTCCCTTGTTTAAGAACAACTTATGTCCATGTGCCTTTTAGCAATACATAAGTCTACTGCTGGCAGTTTATCACTCATCGCGTGTTCTTGTGAGACTGCCCATGTCCATCCCATGACGAGCGATGCACATTCTTTCTGACCACCCCAACTTCATCATCCATTGCATGTTATATCCTCACCATTGGAAGGTAACCCACGATGAGCGATGCGGTTGAGTATTTAACCCATCGCTCGCCCTAGCAATCGTTGGTTATTTTATGCATTCTAACGATGAACCCGCGACCACCGATCGGTGAGTTTCTCCCCATCGCGCGGGATCAAAGCATCGTCAGTTGGGGCCGCCTAAAAGAGAATGGGCGAGCAATGAGCTATGTAAATGAAGATCTCTAGCTAGGATCCTTCTGCAATTCAAATCAACGGTCGATATCTCATCGCTGGCTTCTCGGCCATTGCTTGATGAGGTCCCAAAGTTGAATTGGAAGGCGCGATGGGCGATGTGATTTGGTTTATGGCCAATATCTTCTCGCGATCAGGATTAGCGACGAGCAAGTTGAGGATGATGGAGTCCAAATATGGATGAGTATGTGGCAATTTTAAAGCACATCATTGTTGTTTCTAAGTATGGGCATGATGGAGATCTAGCATGCAACGATTGATTTTTTGCTCACACAAGCGAGCCAAGGTGGCCATTAAATGCAACTCTCCTCTAATTCCCTTATTTAATGAGGATTGTCTGCAATTTATTTGATCAATTGCAATTATCAAGGTACAAAAATGATTGTTGTAGGTGTTGGACGAGCGAATTCTGAGTTTTGAACGAAGTATTGCAGAGGTGGTTGTGTGATACGTGAGTGTAAATGCATGATTGTAGTAGTGTTGCTATAGCTCAGTAGTTTTCTGTGTCGTCTTATCGTCTAGTTGTGGCTAGTGTTTTTCTTGCAAAATTGGCTCTGGTTAGTATTGCATTTTGGGAAAATGATTGAGCCTAGTACTCCAGTCACACCAATTAGAAGGTCAAGGAGGTTGAGTTTGCAGGAACCTCTGGTATATGTGCTTGTTGCTAAACCTAGTATAATGGAAGTTCCAACTATTCCAAAAGGCAAGAGTGTTCAAAGGAAGTTTGAGAAAATTATTGTCAAGAGTACTTACAATCTTAGAAATAGGGTTGGTTCAAAAGAATTAGTCAAGTCTAAAGGAAAAGGGCCTGTTGAATTTGCGAAAGAATTAACGAGGCCATGTAAGGGTCCTCGGGTTTGTTCAGGGAAGCCCAATATTCTTGTTGTGATTTCTGATAGTTCTTCAAGTGAGGAAGGAGGAGCAGACTCTAATTTTGGCCATTGTCCTATTTCCCTTGTGCCCTATGATGACTCAGATGATGAGGTGATTGTTGCAACTCCAATTTATGTCCTGAAACTAGGTGAAGGTGTCTATTCCGCTGCTAACAAGGCTGGGTAGCACTCGTGTTCTTCTGCTAAATGGTGTGTGGTCTTTTGGACGTTTGTGGTGATTCAACCTCTTTGTGGCTTGTTCGTTGGTTTGCTCTATTGGTATTGATGGTGACTTCCCCGGTATTGGTGAATGAGTTGATTTTTTATAACCCCTTTTGGAAGGCTTGCGTGGACTACTCCGACCAATTGCTTGGCGCTCTTTTTGCCTTTTTGCTTTCCCGTGGTATATAAATGATTAAATGTAACGATTCAAGAACCGACCCAAATGAAATGAAATTAATCTTGAAATAATTATGAAATGTAACTGTAATGAGCTTGATGCTTGTTGCTCCCTTGATTTATAAAAGGGATTTCAAGGCTCATTACATGGGTCAAAATTTTGAGTCTAGTATGGTCTAGGTAGGTTTTAAGTGCAAAAAAACAAAGGTAATGCAGAAGGTTTGATGAATCTACTGGTTAATAGTCTTGGGTATAGGTCTTGTATATAATAGTCTTAAATATTTATACATGAATGACTGATATCGAAACAAACACTCTCCTTTGTACACTTTCGCAGATTATAAATGAAATTATCAAGGATCTTTTTCGTTTTTCATCAATGGTTTAATTGAATGTATGGCTATGTTTCTTTGCTTTAGCTCAAAGGGTTAATTCAATGCTTGAGGAGAGCTATAGGTCTGCAAGAATTTGCAAAGGATTTGATAAGAAGTCATGTTTTGGATATTGTGAGTTTTTGTATTGCAAGGCATTACAAAAATAGTCCATCTACTTCAGAATTAAATAATTTGTGTATTACTGAGTATTTCATATTTGACCCCATTTACCCGATTGATAAGGTACTGGCCTGTTTGTCGAGAACTCATGCAATCAAATAAATAGCAATATACCTAGCCATAGGCTCAAAACAAGAACAATACTTATTAAAATCATGTCAATTCTAAAATGTAAGTTTGAAATACATCCTCGTTCCTAGCAAATGAACAATAATTTGCTCAAAGATCAGCAAAATCCTTAGTGAATTTTGTTTATTTGCCTGTAATAGGAACTCATCTGTGAAGAAGTGTTCTCCATTTTAATAAATTAGAATGAACACAATCGGGAAATACCCTCCCTGGTCCCACATAACCTAAAGTGCAGGAGTAAAGACCTCAAAATTCTTTACTCGTGTTGGCCACAAGCTTTGAAGATTCTTGAGAATAAGAGCTAGCTACCCATTAGAGGATTTTAAAGCTCTGCTAGAAAAAACACCAACAGTACCATAGGGCATATGTTGCGCTAACATCACCAATCATGTGAAAAAAATTTACCAGGCACATTGCAATTTATAGGGGGTTACCCGATTCCTGTAGTCTAAATAAAAAAATAATGATAATTAAACATGATATTCAGCTCAATAATCGATGATTAAAAATTGTGCCAAATGTTAGGAACCAACTCACCAACGTTTTAGATTTTTTTAGGTTGACTCAAACAAAGATCTATGATTCTACAGATTGATTGTTCTTCACATTGGTTGACCTCTATGATGCATGTCTACTCTCTATGTTCATAGTCCTAATCTTCAATGCAAACCTAAACTAACAAGTGATGATATAATGTTAATTCACTCACTTTAATTTATGAATTTGAAGAATTTGTTGGATTGTGAGGGTCATGTTCTAAGTCAAAGCCTTGGCATACCTGCTTTACAGCTCTAAGAAAAAGGATAAAAAATAGCAAGCATGCATGCAACAAATCTAGGATGTTCCATGAATAATCCTATGATAAATGTTGCTAGAATGCTTTTATGAATATTTTATTGACAAATCCCTAGTGTGCTCCTTAATAACTCTTAGATGACTTCAAATAAATAAGTGAATTTCTTAAATACAACCACCAAGCAGACAAATCAATATAATGTGGGCTTAATTGGCTCACAATGTCTAGTGAAAAGATTAACAAAGCAGGAATTTGAATTTTAAATTTTAAAATGAGTTCAAATTTGCACCAATGGAAGTAACTTAGGTCAAGTTCATACTCGTGGATCTTATCCAAGGTGGGAAATAATGGGACTAGGGATTAGGAATGCAAATCTAGGGATTTGTGATGGAAGTAATACAAATATAGGATGTCATGAGCTAATTTCATGCACATTGTTACATTTACAACACTATAAAATAAGGCCAAAAACATAAGAGAAAAGGGCATGGGTATGCATTTTTCACCATTACACAATAATAACATTATAATAAAAATACAATGAAACATCATGATTCAATGTCATGCATTGTTGTGTTCTCGTACACTAGTCAAGATTTAATTTCTTCTTCACCATCTCCTTGGATTTTTTTTCTATGTGCTTATAGAGAGTAAAACAAAAATAAAACATGAAAATTTGTAATCTACTTATCCTCTTGAAATGCTTGCAAGTATTTTCTTGTTGAGAGAGGGTGTTCTTCCCAGCTGAATATCTGAACCTTTCCACACAACAGTTTTCAGACTTTTTCCTCTTGAAATGCTTGCGAGGATTTTTCTTGTAGAGAAAGGATGCTCTTACCAGCTGAAAACCTACACCTTGTCTCCTCAAATCAGTTCTCAGATTCTTTGTTTTTGTAGTTATGGCTTTGCTTACTAAGTCCTGTATTCTGAAATCAGGAAAAAAAAATCTAAAATTCATGATTCTAGAAAAGAAAATGGGAAGTCTCGCTCAAAATAAAGCGCTCACATGCACACGTAACGTTAACATATGTAAAAAAATTCATTGGGGATTGGTTTGTCGAAAAATGAAATTTACATAATAATAATAAATGTCCAGATAGAATCATATAATAATAATATAAGGTTAGATTTTATCTAGTAAAACAAAACAAAATTATGCTTTTTGTTTTGTTGGCCTCTGCAAGATGATGGAAATGTTAGCTGTGCTAGAAATGTGACTTTTTTTTTCCAAGTAGAAGCACATACCCCCAATCAAAACAGGAAACATTTCAAACCTGGATAATAAGAGAGAAACAAAGAATTGTAAATCAATTGCAGAGTAAATAAACATCTTATATTCCAGGTAAGTACAACTAATTGTGAACATAGAAAACTCGCTCACCTAGACCCATTCCCAGGCCAACTCAGGCTCTAAAAATATATGAAGACATATCCGAAAATGAAATAGATCTTATCCCATGTCCAATGGTGAAAATGTGAGAAAAATTCAGGGAACACTACACAACAGCTAACGCATTTTCTCACCCCAGACCTCTTATGAGCTTCTACCCTGCTTAACAAATTAAAAAATATTAGAAAAGGGACATTTTTTTTCCATTTTATGTCTTGGTAGTTTTATTGATGGTTGAGTCTCTGGGCCAAGACTCCTTAAAATCTGATGAAATTGTGGCAAGTTTTATGGACTGGAGACCTTTGGGCTCTTTAGGCCCACTTTGGAGCTTGGACCTGGGAGTCCTTTAGGACTCTGGGAGTTGGCTGTGACTAGGACTGGATAGATAGCTTTAAAAATTGACAGTACAAGAAAAGAATGATCATAACCTGTGCCCTATGTTGCCTTGAGAGTTAAAATGCACTTATAGAACAGAAATTTATTTATTATAAGCAGACCATGTATCAGAAAAGATAAATCAAATATCATCCATACAGGATAAAACCGACAGTCCACAATGAAACCCAGGAGATTACAATATCAAAATAATTTATGCATTCTGCAAGACAAATGAATTATCAATTGTTAACAGCTAATAAAGCTTGTCAAACGAATCATCTCAATAAACATTCTCTTTCAAATTGAGAACTTTCTGGTTTGTGATAAATCGGAGTGGAGATACTATCCATCTTCGGCATTATCAATGTCAACAAACGAGCCAAGATTGACACACTGATCATTTCTAGCACAAAACTTAAAATCTAGAAGCCAAGTATTGATGGCTACTTTATGGACAACAAACAAGAGCCTCTAAATTGCTTGTAAGGAGTCAGTGCTAACTAGGGTATATGAAAATGCAATATAGCCAGTTCCTTATTGGAGCCACTGCAATCCACAGTTAATTGATGGTTTGAAAATTGAAAATCCTGTACTTGTTCCACATGCAAACATCCTCTATATAAAACTTGGCATTTGTACATCTGCCATGCTCTTTTCACAGCAAAAAATAACGTGTCAACGTTCCTGCAGAAATAGCTATTCAAACATTAGAATAAACATATGCTACAAAGTGAATAGCAGACAACTAGAATTGATTTGCAAAACAGAAGCAAAAGCATTGAAATTAACATGCACAGGATAAGCTGTAATTGTCAACAAAGAAGTAAAATGACATACCGGACTGCTAAGTAGTTCAACAGCTAGAGTTACATCTCCATTTGCTGCAACCAGTGCAACCTCTGCCTTACTCTGTCCAAATGAAAATTCATGATGGCAACAATAGCTAATCATTAGGAGGGTTACCAATCACATTTCACACTTTAACATGCTGTCAATGTTGCAATGCTAGTTATATTATTCTAAAACACTCAACTAAGGTATGCATCTGAAATGAAAGCATAGAGAAAAATGAATATTTCAAAATACTACATGCAATCCATGACATTAATGTTTCAAAGGATGATAAATAATTACATGTAACAAATACTTATGAAACAAATATTAATATGTTAAATTTCAAAAAAAAATGGAGGGTGTGGATTCTAAATTCAGCTTCAACTAATGCTAGCAATTGCCCAATAGGTGTAGACCATGAAAAATATTTTCAAGTATCATATTTTTCTGATGCTATGCCCTTAATCTAATAGTGTGCATAGGGTTATGAGTAGTTGACTTGTGGCTACCTTAACTCTTAAATTAGTTATATGATCATTATTATATTCTTATTTAGCTTATTAGGTTGCCTAGGTGTTATATTTAGGCATCTAAGTCATCCTGGGTGACATACAAGGCATAAGTATATATAGAAGCTACTGGTTTATTATCATCATATTGCAAATTGTGTTCTTAGTGGAGATATTTGGAGGTTTGCCCCCTCCAAGTGGTGTATTACTCTCAAGTATTATCAAGTATTTGCAGCATTTTTCCTATTATATTCTTCTCTTGTGCAAGTTGTTTCATTGTAAGTGGTATCAAAGCATGCTCTTGGCACCGTGAAGGCAAAAAACAAAAAAAAAAAATTGATTTTGGTCTTTTTGGGAAAGGCATATCTCTTTCATTTTGGAGATTTTTTTCTCGATTTTTTAAGGTTTCCAAGGTCATATTGAAGCTACTATAGTATAAACTTGTGGTCATTTGGAGCAGAATTCAAAGCACTATTGCAAAATTAGAGTTTCTACTAAATTTACTCCCAATGCTACAAATCAGACTTTTTCTTAGAGATTTTTTCAGTGAGGGGAGAGCTAGGCCCAAGTAAATTGTAGTAAAAATTTTAGATCATTTCGATTTCTTTTGTATAATTTATTGTAAAAAATATTTTTCTCCATGATGATAGGGGCTTCAACAAGAGGCAAAAGAAGGCATCTAGTCACCCCTAGAAAGAATCCTGACAAAGAGGATCTAGTGGGAGATGAGAGAGATACATAACCAAGGATGAAACCAACAAAATGAAGGCATAAATTTTGTCAAAGATGAATGAGAAGATAGGAAATCTCAGAGATGATTGGACAAATAGTTTCTTGCCAAAGTTCTAGCGATTCCAAACATAGGGAGCCACACGACAAGATAGGAGATGAAGATGAGTATCCTAAGGGGAATGATGCTTTGGGATTTGAATCGAATCAAAAGATGGGTCGTCACCTGAGTAAGTCTATGGCTAGGAATTTCATGCCAAAGATGGATACACAGAAGATCAATGGTAAGGACCCAACCAATTAACTTTGCCAAATGCAGCAATCCTTTGAGCTTCATCATGTTCCATGTCAACAAAAAGTTGCAATGGCATCCTTATGCTTGAAACCAAACCAATTCATTTGGTATTGATGGCTATGTGAAGAGAAGAAAATGAAGGGATGTGTTGTCAGATGAATAGTTGGAAAACTTTGACTCGGCAAAAACTTGGGAGACCCAAAATTTGTAACTCGAGAAAAGCAAAAAACTCGGCAACTTCAAAAATTGTTTAAATTTCTTTAAAAACACACTTTTTTACAAAATTCAATGACAAAAATGCATCCAATGAGTCCAAAAATGAATATAAAGGTGTTTTCAATTAAATTTCATCAATTTGAATATAAATTGAATACAAAATCGCATCATGTGGAATCCTAATACAATAGTTAGCTAACAACTATTATGAATTTATGAATTTATTATGAAAATCATTATCATAATTCATAAATTGCATATTACAACATTTTACACCTGCCTCATCAATGTCATCCACTAACAATCCAGTAGTTCCTTTTACTATAGCCACATTCTCCATTGCATACATATCAAAATCAAGAATCTTGTCTGTAATAAACAATGAGGGGTCCTCATACCACCTTGTCCAATCGCTATAAGGATCAACGTCATCCAAATTAATGACCTATGATTTGTCCTCTACCTTTCTTGTGCGAAGCTTGATGATGTTTATGGCAGTGTCGGTCACATCTTCCAGCCCAGATCGCATAAAGAGAGCAATTAAATTGTAGCCTATCGGCTATTTAATTGTTGAGAACGATTTTATGATTGGCCACGTCATTTGATAAATGATGGTTAATATTTAATTAATGTGAAATGGCACGATTATCTTAGAGGCGTGATTTTTTATGGAGGCCGACTTCTTGTTTGTAAAAGATATGCCTCTTGGATGAGGCCGACATGTTGTTTTTGGAGAGTCACGTCTCTCCCTTCACCTTGTATTTATACACCTTGGTTGTACTTCATTTGACATCGAATCATTCCATTCTTCATCTCAAGTACGAGTTCTTCATCAAAGGCAGATCGACACAGTAGAAGGCTGAGATCTCATTAGCGAATTACATTATTGTGTTTCTGTGTTGCATCATACTTTGGTGCTTATATTCAAGCCTTCATATCGGCCTCTTGTAAGGAGATAATTGTTGTTGAGATTCAATATATAAGTGATATATTGTTGCTAGGTTTTTCTCCCTCAAGTGGAGGGTTTTCCCAGGGTATTTGCTGAGTCATTGTGTTGATTTTTGAATTAATTTTCTGTGCATTACATCTGATCATAAAAATAGCATGGTATCAGAGCGGGTTTGAAGAAGATCTTGATCAGATTCTTATTACAGCGATACTCTTTATCCTCTTTCTCATTGTTGATTACTTCTATCTCTTTGTCAAGATGGTGAACGGTCTTAAGATTGAGGATAGACTCAAGGGAGCATCAAATTTCACATTATGGAGATTCAAAATTATGCTCACCTTAGAAGAAAATGAATTGGTTGAGTTTGTGGAGAGCAAAGTTCCTGAACCCACGGATGAGGAAGAGAAAGTTCAATGGAGGAAGAAAGATATCAAGGCGAAGAAGATGTTAGTTGATTCCGTGAAGGATCATATTGTTCCTATTGTCTCCAAGTTGAAGACGCAAGAGAGATGTTCAAAACCTTGGAGGAGATGTACGAAATCAACAACACAAGCCGGGCTCTTGCACTGAAGCAACAACTCCATCATGTGAAGATGGCGAAAGGATAAACGGTTATTGCTTACTTCATGAAGATTTCGGAATTGAGAGATCAGCTCTCAACTATTGGTCATGTGGTTGATGACAAGGACTTGACCATGCTTGCTCTTAATGGTCTTCCTTCATCTTGGGAGTCCTACATTCAAGGAATCAATGCAAGATCGAAACTTCCTAAGTTTGATTGATTGAGGGCGGATTGCATCCAAGAGGAGTCTAGGTTGGCTGCTGGAGGAAATGGTCAAAGCTCTACTAATGAAGACATTCATGTTCTCGCCTCTCAATCCTCGAAGAAGAAAGGCAAAGATGGGAAGAAAGGATATTTCAAGAGGAATAGAGATAAAGGAACTGATGGTGCTCTCGCATTCAAGAAGAAGAGGGACCTCTCCAAAGTCCAATGCTTTAGATGTGACAAGTATGGTCACTTTGCTAAGGATTGTCCAAACCAGGCCTAAGCAGCAGGCTACCATTGCAGATGTTGATGAAGTCTCTCCGCAGAAGGATTCTTGTGAATACTTATTCTATTCAGCATTGTCAAGCAATGTACCCACCGACACCAACACTTGGTTGATTGATAGGGGTGCCTCTCGCCACATCACCGGATTTAGGGAGCGCTTAACAAACTTGGTGGAGAGAGATTCTAGTGAACAAGTCATTATTGGAGATGATGCTAGTTACTCGGTGAAAGGAATTGGGACCTCCACTCTCCACTTGGATTCCGTTATTTCCCTCCAGTTGTGCGATGTTCTATATGTTCCAGGCATCAAGCGAAACCTTGTTTCCATTTCAGCCTTGGAAGACAAGGGTTATCAAGTTGCATTCTCTAAAGGCAAAGTTCTTGTGTGGACGAAGAATTCCAACTTTAAGACTGCTCGGGTAATTGGAGTTAGACATGAGAGCCTCTATAGGCTATGCACTCGTCCACTTCAGGCACTAGTTCATGATTCTTCAAGCTTGTGTGATCTTTGGCATCGAAGATTGGCTCACCTTCACTTCCGAGCTCTACCTTTCATGGAAAAGATGGTCACGAGCCTTCCGAAGTTCAACCAGGAGCATGAAGGTACTTGCAGAGGCTGCGCTTTGGGTAAGAATACAAAAGGTCCATTTCATAGTAGAGAAAGTAGATCCAAATGTATTCTAGATCTTATTCATTCTGATTTATGTGGTCCAATGTTTGTTGCTTCTTTGAGTGGTTTCTTGTATTACATTCTTTTTATTGCTGACTACTCTAGAAAGACTTGGATTTATTTCTTGAAATCTAAAGAATCTGAGGAGGTATTAGAAAGGTTCAAGGAATTCAAAGCTCAGGTAGAGAACCTACCGGGAAGAAGATCAAAGTCCTGAGATCCGACAATGGAGGAGAGTACACTTCTGGCAGCTTTCGAAACTTTTGCATTGAAGCTGGGATTAAGAGGGAGTTCTGTGTCCCTTATAATCCTCAACAAAACGGTGTCGCAGAGAGGAAGAACAGATCGATTGTGGAAGCAGCCAAAGCCATGATTCATGACCAAGATCTGCAGACCTTCCTCTGGGCAGAAGCATCTAGGACAGCAGTAAATGTTTAGAATAGAAGTCCTCACCGAATCCTAGAGAACATGACTCCTGAAGAAGCCTTTACTGGGAAGAAGCCAAAAGTGAGTCATTTAAGGATCTTTGGATGTCCGGTGTATGTTCATGTACCGAAGGAAAAGAGAACAAAGTTGGAGCCTTTTGGCAAGAAGGGGATATTTGTAGGTTATAGTGAAACTTCAAAAGCCTACAAAATCTACATTCTAGGCCAAAAGTTGATTGAGATCAATAGAGATGTCACATTTGAGGAAGATGTTGCTTTCAGAAGATCCAAGGGTACTCATATGGAGATTGATAATGAAGAGTCTACTCAGGATATGGAAGTTGACCATGCTCCTGAGATTCAGAGGGAGACTCTAGAACCAAAAGAAGATGATGATCCAGTTGAGCCCTTGGAACCTACTGATGGGCCTACCGATATTGTGATCGGGAGAAAAGACCTCTCTGGGCTAGGCAAACTATGCAGGAGGCAGAAAAGTTTGCAACACCAAGAGGAACCTTCAGAGAAAGTAAGAGACCTCACAAGTTCTCTAGTTATGTTGCTTTGATGAGTCAGATTATTGAGTCTAAACCTTCCAGCGTTGAGGAAGCTTCTAGTCAACAGGTATGGAGAGATGCTATGTCAGAGGAGTATCAGTCCATTCTCAAGAATGATGTTTGGGACATCATTCCTAGACCCGAAGGAAAATTTGTGGTATCTTCTAAATGGCTTTTCAAGATCAAGCATGCAGCTGATGGGAGCATTGAGAAGTATAAGGAAAGATTCGTGGCTAGAGGGTTTTCACAAAAAGAGGGAGTTTACTATGAAGAAACATTCGCTCCAGTTGTCGTTATACTTTTGTCAGGACCATCATTGCCATTGCTGCATCTAGAGGATGGAGGATTCATCAAATGGATCTGAAGACAACTTTTCTGAATGGTGTAATTGAGGAAGAAGTTTATATTGAGCAACTTGATGGATTCGTGGTACATGGGAAGGAGTCTCATGTTTGCAGACTGAAGAAGGCCTTGTATGGTCTTAAGCAGGCTCCTCGTGCTTGGTACGAAAGGATTGATCATTACCTGTTAAGCTTGGGCTTCTCCAAGAATGATGCTGACTCAAATCTGTACTTCAAGGTAATTGATGGTGAAGCATTGATTTTGGTTTTGTATGTTGATGATTTGATTCTTACTGGAGAAGAACACTGTTGGCGTTTAAATTCGCACCTCTGGAATACGTATTTGAAACGGACAGCTATGCACAGTAAAACTGCTCTTCAAATTAGGAGGGGAAGCTCCCTCTTGCTGATGGTGTTGAAAGAAAGTAAACTAAAAACTAAGTTGCCTATCTTTTTGATGAGCTAGAGCACAAGGTTTATTAAACACAAACGCCGCAACTGAGATTTTCTGATTTAAGAACTTCAACTACGACTAACTTAAGCTAAATACGTTTCTAACTTCTCAAGTAATACGCAGAGCAAGAGAAACTAGAAGTGAACAAGGTTGATTTTCTAACAAAGTGCTTCAATAAACTCTTTCTCAACATACATCTACACACTTCAATGTAAGCTGAAATTAAGATCACAAAAGCATAACACAAATAACAGAAATTTGAGACATTATACCAAGGCAAAGGAGGCTCATGATTTTATTTCTCAAACTTCTGGAACAAAAATAACTAAACACATGCCTGGAACAAGAGCTTGCAGCTAAAGAGGCTTGCAAAACTTGTTCTTGTACAATAGGAACAACAATTACAATAACTACTTGTTGGCTAAAGAGACTCAACAATTCGCTATCATAAAAAAATTGAACAACACTTGAATAACAAATAGAAGGCACAATAGGCTCAGCGTTTTGTTATCACTAGCATGGTTAAAGAAAACTAATGAGCAAAGGCTCTTATTTATAGGCAAGCAGAGGAGTAGGGAACCCTAAAATCTCCTTGCTTTCACAATCTAGGGCTTGCTCAACAAGCAAGTTTTATTTCTAAATCTAGAAAGAAGATAACATCTAACACCTAAGAAAGCAGAAAAAGCGGGAAACGCCACATTTATCTTCTTTCTCTTCTTCAAATAATGGATAAGAATTGCTCCAAGAATAGAAAGAAAGCGAAAAGAAAGCTTCTAGATGAAAGCCATTTCAAATCTCAATCACATCCGCTAAAAGATAGGAAACTGTGTCCCGGTTTGGTGCATCTATCCCATCAATAGAAAAGTTGCGTTTTTCCAAGTTATCTTCTCCATTTGCAATTGATCTCAGGAAATCTTCGACCTCATTGGCCGCTTTTTCAAATCTTGCTGACATCATGGCAAGGTGATTCATTCTGCCACCAACTGTATTGCTGCTATCACAGCTGCGAACAACACTCTGAAATTGAGCTTGCACTTCATCTAGCCCGACGTAAGAACCATCTTCAAGACTGTACCAAGAAGGAATCTTTGTGACAAACTCATTGATGAAAAGAAGAGCTTCGATCACCCTTTGTCTGTAGGCAATAAACTCCTCAGATATCCTCTCGTAAGTTTTAACCTTGAAGACATGACGCTCTCTCCAAGCAAGGATCTGCCTCTTGTGTTCTTTTGAAGCCGCTGAACCATAGGCTGTACCTAAATCAGCAATGATGATTTCATGCCTTGGTTTAACCTCAACCATTGATTGTTCAAACCCTTGGATACCTTGACGTAGCTCATGAGCATTTTCTCTCAACTGAAACATCCGTGCCAAGATCTCCTTTCCTCTGACAATGAAACTCTCAATCCACTCTTGAGTTTCCTTCCCACAAAAAACCAGCTGTCTCAACTGATGATGATCAGTTGGTGTCTCTAAAACCTGGGGCAGCAACTGGGTCGCCTGTGATGAACCATGGACGAGGTTTGAAGTATAAAGCCTAAGCTGCTGTATTTCAGCCTTGAGGGCTGCTTTGTCTTCTCCATCCTTGATCACTCTTTTTTGAAGGCTTTCAGACACAACTCTGAGCAAACTGCCATCAACATGTCTGGTATTTTTACCAAGGTTAGCCTTAACCATCACGAATTCATCCATATCAACTTCATCTCTGTTCTTGTCCTCTGGAGGTATTGCAGTCTCCATGACTATCTCACCATCAGGATTCCTATCAAAGTGAACTTGCTTCTTTGCTTTCTTCTTAGGAGGTTTCTGATAGATGTTATCAAGGTCATCAAAATTCACCTGATATGAAGGTCTTCTTCTTACCCTTCCCAAGGAGCTCTCAAGCCAAGACATGGTAGTATCTTTACTAACTTCCTTGGGAGGTACAATTGCAATTTCTTCATCATCTTCAATATCTAGGTCAATGTGGATTGGTGAAGACCTTGTCAGTGGTATAGAATCATGTGTTAAGGGCGCTTCTTCTGTCTCCTTCTGAGGTATAGGTTCTTCTGGAGGAGCTTCTGCTTCAACCGTTGATGGCTCCTGTATGACTATACCTGAGAAGTCTAGCCTCCTTACATTTTTGGTTGACCTGCTGCCCTTCACACCATCTTGAGACTGACTTACCGCTTTCCCTTTTGATTGTGCTTTGGAAGAGGAGGGAAGTGATGACTGTACCCTTGGCGGCTCTGCTGCTGGTATGGACTTCTTCCTTTTGACAACTAGGAAGACCTTGCTATGTTCGAGGACTTGCCTCGTTCTTTCTTTGACTGAGAGGGATTCCTTATTAGCCCAATTGACTTGAGGAAGGGGTTGATCTTCAATTCCCTTCCAGGCATACATCGGGAGTAACACATCCTCATCATCATCTGACAATCCTTCGATATCCTCTGATAGGCAGTCTTTCATCTGGTGAAGAGTGAGCCTACTGTAACTGCGCTTCCGCACCTCTAACTCATCTGTACAATTGGCCCAAAAATCTTCAAGGGCGGATATGTGAGCATAGTTTCTCTCAAGTCGACCAACGTAGACACCATGAGGATCATATGATCGTCTCTCGCTGTAAGGCTTGAGGCCGAGTTTGTCTAACTCATCTCCCATGGTTCTAGCATCTGCTCCTGTCCTGCATGTATAGATTCCCAGTCCCAATGGAAAATTGAGGGTCGGTTTCTTTCTATTCCTCGAGAATGCGTGGACATCATGTGCTTGCCTTAAGAACTCCATGAAGACAACTTCGTCTGATGGGTACCTTGGTAGCATGAGTGGAGCATCGAAATAGCCATAGGCTCTGAGATAGGTGAAAGTAGGAAATTGTATGAACCAATCTGCCCACTCCGCCATCGCTGCCCTGGCAATTGAAGAGATACGGACGTGCAATTCATTGTCCAAGTCCCGCACTGTGTACATTAGAAAAGCCTCATTCACCCTCTTGTAGTGATGCAGTGACTTTGTGAATTCCAACTTGTTGTGACCTTTTTCACACATCGCCCCATTGCAAATGGGGACCCCCTAATTTTTGCTTAGTTTTGAACTTTTGACTTGATTTTAGTTTGTTTTGTCATTGTCTCTCTTTTCTGCCGTCTGTCTTTTTGGGGATGCACCCGCCTGGATTGAAATTTTGGCCATGTCTGAGAATTAGGGTTTGTATTTCTCTGGTCAATCTGAGGTCAAATGGAGAGAATAAATTGAAATCTGAGACTAATGTTGATGTCAGTGTGCTTCCAACAGGCTCCCAGCAAAATTTCATCAAATTCCGACTACTTACTATTTTTAGTAAGTGTTCAATTCAGGGCGTTTTCAAAGCAGTATTGAAGTTCTCTCAGTCACACCACATCCAGAACGTGTCAAGCTGCTCGTCTGCAAATTTTGAGCTGAAACGGACAACTGTCTATTTTTAGCAAGTTCAGCTTTCGAAGCAGAGTTTAGGGTTTATATGCAGAATTCTTCAATGCATGTCTGCATTTTCTTTCTGGGTTTTCTGAAACCTTCGTGACGATATAACATGCAAAGCGAGATAATGACTTTTAGAATTCGGCCTTCAAAGGCTATTTTTAGGGTTTGCATGTTGAGATTTTCTTTGCATGTCGGGTGATTCCTTATGGGTTTTTCAAGAGCTACGCAGTGATGTGACATGCAGGGCCAGATGATCAGTATTCAGTGAATTACTATTTTTAGCAAGTGCATTCCGACAGTTGCCCAGCGCATCAGAACCACAAACAGGGCGCAATGCAACATAAACAAGGTCAAACGGAGGTCATTCGATATACATGCAAGTCAAATTAGGGTTTCTAGATTCGGGACCCAAAAAGAGGGGTAAAAAGTCAGAATTTCCGCAAACTGGTGTATCCCATTGCGTTCAACATCTTTCAAGCTATCCACCGATAAAATTTGAGGGCAAATGGAGCACTTACTATTTATAGTAAGGCGTTCCAGAAACAGGCTAAAAATAGTAAATCAGCATCAGGCGCCAGTGTGAACAGGCAGGTCATCTGATGAGGAGCACGTCATTCGAATTTCAAGTCAAACGGAGTTGTGGAGGTCTCAGAAACGAGCAGTTACTATAAATGGCAAACCACCTTCAGAAATGTGCTATAAATAGCAAGCCAGCTCGGGATAGCAGTGTGAACGGGCTGACAAGGCTACAAAGGTCCTGTGCTTAAAATTCCAGATCAATCCGAGCTTCAGAAGTGTGAAAATTAAGAGATTTACTATAAATAGCAGGGTGTGGAGAAGCTGGTGAGGATGAATAAAAAAAAAAAAGGGCCTAAGTCTGGAGTTCATCCTCCTAACCCCTTCACATGCGCCCAAGGAAGAATCAGCTGGAAAGATAAAAATTGTCTAAGTCTGAAGGTTCATCGTCCTGACCCCTCCACATGCGCCCACTTCACAAGCATGAGATGGAAAAAAAAAAATTCTAAGGCATAAGTCTTGTCTTGCAGGTACCCCCATATGCGCCCAAAAAGGATGAAGGTGTTGGAAATTATCTAAGGTTTGAACAATATCCACCTTGACCCTCCATATGCGCCCACCTCAAGTTAAGCATGGAAAAAATTTCTAAGTAAAAGTTTCATCCACCAACTGAGACTATTCGCATTGAAGGAACCTTGGAGTTGAACGCACGAACTCTCTCGCAATCTTAGTGTGCTGGATACTTTGATCAAGAGAGAATAGGTAGTCGTTGGCGACTTTATTCTGCGTTGGTGCGGTCACAAAAAACACATCAACAGAATTGGCGCTAGAAGGAGGGCGAGCATTGAATTGTTCCAGAGGTTGGAAGGAACCAGTATGAGCTTTGAAGTGTCAAATCGGAGATATGTTAGATCTCTCTTATGTCAAAAAATCCAAAAAAAGTAAAAAATTGAAAATTTCCAAAAAAAGTGAAAAGCAGAAATGGAAAATCAAAAAAGAGATTTCTCAATGGACGGGCACATTTCTTGCTCTCAAGGCAGTCTTGTGGATATTGCTCAGATTCAAGAAAGATTGAATGCACAGTTGCACCCCGGGAATTTGTCTAAGTTTGCTTTGCCAGGAAGATGCCGAATTCATGAGACCTCCGAGCACGAAGAAATCAGTTGCTTAACATTCCTCTCAAGGATAGAGCTTGTTCTCCAAGGGAAAATTTTCTTTTGGGATGTCCCCAAGCCAGGAGTATTTGATGTGGAACCTAATGATTATAACATTCCAGAAGTTATGGATGAAGCCTTCATGAGATTCATACTTAGGATCCAAAACCAGATGGAGCTAGGCAATGTTTGTTTGAAAGGTGTTTTTATCCCTCGTTGGTGTCGGATTCACAACACACCTCATCCAGAGTTCACTTGCACATGTGAAGAAGCCATCAACTATGCCAGATGTCGCCTCGGATTACCAGTACTCCCATATGGATTCTTCAAAGACAAAGGATGGATTGAATATGTCACACGAACATTTTTAGCACCAAATGAAGAGTGTACCTCAACATCATCCCACAACAAGGAGAATAAGTCACAACAGGATGATGTGATCGAGCTTAGGGAGCAAGCAAATGAAGATTGTTCCTACATCACGCTAGAGCAAGAGGCTATTGGAGCAAAGATTAAAGATGCAATGGGATATATTCAACCAAGAGGAACCATCCAAGGCAACTGTCAACATACAAAAGTGAATGAATGTATAGAATTGCAAGATCATCAAGAAGTAGAGATGGTGGGAAAAAATTTCAATGTTCATTCACTTGAGGAGGAGAACGTGAAGAGGGAAGCAATTCTAGTATACTTCAAGAAGGAACGCTCCTTGATGAAAAAGTTCTATCATGCATGAACAAAATGGAAGAAATGATAAGTAGCTTAAGGCAAGATGATGTGTTTGATGATCAATGGGCTACCAAGATGGACGCAGAATATGAAATGCATTTTGCATCAACACTTGATCCATTATTCATAGTCATGGAAGAATTGCTTGATGAAATTGAAATAAATGAAACATTGCCTGATAAAGAGATAGAAAATGAACAACAATTCAGGTTGGGGCTTGATCCGTTGTTAGGGATTCAAAAGGAGCCAGCACATGAAATGATCCAAATTTCCAAATGCCCTCTTGAATCGATTTCCCGCCACACTCCTCCTAGTTTGGATCATCTATACGTTTTAGATGCAAGAGGTTTGGTTCACCATTAACTTCGACCTCCTGATGAAGCAATGGACGACAGGCAAGAATTCATGCCAGCGAATGAAGACCACCAGGTTATATCTTTCCCCACTGTTGATTACAAGGAATATCATTTTGATTATGAAGATTTAGGAAAGACGACTTGTTTATGGATCAATCATGGTCCGGATGAGTTACCCCAGTTACTAATCTTTCCTAAAGTTTTGCCTGAATTTCAGATTTGTCTTTTGAAAGAATATTTTTCCGAGCTTAAAGATAAGTTTGCAAAACTTCGCACCATGACTACTACTTTGCTATTACTGCACATCCTGAGAAATCATGCTAGGAGTTGTATGTACTTGGGTCCTTTGATTGTTGTTCGCTTAAAGTTTTTGTTTTTGTTTAGATTAGTTGTCTTGCTTTCGTAGTTTAGTTCGCTTTCAATAAAAAGGGATCCCATTTGTGAAGGGGGTGTTGTGCTCGCCACACTCCAATACAATGTTGATATAATGTTAGTCCATTTCTTAGATAATCATTCAGGAAGTGCTTTAAAATCAGAGGTTGTTCTTTCAAGTCTTATCATTTGATTAGGATCTGTACTTGACTCGGAAGGGAATCATCTATTGTGTCTTGACACCAAGTCTCGCGATTGCTATATTTTACTCACATAATTAATTGCTCTAAGTCATTGAGGTTTCTTAGGGGAAGTCGTGGCAGTTGAAAAATCTTAAATCCTACTTAATCACCCTTGTAATTCTCAAACCCGTTGGAGGCTTCATTGCCTGCCAGCCAAAAATGAAACCAGCAGAAAATCAGTATGAAAGAAAAGATACAAATGTGCTAAAAGAAAATATTAGAAAAGAAGAAAAGAAAAGAGCAATAAAAGAAGATATTATGCTCTGAAAATTTGGCTTTGGGAATATGCAAGTAACTCCATCGGGGCTATAGACGCCCGGCTGGCAATGGAGCAATACTCGTGAGAATTACAGAATGCGTTTGAAGTTAGGGTCATTATGTAGCTCGTCACGACAGATTCTAGGAACTTCAATGGTCTTTTGAGTTGGAATGAACGCATATGCACACACTTGTAATCAAAAGATGAGGTGCCTTGATCCAATTTAGGATTCCTCTTCCCTTTTAAGTATATCCCCTAGTCAGTTGATGGGTTGGAAAGCATCATCCAAAGGTTTTGAGTATGGAATGGATTTTGTCTTTGAAATGTTCAGGAACATTTATTCAGGTTGGGGCTAATGTTGTGACCTTTTTCACACATCGCCCCATTGCAAATGGGGACCCCCTAATTTTTGCTTAGTTTTGAACTTTTGGCTTGATTTTAGTTTGTTTTGTCGTTGTCTCTCTTTTCTGCCGTCTGTCTTTTTGGGGATGCGCCCGCCTAGATTGAAATTTTAGCCAAGTCTGAGAATTAGGGTTTGTATTTCTCTAGTCAATCTGAGGTCAAATGGAGTGAATAAATTGAAATCTGAGACTAATGTTGATGTAGGTGTGCTTCCAGCAGGCTCCCAGCAAAATTTCATCAAACTCCGACTACTTACTATTTTTAGCAAGTGTTCAATTCAGGGCGTTTTCAAAGCACTATTGAAGTTCTCTCAGTCACACCGCATCCAAAACGTGTCAAGCTGCTCGTCTGCAAATTTTGAGCTGAAATGGACAACTGTCTATTTTTAGCAAGTTCAGCTTCTGAAGCAGATTTTAGGGTTTATATGCAGAATTCTTCAATGCATGTCTGCATTTTCTTTCTGGGTTTTCTGAAACCTTCACGACGATATAACATGCAAAGCGAGATAATGACTTTCAGAATTCAACCTTCAAAGGCTATTTTTAGGGTTTGCATGTTGAGATTTTCTTTGCGTGTCGGGTGATTCCTTATGGGTTTTTCAAGAGCTACGCAGTGATGTGACATGCAAGGCCAGATGATCAGTATTCAGTGACTTACTATTTTTAGCAGGTGCATTCCGGCAGCTGCCCAGCGCATCAGAACCACAAACAAGGCGCAATGCAACAGAAACGAGGTCAAACAGAGGTCATTCGATATACATGCAAGTCAAATTAGGGTTTCTAGCTTCGGGACCCAAAAAAGGGGTAAAAAGTCAGAATTTCCGAAAACCGGTGTATCCCACTGCGTTCAGCATCTTTCAAGCTATCCACCGGTAAAATTTGAGGGCAATCAGAGCACTTACTATTTATAGTAAGGCATTCCAGAAACTTGCTAAAAATAGTAAATCGGCGTCAGGCGCTAGTGTGAACAGGCAGGTCATCTGATGAGGAAAACGTCATTCGAATTTCAAGTCAAACGGAGTTGTGGAGGTCTCAGAAACAAGCAGTTACTATAAATGGCAAACCACCTTCAGAAATGTGCTATAAATAGCAGGCCAGCTCGGGATAGCAGTGTGAACGGGCTGACAAGGTTACGAAGGTCCTGTGCTTAAAATTTCAGATCAATCCGAGCTTCAGAAGTGTGAAAATTAAGAGATTTACTATAAATAGTAGGGTGTGGAGAAGATGGTGAGGATGAAAAAAAAAAAAAACGCCTAAGTCTGGAGTTCATCCTCCTGACCCCTCCACATGCGCCCAAGGAAGAATCAACTAGAAAGATAAAAATTGTCTAAGTCTGAAGGTTCATCCTCTTGACCCCTCCACATGCGCCCACTTCAAAAGCATGAGATGGAAAAAAAAAAATTCTAAGGCATAAGTATCGTCCTGCAGGTACCCCCATATGCGCCCAAAAAGGATGAAGGTGTTGGAAATTATCTAAGGTTTGAACAATATCCACCTTGACCCTCCATATGCGCCCACCTCAAGTTAAGCATGGAAAAATTTTCTAAGTAAAAGTTTCATCCACCTCCCCATGCAAAATGCGCCCATACTCAAAGAGAAGTCAAAGAGGGGTCAAGGGCGTTAATGTGAAATCCTCCACCCTATGCCAAATGCACCCATCCTCCTCAAGGTAGGAAATGCGCCTAGGTTTAAAAAGAAGTCAAAGAGTCAAAGACATTGGGAGGTTAATCCTTCACCATGTTTGAAATGTGCCCATCCTCTTGAACATGTGACATGCGCCCATGCAAGCTAAGAAGAAGACAAAAGAGTTGACTTCCACCTCTACCCCTTTGAATGCGCCAAGTAAAGAGTGAATTTGAGTTGAAAAGTGGTTAAGTGAAGGTGAAGTTGATGAAAATAGTTAGTTTGGCGTGGTGAAATCCTCTTCAACATGTGGAATGCGCCCAAAGTAAAGTGAGTGAAAGGTGACTAAGGAGGGCATTGAGGTTAAGTCTACTCCAATATGCTAAGTACGCCAAGGTGAAGGTAACATGAATAAAAATATGCTAGGCGTTGAAATCAAAAATGTCCTCCATGACATACAATATGCGCCCAAGGTGTTAAAAGAAAATTGTATAAGTGAGTTGATAAAAGATTCCTCACCACAGGCAAAGTGATTGAAGATGAATGAAAACTTTCTAAGGAAAAATTCAAAATACGCCTATGCTAGTGATTTTAATTTAAAATTTTCTAAGGCACAAAATGTCATCTCCAGGAAATTACGCCTAAGATTGATGGAGATGTAAAAATTTTCAGAAGCATGAGTAAAATTGCCAGAGAAGAGGTCAGAGGATACCAACTTCACGAAGATGATGAAAATTTTCAAAGTTGAGCAAGAAAATAAACCCAGAGATGAAGAATGGAAATAAATTTGATGGAAAATATTTTTTCTAAGGTTAAAAATTCAAAAAAATTAAATGTACCTCTTCGTTCGGAGACACATGAATTCGACGCTTTCTAAAGGAAATTTTCTTCTAGGTATTGGACGTCTGCGATGGGGAATGGATTTTAAAGTCATCCATGCTTCGCCAAGGCCTTCGAGGTGAAGATTTTTGATGGGCACCAGATTGATGAATTTCCTTAGGGAAATTTAAAAACATTTCTAAGGAATAAAATGTGTTGACATAAAAATGCCTGGGCGGATGAATTTGGAGTTGGATGCCTAGATAATTTTTGATCAAATTCCTGATGAAAACATTTTTTCTTGAGCCAGAGTTGATACCAGAGTGAACGCCTCAGCCGGTGAAATGAAAATGGAAGCTCAAGTCTCCAAATGCACTCTAAGGGGGGGATAAGTGATAATATGGAAATATTCTAAGGCATGAGGAATTTAAAGAAAATGGTTGTGCTAGAGAAAAACGATGAACCCTTGGAAATCAAAACATGGATATCAGGTGAGTAAAGTGGATTTATATTATTAAGTGTGTTGATGCTCTTCTTTTATCTGTTTTGCAGGGTGAACGTCAAGGCCAGAGCACAATGACTTGAAGTGGTGAAGCACGATGATATTACAACCTTCGAAGGGAGATAAAGTTATGAGTTTCGAGCTCTTCCACAAGATCTCGGTTGCACCCAAAACATGAAAGAAGAAAAGTTGCAAGAAATGGCTAAGTGCTGGAGTTTCTCCTCAAGGACCCAATGTGCCCCCAATGCAGTTAGGCAGATGGCGAGGAAGAAATGATCAAGTCCAAGATAGGAAAAGATGAAGACCCAAAGGTTAGAAATGATCCTCAAGAACTTCAAAGTTGAAGAACAACATCAAGGAGGAAAATCATCGTCGAGCAGGAGAAAGAAGTTGTCGCCTTGGAGTCAGATCGAGAACTTGCCTGCCATACTAGTCCAGAAAGAATAACAATGTGAACGCGTTTACAAACGGGAATCTTCTAGAGGATGGTGGCCATTAATTGCTCATTTATTACCCCACTCCTCTTTGTGGCGGTTTTTAGGGTGAATCTTGTTTAGGGCTGAGGTGGCACGATCTAGGCCATCTAGCCGATTGTAATCTGAGCCGTCCATTGGACTTGGCCAGTTATATAAAGGGGCATCCCCCCTCATTTGTACCTTCATGAGATTAGGTAGTAGAGATTAGAATAGAGAGACAGCTAGGTGATAGCTTAGAGGTAGTTTAGTATAGATTGATAGGATAATTTGAAGATGGAAAGTTTTCCCTTGAAAACTTTGTAAGAAATTGTTGTGAACACTCTCTCAAAAAAAAGAGTTTTCATTGATGATGAATTTCGTCTTTTGTTGTGAGTAGCTAGCAAGGTTTCTTCGTCCTTCTAATTCGAATAGTAGCTTAAAGTAGAATAAATTTCATTTCATGCATGTAGTAGATAGGAATTGTGGAATGTGGTCTTCAATTTGAGCAAACTTCGTCTATCCATACCACTAGTGTGTTCGCTGATGGTGAATGCGCCTTGTGTGGTCAATTGGAATATCGTGTACTTAACTTCGATCATGATTTGTATGTTTATATGCGTCGTTGTGATGGTATTTTCATGCTAAGTTGTGATCTGAACACCTTGAGCTACTCCTCTAAAGATTGCACCGGTTCTGTGGAGGCTGTCCGAAGCGAGGCAAAGCAGAGCCTGGTTGAAGCTTGTGAGAATTGATCGCCATGTCCCATGCCTTAGAGTAGATTAGAGCCTTCTTAACCCAACACTATTTACATTCAGTACCTTCTGAAACAAGAACTTTATAGACAAACCTTTCGAGCATTCGAATTCCTTTCTCCGCTGCCGAACAATTTCGTAAGTCCCCTTGAAATACCAGCAAATCACATCGAGCCAACTGAGACTATACGCATTGAAGGAACCTTGGAGTTGAACGCACGAACTCTCTCGCAATCTTAGCGTGCTGGATACTTTGATCAAGAGAGAATAGGGTAGCCATTGGCGACTTTATTCTGTGTTGGTGCGGTCACGAAAAACACATCAACACAACTGAGGATAGTAGTTGTAGATATGTTGTACGCTCAATGATCCCTCAGTGTTCAACCCTCTGAATTGACCTTGGTAGGCCACTAGGTAGACTAGGTAAGAAACCATATGGAACTCATGAATTTGGAAATATTCCGTTATCTGCTAATGTAGGCTGTCACTGATCAAGGTGGCCCAATCATAGAACTCAGTCTTCTTCATGATGTGAGGTATAGCGTAGAACATCCAAGGCTGAAACTTGGTAGTATCTTCTTGTCCAGTGACCTTGTTGAGCAAGGTGATTATGATAGCAATTTCATCTTTGAACTCACCTCGCCCGATGTTCTTAGGCAAAGTCTTATGCTTCTCCTTCATCCACCTTTGAGCAATCTTCTTGCTATATTTGTCCTTGTGCATTTCCCACATCCTCTCACATTTGCCCTTTGAGATAGTGACACTTTCAGGCCAAGGGGGAATGGAGAAACATTTCTTGATCATATCAGGTTTCAAACTACAGATCAATCTGCCATCAACTGATTGAATCTCCCTTGTAGCCGGATTGTAATGCTTGATGCAAATGATTACAAACTCGAGGCTCTGAACTGATATAGGAATAGACGCTGCTGCGAGGAGTCCAGAGTGTCCCAAGTTTCTGATTGAAGTGTTGCCTGCACTCTCCAAAGCATGTAGATCAAACACCGGCTTGATGTGATGCAAGTCTGTCTCAGCTGTTTTGATGAAATCATGGTAGAGAGCTGATTTGGTCTTGAAATCATTGGGAGTGTACTCCATTTCAAAAACCTTGAAGAATGACTGTAAACTCACCTAAGTTCAGACAAGTTTTGAGCAACTTACTATTTTTAGAATGCTGATTTTTCTTCCTCCAACGGACAAATTTTTGAAATTTTTTCTGAGATATGGGTTTTGCTCAGAATTTCGTTGCAAAAAAACCCAGATCGTCCGTTTTTGAAAATTTTGATTTTAGACTGAAAAAACAGCAAACCCTAATTTCTTCAATTTTTCACGAAAAAAGCCAGCACCTGGGTTTTGTTCAAAATACAATGAGAAATGGACCTAGTTGATCAAATTTGAAAAACACTGATGGCTGATCGAAAAAGCAGCCAACCCTAGAATTTGAAATTTGCATGAAAAAAGCTGTGATATGGGTTTTCAAAAGACTGATTTGAGAGGACCCAGATGATTAAAAATTGAATGCACTAAGGATTTCATTGACATGCAAATAAAAAGCAGCTGCTGCAACTTGATGAACTTCTTGAAAATTTCTTCAGAAGAACGAGATGATAAGACCCAAATGGCTGAAAATTTGAAAATCTTGGCCTTCTTAAAAAATTTGATCTTCTGGATGAAAAAGCTTGAAAAAGCAAGGCCTTATGCTACTGGTATGAAAAAAATTGATGAAGAATCAGCAAACTTGAGTTCTTGAATCATGTAATATCACTTCAAACTTGCTGCTCCAACTTTCTCCTTGGAATGCTACCTGCAAAAATAACGAAAATTACATTGAAGAGAGGTGTTAAATAGACTTAGGGTTTGAAATAGGTTTTCTTTCTTTTGTTTTTATCTTCAAAAACCCTAAAATCAGCAAGTTCGATGAACTTGGACATCCTCTTCCTCTTGTCATTTTGAATCTTTTGAAAATTTTGCAAATTTCACTAAGACATTGAAAGTTGGGCGCCTTTCTTGGCTAGGGGCACCCATTTGCTTCAGAGTTAGCCATTTTTTGAGTTTTTCAACTTTTTCACAATTTTGACCCCCTACTTTGACCTCGATCTTTGGTATCCAGATTGATCTGATGAACGAGCTGGATGATTCATTGTGTAGCCTGACTGATTCTGAGAAGATTGTTCTGGAGGCGCCTCTGACAGAAAACTTCGTTTTGACCTTCAAATTCATGGGAGCCTATTTCCTCCAGGGGCTTTGAACTTTCACAGTGTTAGCCATTTTTTCATGATTTTCAATTTCTTCATTTCCCTTTGATCTTCTAACGAAATCTTGATTCCGAGAGCTACGCTGATCAGATCAACTGACTATCACATTCACCGAATAGCTTAGATGATTCCGACGAAGTGATCTTGGAGGCTGCATTTGTGAATTCAATCATTTCAGAGCTCAAAAGTTTGGGCGCCCTTTCTCTCCTGGGGCGCCCATGTTAACTAGACTAGGCCATTTTCAGCATTTCATCAACTCTCTTCTACAGATGATCCTGCCTGATCTGGTGCTCCGGAGATCGGATTGACTAACGTCTGGGCTCATTACAAAGCTGAGGAGAAATCAAGAGAGGTCTCCTGGAAGTTACTTCTCCAAAAAGTTACATTTGAAGCTTCAAAAGCTTGGGCACCCTTTCTCTCCAGGGGCGCCCAACTTGTTCAGACTTAGAATATTTTCATTTGATTTCATCTTCAAACTTTGAATCTTCATCTTATACCTTCAACTCTGATTTGGATTTGCCAGAGATTGGCCAGTAGGATGCCCTAACAAAGATATTCGTTGCAAAGCAGACTGAATTCCGGAGAGATTGAGCACTTTAGCAAACCCTAACTGCTGGATTAGGACCCTTAAAAAGTTGGGCACCCCTGGGCACCTGGGGCGCCCAAAGTTCCCAGACTTAGTCAAATTTTGGTGATTTTCATGTTTTTCATTCTGACTTCTGTTTGGATCCACCCTGTTTGATCTCGAATCCCAGACAACTGGATAATCCAATGACTGCACCGTTGGATTCGTTGCGGAGCTAGAAGAAAACTGAGCAACTTTGCTTGGAGGTTTAAACCTTAATTTCAACATTTGATGCCCTAAAAAGATGGGTGCCTATTCTCCCCTGGGGCGCCCAAGTCAAGCAGACTTGGTCAGAATTTCAATGTTTTCACCTTCTTCGTTCTTCGTGCTTGCTCACCAACTCACCTTCTATTCAGAGCTTTGAGTGTTGAATTTGACGCCTAGCAGCTAACTGACCTCCATTGATGACCTCAGACCTCCCGATATGCTTTTGAAAAAGCAGAATAAACCCACTAGGGAAAAACTGATCTTTTTGAGATTTCTGACTACACCAGCCTGATATTGAAGTATTTTGAGCCAATCAAAATCAGTTTGAACCCTAACAGACCAACTTTCTATTTTTAGAAAGTTTTGCCAGTATATGTTTCAAAAGAAAACCACAAAAACCCAAAAAAAGATAGTAGTTTTCCTAAAAAGTAGGGATGAAAAACTGAGATCTGGGTTTTGTAGATTAGGTCGCTCTGAAAGGACCTAGATCATCAGATTTTGGAAATTTTACATTTTAACCCCTCATGCAAGACATGCACACCCAAATTTTGACCTTTTTGACAGATTTAACAAGACTTACTCATTTCTTCAAAATGTACAAGTGTAACAAAAATTTTAAGTTTGGGGTACAACAAACACCTCATTATCAAATGCAAGGAGTTGGCTTCTGAATTTGAAATGAAGGATCTTGGTCTCATGCATTACTTCCTTGGCTTAGAAGTTTGGCAAAAGCCAGATGAGATGATTCTAAATCAAGGAAAGTATACCATTGATATTTTGAAGAGGTTCAGAATGATGGATTGCAAATCCATGTCTACGCCTATGGAGACCAACCTACATAAGTTGAAGGAGGCTGTAGCTAGTTCAGACCTGGTGGATCCCACGATGTACAGGCAGTTGATTGGATCTTTGATGTATCTAGTCAACACTAGACCAGATATCTGCTATGCAGTGAGTGCACTCAGTCAGTTCATGTGTGAACCAAGGCAGATACATCTTGTTGCAGCAAAGCATATCCTAAGATACTTGCGTGGCACAGTTGGATATGGGTTGAGATATTCTTCAGGTGTAGATTTGAAGTTGCATGGTTAGACTGATTCTGATTGGGCAGGGTGTGTCACTGATCGAAAGAGCACCTCTGGATGTTGCTTCAGTTTGGGGTCTGCTATGATATCCTGGTGTAGCAGGAAGCAATCATTTGTAGCATTGAGTACAACAGAGGTAGAGTAATTGCAGCTTGTGTGGCAACTCGAGAAGCAGTGTGGCTTCGGAAGCTCCTTGCAGGATTGTTTGGGCAATCAATGGAGCCTACCATCATTCATTGTGATAACCAGAGCTGTGTGAAGCTTTTTGTCAACCCTATGTTTCATGACAAAACTAAGCATGTGGAGATCAAATACCACTATATCAGAGATACGGTATTGAGGAAAGCAATTCAGTTGAGGTATATCAGCACTGATGAGCAAACGACAGACATTCTCACCAAGCCTCTCTCTAGGATAAAGTTTGTGTACTTTCAAGACAAGCTTGGTATGGTGGAGAATCAAGCCCTAGCTAAGGAGTCTCAGTATCAGTGATTCTCTTTAATGCATTTCTCTTTGAGAGAGATTTGAGGTGCAAGCCCTTGTTAATGCATTTCTCTTTTGAGATTTGAGGTGAAAGCCCTTGTTTCCAGCCTTTGGGAGAGCCATGATGGATGTCATGTGTGTGACTCCATGACAGTATCACGTGAGAGAGTTCGTGATGATTTTTTTTTGTACTTGTGTTTCACCATCTGGGAGAGCCATGGTGAAAGTCACGATGAGGTGACAACATCACGTTAAGTGATGAACACTTGTACATACCATTCATGGGTGTAGCCATGATGGTAGATATCATGATGAGGTGATATCTTTCCTTTCCACATATGGGTGTAGCCATTGTGGTAGACATCACAATGAGGTGATATGTCTTATGCAGCTGGAAGTATCTTCCCTAGCTGAGAGGGAGTGTTCATGTTTATGGCAGTGTCAGTCACATCTTCTAGCCCAGATCGCATAAGGAGAGCAATTAAATTGTAGCCTATCGGCTATTTAATTGTTGAGAACAATTTTATGATTGGCCACGTCATTTAATAAATGATGGTTAATATTTAATTCATGTGAAATGGCACGATTATCTTAGAGGCGCGATTCTTTATGGAGGCCGACTTCTTGTTTGTAAAAGACATGCCTCTTGGATGAGGCCGACATGTTGTTTTTGGAGAGTCATGTCTCTCCCTTCACCTTGTATTTATACACCGTGGTTGTACTTCATTTGACATCGAATCATTCCATTCTTCATCTCAAGTGCGAGTTCTTCATCAAAGGCAGATCGACATAGTAGAAGGCTGAGATCTCATTAGCGAATTACATTATTGTGTTTCTGTGTTGCATCATACTTTGGTGCTTATATTCAAGCCTTCATATCGGCCTCTTGTAAGGAGATAATTGTTGTTGAGATTCAATATATAAGTGATAATGTTGCTGGGTTTTTCTCCCTCAAGTGGAGGGTTTTCCTAGGGTATCTGTTGAGTCATTGTGTTGAGTTTTGAATTAATTTTCTGTGCATTACATCTGATCATAAAAATAACAAAGCTAAAGGTTGTATTGTACAAAGACAAGATCATTGAGGTATTTTTGAGTTAATTTTTTTCTGATTCCTCATAAGAATGACCTCAAAAAAACTCAAATTGCACTAACAACAAGATGCACTACAAGGTTGACACCAAATGCAGAGGGCTAATCTTTGAAGATTTGGGATATTTGCAGACCAATCTACCCACCAAGAATCTAGAAAATAGGATATTAGAGAGTTAATAAAAAAACCATATTTTATCAATAGTTGTAAATTTGAAATTTGTAACTTTTTAAGATGCATGTGATGTAAAGACTCCAAGTTTTGTTACCTAGTAAGTGTTTCCTCCTCAGATAGCTAGTGCCAAAGAAAAGAGCTTACCCCTATCAGCCCTGGAATGTGCAATTCTTAAACAATGAGGTTTCTCACCTCAACCCAAGGTACCATCCTCTCAATTCATGTCATATGGCCCTCCATAGCTTCTCCATTAGGATTTGTGAAGCTATCCAAACTGTTGGCGTAACAACTAGCACCTCTGGAGTAAGAGTTGGTACGGACAGCTATGCACACTACGCAATGAGTGCTCTTCAAATTAGGAGGGGAAGCTCCCTCATTGTGCTTTGACAAAAATACTTGTAAAGGGAAATAAACTAAACTATATCCTATCTTTTTGTTTCAGCTGTAGAGGTACAAGGCTTTCTCGAAAACTATATACGTTGCAGCTGAGTATTTTCTGGTTTCGCAGTATTACTAACTACAACTAAACTTAATTACTTAAATTCTATCCAGTCTCCTCAAGAAAACAGAGCATGAGGAAATGGAGCAAGGTTTGATTATAAGACGATAAACGAGTATAGATTCTCAACTTGAAGGCAAGCTGGCACATCTATCAGCTCAATTTAAACAAGTTTATTGGTAACAACATCACACGATAAACTGAATACGGATTCTCTACTTGAAGGCAAGGTGGCATGACTATCAGCTCAATCCGAATAAGTTTATTATTCACAACAACACATGATAAACAAGTGGAGATTCTCTACTTGAAGGCAAGGTAGGCACAACTATCATCTCAATCCGAACAAGTTTATTAAACACAAAACAGATTTATCTAAACTATGGAAAGAATTCGCCATTACAATTGCATGAAACCCTATGTGGCATAACAATTCATTATAATAGCAAAGACACATGAACAAATACCAAAAGAGCAATATTGAAGGCAAGGTAGGCGCAGCATATATTTCTCTCTCGTGCAAAAGTTATTTACAAATGAGCAAAAGCTCTTATTTATATACATCAAGGTGTAGGGAACCCTAAAATCACCTTGAGTCAACTACAGTCTTGCAATGCATGCAAGATTTATTGCTAAACCCTAATAAAGCAAACTATACAGTTAACTGGAAAACTACCATCAGTTAACCGAAACATTTAACCTAAATGGACAATGTGCAAGCATGCACGTCCTTATTTAAAGCAAAGTTAACTGGACACTACCTTCAGTTAACTGGAAACCCTAACCCTAACTCCTGTGACGATAATTCCAAGGACGAGATAAGCATGTGTGAAATCAGCGAGTGAACTCAAGACTGAAAGTCGAGTTAACTGCTGCTCATGACTCAACCCTCGAAATTAACTGCAGGTTCCAACTGGCAGATCACTCCATGTCATCTCGGTCTAACACTTCGACCAAGAACTCGTCAATCTCTCTGTCTTCAGGCACTTTGATGCTATCCAAAACAACAGTCTGTTTCTTCAGTTCTCTGCCACTTTCCTTGACTGTATGCATGCCTTCTCTGACATCTTCAGTCGCCTTTCTGAGACTAGCTGAAATAACTGAAATATTCTCCAACTTAGGCGCCATAGGCTCTCCCTCAAGGCTATCACGAATCAGCTTTTCGAACTTAGCTTGTACTTTGTCCAACTCAACATACGTGCCATCTTCAAGAAGATAATGACATGGAATCTGAACAACAAAACCACTGACAAGTGCAAGTACTCCAACCACATCATCTTTCATTGAAAACAACTTGGTAGAAACGTTTTCGCATATCTCCATTTTGAGAAGGTGCTGCTCTCTCCAAGTAAAAACCTTCTCTTGATCTTCATCAATCTCCAAGGCATCGTATGCAACTGACAACTGAGACACAAGAACACGATCCTTGGCTAAACCCTCTGCAACCGAAACTTCGAGCAACTGAAAACCTTGACGAAGTTTATGTGCATCACTCCTCAACTGATACAAATCTGCAAGAAGACGTTGACCTGTAGCAACTAAACTTTCAATCCAGTTGTCCAAAAGTCTGCCATGACTGACTAATTGATCCAACTTTCGTTGTTCTGCAGGTGTATTCTGAGAAAGAACAGGCGCTCTACTTGAATTTCCGTGAACAAGATCAGAAATATACTGACGAAGTTAACTATTTTCAGCCTTAAGCAATGCCTTATCCTCTCCATCCTTCGTGATGCGTTCTTCAAGATTATTGGTGACAATCTTGAGAAGAGTCACGTCTGTCTCTCGAGTGGTCCTGCCAAGATTTTCCTTAGTAAATGTAAAGTCACCAACTTCGACTTCATCTAGGCTCTTACCCTCTGGAGGAATAGCAACCTCGATAACAATCTCTAATTCTGGAGTCTTTTCAATATGCACCTGTTTCTTAATCTTCTTGTTCGACCTTCTCTGATAAGGTTCACCGAACTCGGATAAATCAAGGTTATATGAAGGTTCACGCCTCTGTCTCCCCAAAGACCTCTCGAGCCAACAAGATTGAACAATATTTTCAATTCGAGGAGAGACTGTCCCTGATGTATCGACCTGTGGTGGTTCAGTTGTCTCCGATCCTACTTGAATTGGTGTCTCAGGCTCAGAATCTATGTCAATAGGTTGCACATGAGGTGAACTAGGAGGTTCAATGTGAGGTTCAGCCTGAATGATTGTCTCTACTGGAGTTTCAGGTACATTCTCAACTTGCTTCTGCTTCCTCTTACCAGTAGCTCTCTTCCCCGTGTTTCCACCGAGTTTAACTCCTTCAGGAGGTATCACAATAGCCTTGACCCACGGTCTTGACCTAGAAGTAGAAGGTAATGAAGAAAAATCCTTTGGCGGCTCTGTCACAGGAACTGACTTTCGCTTCCGTTTACTTTCCAAGAACAGCTTGCTAGTCTTGATAACTGATCTAGAAACCTCCTCAATAGAAGTATTTTCCTTAGCATACCAATCTGGTGAATGAAGTGGCTGCCGAGCAATTTGATCTCTCACATATGAATTGAGAAGAACTTCTCCATCATCATCCGATAGACCATCAACATCTTCTGATAGGTAATCAGAGAGCTGACCAATAGTGAGTCTACAATAGTGACGACGACGAACCTCGAATTCATCCTCACAATTAGCCCATAAATCTTCAAGTGTCGGCTTATGTGCAATCCCTCGCTCTAACCTGTTTGCATAATGACCCAGAGGATCATAGGAACGCCTCTCAGTATGAGTCTTAAGTTTGAACCTTTCTATCTCGGTTGACATAAGCTTGGCATCTGTTGCCGCACTGCATGTGAAAATTCCCAATGTAAATGGAAAATTAGCCGCAGTCTTATGACGATTGCGAAGAAAGAAATGAACATGTTGCATCTATCTGAGAAACTCCATGAAGATGATCTTGTCTGAAGGATACCTCGGTAACATCAGGGGCTCTCCAACATATCCATAAACCCGGATGTATGTGAAAGTAGGGAATTGGATAAACCAATCCGCCCAAGTCTCCATTGCTGATTTTGCCTCGGCAGAAATACGAATGTGCATTTCGTTGTCAAGATCTCTAATTGTCTTCATAGAAAAGTGATCATTCACTGCTCGGAAATCTTGCTCGGATTGAGAGAACTCCAATTGAGGATAATACTCATGAACACGTTGAACACCGAGAGTGCCATTAGTTTTCAAATGCCAGTAGCTGCCTTGGAATGCAACTAAGTAGACCAAGTATGATATCATATGAAACTCATGAAACTTGAGAAAATTAGTAATTTGCTGATGTAAGCAATCACTAATCAACATAGCCCAGTCAAAATGCTCAGTGCCATCCACAATTCTGGAAATTAGGTAAAACATCCATGAACGGAAAGTGCTAGCATCCTGTTGACCGGTAACTCGATTGAGCAAAGTTATCAAAACAGCAACTTCGTCCTTGAATTCACCACGACCAACCTTTTTAGGCATGTTAGTCTTCTGAACCTTCAGCCATTTCTGAGCCACCTTTCTCTGCGAACGTTGTTGATCTCCATCCCATTTCTTCTCATAGGCCTCAATAACCACAGTAAAGTTATCTGAATGAGGAGGAATAGCAAAACATTTCTCTATGTCCTTCGGTTTGAGACTGCAAACAACCCTCCCATCAGTTGATCTGATTTGTCGTGAAGATGAGTCATAATGCTTGATGCAAGCAAGAACAAACTCAAGATCAAAAGTGGTAACAGGAATAGATGCCGCTGCCAGCAATCCGGAACATTCAAGATTTCTCAACGAATTGCTGCTAATACCCTCCAGACTGCTCAGATTAACCACTGGATAAACATGATTTAGGTCTGTATCTGAAGTTTTGACAAAATTATGTATAAGAGCCGATTTGGCCTTATAATCAATGAGATTGAACTGCATTTTGAAAATGAAAACTTTTGACTGTAAAGTCGAATGTACTTGAACAACTTTCTGAAAAACTGAAAGTCTTTGGACAAGGCTAAAAATAGCCTATGACGAAAGAAATTTTCGAAATTTTTCTGAAACGTGGGTTTTGTGCAGAATCCAATTCTAAGATAACCCAGATAGCTTGATTCTCGAAAAAATGTGTTTCAGGCCCACATGCAAAGAAATTCTCGGAAAAAAGCACAGAGCTTCATAATGAAGACTACAGGGCAATTTTCTCGAAAAAATCTAAGACGTGGGTTTTGCTGCAAATACTGAAGTATGCGAACCCAGATGATCAAACTCTGAAAATATGTTGAATTTCTTTGACATGCGAAGAAAGTACCTAAGATGAGAAATAGAAGAAATAAGACAGAAGATAGAAAGTTTTGCTTGTTCTGCTTCTGTAGAATTCGCCAATCTCTTCTTTGGAATTTGATGAAACCTGCATGCAAAGTGAAAACAAAGTCTGAAATCTTCTTCCTCTGAACAATCTGAATCTGTTGCTATGAAGAACGTTGAATTCTGACACCTGTAGCACCTTTAACTTGCTGGTCGCTCAAGAAGAAAGTATATTTCGAAGCTTGAGATGAAGAAATAATGGACGCCAATGCTTGAATAAATAGATTTTCATCTTTGAAATTCACACAAAGCATGAAACCTTGAAAAATGGCGCTTGGCTTATGATTGGACCTCATTTTAGTTAACTGAAACTAAAATAAGCTAAATAAAGCATCATGCTTTAGGGTTTCCCTTTCAATCTTCAGTTGACAAATTTATTTAAAGCACCATGCGATTTTGACTTCAGTTGACAATCTTTGTTGAATTCGCCATCCTTCACATGCTTTAAATTCACAATTTAGAATTAAAGCGTCCCTTTTAAGACTTCAGTTGACATTCAAAAAGTGAAGCGCTAACTTCAACCTCATGCTTTAATTCTAAAGATGGCGTCCCTTTTGAAAACTTCAGTTGACATTCAAAGGAAAATTCTAAAGATGGCGTCAACTTCACAAAATCAAAATTCATGCTTTAATTAAATATGGCGTCCCTTTTCAAAACTCTAGTTGACAAAAGGTGAAGCGCCAACTTCACAAAGTCTTCACAATTTCTTCCAATTGTGCCATGCATGCAAACTAAAGTCGATTTACAAGCATAAACTTCAGTTAACTCAACATGCAAACAAGTTAACTCAACATGCAAAGTAGTTAACTCGACATGCGAACTGAAAGATCACTCAACATGCAAATATATGAACTGGAGATGACAACCCAGAAATCGTTCAGTCTAACTAAAGTCAGAACTCAAGTTAGGGCGCACCAGTCAACTTCTTTCGAAAATCAACTTTGACCTTTTAAGGTGAATTCCAGACTTAGCCAATTTTCATGAAAATTTAAACTTAAACCTCTTTCGAGACCTCTGTTCATCCTCTTACCTTGGCTGACTGACTCCACCGATTGGCTGGCTGACAGGTGCATCGCAGAGCAGGATAAAAACTAATCAAAAGGTACCTTGAGACTGCAGACCATAAAACTAACATCTGAAGGCTCAAAAATCCAAGCGCCCTTTTCAAAAGCTGCGCTTTTTCTCAGACTTAGTCAAATTTCTCCATCTCGATCTCATATGAAGGGAAAAACAAATCCTTCATAACTTTTGTTTTACCAATTTTCAGGACTGAATCACAGGTTCACTGCGGCGCTGACTTCATTCTGTATGACAGCTGCAAAGGCACATTTCTCCAGAAAACTTCATCTGAGGGGTGAAAATAAAGGGCGCCTTTTTGAAAAGTTGCTCTTTCGCTCCCAGACTTGGCCATTTCTGGAACTGACGAAAATAATACTAGAATTCCGATTGCAAGCTGCTGAGTCATCTTCTGATCTAACGGAGACAGGCAATGGAAAGCTGAACGTAACACGGACAAATTAAATATCTGAGATCATAAAAAAGAAAGCATTAAAGGCTTGAAAAGCTCAGGCGCCTAAATAAAAATGTGCTCTTTTGCTTATTCCTTGACATTTCGACCAAGATTTGACCCCATGTTTGACCTCCGGCTCAGGCACTTCTGCAACTCAGATTCACCCACTGACGGATGTGTCGCGAAACCTGAACAAATGTGAGACAAACATCTTGGGTGGCATTTAGTCAAAAACCTTCATTTGACACCTCAAAAAGATGGGCGCCTTTTTCAAAAACTGCTCTTTTTTCCAGTGTTAGCCAATTCTCGTTTTCCTCTCGTTTTGCGCCATATCTTCCGTAACTTGCACGAAACAGGTCCGTTCGACAAGCCTAATAGCTCATTGCGAAGCTGACGTGATGCCAGACAAATACCTGCTGGAGGTGACAAACCCTAAAAACAAGATCTGAGCCCCTAAAAGATAGGGCGCCCTTTTGAAAATGTGCTCCCCTCTCCAGAGATAGAAAATTTTGATGATTTTCCTTCAGATTTTCACTTTTCTTAAATTTCTTCAGTAACAGACTGACATGACACTAACACCAACTCCATATTTAAAAAGCCCAAAAATGACCTTCTGACATCACTTTAACAAGATTAAGACTCAATTAAGCAAAATGCCTTAGTGAAGCAAAAATTTTGGTTTTGGGTACAACACAAATAGAAAAAACTAGGGTTGCAAAAGTACCCCATTGCATGAATGGGTTGGTGGAGTTGATTGTTCCACCTCCAACCAATGATCTCCCGAATGGAATCAAATTCAAGTCTATCGTACTTGTAATAGTTTCAAATTGACTATTTGACCCTATTTGTGGCTTCATTAATGTACCCCATCAGATTTTGATCCCCTTCTATCAAGCACAAAACTCTAACCAAGGGCTTCAACACCTACAAATACAAACAAATTAAAGTTACAAATTTATAGTGAAAGTAAATACTTTTAAAATTAAATATTCAATTTGAATTTTAAATCAAAGTTTTGAGGTTACCTCGAGTCCTTGACAATCTTTGTAGCTCTTTATGCAAAGAGATTACCAAAGAAAATACTTGGAATCCTCTCTCCTTCAGGATTCTTTGAAGATGATGAGTCTAGCCATGTTCGGCTCACAAACATTTGTTTCAAAGAAGTCAACAAACCATTATTGCTTTGCAGTATTAGACAGATTATTGCAAACCTTGTGACACCCGATCACACTAGCTTTTTCCCTTTGGTGTGATCTCTCATCAAACTAAGAACCCAAGGGTGATTATAAATAAATTTTGTTATGCTTCTTGCACCGTCTACAACTGGTCTCACCTAATCAATTTTTCCTATGTCCTCCAAAAGAAGGTCAAGGCAATGTGTTGCACAAGGGATCCAAAAAGTGACGGATGCCTCTCTTGGAGCAATCTCCCAACTACCACATATGCTACTACATTGACAATTATAATTTGCACTACAGTCTCTATGCCCACCTCTAAGACAATTTCCTCCAACGCTAGACTCAAAAGTTTTTACATTTTTTACTTTGTCAAAGGTATTAACAGACTTCAAAAAAATTACCTCACCATTTGAAGCTACCAAAAGGTTGATAAGGGTGCAGTTCTCTCCATCTATCCACCCATCTAAAATAATAGTGTAATCATACTTTTGCCACTTTTTTTTTTGTTCTTTCACAACTAACTTTGCCTCTTTAGTTACATCCATGAGCAACTTCCGACTTAAGTCTTTTCGAGAAGGTGCCTTGTAGCCTTTTCCGGCGACTATCAATGCAGTTACCAAATTCTCCCAATAAGGGTTGTTCACCACATTGAAAAGAAGGTTGTCGAAGTACCAAAAATTAGCACATGCCTTATCTACTTGTTGGTGCATCTCCTTTTTCCACCCTATACCTTCCAATGACAGATGTGCTCCAAGTATGTTTCTAGGTACAAAAAATTTGTGGTGCATGTGTAGATGCTCTACTCAAAGTAGATGTCAATGTGCTTATGCATAGACCACGAACAAAGCCCACTATGCCTTTGATGTCATACTTTCATCTATTTCTACTTGCAATTGAGGACCATGAGCACTAGCTATGGATGCTACTATGGTTGCTCTTGTCTTCTCCCTTTGTAGTTTCTTCTCTTCCGTCAATGCAAGGTATGCATTCATCTCTCATTTTATCTCTTTTGTGGTCTTGTAACAGGGCTTGGCATCACAATGAGTAATTCTTGCAAGATGGTATTTGAAGCAATTATGCCTCCATGATATAGGTTTTGGCATCTTATGCTAATGGTTGTCCCGAGTGTCGATCCCTAGACAACATATTTCCAAGAGGTGTCTCTAGCTCCAAGGGAACAAGTTCTTGTAACCGGTATCGACTGGGCTGAACTTGAGCCTGATGTAAAGTGAGAGCTTGATCCAGAGGTCAAGGGTTCTCTATCTGCCATTGTCTCTAACCTACAAGTACAAAGCACAACATTTTAATTTTTAAATACAAAAAAATAGCATAAATTTAACATAAATTACTATAAATCAGCATACATTTAACATAAATTAGTATAAACCAGCATAAATTCAATATAACCTAGTGATTTTATCCCCAAAAAAATATATAAATCGGTAAAATAACTCATTTGTACAACAATGATTTCATTTAAAAAATTAGATAAATGAACAAAAAAAGTTCATAAATCCAATTTTTTGGAAACAAAATTTTAAATACTACTAAATGCTATGAAATTATGAATTGTTTACAATCGACAAGCTAGATTTGACCAACTAAAATGAATTTGAATGCTTGCAAAAAACAAAAAAAAACAAAAAACAATTACTAACCTGCCCTTCAAATTTGCCTAAAAATCCTTGCAAATAGCTCAAATATATGCAGGTGTTGTGTGAGGAAGTGAAAGGGGTATGTTGACTTTTATAAGCCAAAAAAATGTGGGCCTTTTGGTTTTTCTTCTGTGCCCTGTGTCCAAAGAGTTTATGGCATGGACTCAATGAGTTTTTGCTGAATACTTGCTAGAAACTCGACAAGTAATCACCAAAAACTCAGCAGAAAAACTGTTGATGTTATAGAGCAGCGTCGGGCTGCTACTTCCAGCACTTCACGTCTCCTTGAAGTCAATTCAAATGATAGCCTAAATGGCTATTTGAATTGAAATATTATATTTTGAAAAGGCATGACTTTTATTAATGAAGGCTCAATCTCATGCAAGAGGCGCGATCTTAAGAGGCCGACATTATGTATGTTATGGATGCAATTTCATTAAGAGATTTAATATTTGTTAACTGAAGCCGGCTTACATTTATGAAGAGACACCATTACTTGTAGCCGACATCATGCTTATTGTGGATGCGATTTTGAAGGTTCATATTCTTCTATGAAGGCCGACTTGGTGTTTTGAAGGGTCACGTCCTCCACTCCATCTTGTATATTAATCAATAGTGTTTCATTGTGTATCATTCATTGATATCCATTTTATTGTTCAAGTTCGAGTGTCATAAGTGCGAGTTTGTCTCAAGTGCAGATCGTCATCTTTGTAGAAGGCTGAGATTAATATCATCAGATTGCATTACTGTATTTGCATCAGTTTGTGGTGCTTCTTATTGGCCTTCATATCGGCCCTTGCAAAGGAGACAATTCTTGTTTAACATTCAATATATAAGTGATATATTGTTGCTGGGTTTTTCTCCCTCAAGTGGAGGGTTTTCCCAAGGTATCTGCTGTGTCATTGTGTTGATTTTGAATTAAATTTCTGTGCTCTACATCTGATCATAAAAGTAACATGGTATCAAAGCGAATTTGAAGAAGATCTTAATCAGATTTAGTCTTGCAGCGATACTTTTTATTCTCTTTCTCATCTTTGATCACTTCTATCTCTTCGTCAAGATGGTGAATGGTCTCAAGATCGAGGACAAACTTGAGGGAGCATCAAATTTCACATATTGGAGATTCAAAATTATGCTCACCTTGGAGGAAAATGAATTGGTAGAGTTCATGGAGAGCAAAGTCCCTGAGCCTACGGATGAGGAAGAGAAGGTTCAATGGAAGAAGAGAGATATTAAGGCGAAGAAGATGTTAGTTGATTCCGTGAAGGATCATATTGTTCCTATCATCTCCAAATTGAAGACGGCAAGAGAGATGTTTAAAACTTTGGAGGAGATGTATGAAATCAACAACACAAGCCGTGCACTTGCACTACAGCAACAACTCCATCATGTTAAGATGGCGAAAGGAGAATCTGTCATCGCTTACTTCATGAAGATATCTGAATTGAGAGATCAGCTCTCTACTATTGGTAATATTGTTGATGACAAAGATTTGACCATGTTGGCTCTTAATGGTCTTCCTTCTTCTTGGGAGTCTTACATTCAAGGAATCAGTGCAAGATCGAAACTTCCCAAGTTTGATCGTTTGAGGGCGGATTGCATTCAAGAAGAGTCTAGGCTGGCTGCGAGAGGTATTGGTCAAAGCTCCACTAATGAAGACTTTCATGTTCTCGCCACTCAATCCTCGAAGAAGAAAGGGAAAGATGGAAAGAAAGGATATTTCAAGAGGAATAGAGATAAAGGAGCTGATGGTGTTCCCGCATTCAAGAAGAAGAGGGACCTCTTCAAAGTCCAATGTTTTAGATGTGACAAGTATGGTCACAATGCAAAGGATTGTCCAACCAGGCCTAAGCAGCAGGCTACCATTGTAGATGCTGATGAAATCTCTCCGCAAAAGGATTCAAGTGAATACCTATTCTATTCGGCCTTGTCAAGCAATGTACCTACCGATACCAACACTTGGTTGATTGATAGTGGTGCCTCTCGCCACATCACCGGATTTAGGGAGCATCTAACTGATTTGGTGGAGAGAGATTCTAGTGAACAAGTCATTATTGGAGATGATGCTAGTTACTCTATGAAAGGAATTGGGACCTCCTCTCTTCACTTGGATTCCGGCATTTCCCTATAGTTGAGTGATATTCTATTTGTTCCAGGCATCAAGTGAAACCTTGTTTCCATTTCAGCCTTGGAAGACAAGGGGTACCAAATTGCATTCTCAAAAGGCAAAGTTCTTGTGTGGACAAAGAACTCAAATTTCAAAACTGCTCGGGTGATTGGAGTTAGACATGAGAACCTCTACAAGCTATGCACTCATCCACTTCAGGCTCTAGTGCATGATTCTTCAAGTTTGTGTGAACTTTGGCATCGAAGATTGGCTCACCTTAACTTTCGAGCTCTACCTATCATGGAGAAAATGGTCACGGGCCTTCCGAAATTCAACCAGGAGCACGAAGGTACTTGCAGAGGCTGCACTTTGGGTAAGAATACAAAAGGTCCATTTCATAGTAGAGAAAGTAGATCCAAATGTATTCTAGTTCTTATTCATTCTGATTTATGTGGTCCAATGTTTGTTGCTTCTTTGAGTGGTTTCTTGTATTACATTATTTTTATTGATGACTACTCTAGAAAGACTTGGATTTATTTCTTGAAATCTAAAGAATCTGAGGAGGTATTAGAGAGGATCAAAGAATTCAAAGCTCAGGTGGAGAATTTGTCCGGGAAGAGGATCAAAGTTTTGAGATCCGATAACGGAGGAGAGTACAATTCTGGCAGCTTCCGTAACTTTCGCATTGAAGCTGGGATTAAGAGGGAGTTCAGTGTCCCTTATAATCCTCAACAAAACAGTGTTGTTGAAAGGAAGAACAGATCTATTGTGGAAGTAGCCAAGGCCATGATTCATGACCAAGATCTGCAAACCTTCCTTTGGGCTGAAGCATCCAAGACAGCCGTTTATGTTCAAAATAGAAGCCCTCACCGGATCTTGGAGAATGACTCTCAAAGAAGCATTCACAGGGGTGAAGCCAGAAGTAAGTCACCTAAGGATCTTTGGTTGTCCAATGTATGTTCATGTACCGAAAGATAAAAGGACAAAGTTGGAACCTTATGGAAAGAAGGGGATATTTGTAGGTTACAGTGAGACATCAAAAGCCTACATAATCTATATTCCAGGTCAGAAGTTGACTGAGATCAGTAGGGATGTTACATTTGAAGAGGATGTCGCATTTAGGAGATCCAAAGGCACTCACATGGAGATAGATATTGAAGATCAAGAGTCCCCTCAGGATATGGAAGTTGACCATACTCCTGAGATTCAGAGGGAGGCTACTGAACCCAAAGAAGATGATGATCCAGTTGAGCCTTTGGAACCTACTGATGGGCCTACAGATATTGTGATTGGTAGAAAAAGACCTCTTTGGGCCAGGCAAACATTGCAGGAGGCAGAAAGGTTTGCAGCTCCAAGAGGAACATTTAGAGAAAGCAAGAGACTTCATAAGTTTTCCAGCTATGTTGCATTGATGAGTCAAATCATTGAGTCCAAGCCTTCCAGTGTTGAGGAAGCTTCTAGTGAATAGGTTTGGAGAGATGCTATGTCTGAAGAGTATCAGTCCATTCTCAAGAATGATGTTTGGGACATCGTTCCTAGACCCGAAGTGTCATGTCCCCATTTTTGACGAGCATCAGAGTTCGTAAGATTGGCCTATCAGGAGACCCTCGTAGGCTGACAGAGTGGTTAGAGGATCGTTTGGGAGCTTGGCTCAGCGTCAGATTGGCAGTTTTGATCAATTGGCCTTCGTTTGGGCTCGATCGGAGACTTCTTGCAGAGTTGCTATTTTTAGCAGTTCCTGGCAGGCAGTGTGGGACCCCTGCTATTTTTAGCAGTATGACTTTGCAGCGTTCAGAATCGAGGTTAAATCGGCTTGGCAGGCAATGTCGGATGAGTAACGAGAGAAATATTAATATTTGATTGTATTAATTAAATATTAATTATTAATGATTATAATGTAAAGTTATAATATTAAATTATAACTTAAGTGATTTGTCTTGAGGGGTGCGCCCATCATCAGAAAGGGGCCAGTTAATAATTATAATTTATTATAATTATTTGACGGAGAACTATTGAAAAATTAAAAGAATTAAAAAGTCAAATATTTAAAATTCCCTATCTTTAAGGAAATCGCACTTTTGAGCAATAAAGAGGTTTTGCCTTGGGAATTGAGCCATTATGACATTTTATGAATTGAAAATTGGCCAGTCTTTGCCAGAGAACGGAGACCTTAGGGTTTGTGTTCGAAATTCTTGGAGAACGAGCCATCTCCATTGAGTCAGTTCAGAGGGTGTGAGATATCACCCGATTTACTGCCAGTTGTGAGATTTCTTCATCCAGAAGAAATTATAGAGCTTCAGAGGTTATTAATCTTCAGGGTTTTCAGACATTCTGTCATCTGGAAAGCTATTGCAAACCAAGGCGCCTATTTTTATTGATATTCTGGAGAGTCTTGAGGAGGCCGTACCACTCACATTTATTGCTGCTGTCAGCCGTACCATTTGCAGCAGACTGTACCTTCACTACAGCCGTACTTCCTCAGCAGAGAAAATCACTTGGTTTTTATTCAGAAAAGCAACCTTCAGTTAAGGCGCATAACTCTTAAGATCTGGAGGCACAGGGATTGGGCCGTACTTTTTATTCTTTGTTTGCTGCTGTGAAAAGGCCGTACATTTCTGTACCTGGCCGTACCTTCCAAGGGGAGCTATACTTTGGTCTTCAGAGCAAAAACGGTATTCATCATTTGCAGTTGGGTTTCATTGCTAAGGGCGCATATTCTCCTAGCTGTGGTTTCTTCCTTCTGAGGCAAGGGAAATTGATTTATCATCACAGCCATACCAGCATCAAGACTTCATTTATTGCAGCAATATTGCCAGGTTCCTTAATAAAGTTTCATTGCCTTTTTGATTGCATGTAACTGGGTTTTTCTGTAATCATTTCCGGAAGAATAATAAATTATCAGGCAACCTTATTCTCAGTAGATTTTACAGTTTACAGAGTTGAAATGTTTTAATTGAATTTATGATCATTTATTATCAAAATCGCAATTTCTTTATTTTTTTTGCAAAACCACCAAAAACGTCCAACAACCTAAAATTTCGAAAAAAAACTTTCAGATTCGGGATTAAAACTTAGGGGTTTCTAGGTTTCTCAGAGCTAAATCTAAATCGAGCCATAGGGTGCCATCTTCTGCAGACCCGCAGTTTGGGTTTTACCAGGTATTATACATGGACGTGCTGCGATTGACAGCACGAGTTTGAGCAGGCGGCGGGAAACATGGCTGACAGGAATTACTGGATCTGATAGAGAAAATCTTAGAACAGAGATTCCTCACGATAACAGAGATCGGAACAGTGCAGAGGTCTTGCATGCACTTAGAGATCTTCGTGTAGGTCAACGGCAGTCAAATGGTGTATTACAGCAGTTGGCAGTTGCACTTCAGAGACTGGGAACTCCGAGGAGATCGTCACCACATCGTGACGATGACAGGAGTGTTGCAGGTTCACGGAGAGCTCCTAGGACAGTGTCACGGACAGCAGATAGGCCTACTAGGCCCACTTTCACGAGACAGGAGCCCGATGAGGTTATATCAGGTGAGAAGCATGAGGGTTTGTTCGTTGATACATTCAGGACAGCGAACGATGAGTGGCAGTTAGTATCACCTGAGATCAGCGGAAGGATTACTATTGACAGAACACCACAAAACATAGAAAGAGAAGTAAATAGCATGTTTCAGGAGTATAGCATTCTACCGCAGAAAATTAAAAAGGAACTTCCTTTCTTGAGCTTCATGGATTTGCACCCAAGACTTTGTCATAAGACAGAGTTGGCCAGAAAGGAATATCTCACTATAGCTCATGAGTTGTTTACACCTGGAAGGGATAGAGAATCTACACATAAGCATGATACAACTCTTCGTCATAATGATTTGATATCTTCAGTCTCCTATGAAGAAGGCAGAAATTTATGTGATGAATTTGATAGAAGTGCTGATTTAATTCGAGAACACACTAGCACAGCTTGGGGTAATGATATACCTACATCGTCCTTGCAAGAGGTGACTCAAGAAGATTCTACGATGGAGGCCACTTCTGATTTTTATGACAGCAATGGTGAAACTTCGCGTGAGCATGAGACAACAGCGTTTTCACATATGCAAAGTAATCCTATTGAGTTGTCACATGAAAAGACTCAAGAGTTGGATTCTAGGGATGCATTTGGTGTTGAGAATTTATTTCATGGTGAATCTGATTTTTCGGATCAGACCTCTGAAAACAAGCTAAAGGATTCGTATGTTGATATGGAATCCCAGGATCGTGTGTCGGATGGGCATGCAGTCACTGTTGGAGTAGAAGCGTGTGAAGATACTGTCATACCAGCAACTTCTACCGTACCAGTTGAGCCATCCTTTGAGGTACAGAGCAACAGTACCTTAGATGTTGAGGTGTGCATGGGTGAAAGCACACATGATGCTGCTTATCATGAGGTGAGTGATGACGGATCAGCGTCATATCATAGTGCTTATTGTGAACCGGAAATCTTGTATGGGGGTCGTAAGCTTCAGAATCCTCATCATTTGGTTGGGCAACTACAAGTGAATGACACTATGATTGCCACCGCCCTTGAGCATTTTGACGTTGCTCGTCAGATGCTGACTACCTATGGTTGGAGTCCTCCTTTGACAGATGAGCACAGTGATAGTGGTTTTTCCCTTGCAGTGATACATGCACTTCGAGAAGCAATTGGAACAATGAAACAGAACTACCTAAAATTACTTGCGGATAGGGATTTCCTTCTCGAGTGGGATTGCATTTGTTATGATGCATTGAAGGGAACGGAGGAGCGGATCGGTGAACTCATCCATGAGCTAGAGGTGACTAGGGATTCATTGCAGAGCACCCAGTTGGCTCTTCGTGAGTCACAGTTACAGATTGAGAGGCTTACCGTGGCGTTGAGTTTAGCACAATCTTCACCACCTTTGGATATAGTCCAGTTTTCCATGGCAGCGGTTGGGGAGGAGTACACACCCATGGTTCATAGCAGTGTGGGATATGTTGAGGATGTGGTTACATCCATCACGGTCACAGGAGCAGTGGATACAGATGGGATGAGTACACAAGATGAGAGTTGCAGTGGGCTACGCGTTGCACCAGGTTCTCTTGAGATTAGTCCCATGATAGGTGATGCACGGCAGATCATTGATAGTTCCTGTGACTTGGTTGTTGATTCACTAGAGAGTTGTGTGAAAACCCTCGATACTTGCCCATCTTCACAGCAGATATTCAGAGGTTCATCCAGTTGGGAGAGTGGTACTTGTGTTGATTTGTTTCCCTCTTCTGGAAGCAAATCAATCTTTTCATCCGATGTAGTTGACTATGATCCGCAGCTGGTTGAGCCAAGTCAGGAGTACAATTCAATTTATTATTCCAGCGATTCAGAGATGGAGGATTCAGATCAGTATGGAGTGATTGTGCAGTTTGTGAATAATCCATTGTTTGAGTTTGATGGTGGTTCGATCTATGATAACCCACTCTTCGAGTTGGACGCTGATCGTACTCTTGATATTAGTTCCAGGTTGGGTGATGATCGTAGTGTTTGGGATTGTTCCAGTACATCGCAATTCCAAACAAGACTCACAGAGGAGTTTAATGAGGTGTACACGGTGAGGAGTGCTTATAGTTTTTCCTTTGATCCACCTGTACATGATTCGTATTCGATGCACCATTCTTGTGCACAGGGTGATTCTCTTGGTATAGTCGAGGGGAGTAATTCATTACTGTGTGCAGAGTTACCATCTTCACAAGATGGGATTAGCGGATGCAGGTACTTGACTCAGCAGTTTGCGGGGTATTACTTGCAGGGGCAGCAGTCAGTTATCCATCATGCCGATATGTATTTGACAGGGCTTGATACTTTTATGTCGCAGATTTTTCATACAGGTACATGGTTACAGGGCGACTATGTTGTTAGTTGGCATGATGGCTTGGACAGTTATCACATCCATGAGGGTTTAGCAAAGGACAGGGAGAGATCCAGGATAGTAGATGCTTCTAGAAGTTTTTATCTCTGCATGACAAATGGATGTGGATTCATATTGTATTGGGATCCCGGTGGCGACAGCTTTGGCACTGAGTATTGGATGGTTCCCATTGGGTTACTTCACTATTCTCAGCATGGTGAAGTTGGAGGCAGTAGAGCGCAATGGCAGTCTGAGGATGACAGTCACGACAGACTTTCACTCTGGGTTTGGGATCCGGGGATAGCTTGCGCAGTTGAGTTTTTATTGATGCTACAGGAGACAGTTCGGGATGTGTGGGACATTTCACAGTTTTTTCTTTTGGGCCTCCCGAGGATTGGAGTTTTCTTTGCAGTAGAGATTGCTTGGGGTCAAGCAATTCTAGGAAGGGCGGACTGTCATGTCCCCATTTTTGACGAGCATCAGAGTTCGTAAGATTGGCCTATCAGGAGACCCTCGTAGGCTGACAGAGTGGTTAGAGGATCGTTTGGGAGCTTGGCTCAGCGTCAGATTGGCAGTTTTGATCAATTGGCCTTCGTTTGGGCTCGATCGGAGACTTCTTGCAGAGTTGCTATTTTTAGCAGTTCCTGGCAGGCAGTGTGGGACCCCTGCTATTTTTAGCAGTATGACTTTGGCAGCGTTCAGAATCACTTCAGGGTTCGTCAGCTTCAGACGGAACAGTAATCGGATGAGTAACGAGAGAAATATTAATATTTGATTGTATTAATTAAATATTAATTATTAATGATTATAATGTAAAGTTATAATATTAAATTATAACTTAAGTGATTTGTCTTGAGGGGTGCGCCCATCATCAGAAAGGGGCCAGTTAATAATTATAATTTATTATAATTATTTGACGGAGAACTATTGAAAAATTAAAAGAATTAAAAAGTCAAATATTTAAAATTCCCTATCTTTAAGGAAATCGCACTTTTGAGCAATAAAGAGGTTTTGCCTTGGGAATTGAGCCATTATGACATTTTATGAATTGAAAATTGGCCAGTCTTTGCCAGAGAACGGAGACCTTAGGGTTTGTGTTCGAAATTCTTGGAGAACGAGCCATCTCCATTGAGTCAGTTCAGAGGGTGTGAGATATCACCCGATTTACTGCCAGTTGTGAGATTTCTTCATCCAGAAGAAATTATAGAGCTTCAGAGGTTATTAATCTTCAGGGTTTTCAGACATTCTGTCATCTGGAAAGCTATTGCAAACCAAGGCGCCTATTTTTATTGATATTCTGGAGAGTCTTGAGGAGGCCGTACCACTCACATTTATTGCTGCTGTCAGCCGTACCATTTGCAGCAGACTGTACCTTCACTACAGCCGTACTTCCTCAGCAGAGAAAATCACTTGGTTTTTATTCAGAAAAGCAACCTTCAGTTAAGGCGCATAACTCTTAAGATCTGGAGGCATAGGGATTGGGCCGTACTTTTTATTCTTTGTTTGCTGCTGTGAAAAGGCCGTACATTTCTGTACCTGGCCGTACCTTCCAAGGGGAGCTATACTTTGGTCTTCAGAGCAAAAACGGTATTCATCATTTGCAGTTGGGTTTCATTGCTAAGGGCGCATATTCTCCTAGCTGTGGTTTCTTCCTTCTGAGGCAAGGGAAATTGATTTATCATCACAGCCATACCAGCATCAAGACTTCATTTATTGCAGCAATATTGCCAGGTTCCTTAATAAAGTTTCATTGCCTTTTTGATTGCATGTAACTGGGTTTTTCTGTAATCATTTCCGGAAGAATAATAAATTATCAGGCAACCTTATTCTCAGTAGATTTTACAGTTTACAGAGTTGAAATGTTTTAATTGAATTTATGATCATTTATTATCAAAATCGCAATTTCTTTATTTTTTTTGCAAAACCACCAAAAACGTCCAACAACCTAAAATTTCAGAAAAAAACATCAGAAAACTTTCAGATTCAGGATTAGGGGAAACTTAGGGTTTCTACACGAAGGCAAATCCGTGGTATCTTCTAAATGGCTCTTCAAAATCAAGCATGTGGCTGATGGGAGCATTGAGAAGTACAAGGCAAGGTTCGTAGCTAAAGGATTCTCATAGAAAGAGGGAGTTGACTATGAGGAAACTTTTGCTTCAGTTGCTTGCTATACTTCAATCAGAACCATCATTGCTATTGCTGCATCTAAAGGATGGAAGATTCACCAAATGGACATGATGACAGCATTTCTAAATGGTGTAATCGAGAAAGAAGTATATATTGAGCAACTTGATGGCTTTGAGGTGCATGGGAAGGAGTCTCATGTTTGCAAGCTGAAGAAGGCCTTGTATGGTCTTAAGCAGGCTCCTCGTGCTTGGTACGAAAGGATTGATCATTACATGTCAAGCTTGGGCTTCTCCAAGAATGATGCTGATTCAAACCTGTATTTCAAGGTTTGATTCTTACTGGAGAAGAACACCTCATTATCAAATGCAAGAAGGAGTTAGCTTCTGAATTTGAAATGAAGGATCTTGGTCTCATGCATTACTTCCTTGGCTTAGAAGTATGGCAGAAGCCAGATGAGATGATTCTAAGTCAAGGGAAATATACTATTGATATTCTAAAGAGATTTGGTATGATGGATTGCAAATCCATGTCTACGCCTATGGAGACCAACTTGCATAAGTTGAAAGAGGCTGCAGCTAGTTCAGATCTAGTGGATTCCACGATGTACAGGCAGTTGATTGGATCGTTGATGTATCTAGTCAATACTAGACCGAATATTTGCTATGCAGTGAGTGCACTTAGTCAATTCATGTGTGAACCAAGGCAAATACATCTAGTTGCAGCAAAACATATCCTGAGATACTTGTGTGGCATAGTTGGATATGGGTTGAGATATTCTTCAGGTGTGGATTTGAAGCTGCATGGATATACTGATTCTGATTGGGCTGGGTGTGTCACTGATCGGAAGAGCACCTTTGGATGTTGCTTCAGTTTGGGGTCTGCAATGATATCCTGGTGTAGCAGAAGCAGTCTTCAGTGGCACTAAGCACCGCAGAGGCCGAGTATATTGCATCTTGTGTGGCAGCTCGAGAAGCAGTGTGGCTTCGGAAGCTCCTTGCAGGATTGTTTGGACAATCATTGGAGCCGACTGTCATCCATTGTGATAATCAAAGTTGTGTAAAGCTTTCTGTCAATCCAGTGTTTCATGACAGAACTAAACATGTTGAGATCAAATACCACTATATCAGAGATATGGTATTGAGGAAAGCAATTCAGTTGAGGAATATCAACACTGATGAGCAGACGACAGACATTCTCATCAAACCTCTCTCTAGGATAAAGTTTGTGTACTTTCGAGACAAGCTTGGTATGGTGGAGAATCAAGCCCTAGCTGAGAAGGAGTCTCAGTATCAGTGATCTTCTTTAATACATTTCTCTTTGAGAGAGATTTGAGGTGCAAGCCCTTGTTAATGCATTTCTTTTTGAGATTTGAGGTGAAAGCCCTCGTTTCCACCCTCTGGGAGAGCCATGGTGGATGTCATGTGTGTGACTCCATGACATCACGTGAGAGAGTTTGTGATGATTTTCTTGTACTTGTGTTTCACCCTCTGGGAGAGCCATGGTGAACGTCACGATGAGGTGACAACATCATGTTGAGTGATGAGCACTTGTACATACCATACATGGGTGTAGCCATGATGGTTGATATCACGATGAGGTGATATCTTTCCTTACCACATATGGGAGTAGCCATTGTGGTTGACATCACGATGAGGTGATATGTCTTATACAGTTGGAAGTATCCTCTCTAGCTGAGAGGGAGTGTTGATGTTATAGAGCATCGTCAGGCTGCTACTTCCAGCACTTCATGTCTCCTTGAAGTCAATTCAAATGATAGCCTAAATAGCTATTTGAATTGAAATATTATATTTTGAAAAGGCACGAGTTTTATTAATGAAGGCTCGATCTCATGCAAGAGGCATGATCTTAAGAGGCCGACATTATATATGTTATGGATGCAATTTCATTAAGAGATATTTAATATTTGTTAAGTGAAGCCGACTTACATTTATGAAGAGACACCATTACTTGTAGCCAACATCATGCTTATTGTGGACGCAATTTTGAAGGGTCATATTCTTCTATGAAGGCCGACTTGGTGTTTTGAAGGGTCACGTTCTCCACTCCATCTTGTATATATAATCAATGGTGTTTCATTGTGTATCATTCATTGATATCCATTTTATTGTTCAAGTTTGAGTGTCATAAGTGCGAGATTGTCTCAAGTGTAGATCGTCATCTTTGTAGAAGGCTGAGATTAATATCATCAGATTGCATTACTGTATTTGCATCAGTTTGTGGTGCTTCTTATTGGCCTTCATATCGGCCCTTGTAAAGGAGACAATTCTTGTTAACATTCAATATATAAGTGATATATTTTTGCTGGGTTTTTCTCCCTCAAGTGGAGGTTTTTCCCAGGGTATCTGCTGTGTCATTGTGTTGATTTTGAATTAAATTTCTGTGCTCTACATCTGATAAAACTAACAAAAACTATATGAGTTTTTTGGTGAGTTACTCACCAGGGGAAAAAAATAGCAAGTACTCGCCGAGTTTTCCATCTATGGTCACATGGTCTATTTTCTAGGAGGAACTCACTACACATTATGGTGACAATCTATGGATAGCTACTTTAACCAGCTTACCAAATTAAAGCAAGCAAGTACGGTCAAATATTATATTCACCAATTTCAAACTTTGTGTTTTAAGAGTGGAGAATGTTGCTAGGAAAGTTTGAATGAATTATTCCTAGGGGGTTTAAAGCACCATATCAAATATGAGGTATGCATGTTCCATCCATATTCCATGTCCCAAGCAATGATTATGGAAAGCCACTAGAGGTAAAGTTTGTGGCCAATAGAAGGCATGGTTTCATAAACATAAGAGATAAAAGCTCTCCTACGTAGTCACTTCCTCAAACTACTAGATTGACTCCAAAACAAATTGAAGAGACAAGAACATAAGGGTTATGTTTTAACTCTGATAGCAAATACAATTGAGGACATAAATGCATTGAAAAGAAATTGTTCTACATTGAAGTGCTAAGTGAGGAGGAAGAGGAACCGACATTAGAGGGTGAGAATGGGATAAACGAGGAATTAAGAGATACTCAACCAACCATTCCTGTCATGCACTTTCTGGAATTAGCACCCCACTAACTTTCAAGGTCATGGGTTTCTTGAAGAAAAAGAGAAAAACAATATTGATAGTTGATAAGCACTCACAATTTCATTAATAAGAAGTTAACTACTCATCTGAATTGTTTTATATTTCTCACTCCAAAACTTCAAGTCCAAATTGTAGATGCAGGTATAGTCAATTGTTTGGGAAAATGCCTTAGCATTAAATTGGCCATGGGACAGTATCGACTTGATTTCCCAAAGTTTGCTTCTCTCATGGGTGCAATATATATAGTGTTGGGGGTACAATTGCTCACTACATTGGGAACAATTGGGATGAACTTCCAACAATTATTAATGAGATTTCACTTAGAAGGCATAATACTTGAACTAAGAGAGTTATGTGTAAAGTTTCAATAGATGGTAAGCTCTCATCAAATGCAAAGGATGCTTAACAAAGGAGCTAATGAATTTGTAGCCCAAATTCTTTATCAGCAACCTATTAGTCAAATGTTCTTACCCAGCTAGATTTGTAAGCAATTATAGATCATTACTCAGTGGTTTTTTGAGATGTGCCCAAAGGACTGCCTCCTAAAAGGGATCAAGATTATGTCATTCATTAAATACTAGGGAGCCAAGTACAAAAAAGTGAGATTGAGAAGATAGTTCGAGAGATCCTAGAAGCGGGTATTATTGAGCATTGTCAATGTGCCTACTCTTCTCCTCTGGTTATGGTGTGTAAGAAGGATGACACTTGGCACATGTGTCGAGACCATAAAGAGCTCACAAGTACACCATCAAAGATAAGTTTCCTATTCCAATCATTGATGATTTACTAAATAAATGAATGGAGCTATGTGTTTTGCGATACTCAATCTCAAATCATGTTATCACCAAATTCGAATTAAGGAAGAAGATATTCCCAAGACAAAATTTAGGACTCATGAGGGTCATTATGAGTTTCTAGTGACGCCATTTTCCCTTTACTAATGTTCCACCTACATTTCAAAGTTTGACGAATTTCATCTTTAAGCCATTTTTTAGGAAGTTTGTATTAGTGTTCTTTGATAGTATATTGATTTATAGCAAGACATGGGAAGGCCATTTGCACCATGTAGATCAAGCATTACAAGTTCTCAAACAAGACTAGCTTTATGCTAAACTTTCCAACTATGCTTTTGGTCTCAAAGAGGTGGAGTAATTGGGTCCCATAGTGTCTCACGAAAGAGTAAAGGTTGATCCTTACAAAATCAAGGCTATGATGCAGTGGCCTATTCCTAAAACCATTAAGAACTTAAGGGATTTCCAAGGACTCGCTAGATACTCTATAAAATTTGTGAAGAACTATGGCTGCATAGCAGCAACCCTCACAACTCTATTGAAGAAGGATGTTTTTCAATGGAATGAGTTAGCTAATAAAGCATTTGGGAGATTAAAAGAGACTAAGTGTATCACTCCAATTCTAAGCATTCCAATTTTCACCATGGATTTCATTGTGGAATGTGATACTACAAGAAATGGTATAGGAGCAATTCTCATGCAAGAAGGTAAGCTCATTGCTGTTGTCAATTGAAGGGTAAGAATCAACTCAAACCTATTTATGAGAAAGAAATGCCAACTATTCTTTATGTAGTCAATGATACAATAGATCATGAAATCCTTAAATATTTTCTAGAGCAATGACTATCCTCTAAAGAGCAACAAAAATAGCTCACTACAACATTGTGTAATGAATTTGAGATTGTGTACAAGAAAGGGAAGTTGAATATTGTGGCCGATGTACTATCCAAGAAGGATGAGGATGATGAGGCATTATTATGCACCATTTCAATATTACAAGTAGATTAGGTTGAACAAGACAAAACAATGTGGTAATATGATGTTGCTACAAGGAATCTCATTCAACAAATGCAAAATGATCCTAGTAGTTCAAATAAATTTTGTCAAAAGTGTGGTATAAAGTGAGATTGTACCTATGCAAGAATTGCACTCTCAAACACAAGATTCTCAAAGAGTTCCATAATTCTCCAATTGGGGGTCAATCGGGACTTTCAAAGATATATAATAGAATCAAGTAGGATTTATTTTGGGGAGGACTTACTCGTGATGTTCAAAAAATTGTGGCATAATGTTCGATATGTCAAAGAAATAAAGGGGAGAAAGTCAAGACACTTGGTCTTTTGCAACTCTTAGTTATTCCTTGCAAGCAGTGGGAAGGGATTTCCATGGATTTCATCATAAATCATCCATGATCTAAAGGTAAAAATGTCATCATGATATTGGTGGGTCGCCTCAGCAAATATGCCCATTTTATTGCGTTATACCATCCTTTTATAAAAAGTACAATGGAAAAAGTATTTATGGATAATATACAAAATTTACATGGTACCACAAGGATTATTGTCAGTGATCACGATCCTTCACTAGTACCTTTTGGACAAATTTATTTTCTTGTCTAGGTATACAATTGGCTCACAGCTCTTCATACCATCTTCAATTAGATGGGCAAACTGAGGTTGTCAATAAGTGCTTGGAAGAGTATCTATGTTGTTTCACTCTAAATAAGCAATCTCAATAGGTGGAATGGCTACCACTAGGTGAATGGCGGTTACCACTTCCATAATTCTTCAAAAATTTCTCCATTTATGGCATTATATGGATATCATTCCCCATCCATTACATCATCATTGAAGATGACACCAAGAGTTTAGGCTGTGGAAGACCAAATGAATCATCAACAATAGGTACTTTTAGGACTAAATTTAATGTCATCATCATTGAAGATGACACCAAGAGTTTAGGCTGTGGAAGACCACATGAATCATCAACAACAGGTACTTTTAGGACTAAATGTAATGTCCCCTTCTAGCTAGACACCAGTTGTCAGTGGGATTAGCCTATCAGTTTGACCCTCGTAGGCTAATGGAATTGGATAGAGGATCTTTGTGGCAGAAACTTGGTCAGTTGTTGGTTTTAGTCTTGGCCTTTGCAGAGGTTTCAGGGCTCGGTTTCTCATACTTACTATTTATAGTAAGTCATCAAATCAGGGTTACTATTTATAGCAGGGCACCTGAAGGTGATATGTTGGCAGTGTCGATCCCCACACTTCAATTGGTTGGGTGAAATAAGGAGAATTGCATAAATCATAACGTTTAATTATTATTAAAAGTGACTTTAATAATAATTAATATTATTAAGTTATAATCGCACTTTATGATTTGAGGGGTCATTAGTCACTAAAAAGGGGCCATCTTAATTAAGTACTTGGGCGCCAACTCCAAGTTGATATTTTAATAATGCTAAAGTGTGAAACTTAATATTATTTTAAATGATTTAAAAAGCAAAATGGAGGGATTGAACTTTTGAGAGGAGTATATAAGAAAAGCCAAAAGAGGTCGACTCATTCTATTGAGCATTGATGATTGATTTCTATGTTTTCTTTGGCGTTTGGAGGAGAGAAACCTAGGGTTTATGCTATTCCGAAGCTTCAAGCATTGGAGAACGCTCATTCTTTAGTGCTCGTGCATTTTGAGGTTGTGCAACACCAGCTGAAGTTAGCCATTGAAAATTGGTTTCATCCAGAGACCAATATTGTGCAGATTGGAGAAATTATTCAAGGGTTTTCAATCATATTTCATTGTAAAAGGGCGATCATCATCAAGGTTGCATTCACTGTTCACTTGGCACATTCTACAAAGGCCATACAAGTTGTTCTTAGCCAGCCGTACCTGCTTGCTTGGCGTGTTTAATTGAGGCTCAAAACGCCTAGGTTTTGGAGGCCTTTCCTTCACCATTTTGGACATCTATATTAGTGAAGGTCTTGGGCGCCGTTTTTGAGGAGGAAAATCAGATTTTTGGAGCAGCTCGTCCTTGGAAGGGTTTTGTCTTTATGCTGCCAGAAGTTTTCAGATTTTCAATAAATGTATTCTCTCTATTTCCGGGTATGTTTTACATGTAAAGGCTTTGAAAAATAGTCTGTTGAAAATAAATATATATTGCAGCAATTGCTCCTTTCAGTAGTTTGCTTGTTTACTTAATTTCGTTTATGCCTGGCATTTTATTTGAGAAAATACAAAAAAAAAAAAACAAATATATCACAAAAACACAAAAAAATTCACAAAACCCAAAACTATCAAAAACACCAAATTCAAAAGTCATCATTCAGCGGAGTAGAGTTTACAGTTGGGAGAACTTGGGGTTCTTACAGTGGTATCAGAGCTTTGATCCTACCATCTTGGAGGGTTAAAGTTTATATGCAGCCACAAGAAGTTGGTCCTCACAAGTATTATACTCGCAGAAGGGCAAAACAACAAAGAAATCAAATAGCAGATACACAACAGGATAATATGGGTGATAAGAGAAATGATAGCCCACCTAGAAATGAAGTTAGAAATGATGGCAATAATGAAGAGAGGGAAGCAAGAGAAATTATGAGAAACATGGCAACATGGCAGCAGCAGGTTGTAGATGTTTTATGGGAACTTACAGCAGTGTTACATTAGATGAACCCTCTTAGAAGACAAAATCATGTGTCGGATGACAATAGAAGTGTGGTTGGGACTCCCAAGGCACAAAGAGCACCCACTCGTACCACAGATAGGCCTACATGCCCTACCTTTTTGAGAAGCCTACACGCCCTACCGGAAGAAACAAATGTTGAAGAAGAGGGAGATGCTCTATTTGCAGACAATCTTATGTCAGCTCACGATGAATGGGAATTGTTAACACCATAGGTTAGGGAGCAAATGAACTTTGACCGTTTCGTGAGTCAGAGGAGAGAGCACTACAAATTAAGGCAAGACAAGAGACCACGAAATCAAAACAAGGATTTAAAACATGCCACCAGCAAACTCACATTGCCTACATTTGATGGTAGCGGTAAGGTCACAGCATGAGCTTGGGTCAATAAATTAGATACCTTCTTGACTCTTCGGCCTATGGCGGAGGAGGATGCAATTAAGTATGCAACTTTGCATTCGGATGGGGTGGCTCACAATTGGTGGCACCATGGGATGGTCACATTGCAACATAACCTCATCACTTCTTACCAGGAGTTCACGGATAGGTTAATTGAGCGCTTCAACAAGAAAGATCCAAAAACATATTTTAGAGACCTAGCTCAACTCAAGCAAGTTGGGAGTTTAGAGGCATATATTAGTGACTTTCAAAAGCTTTCGATTATGGTCCCAAGCTTATCTGAAAGAAGGCTGGTCATCTTGTTTACTGAGGGTTTATTAGAGCCATTGAGAGGATGGGTCAAAGCCTTTGACCCCCCGTCACTCCAGGAAGCTATGTGGAAGGCTAGAAGTATGGAACTTGCAGCCCCACAGAGCAAGTTCACATCTAGAGCATCATCTTCATTCAGGGACAGCAAGTCATTCTCTAAGAAGAAGGAAAAATCAGATTCAAAAGGGAAATCAGCAGCACCATTAGACCAAGAAACACTCAATGATTTGCGCAAGAAGTTGTGTTTCTATTGCAAAGGGCCTTATGATGCAAACCATAACTGTCCTTTGAGGCCCAAGGGCAAGGCCAATCGAATAATGTGGGCATTCTATGAGGATTCCAAATCTGAAAAATCAGACCAGCAATCTGATTCAGAAGATTCAGGGGCAGAAAAGTCTGAACATGAGGCAGAGAAGTCCAAACATGAGGCTGAAAATGAAAGGGAAGTGAAGCTACAAGAAGCGCATATCACTAGCATGCAACATGAGGACTCCTTCAGGATGTGTGGGCTCTTAGCTGGTCAAAAGGTCATCACCTTGCTTGACCTACGTGCTACGCACAACTTCATTGATGCTAGGTGTTGTGACCTTTTTCACACATCGCCCCATTGCAAATGGGGACCCCCTAATTTTTTCTTCGTTTCAAACTTTTGGCCTGATTTTAGTTAGTTTTCCTGTTGTCTCTCTCTCTTTCTATCCCTTTTCTGTTGTCTGTCTTTCGGGGGTGTGCTCGTCTGATGAGAGATTTTGGCTAAGTCTATAGTTTTAGGGTTTGCATTTCTCACGTCAGTTTGAGGTCTAATCAAGTTTGGCTATTGAAACTTGAGACTAACATTGTTGTCAGCAGGGCTACAAACAAGTTTCCACTGAAGTTTCATCAAATTCCGACAACTTACTATCTTTAGTAAGTGTGCAATTCGGGGTGTTCTTTCAATGCTTTCGAAGTTTCGAAGTTTTGGTCATCGCATTGCATCCAAAATACATCAAGCTACTCATCTGCAAATTTTGAGCTGAAACAGACAACTTTCTATTTTTAGCAAATTCAACTCTGGAGCAGATTTTAGGGTTCATATGCAGAGTTCTTCAATGCATGTCTCAAGATTCTTTCTGGGTTTTCAGAAACCTTCGCAATGATATAACATGCAAAACGAGGCGATCAGTATTCAGCCTTCAGAGGCTATTTTTAGGGTTTGCATGTTGAGATTTTCTTTGCATGTCTGCACATTCTTTGTGGGTTTTTCGAGACCTTCGCAATGATGTAACATGCAAACCAGGATCAGAACTTTTTCAGGAGTCATCTTCGGAGGCTATTTTTAGGGTTTTCGTGTCAGGGTTTTCTTTGCATGTCGGATGATTCTTTATGGGTTTTTCAAGACCTACGCAATGATGCGACATGCAAAGCGAGATGATCAGTTTTCAGAGACTTGCTATTTTTAGTAGGTGCATTCCGACAACTGCCCAGCGCATTAAAACCAAAAACTAGGCGAAGTGCAACAGAAACGAGGTCAAACGGAGGTCATTTGATATACATGCAAGTCAAATTAGGGTTTCCAACTTCAAGACCCAAAATGAGGGGTAAAATGTCAGAATTTTCGAAAACCGGTGTATCCCACTGCGATCAGCATCTTTCAAGCTATCCACCGGTAAAATTTGAAGGCAATCGGAGCACTTACTATTTATAGTAAGGCGTTCCAGAAATTGGCTCAAAATAGTAAACCAGCAGCAGGGGCCAGTGTGAATAGGCAAGTCACCCGATGAGGAGCACGTCATTCAAATTTCAAGTCAAATAGAGTTGTGGAAGTCTTCGAAACGAGCAGTTACTATAAATAGTAAGCCACCTTCAGAAACGTGCTATAAATAGCAGGTCAGCTCAAGATGGGGGTGTAAACAAACTGATTAGGTTATGAAGATCCTGTGGTTAAAATTTCAAATCAATCTGAGCTCCAAAAGAGGGAAAATCAAAGAGCTTACTAAATATAGTAAGCCATGAGCTGGCTAGTGAAGATGAGAAAAACGCCTAAGTGTTGAAAATATCCTTCACCACCCCTGAAATGCGCCCAAGGAAGAAGAAGCTGGCAGTGGCTGAGAAAATTTCCAAGTTTGGAGTTAAATCTTGCTTGACCCTCAAAATGCGCCCAACTTTCCTTGAAGCCATGAATAAAATCTAAGTGTTGGAAATATCCACCTCCTACCCCAAAATGCACCCAAGCTAAAGATGCAGCTGGAGAAAAAAATTTCTAAGTATGAAAGTTCCTACTCCACATGTGAAATGCACCCTAATCCTAAGCTAGCTGGAGGTTGATGAAAAATTGTTAAAGTCATGGAAATTCCACCTCCATGCCTCATATGCGCCCAAGATGAAGACAAGTGAAAAGTTTCTAAGGCATGAAGTTATATCCACCTCCCTATGTCAAATGCGCCCATATGGGTTGAGAAAAAGACAAAGTGTTGACTTCCCTCTTGCCCCTTTGAATGCGCCCATGCAAAGATAGAAGATTCCAAGGCGTGGTGCACACAGAGAAAGTCCAAGAATAGTAAAATTGAAGCATACCTCCCTATATGCGCTTTAAGATGAAGAGAAGGCCTGGAGAAATGTCTAAGGTGTGGAAATTTGAAGTGAAGACCTCCATATGCGCCCAAGAACAAGCTGGAGGATTAAGATTTGACTAAGGCATTAAAACTTGAAGCTCATAGGGTCCAAATGCGCCTAAAGGAAAGAAGGTGACTCAAAATCTTTCTAAGGCATTGGATTTGGAGGTAGATACCCTCAAGTGCGCCCAGCTCAATAAGGGAGATGAAAAATATTCTAAGTATATGAAATTTGAAGTGGAGAGGGAAGTTGATTGAAAATTTGTTTAAATGTTCAAAACTTGAAGTAAGACCCCTTGTTTGCGCCCAAGAGGATTTTGATGTGGGAAATTTTGCTAAGGCATCTAAACTCAAAGCATGAAGGCTTGAATACGCCTAGACTAAGAAGGAGGACATGTTGAAATTATTTTGAGCTAGGTGATGAAAAATAAAAGTTGGACCCTTGATGGTGCTTAGACTGAAGACATGAAATGTGATAATATTTTCTAAATGTTAATATTTAAATTCCCTCCTCTAGAGGAAAATGTGCCCGAGTCTGATGGGGGATGATGAAATTTGTTAAGGCATGAATAGGTTGCCGAGAGGAGGTCAAAAGATGCCAGCTTCGAGAGATTGATGAAAGTTTTCAATTCAGAGCAAGAAAATACGCCCAGGGGTGAAGAATTGGATTAAATTTGATAAAAAAATGTTTTTTCTAAGGTTGAAATTCAAAAAATTAAATGTACCCCTTCGTTTGTAGACCCATGAATTTGACGCCTTCTGAAGAGAATTTTCTTCTGGGTATTGGACGTCTATGATGAGGAATGGATTTCATGGTCTTACACAACTTGCCAAGGATTCCGTGGTGAATATTTTTGATGGGCACCAGATTGATAAATTTTCTAAGGGGAAAATTTAAAAAAATTTCGAAGGCAAGGAATAAATGATGTTTTGAAGATAAAATACCTGAAGTGATGAATTTGAAATTGAATGACTAGATGATTTTTTATCAGGTTCCTGATGAAAACATTTTGCTCAAGCCAGAGTTGGATGAAATATCAGAGTGAACGCCTTAGCCGGAAAAGTGAAGAAGATGCAGTTGAAGCTAACACTTTTAAAAGATGATTTTTTTAAAAATACGCCCTTGAGGAAGATGAAATTTGTCTAAGGCATTGAAATATGATGCACAGGTGTTATATGCCCCAGCCTACAGATGTTTAAAAAAAAATCGTGAAGAAGGCAAAAGTTGTGCTTGAGAAAATGATGAACTCTGTCGGATGAAGAGATCACTCGAACATTGAGATCAAGTAAGGTAAATTTATATCATGAAGTGTTTTGATGCCCTTCTTTTTATTTGTTTTGCAGGATGAACGTCGGGGCCAGAGCACGATGACTTGAAGTGATGAAGCACGATGATATTACAACCTTCGAAGGGGAGATAAAGTTATGAGTTTCGAGCTCCTCCACGAAATCTCAGTTGCACCCAAAACATGAAAGAAGAAAGTTGCAAGAAATGGCTAAGTGTTGAGACTTAGTATGTGCCCAATTCAAGTGGCAAAGAAGAAATGTTCTCAAAGCTCAAGATGGAGGAAAAAAATGGAAACCCAAGCAAGTACTTCAAAATTGAAGAACAACATCAAGGAGGAAAATCATCGTCGAACGGGAGAAAAAAGTTACAGCCTTGAAGTTTCAGATCGAGGATGTGCCTGTCGTACTAGAAATTGAAGCAGTATTGGCCAAACTCATCCAGTTTGTAGTCAAAAGAGCAAGAACAGTGTGAACACGTTTCTAGACAGGAATCTTCTACGAGATGGTGACCATTAATGGCTCATTTATTACCCCACTCCTCTTGGTGGCGGTTTTTAGGGTGAATCTTGTTTAGGGCTGAGGTGGCACGATCTGGGCCATCCAGTCGATTGTAATTTGAGCCATTCGTTGGACTTGGCCAGCTATATAAAGGGGCATCCCCCCTCATTTGTACCTCATTAGAATAGGCACTAGTTAGACAGTAGAGATTAGAATAGAGAGACAGTTAAGTGATAGCTTAGAAGTAGCTTAGTATAGATTGATAGTGTAGTTGAAGAAGAAGGAAAGTTTTTCCTTTGAAAACTTTGTAAGAAATTGTTGTGAACACTCTCTCAATAAAAAGAGTTTTCGTTGATGATGATCTCGTCTTTTGTTGTGAGTAGCTAGCAAGGTTTCTCCGTCCTTCTGATTCGAATAGTAGCTTAAAGTAGAGTAAATTTCATTTCATGCAAGCAGATAGTAATAATGGAATGTGGTGTTTGATCTAAGCAAGCTTCGCTTATCCATACCACTAGCGGGCTCACTGATGGTGTGCTCGCCTTGTGTGGTCAACTGGAAACGTTGTGGGCCTAACTTCAATCACCGTTTGAATGATGGTATTCACGTTGTGATGGTATCTTCATGTCAAGTGGTGGTTTGAACATCTTTAGTCATCTCCCTCAAGATTGCACCCAACTCCGCGGAAGCTGTCCAAGGCGAAAGTGTGCCGTTTGGTTGAAAGCCATTTAGCTGATTCCATATCCCGACTTAGAATAGATTTAGACTCTTCTAAACCCTCGCAAATCCACTTTAAATCTCGACTTCTCTCGTTATAATAGGAAACCTTGCGGCTTCATTGGTAATCATTTAATTGTGAAAACCCTTCCTCCTCATAGTTGCAACAATTCCATAAGTCCCCTTTGAAATACCAGCAAATCACATCGAGCCAACTGAGACTATTCGCACTGAAGGAACCTTGGAGTTGAACGCACGAACTCTCTCGCAATCTTAGCATGCTGGATACTTTGATCAAGAGAGAATAGGGTAGCCGTTGGCGACTTTATTCTGCATTGGTGCGGTCACGAAAAACACATCAACACTAGGTTGGTGGAAAAACGGGGGATAAAAATTGAAGAATTTGAAGGTATAAGAGTAAAGGTTGCTGATGGTTACATGCTTAAGTGTGACAGAATGATTCCAAATCTCCCTATGCGCCTAAACAATTTTGATTTTCAGGCATATTTTTATGTTGTGAATATGGGAGAGATAGATGTGGTTTTAGGGATGAAATGGCTACATGATATTGGAGAGTTTACCCTTAACCTTTGAGAGATGGAGATGAAATTCAAAGTAGATGGGAAGACTCATGTGCTAAAAGCAATCAGAGATGGAGAGGCTCCTACGCCATGACATGGTTGAGTGGGAAACTGAGTGTATGTTGATGCCACCATAGGAAGAGCAGCAAAAGCTAGTTTATCATCCTGACATACAGGAGTTGAGGATTAAACACTCTAAGGTGTTCAATGACATTCCACCAGGTAGACCTCCAGACAGAGGGATTGAGCATATCATAGAGTTGGAGGGTGCCAAACCCGTGATGATCACTCCTTAAAGGCACCCAAAGCGGCTAAAAGATGAAATTGAAAAGACAATA
>VDFB02256132.1:62284895-62374659 GCA_007258455.2 Sequoia sempervirens | reverse complement strand
AAACTTCCCTTCCTTTCCTTCTATCACTTGGTTGAGTTAGCACTTTACTGTTTTGTAGTGCTTTTGTGCTTTTCACTATATTAATTTCTTTATCTTGTTTCCTTTGGTTGTCCATGGAGGTGGAAACACCTAAACGGGGGTCTTACTGAGGTAGGCCCCTATACAGCCACCCAACATTTTCCCTCTTTCTATGTGTAGGTGGACGTGCTTTCGAGGAGATAGCTGGCAACCGAATTTCTTGGTGAGATCATCTTTGCCTTTTTCACTCTTGCATTTCTGCTTTATAATATTAGAGAGTACTTTACTTAATCATATCATTTTGGCCTTTTAGTTAGTTAGTTGGGCCATTAGTCATTTTAACAGGTTTGACCTTGTCTATGTTGTTATCTGGCCATACGGACGCTAGCACACTTTAGAGATGCCAGCGCGTTACGCTATCATCCAAAGACCGTGCTTCCGTCCTCGAGCAAAGAGCTCCCTGAGGTGCAGAGTTGAACTTGAAAATCAGCTCGCCTAGCCCTCCTTGAACTCAGGATTGCAGAGTGATTGTAGGACTTTATAATCCTCATCATTCTCATCCTCATACCCTAAACATCACACTTAGTTGAGGTAAGTTAAGGCAGCTTTTTGCATCTTGGCCCTCCGTGACCTGGGGCCTTGCACGTGGAGGTCCCCCTACCTTACAGTTTGGTATACCTATATCTATACTTATTGATATTGGAACAACTAAAAATTTTGTTTCACCTAGAGTAGCTAATCAAATATCTAGAAAAGTTGGATTTATGGAAAAGTCTTGAGTTGCGGAGTATGCAAACCAGACAAGAGTAACGACAAAGCAATGCTTATTCAAAGACATAGTAGAACTTCCTAGTTTCTCAACTGAAGTAAACTTGTATGTAGCACCCCGAGGATCTTATGATGTCATCTTAGGAATGAATTGGCTATGGAAACATAGAGCCAAAGTGGATTGTTATTCCAAGGTAGTAGAGTGTCTTGATGATCTAGGAAATTGGGTGACGTTGCAAGGAACACCAAGAGAGATTAAGTTGTGATAGATTCTTTCCATGTAAATGCTTAGGGAGAAAAAGAAAGGTTGCAAACTATATGTAGTTAAAATATAACTTAAGGAAGTCACTACTCAAGATAATGCCATGGATTGTGAACCACAAGATTCTCTAGAAATTGAAGAAGGAGAAATGGTGGAATATGGAGAAATATCCCATTCTACGAAAAATTGTGGACGTATTTCCAGATGAGCTACCTAGATTACCTCCCAAGAGGGTATTCAATTTCTCTATTGACATTGTATCATGATCTGAACCTAATTCCAATGTGCCCTATAGAATGACTACTACGGAATTAATGGAACTCAAGGCACAGTTGGAGGAGTTGTTATCTAAGGGATTGATAAGACCTAGTGTTTCACCATGGGGAGCACCAATGATCTTTGTCAAGAAGAAAGATGGAACACTGTGCTTGCATATTGATATATCCATTGCCACATATTGATGATCTTTTCAATCAGATGTGAGAAGCAATTATGTTTTCAAAGATTGATTTGCAATCAGGTTACCATCAACTGAGAATCAAAGATGAAGACATATTCAAAACTACCTTTAGAATGAGATACAGGCATTATGAGTTTACAGTCTTACCTTTTGGACTTACTAATGCACCTACGACATTTATGAACCTAATGAACAATATTTTTAGGGATTGTTTGGATAGGTTTGTTTTAGTATTTTTGGATGATTTTCTAATTTATTCCAATGATGAAGAGGAACATTGAAAACATTTAGAGATAGTTCTCCAGTGATTAAGAGAAAATAAATTGTATGGAAAACTCTCTAAGTGTAATTTCTTTCAAAAGGTGAGGTATTTGGGTCACATAATTTCGGCTGAGGGAATTTCAAATAAAAGTAGTGTTAGAATGGCCAATACCTAAAAACGTACCAGAGGTTAGAAGTTTCATGAGATTGGTTGGCTACTATCAGAAGGTTGTTGCAATTTTTTCTAAGATAGCTTTTCCTATTATTTCATTGCAAAGGAAAGGAAAAAAGTTTGAGTGGACGGAAAAATGTCAAGCGACATTTGATCTACTCAAGGAGAAGTTGACTATGACTTCAATATTGAAGGTACCGGATCCAGAGGGTGACTTCACTGTCATCACGAATGCATCAAGAGAAGGAATAGGTGGAGTTGATTTGGAGTTAGCAGCAATAGTTCATGCATTACATATGTGGAGACATTATTTGCTTGGAAAACCATTTGAACTAAAGAATGATCATCATGGTCTTAAGTATTTGTTCACTCAACCCAATTTGAATGCACGACAATGTAAATGGTTGGAGTTGATATCTAATTATGACTTCACTATCAACTATATCAAGGGAAAAGAGAATCAGGTTGTTGATGCCCTAAGTCATAAAAGGCATATCGCCTCAATGGTATCCATTCAAACTAACTTTAAGGGTCAAGTGTTGCAGAAATCCAAGGGTGACGAGTACTATGGGAAAGTTAAGCAAGCACTCATTGATAATATGCAAGATGCAAGGTACAAAGGATTTCATTTTGAACCTAGTGGATTGTTAAGGTTTAAAGGAAGAATGTATGTGCCTGATTTTGAAGAGTTGAGAAATTTGGTATGGAAAGAAGTGCATGAAGCACCATGCTCCAAACATCCAGGTGTGACTAAGATGTTGGCTGATGTGAAGCCATTATACTTTTGGAAAGGGATGAAAGGAGACGCTGCTAGATTTGTACTAAGATGCTTAGAGTGTCAAAGGGTGAAAGTTGAACATCATCACCCAACATGTCTTTTGCATCCTCATGATGTTCTTGAGAGGAAGTGGCAAGTCATTAGTATGGACTTTGTGTAGAGTCTTCCTATGACAAGGAATAAGCATAATGCAATTTTGGTGGTAGTAGACAAACTTACCAAAGTAGCGCATTTTATTCCTAGAAATTTGATGGATGGAGCTCTTGTCATAGCTCAAAAATTCGTGCAAGATGTGTTTAGATTACATGGGATTCCTGAAAAGATTATTTCATATAGGGATGCTCGTGTGACATCTAGGTTTTGGAAAACCTTCTTTTCCTCACTTGAAACTCAATTGAATATAAGTTTTGCATATCATCCAGAGACAAATGGGAAAACTGAAAGGGTGGATCAAGTATTAAAAGATCTACTGAGAATGTATTGCATGGATTAGAAAAACATTACTTGCCTTTAGTGGAGTTTGCATATAACAATTCATATCATTTTGTGATTAAAATGGCTCCTTTTGAAGCATTATATGGTCAAAAATGTTGAACTCCTATAAGATGGGATAAGCTAAAGGATATGATAAGTCTTGGACCAAAGATGTCACAAATGGAAGAGAAAGTTGGAATTATTAAGCAAAGGCTAGCTGAAGCCAATGATAAACAAAAAAGCTGTGCAGATTCTAAAAGAGTACCTAGAAAATTTGAAGTAGGGGAAAAGGTGTTGTTGAGAGTAAATCCTCAAAAGAGTTCCATCAAGTTTGGAAAGTTGTCCAAACTAGCTTCGTGATACGTAGGTCCATTTGAGGCCCTAGAAGAAGTAAACCCTATTGCTTACCGAATAGTGTTGCCACCAGCTCTTGTCGAATGCATAATGTCTTTCATGTCTCATACCTAAAGAAGTATATACCAGGTGATAATCATGTCATTGATTGGAATGTTTTACATGTACAGGACCCCAAAGTAGTAACAATCAAACCTATTAAGGTGCTTGGAATGTGTAAGCTTCACTTACATAACAAAGAGGATCTATAATGCAAAGTCTAGTGGGACTAGTACTCAGAAGATTCTGCTACTTGGGAAGACTATGCTGAAATTGAGCAAAATTTTCCACATGTTTTACATGCTTTTGAGATGTCTTGAAAACAATATTATGTGTTGTGTTTTATTTATGTTTGCTACATAAGATCATCAAGGACGATGATTCATAAGGGGGGGATATGTTACACCCCATAGTATATTTACCTAGTTACTTTTACGTAGCTAGATAAAATACTTGCATATGTGTGTGTGTTTGTAACTTTGATGGAAATAAATGTGCATGTACTTTGTTTGTATGAATCATTGGAAATATAATGAATAAATGGATGATTCACATTGATGTTATATATGTGTCTTGATTCTAACTATTGAATATATATTGCAAGTGATTGTTTTATGATCAATTGACTACCTTTGCAAATGTGACAAGTTGGTTGCAGATGCAGGTTCACACCTAGTGCAGGGGCACCTAATCAACATCATGTAAATAGGGTCTAATGTTGGGTTTTGTGTTTCCAGTCATGTCTTGGATGTAATAAGGTCTATTTAGACCATTTCTAATATTGTTATGTCATGTGGGTTTGGTTGGCAAAAATTTGTTATGTTTTTGTAATTGTTGCAAAAGTAACTTTGCAACTTTGTAATTTTGGCTTGTTATAGAAGTTGAACAGTCATTTGATTCAAAAGGTGGTTATGAACTGTTTGTTTTTGGTTGTACAAGTTTAAATAGGCCTTGCAAACTTCGAGACAAGGTTCTGGAATTGTTTTTGAAGTTCAAGCAATAAAAAGTGCTTTGTTTTCTACAATTTCTTGTGTTAATTTACTGCTACAGGCGTGTGTACGGTTTCGTACTATGAGTAAATGAACTAAAGTGCATTGGAAAAGGTGGAGACATGAACTAAATCTATTTTGGTTTTGATTTGAGTTTATTTTATAAATATTGAAGGTTTTTGGAGCCAATTTACTGAGAATGGTCTGAAAACCCTAAGTCAAGAGGGTTTGAACAAGAAAATGGCATATTAAACCATTCCACTGATGAAAACCTCTGCAAATTGGTGGAATGGCTTTAGTTAGGATGTTTTTCATTTTGGTAGTGATTGTAGATGCAAGGGATGGAGGTAGGGCCCTGATTGTGCAATCCCTAGCCTAATATCTCAATGTATTAAGCTTAATTTGATAGGTAGGAGTAGGGTTTTGATGCTAGAAGATTATGAAGTGCTACCAATTGGTAAAAGTCATTGATTCAGACCCCATATGATCTATTTGAAGTCTTGGAATGTAGTTTTGTGGTCTGGAAAAGGAAAATCATATAGTTGTTTTGTAAAAGAAACCTAATTGGGCTTAAGGGTAGCGTAGCAGTCCATTTTAGAAGATGATGTTTTGAAACAAGTCTATGCACAAATTTGATATGTTAAGGAAGAGCATAAAGGGTATTCTAAATGGTAACTAATTCATGGGTTTGAGGCCTTCTCTAAAAGATATGTCAAATTTTCACTATTTGATGTGTTACAAACAAGATTGAAGGAATTGAGAATAAGACATCGAGTTAGGGTTCCAAATTGAAAAGTTGGTTGAATTGTGAGTGATTTGAAAACCTCCACCCTACTTTGCATCAAATTGGCATCAAAACATAGGTTTTGATCATTTGAAGGAAAGAGAATGAAGTTTGAAGAAGGAAAAGTTGTAATTTGAAGGGAACAAGATGCTTCCAAAGGGAAGTGTAGTCATTGCTAGGGAAATAAGAATGATGGAGGAGTCTCAGGAAGCTCTTTTATCTAGACTTGCAGCATTGGAAACAAACCAAAGAAGAGGTAAAGCCACTACAGATAAGAGTGACCGAGAGGAGGAGGAAAATGGTGAAAATGAAAACCCTCAAGGAGGAATCCAAGGTGATGATAAGTTGGACCTTGATGAAAGAAGAATGGTTAACATGTTGAAGGATGTCAGAGGAGATACTACTGAGGTGAAAATGGAATTTCCCATGTATAGTGGGAAGATGGATAGTGAAGAAGTGTTGGATTGGGTTGATGCACTAGACAATTATTTTGAATACAAGGAGGTAGCAGAAGAACAAAATGTGAAGTTTGTTAAAACTAAGTTGAAAACCCTGTTGACATGTGTTTTGGCACAACAACATGCAAACAGAATATTGCTACTATGTTTCTCCTAAAAGAGAAAGACAACACATGGATGTCTTAGCTCCCAAGGTCTTTATATTTGGTTCTCAACTATGTTGATGTTGCTCAGTGGTCAATGTAACAGTAATGTTTAAGGGGCATGCTGGTGTGAGCTTCTAGATTGTTCTAAGATCAAGCATGAATTTAAACCTACTTTAACCAGGGGTTTTAAAGAAACATAAAAAGATAGATCAAGTTTTTGGTACTGAAGAGAATGATGATTCATCTAACTTAACCAGACTTGTTACCTCTCAAGGAATTGCTAACTAAAAACTGAAAAACAAAATTAACTTGTGATTAACACCAGTTGCATTCATTCACAGTGCAGATTTCAACAACTGATTATAAGTTACCATTTAAACAAAACACAAAATAAGATTTCATTCCTTGAAAGCTTTCAAAATCAGATGATTAACTTAAGATAAATACCATTCTGGAACACAATATGAAGTAGATTCAAATCTGGTTGCTTCTATTGTTGGTGAGACAGATAAGCAACATTTACAAATCTGGCACAATCACCAGTGTACAGAAAACCCGGGTCTTCAAACTGCTTCCATTTACACTTAAAGAATCTGGAAAGATACATTATGTCCTATGTTGAATCTAACCCCTAACGGAGACGACAAAAGAAGCTCCTATTACAAAGAATCAAGATGCAGTTCTGTCTCCTCTATCTTTTCTCTATTTCTCTCTGTATTCTAAAACTTCTTCTAACCTTTTCTAACCCTAGCAGTTCTAACCATCTAACTTCCAAAAGAAAAAAGATCCTTTACAAAGAGGCAAGAATGTCATATATACACCACCTCCCGAAAAGAATGTTGGTGCCTGTTTTTAGGGTTTACAAAATATCTGCAATGTCAGAGGGTCGACGTTCAGATCTTTTGAAGGGAGTCGGTTCTACATTAAATGCGCACTCCTACCATCCATGTTGGTGAAGATTGTCTCCTGGAATGATCTGTAGATCTTTTGCAGCTACTGTATTAAGTCCCACGCCTCCGTGTCCATTTTCGAACTCCAACAGGGCTACTTTGAGTGCCCTAAAATATCACCATTAATGTCGAGCTACCCCTGTTAGTAGACACCAGCTGGTGTTATGACTCACGCTTACCTCTTCTTCCTTCGGCGCTCTTCCCGCTCCAGATCTGTCCTTCTGCAAGTTGTTAGTGCAGCATGGGCTAGTCGGTGAGATGTTTCGGCGAGCCATAGAAGTCATATCGAGCTCACAAAGACCATCGGCAAGACTGCATTCTTTCAGCAAGACCACACGGTGAAGTCTTTCTCTTGGAGAGCTCTATTTCTTTTGGTGGGGCCCCCTTTCTGTTGGCAAGACATCCGCATTCAGCAGGATGTTATGGCGGGCGCTAAGAGCTATAGCGATATCTCCTTTTATTGGCAGGTTCGTTGCTATCAGCAAGACGTACATCAGTCAGGAAGACGTCACAGCGAGTTGAACGCGCCACACCGAGGGCATAAAACATGTCGGCGAGACTTTACTCGGTTGCCAACACTTCTCGCCAAACTCAAACCGCCATGCCGATAGCGCCCCACCTTTCGACAAGACTTCTCGAGAAATATTCTCACGCACATGACTTGATCCTGCAAAACAAGGTCCCCATTAGTCCTCTAAATCATAAAAATATCATCCCTTTAAATTACCCATAACACTTCTTATTTTATTACACTTCGTAAGAAAAGACTTACTTCCGATAGAGGCAGAACCAAATCCGAACCGGGAACAACACCTACCTTCAAAACTGGCGGGGGCATAACTAAAACCGGACCGGGAACAAGAGGGAAAAATTGGACGAATCCTGACGGAACTGGGATTGGGACCAAAAGGGACCCAAAAACGACATCCCTCGCCCCTAAAACTTGGTGGGGGCGGGGTCGAAACAGAACTGGGACCGGAGTCGGGATGGGAATGAGCCAGGGAAATAATCAACATTTCCAAGTTCATACCCCGTCCCGGCTCCGCGTCCGCGAAGGAAACCAAAACGCAAAGGATGGAACAAAACGCCGGTGGGGTCGGAACAAAAACCAATCCCGAGAGAAGCACAATGGGGTCGGGGGCGGAACCAAATCTGGAATCAAAACTTCCTCAAAGTTTCAGTTTTGGATTTCATCCTGGCCCCGCCTCCGACAAACATACAAAGACAAAAAAGAAAAGGGGAAAGGAAGGAAAAACAACACCCCATGACCAAACGATCGGAAGCGGGGTAGAACAAAACGGACAAAGCGGAACCAGGATCAGAACCAAATCCGGAATTGAAACTTCTTCAAAGTTTCAGTTTTGGATTCCATTCTGAACCCGCCTCCCCTGTCACCCAAAAAGACAAAGAAGGGACAAGGAAAAGAAAGAGAAAGGGGAAGGAAAACCCCACGACGAAACAAAAGAAGAAAAGGAAAGCGCAAGAATGAAACACGCAGAACCGGGATCGAAACATAACCCAAACCAGAAACCTTTTCAAGTTTCAAAGTTCGGTTTCAGTTCCGGTTCCGAATCCGCCAGAACAAAAATGAAAAGACGCGCGAGAGAAAAACACAAGAAAGAGGCGAAAACAGAACTTGGAAAGAATTCCAAGTTTGGTTTCCGTTCTGGTTCCGCCAAAACAAAAAAGAAAAAGATGGATGTTTTCAAAAACATCCAAGGCACAGGACACAAAAACCAACGAAGAAGAGAGAGGAAGAAAAAGGCGGAGTCGGGGTCGAGATGGAACCCGAACGAGAAACTTAAAGAAAGTTTATCCTTTCGATTCGAACCCGAACCCGACTTCGAGAAAGAACAAAAGACGAAGACAAAGAACTGTCAGAACCAGAACTGAGGACGGATCAAGACCAGAACTTAGAAGGAATTTCCAAGTCCGGTATTGGTCCCGGTTCTGCTTCCGACAGAACTTTAAAAGAAAAACGCCTAAGGCAGAAAACCAAAGGCTCAAAAGACAAAAGAACAAAGGGGGACCCATTTTATTCCAGAATAAAATGGGGTGGTTATGCAAGGCATAACAAAGCCCTGCCCTAACTTGGTGGAACTATGTATAGGAAGAGAGAGTGAAAAAGGGAAAAACAAAAATTAATTCATGGGATAGGATGGTGTCCAAAGTCAAGGGTCAATTCTTACCCGGTGACTATGCAATTCAGACCTTTAGAAAGTTGTAAAATCGCAAACAAAAGGAAATGGATGTCATGACCTATACAAAGGAGTTTCATAAATTGAGCATTATAGTAGGTCATGTTGAGGATGAAGTTGAGAAGATAGCAAGGTATATAAATGGGTTAAAATTCAATATCCAAGATCAATTGAGTCTTTCCACCCCTAGAACAGTGGAAGAGTGCTTTCAATTGGTTGTTAGGGAAGAAGAGAAGTTGAAAAGAAGGTAGAAAAACAAAGTAGAGGTAGAGGAAAGAACTTTAGGGGTAGAGGATCTTTTGGAGGAAGAGGACAATCACAAAAAGCAGAAGGTGAGACAAGTGGCAACCAAGATCAAGGCTTGGAATCAAGAAGTGGTTTCAGAGGTAGAAGACCTAATGGTAGAGGCAGATTTGGAGGACAAGGTAGAGGTTCAAACACATTTTCAAGGAGATGCAACTAATGCAATCAATTTGGCCATCAAGCATGGAAGTGCCCAGAGAAGCAGCCTTCTACATCTCATGGTGGTGAAAAGAGAACACAGTTGGTGCAAGAGGAAGATTGTGAGAGTGTTAACTCTCCTTCTCAACATGTTGCTCTAGAGGTTGGAGAAAATCTAATGATGAGAACACTACTCAAAGTCCCTATGGTGAAGGAGCCTCCACAAAGAAAGTCATTGTTTAGAACCACTTACAAATCTCAAGGCAAGGTATGTAAGGTTGTTGATTCTGGTTCTACTGATAATTTGGTTTCTTTGGAGATGGTTGAAAAGTTAAAGATGAAAAGGATCCCACACCCCACACCTTATAAGATTTCTTGGCTGAATAAAGGTCAACAAGTCTTGGTTTATGAACAAACATAGGTTGAGTTTAACATTGGGGGGTATAAAGACAAGATCTTGTGTGACATCATCCCAATGGATGTGTGTCATTTGTTGTTAGGAAGACCCTGACAGTATGACAGAAAAGCAAAACATGATGGAAAGAAAAATACATATGTGATTGAAAAAGATGAGGTTTCCTTTACACTCACTCTGCAAGATGAAAACCTAGATACACAAGTTGGGTCAAGTCTCATGCTGGTTGGAGAAAAGGAGTTCTAGAACACTATGAAAGAGGAAGGTGGACAAGGGTATGCAATCATAATCAGAAACAAATTTGTTATGACAATAGTAAAACTTGAAGGTGTGCCAAAAGAAGTCCAAACGTTGTTGAAAAAGTATCAAGACATAGTTGTAGATGAGCTCCCTAGTTCTTTGCCACCTATAAGGGATGTGAGTCACCACATAGACTTTATACCAGGAGAAAACCTACCCAATAAGGTTGCATACAAAATGACTCCTCAACAAAATGAAGAGATAAGGAAACAAATACAAGAATTACTAGATAAGGGTCTCATAAGGGAAAATTTAAGTCCATGTGTTGTTCCTACTGTGTTGGCACCTAAAAAAGGTGGAGATTGGAGAATGTGCACCGATTCAAGGGCAATCAACAAAATCACTATAAGGTATAGGTTTCCCATACCAAGAATGGAGGATTTGATGGATTGTTTAGGAGGAGCTTGTTACTTTTCAAAGATTGACCTTAAAAGTGGCTGTCATCATATTAGAATAAGGGAAGGGGATGAGTGGAAAACTGCTTTCAAAACCAATGAGGGGTTGTATGAATGGATGGTAATGCCATTTGTACTTTCAAATGTACCAATCACTTTTATGAGACTAATGGATGAAGTTTTGAAACCTTTCATAGGTAAGTTTGTAGTTGTATACTTGGATGGCATTCTTGTGTTTAGCAAGACTAAAGAGGAACACTTGCAACATTTGAACTAGGAGGTATGACTCTACCTTTCATAACACATGGTGCAATATTGCTAGCTCGCAATTTTAGCAAATGATTTCAAACTAAAACCACGATGTGAAGGGCCCTTGCAATATAATAAGAATTTGATACATGGAGTGTTGGTGGGTAACTAAAGTCAAAGCACAAGAATGACCAAGAAACTTAAAAAAATAAAGTAGGCACAAGCAATAGCAAGTTAGTGAGAACAAGGGGATGTTAAGATTATAAAATTCAAAGAGATCAAGCTATAGACTTAAGTGAGCAAATAAAAAAAACCAAACAACGTTAAAATAGAAGATTACAACAACAATGCGCATAATGGACCATGAAACATTAAGGCAAGGGTTTTAATAAAGAAGCATAAAGTAAAAAACCCTAGCAAACCAAAAAGGCTAAAACCTAAGGATTTTGTGAAAGAAAAATGGAACATTCCAACATGGGTTATGTTCTCTTATATGTTTGTCAAGTTGTCATATCTACATGTCTAATGTCAAGTTTTTAATCAAAAGTTGTTCAACATTTTCAAGGATGAGTTGACTATTTGTCAAATCATGTGTTAGCAAGAGACAATGAAGGCCATCTAAGGGAAGGAGACTTGTCTCAATGCAATAAATTAGTTCAAGAAAGAAGCTTGGTTAGGCGCAACAAGACCATGTTGAAGCACTTGATAGACAAGCAATCAAGTCTTAAGTGATAAAACAACTCCAAATGGGTGCTTTGGATTGATAGATGGCATTAGTGACTAATGAAGGTCAATCTACTTTTATAGAAGAATTATGGCCAACTTGCTTTTATAGGGGGCGAAACAAGGCCAACTTATCTTGTGTAAAATTAGAGTAATGTTCATGTATTTATATGGTTGAAATTGTCATTCATTTTGCATTCATCTATCAAGTCATATTTTAGGAGCAACTTTTAAGTGTTGAAGTGAAAAAACAGAGAAAAACAAGCACCATGTTGCTAGTTGCTAACATGAGTAGAAAAAAGGTGAGAAAATCATGTTGGGAAGAGATTTCAGTGGTGTAAGCATGCACCTAGATTGTGTTTACCAAGTGTTAAGAATTATGGAAGCAAAGGAGAGGGGCATCTATGTTGGTTAAAATACAATCATAAGTGGCAAATGCGTTGTATATGTGTGCCTAAGTGCTTCCAAAGCCTCTTTAGTGACTATAGTGATGAAAATCAATGCCTACTTATTGGGTAAGTGGCAAGGGTAGAGTTTTGGCATGTTTTGAAGGTGGCATCGAGTCACATTAGTGGTCAACATTCTTAAAACAAACACTCACATGTGAGTTAAGTGGCTCAAGTAGCATGTAGGTGTGCCTAAGGGGTGAGTTGAACTTTCAAGAGTCATAGGCACATGAAATAAGTGTTTCAACATGTAGGATGATCAATTTAAATGACATCAATGGTTATTTAACATACCTATTAAAGTATTAATTATAATATTAATGGTCATCTTAGCTTTAGTTGGTCATCAGCTTACTTTTAGTTAACTTAGTTTTTAGTAACTTTTGTTTACAGTTTAGTTTGTTTTAGCATCTTTCAGTTAATTGCTTTAGTTTGCTTAAGTTAACAATGGTTTCCTTTTAGAAACATCGTCTTGTATTTTTCTTTATAAGGAGTATTTCTCTCCTTTCATAAACACACAATAACGAATATCAAATATCAATTATCATTACATGGTATCAGAGCTTAGGCTCAAACTATTTTGGTGGATTTTTTAGTAATAAGAATTCGTTGTTTTCCTAAGGAATTTTAAAAAAAATTCTTAAATGCTTTTGCTTTTTTTTTTTTAATTGAATATTAATGGTTAACCTAAAATTTGAAAAAATATTTCGAAAGTTTTCGACGGATTTTTTTATAAAAATTTGTGAATTTTTTTCCCGATTTTTTGGAAATCGAAGGGTTTTTGAAGGGTTTGTTGTAGAAGATTTTTGAAGGTTTTTGAAGGAAAATCGCGAAAGACCTGTTTATCTACAAAATCATGTCCTTAGTTTTCTTAAAATCGTGTTTTTTTCAATAAATCGCATTTTTTTAGACGTTTTATCAGTAAATCGTAGTTTTATCAGCAAAGGGTGCCAGATTTGTTCATATCTACAAGAAATCGCATTTTGAAAATGCATGAGGGTTATTTTCTCTTTGGCCCATGACTGTGCAAGTTTGTGTTTCCAGCATGGGATTATTTTTTTTGGGGTCTAGTTTCCAGCCCACGTTTTTGTTCAATTTCTTTTGAGCACGTTTTTCAAGTCATGGGTCTACGAAATCATGGTGTTTTTTGGGAGGATTCCTGAAAATCGTGATTCCAGTTTGCGTCTAATGTTAGGCACAACCTAGGTATTTTGTGGAGGGATTTTCTTAAAAAATCGTGGGCCTTCTTCTCTGGGCTCTAGGGTTTTGTGACATATTTGGACGAATTTTTGTGGCTGAAGTTTTCATGTAGATTTCTAGTTCGTGGGTTTTATGTTCTGGTTGCATCTCTGCTAAACGACCTAGGGTTTCTGTAATGGGTTATTTGTTGATCATCAACAAAAGTTTGTCCCATAGCTGCGAGGAAGGATTAGGACAAGTATGATGGAGATAATAGGGAGGCAATTATGCTTCTCAAGTTATCTATCACTAATGAGATGTTACCAGAAATACCATCTAGTAAATTTGCTACAGAAATTTGGAAGCATTTGAAAGATCTTCATGAGACCTCTAACAAGGGCAGTGCTTTCTTCCTGAAGAATATGTTGTTTTCCATTATGATGGATGACCAAGTGTTTTTGCAGGGGCACTTGATGTAAATCAAAGATTTTTATGATCAATTGGAGGCCATTAGTTGTAAGATGGAAGAGGAGGATATGGTGGTGATCCCTTTGAAAAGTTAGCCACATTCCTATGAGCACTTCATTGAAACGCTCAACATTACATCCACCAATGTTGACTTGAAGTTTGATGAGTTGTGCAACAAGCTTTTGTAGCAAGATAGGTGGAAGAAGCAGTTTGGGAGCAACAGTGAGTCTCCCAATGTTGAACAAGCATTTACTACCAAGGACGTTGGCAAAGTCAAGTCCACTCAACAAAAAAGACGAGGCAATTCAAAGGAGGGCTCCAAGAAGTCTATTACTTATTATTGTGGGAAGATTGGTCATATACATAAGTATTGCAAAAAGCAGTTCGCTGATGAGAAGTCCAACCAAGAAGTCTTAGCAAAGTGCTCAAGTGGCGGATTATATTGACTAGGAGTTTGCATATTATGCATTTTGATGACCAACACATCATCAGAATATGGGTAGACTTAGTTTTTATTTGAAGGATGACCATTAAAGGAGGCTATTAAAATATTAATTGTAATATTAATGGTCATCTTAGCTTTAGTTAGTTGTTAGTTTACTTTTAGTTAACTTAGTTAGCTTTTAGTAACTTCTATTTACACTTTAGTTTGTTTTAGCATCTTTCAGTTAATTGTTTTAGTTTGCTTCAGTTAATAATGGTTTCTCTTTTGTTCCTTTGGACATTTTGCAAGTTCTGGGCCAGGGCGTGTGTGTGGACAATGACTACATGGCTCCTTTGGGTGGAATTTATGTGGTCTGTGAGGAGCAGCGTCCTCCCTCTCCTCCTATTACTTCTTTTGCGGGTGTTGTGCGGGGTGTGGCTGGCTCCTCTCCCCCCCTCCCCCTCTCTCCTGTTGCCTCTAATGGCTTTCGTAAATCATTCTCTGATGCTACTTGTGCCCAGGTCCCGGCTAGGGTTCATCCTTTGCCTTGTGCTCGAGCCTCCCCTGTTGTGGTCTGTGGGCCTGAGGTTGCTGAGAATGAGGACTACTATGTGTGACAGGGTGTGGTCTACAGGTTTAATGGCCTGTGGCCCTCCCTTCCTAATCTCCATGGATGGGTTTTTGATTCCTGGAAGCATATTGTTTCGAAACAGATTGAGCTCTACCCCAGTGCTAGAAGGTTTTTCTTTGCAACTTTTTCTTCCCCGGAGGATCGTGACAGAGTGTTGGACAGGGTGTGGATGTGGGGTGTTCATTCGTTGTTCATTCGGCCTTGGTCTCGCTCTTTCAATCCTCTTATGAAGCCTCTAATATTAGACCTGTTTGGGTTCGACTACCGAATCTCCCACTCCAATTTTGGAAGAATTCTTACTTTGAAGCTATTGGCAACGTTGTTGGTAGCTTTTTGAAGGTGGATTCTACGTCTGGGGATCTTGGGCATACTACGGTGGCTCGTATTTTAATCGATTTGGACATCTCCAAACCTCTCCATGGTGATGTGGTTTTTGATGGTGGCGGACAGACTTTGGAAGCAGCTTCTGGACTGAGGGGCTCCCTTTTCGGTGCAGGAGATGTTTCTTTGTTGGTCACCTGGCCTCTAGCTGCCCTCTTGCTCGCCGCAAGGGTGCTGCTACTTGGTGGAAGAATGCTCTCCCGAACCATCTCACGGTTGATTCTCCCTCTTCGAATGATTCCTCTGAGGAGGGTGACCCTCCCCTTACTACTCCCATGGAGTCAGAGCCTTTCTAGGCTCCTCTTCTGACCTGCCCTTTTGCGGAACCTTTTGTTGTCGTTGTGCCATCAGTTCTTGCCCGTCACTCGTCGTCTGATTTTGTCGGTCCTTTGATCGCTCCTGACTCCTCTTCTTTACTGTCGGTTCCCTCGCCATCTGATGACTCCTCGCCCAGGGTCGTTGTTGTGGATCCACTCCCCTCGCCTCGCTCGGTGGATTTTGATTATGAGCCTTCATGGTCAGTTGTGCTAAGGAAGAAGAAGGGTCTTCCCAAATTCATTGCCTCTTCGCGGCCTCGAGTTCTAGGAGTCAAATTGGTCCCCTTTGGTTCTGGGGTTGTCTAATCTTTTTCTATTGTTCTATCGCTGTCGGTCAACTATCTCTATTTGTTTCTCCTCTAGTTCAGTTGGTTTGAACTAGACTTCCTTTGGCCCTCTGGGCTTTCTGTGTAAAGGGTACAACACCCTATTAATGTTGCTTATCTGATAAAAAACAATGGTATTTTTTTAGAAACATCGTCTTGTAATTTTCTTTATAAGGAGTATTTATCTCCTTTTGTAAACACATGATAACGAATATCGAATATCAATTATCATTTCAACACCTATGTGCATATGCATTTCAAGTGGTAGATGTATCTAAATAAATGCCTTGGTTTGATAACAACCTTGTAAGGGGCAACAATATCAAAAAAGCATACCTAGGGTAAAATTAAGCTAGTTATGTGATAATGGCATATAGAAGGTGCACCTAAAAGGAGAATGGATAAATTTAGTAGCAAAACCACTAGCATAGTTTTAGATGACAAGCATAGCAAAAGGAGGTGTCGAATAGTCATAAACGAGTTCTAAGCCTCAAAGATAGTCATAAAGGTGCTCCCAACAAGTTTTCAACCTCCTACAACAACCAAAGCCCTATTTTAGTAACCAATATCAATGACATTTTGGTTGGTAAATGATGGCAAGTGATGCACTTTCCATATCCTTGCTTTTAGCAATTTATACCCACAATTTAGAGTGATAAATGTGGCCAAACTTTTCAATATTTTATGGTTTACAAAGTTTACCTTTGTTTAGTTTATTAATGAAGGCAAGTCTCATTTGAAAAGTTTGATTTAGAGATAAAATCCTACAGTTTCAAACCATTTTTCATCAAGCATTTAAATAAGTGTACAATGTTTACAATCATATGGTTCCAAACTCAAGGGTTTGAATCCTATCATCATGCTAGGGATTCATCTTCAATTTTCAATATCTTCAAAACCCTAGGTTCAAGTCATCAAAATTGAATTGATAATGTCACAAATTGATGTTGAAAGTTTCAATGTTCTTTAAATTTGACTAATTCCAAAGCAAGAAGTTGCTTTAGAAGCATAAAGGACGTTTGTGCATCAAACTATTCTTTTGTGTTGACTATTTCCGATTTTTATATTCCAATCAAGGGATTGGGGGCCTATTTTCAGGTTGCTTCAATTAAGTAGTATTTTATCATTTTGTTTCCTACTATTTCAAAGCCTTTAAATATATGTAATTTAGAATTGTGATTTTTCAAAAGAAAAAAAAAAAAATTGAAATCCCAAACATAAGGTATTTTAGAATAGGTTATCTTATAGCCTTATAAATAAGTGCTTTGAGCACAAGGCATGCTTAATAATAGTTGACACTATGTTTATGCTCATAAACTTATTGTTCAATTGTGATTTCACAAATGATGATAAAACTAATAATAGTATCATGCTTTGTACTAAAGTCATTTATTCACCTAAGTAGCATAGCTTTACATATGAATTAGTTGTTTGGTTTATTGAATCACTTGTCATATTGTGTTGAAATTGTTTTTCCTTCCAAAATCTTGTTTGCATTGAATTGTTGAACCCTAGTTTAGCCAACAGAAAAGTGGTGGCGCTTGTGGATTTAGATTAATTGTTTTTGTTTTTAGTATCAAAAAAATTTGCTTGAGACGAGTTGTTAACAATCTTATGTTCATACCCAAGTCAAGAAGACAAGTAGATAGTTATTTCATGTATGCATAACCCCTGAAGAAGCATTGTATAGCATGAATAACTGTATATTTTGCATATAGCTTAGTGTTTAGAGTAATATTAGATGTCAAAGAACTTCCCCTCAGTTTAAAAAGAGTTTTACCTCATCAACTATTCAGTTTTGAATTGCTGTTGCTTTTGAATGGCTCCCTTAACTCCCTCGCAAGAAATCTACTAACAAAGACTGATATGCAGGCAAACTTCATGGCATGAGACCACAATCCAACTCATTTCTAGCCTTGCAATGCATATTGTCACTTACTCTTGGTTGCACAATGCTTTTCAGCTTTATCGAGATCAACTAATTGTTTGATATATGACCATAGAAAATCTTGACTACCAAAAATTGTAAAGCTCTTGTTTTATCCAGAAAGTTTGTTTGTCTTGTATTAATTTGCACCGTGTGAATGCCCAAAAATATGTCAAGAGTGTTGATCATCCAACTTCCTTTTTAAGAATTTGTACACTCTCTACATAGATTCCAGCTTTGATCTTTCACACTTACTATGGGAAGGTAGAGCACGTTCAACAATGTGACCTATATAAACAGCAACATCAATAAAAAATTTACCACTGCTTGCACAACTTGCATGCATAAATACTAAATTCTACATTTGCTTCATCTGAACCCAAAAGAGCGCACAGGCCCTCTGGGGAACTCAATTTGTCACGAGTATCCAGGTCTTTAATTTCTGTCTTCAGGTCTATCTTCTGGCTGTGGAGAACTAAACCTTTAAAGACTTCTTAAGCATCCTGCCATATAGGCTAAGATGACATTTAGAACTTCCAAACCCATAAAATATTTTAGCATATTCCTTATATTTGTATGAATAATAGGGTCAATCTCAATTCAACCTTATTTCTTCGAGTTAACATGTGTAAGCGACTCTCATCTATTCATTTTTTTAAAATGGTTCCTTAATTGTCCTGCACAGCCACTAACTGTGCGAAAATTTATCAGACAAATCTTACAACTGAAAAGCTTAAGATTTTTCTTATAGGCAGATTAAAAATAAGTTCCAGGTTATGGGGGTGTAGTAAGCTGGTGGTGCACTGCACATCATGGAACTCCACCATGCCTTTTTCCCTTTCTATTGCAATATAAATGATGTTTAATTGCATTTCCTCTTGTCTTAAAGGAAAGACTATCCTCCGCTCTTATGTGTGGAGTTGCCAATTTAGAAACAAGGATTTATAATGCCAAGCATTATGCATTTCCCATCTGTTAAGGAGCACTTGATGAAATCTGGTCACTGAGAAACTAAATTATGTTTACTTTTCTCCAATAGACACATTCTGCTAATGACTCAAAATTGTGCATTTCCTCTTTAAAATTGAAACATTTTTGCTACAACTTTAGCACCAGACGTACCCACTTTACAGCTGGGTCTTCATTGTAAGCAAGGGCAAGGTGTTGTTCCCTTTCCACCTTCCAGTATAACTTCCCAGGGACAACTTCAATTACAAATAACTGGAAGTACTTCATCTGAAAAACTAGGAAATCTCACACTAGTATTTTGTTGAGCCTGCTCAAAGGGGACCTGCTAAGCAGAGAGTACATAAAATTTAATGTAACTGGAAATAGAAGGAAAAATTAACAGTTTCACATTATTAATATTGAACAATGTTGACAATCAACCAAGCATCAAAAAACATTCATTGAATTTCTAAAACAAAACACTTGCCTCAGAGCAAGTATTGGTTTGAAGATTTGAACCCATGTATACTGCTAGAAATATATTACAGACTTCAATTCCAATAGAGCCGGAAGAAACATTTACATTCTCTTGACCGTGAACAGAGGATTCAAACTTTTCAGTTTCATTCAGTTCAGTCAACTGGACTCCATCCAGGCTTCAACACGAATAATAAAGAACTGACTAGTTATTACATTTGAACACAAGTTCAACTTCAAAACATCAGATAGTGCTACCATGGACTAATCGTCGTATCCAGCTGGACATTTCCTCAGATTCCCATTATTGTTGTTCTTTATAATAAATAAACATAATAACTATATTAATTATTTATTTTATGTCATTATCTCCAATAATTAGTTGCATGAAACAGAGCTTCAGGCACAACTTCTGAAATTTATACAACAGGAAGGGATTTGGAAAAATGAAAGAAGGAAAAAATATTAGGAGACAGTGAGAACTGGAAATTCCAAATACATGTTCCAAAAGAAGAAACATAAAAGAGGCATAACTTACAAACTTGTGAATATAATCATATTACTCACTCTTGGTCCTTTGTAGACTGACCTCAACCTTCCAACCATCGGGAAGCCTGTTTTTCCAGCTCTCTTCTCTATAAAACGTCAGAAGCTACACGCTTTTCTACATGACATCATCCCTGGCATGTCCTCCTTTTAGCCATCCTTTTATTCTTAAAATTTGCTCATAAAGTTGCTATATGTAGAACTCTGCTGTTGTTAGTCTGGCCCTCTCTTACATTCGCCGTGTGTTTTTTCAAATTTGATGTGCTTCCATCATTTTAAGGCATCATTTGCTTGGCAATTCACCTGCTACACTCCTATCAGAAGGTACTTCCTTTCCATCATACAAAGCTGCGTCAGAAAATAAGTTCGTTCTACTTTTCAACTTAAGTTCCCTTACAATCATATTGACTTCTACAAGCTGCTTTTATTAAGATACAATAATCGTTACCATCTTTTTTTAATGCACTGGAAGAAGATTGATTTTGGACTCTTTTCCTAGAATTGGAAGAGAGTGCATTTTGCCATTTCCATTAGAAATATGTTTCTTTGATCTTTCACACTGTCTTTGGTTTGCCTAGATTCTTCAGGCAGGGAGTTTATCTCCTCGCGAGTCAAAAATATCCTTGTGATGCTTCATACAAAAGGTGTAAACTTCACTTTGCTTCTCACAAACCATTGCCTTGTTAATTAATAAGGTGTTCCCATAGTCATATCTGATTTTTTGCAAGGATCTTGAACTGTTTGAAACAGTTTTATTTCTATTTACACAATGCTAACTCTCTGTCGAGCATCTATCTTATCATTCCCAAAGAGTTTACTCTCCCACTTTGTCCTTCAAACCTGAAGAGCTTCGGAAATTTCAAACTTGCTGATTTCCCAGATACCTTTTGCCACTTTAGAACTTCTTCTAGGTACTTCACAGATGCTCTTGGTTTCTGACATATCCTAACTTGTACAATCTCCAAATTTATATTGACCTTCATATAACCATTCTGATTTTTCTAACAGATTTGGAGTGCCCCTCACCAATTTTTTTTGTTTTTGAGGTTCCTCCTAATACTTTGTGGGAGTGTTGATGGTTTCTGGTTCACTTTAACTTGCATCATCTACAACTTCAATTATTTAATTTAATCTACTTGTAATCCTTCTAAATTTCCACACGAGTTCCCTCCCTTATTTTCTGAATCTCTCTTTAGTCCTTCAGTTGTATTGCTGATTGCTGTTTTCTGATACGTTTTAACTTACACTAACTACAATGTCATTTTGATCTTCTTGTTATCCTTGTACATTCTTAACTTTCTCATTCCCCAAATCTCTCCCTGCATTTCCGACTCCCCCATTAATACAACGGGAGTGTTCTTCACATTTTTTATGGCAATTTCCCTCAAGGGCTTCATGACTTTGATCATCTCGCTGGTGTTCATCAATGTGTGCAAGATTCAGAACATCAGTTTTCTCTGACACAATTGAAGAAAGCGAGTCTCTTCCATTAATCAGATTTTCATCTTCCTTGTCCATGATGTGAAGAAGTTTATTAGCTAAATCTAATATGTCTCTTCCTGACTTCTTGTTACTGCCAGACTTTCCCCTGGCTGAATACTTCATAATTGATCTCATGGAGATTCCTTTACAAGCTTCACTTGCATCAGACTCCAGGTCCGGCTTTCTCCGCTTCCTAGGCACTCTATACCCATAATAAGTTTGTCTTCTGCTTCCTGCACTTTCATTAAATATGGATTTATCTATCTTAGGACTGACCATATCACTCAATTTTGGCTCGGCAATGTCTCCAGATAATCTTGCTGCCATAATGAGTTCATCCTGACAGAAACCCCTCAAGTCTATCAAAGGAATCTGAAATTTTTCATTCTTAAGTAGCTCATCTGCAGAGGCTGCCATGTTTCGAAGTAAGCACTATTCAGTTCCAGGCTTCAAGAACTTATGCATGTGAAATGGATTAGAGTTAACACATCTGCAAATCAATGCCAAAAGAAACCCATCACTCAATATCATTGTCACCAGGAAAATCCAGTATAGGTATGAGATGTTCCTATCCCCATACCCACATCATCAGGTGGCTATATTTATATATGATATTCTATATAGGGTGCCCTTATTCACTTGCTCATGTACCCTGATTTGAAATGGCTTTCCTGTAACTGTACCAGTATCTGTATTATGCCCCTGGCAGTATTAGAAGTTAATCATGCTCTGGTGCAACCATTCGGGATTGAAAAGAATGTAAACAGAGAAAAAAACAGAAGCATTAGAAACATCATATACAAATTCATTTTATAGCATGCGACACTGTGAAAACATGAAACCTGGAGTTCATTTCTAAAAATACAGCCTCTGCTAGATCCCATTAAACCCACTTGATTGCCTCCATATAGAGTGTTATTTAATTTTTAGGCCATTTTTCATAAAATTCCACCTATTACATTAATTACATTCTACTCTCATGATAATAAAAATTCATTTACAACTCATCTTTAATAGGAATAGTATAGCTTGTGGCTATTTTATCCACTATTCAAATAATATTACTGACTAATCTCATACTTCCAGTGAAATTTTAACTTCATCTAAGAGAGATTTGAAGATGAACTTAGAAGAAAAATGACATTCTAGAAAAAGTATTGTGTGCCCACGACCTTGAGTTTAAGCAATACTCAAAAATCTATGCAAAATGGCTTTAATTCCTCGGTATTGAAGTTTAAATAGATCCCAACTCCTATTTACAAAGTCAAATAACTCATCAAAGCTTGAGAGTAAAACTTATACTAGGCAATAAAAATATGTATCAAGAGAAAAATCATCGTAGAAGAATGCATATATCCTGAATGGAAATGTTAATTGTGCTTGTTTTGACGTCTATGTGGCATTATTAGATAACTTGGATTCAAGCAAAAGATTAATACTAGAAATGATAATTACAACAAAAACACTCGAGACAATTGACCAAACAAGAGTTGACTCTTCTTGTTTTCCCACAACAACTGACGAGTGCTCGGCCACTCGGGAAGATCATTGTTACTACCTTACTACACTCGTATTCCAGAGGAAAATGAGAATGTAATCTAAGCATATAGAGTATAGGCCTTTATTCCTTCCTAAAAATTTATCAAAAACTAAGAAAAATAACTGAGAATGAGATCATTTTCCACTTACCACTTCTAAATAAAAGCACAGAGTTTTTAACAATAACAATATTTGAAAGCAAAAAAGCAAGATTTAGTATACTAGCGGGATGATGTACGGTATACTATCAGGTAGGTAAGCTTCATGCTGCTCGCTAATGTTCAAATGATGTGGCCTCAATCAAAGAAAACAATATAAAACAATCAATGAGGTAAGTGTTACCTAATGCTGCATACACACAGGTAATACCAGTGGACTAGGTGCCCTTCAAGCTGCCCACCAGGACCCAACCCACTAGGATTCAAATCTAATGGTTGTAACTAAAGGAAAGAAGTTAGATGCAACTCCCAGGCAGGCTTTGGCAGAATAGAAAACCCTCAGATCTGGAAGATCAGAATAAATGCAGTGTTGGTTCAAGTTTACGGATTCAATTCATGGATCCAGAAAAAAAAAATTGAGGTTAGTCCGTACCAAAAAAATATAAAAATCATAAATATATATATTTATAATCTAAAAACAAAATCAATATAAATATTTTCCAATAGTTTAATAAACAGAAATATTTATATACCTTATGCAATATTAATGAAATTAATATATATTATAATAATATATTATAAATAAAGACTGTTAAAGTTATATTAATATATTATTAATTTTAATAATATTTAATATCAATTATTAATAACTTTAGCAAAACATAGTTTGTCACCTAAATATTTGAGCAGAGTCAGGATGTAACATAGTTTAAAAATTAATTTTAATTTTAAGAATTGACATGTCTAGAGGCAGCAGGGTTTGGGGTAGCGCCCTTAGCAGGATAGTGGTGCAGTGCCCCTTATGGAGTCCGTTGCAATACAGAGCAGGATCAAGGGGGCAGAGCACCCACCACCAAGTTCAAATGAAGACCTTCAAATCCACACAAACATTCATGACACGCACCATTTTCATATTTTTTCAAAAGAAAAATAACAATAGTTATAAATCCAAAAAAATGTTTTTGAAGTGTAATCCACATTTTTCAGGTGACATCATTCAAGGGCTCACACTCATCGAGTACCAGATGAGTATTTGCTGAAAATTGTAAGAACTCGCTGAGTCTAGGAGAGAGGGACCAGTTGTACAAGGTCCAATTGTTGTTATAGCACTTGTGCTTATAATATTCAGTCTTATCACATTTTTATACTATATATTGTAAATAAATAGTCCACATGTAAATCAAAAAATAACCAAATGTTAGTCAAGATGGACCCATACTTGAACAAATGAGAACCTATGAATGTTATAGAAAAAAATATAAATACATTCATTAACAAGTGAAATTAATAATTTTTTGTCTCAAATAAAATATCATAACTATCCATTATAAGTGTGTCATTTACAAAATAAGATAATCATTAAATAAAACTTAAAATAAGACACTCATTTAAACAAGTATTGTTATCATAATGAAAAAATATTGTTGTACAACTATCGGGGCAGCAATGTATATGCATTAGAGTATTTCATATTAATAGTTTGTTCTATCACAAATATAAAAGGTGAGGACAATAAATACCTTATAGTTTCCCATGAAATGTGATTGTCAAATAGTTTTAGCTATTGGCCCATTTTTATTGGATATAAGTTGTATTTAGAATAATAATGTGTTGCTTTATAGCAACAAGTAGTTTTTTGTGTTCAACTATTGGTCCATTTGTGTTGGATATAAAAGTTAGATATAACAAAGATTTATGATTATCAATAAATATTTGGTCCATTTAGGTTGCATATAAGTTATATTTTAAGCAAAAATATGATATCATACAAGCAAGAAATGATATTGTTTTGTTCAACTACTAAGTGTACCATGATTAAGTTTCAGTTGAATGTTTAAAAAGTCAAATTTTGGATACTTCTCATTAGATGTGTTGATATGGCAAGTTGTGTATTGAGTCACACCTCCAATACTAGCAAAGTTAGTCCGCACAATTACTACCCCACTCCCCTTGAAAATTAATAAAAAGTGGGAAAAAAAAGGCCTATTTCGGTCCCAAAAAAAATACACCCAAATACCATACCGAACCACCCACTACAATATGTACTCTTATGTCGGAACAACCACCCACATTCCGCATAAAAACAATAGTTCAACTACACGGTTCGCAGCTTCCTTACAAGCCCCAATCCTTCTAACACATCTAACATTTATCCTTTGACAATCAAGATTAACTGGCCTGCGTGTGGCTACAGATGAAGTTGATTTGTCTGGTATACAGCTCTCCACAGTTCCATTTGGCAGGGCGCAGAACAACAACATGAAAAAAGGCGAAGGTGGATTTTTAGGTCACAACCAAGTAGGCCCAACATATGGGGTTTTATGAGACTCCACGTGGAACTTTTCAAATTACCATATATAGGCTGTTCAAATTTCTTGCCGCATAGGCTCTAATCCTCTGGGGCAAACCAAAAGAAAGGCTACATACCCTAGGGGGATCCTGGCCCAAAGAACCTATTATGTGCTCTCCTCCTTATAGTAATAGTACTAACATCAAGTATCTCAGACCTTCACGACTTGCATTTTTGTGTCAGTATGCTTTGGGAATAATCACCACTGGAATATATTTGGTAATTTACTATTTTCCATGACAATCACAGGAGCTTATAACATAACAAGCAAATTATAAGTTTGGGACAACTTGTGGTTTGCTCTTCTACCACATCCTTAAGATCTGTAAACATGGATTGTCCTTACAGTAAACTAGATTTATCGATAACCTTATTCAGGTAGGGGATTTTGAATCTAGTTCACGTCCTTATTAGGGTCACCCATCACCATTACACCACAATCTCAGGTTATGATTTGTATTAGTACTATTATTATCATTACCATCCAACAGCCCAATGATATCCAACCTACAAACTTACCATCCAAACAGACTCCATCCACATTGCCCCACAATCATGCATGATTAATTCATCAGTAATCTCTATTTTTCAAAAGGTTTAGAGACATCAAAATACAATAGCAAGAACCCACAAAATATAAACACCTCTCCAAGCCATCGTATGTTAACAGCCAGTGTTTACCTTAAATGCAAGCACAAGCGGGCTATTAAAAAAGAGAAAAGAAAAAGCCATTGCTATCAAATCCAAATAAGTGAATACTATAAATGGGTCTGATTTCCATACCTGCTTAGAATGCTTTTGCCATATATGTTGTGGGCTGCAGTTGAAAAACCCATAAGAAGTTGTGGCAAGAGGATCCATGTGAAATACTCTCTGTCTGCTGTTTCTTTTGGTTTCGTCATTTTTGGCACGGTGCCATCGCATTCACACCGGCCATGCTGCTTTCAATGCAGCACAAGGGAAACTGGACCTTTTTTTCTGCTTTTAAAGGACATCTGTCAATATGCGTATAGATGGAATTGCAAATTAAAGTAATTAATAGATGGTAATTATGAAGAATGCCTCAGATATCTAGGTTGAATCTCTAAAAAGGAAAAGGTTATCAGGAAAAATGTGTAGTGGCCATTAGGTACAGGACTCTAGAAGAATCTTTAGTGCGTTAAATGAGATTTAATATTTTTACTATTTATAATAGTGTCTTTGAATTTTGGGTTGGCTATTCAAAAGGTGAGGGAAAAGTAAGTACAAAATTTTAATGGGCTATAAAAGTTGTTGGGAAAAGGTTTGCAAGATTTTAAGATTCCCAAAGTCATATATTTTGAAGTGTTCTCTACCTAGAGAAACTCAAATAACTTCACTCCATGGTATGTTACATTTTAGACTAAAATAGATTTAATATTTTTAATAATATATTAAAAATTTGGATTGACCATTAGAAACATGATTGTTGAAAAATATTTATAAATATAAAAATCTAATTAATATATGTATTTTAAAATATTGATGTAATTAGAATTATTTATCTGATTATTAATTTTTATAATAATTAATTGTTTGTGTTATAATTTTCATGACTTATCTTTTTTTTCAAGAGAAGAAATATAAAGCAAAAGGCCATAGGCCCACCAGAAAACAAAAGAGCCCCGCCATGGAATCACCCAACAAAACCAACTACCTATTCTTGTCCTCCAAAATTAGTTTATCTAAAACAAGAACACAATTAGGAGGCAAACGATGCAAATCATTTACATCCCAACCCTCCAAATGCTCTGAGGACCACTTAGCCAAACAATCTGCCACTTTATTCCACTCCCAAGGAATATTGCAAAAGGAAACATAATCCAAGGAGCTGCAAAGATCCAAAATCTACTTAAGCACCAAAACTAGTTGTCAATTAGCACCATCCACCCTTCACTCCCTTGGCATATCCACCACAATCTGTGAGTCGGATTTACAAGTCACTCTTTTCCATCCAAGAGAGCAAGCCCATTCAATTGCAAACAAAATAGCCAAAGCCTCCATAAAATTGTTAGTATAAAACCCCTTATAGGTGGAGAAGAGAAACACAACACCACCCTCGCTATTGTGACCAACACGCCCAATCCCAGCATGCCCATGATTCCCCCTTGAGGAACCATCAGTATTGACCTTCAGAACACCATGGGTTGGAGGGAGCCATCGACCCTCTCTTTGAATCTTTTGTTTGGCTTGTTGAGGCCCTCTGATAGTAGAAAAATTGAAACCTCTGTCTACCAAATTCAAGTTCCTAATAATAGACATATCATTAGGATCCACAACAACAGAAAGATCACATTTTGCTGAAGCAGTCTCTTGGATCCTACTACAAACCTTTTGCCATACCTGAACCACCTCCAACCTTATATCCTAAAAAATCATCCTATTTCTTTTCAACCAAAAGTGCCAAATAATGAAAGTAGGACCAATATTCCATACAATCTAGAGAAAAGAAGTCTGGGAGGGAGGCCTTCCCAAACTTTCCCAAAACTCAACCAAAGAAGTGGCATGAACACAAGCATGATTCCAAGCCCCCCACCAACGATGCCAAAGCTCTCTAGAATAAGGACACTAAAAGAAAAGGTGAGAAGCACATTCTTCACTGTTATGACACAACACACATATAGACGGGCCCTAAAAGCCTCTCTTCCTCAAGTTATCCCAGGTAAGGCACCTATTTGGACAACCAACCAAACAAAGAAATTACACTTAGGCCAAGAAAATTTATTCCAAACCTTCTTCCACCAAGGAACACCAACCTACCCATGCGCTTTTCTATCCAGCTCCAAGTAACCCGAGGCAATAGAGAATTTTCCCTTCAAATTCAAGCTCCAAGCTAGGAAATCCCTCCCTTGAAGAGTGTTACACCTTCTCCTAGCCAAAATCTTAGCCAACTCTAGACAATCCTCCTCAAAACCACTTGGCGGCCACTCATGAGGTTCTTTCCAGCACATCACCTCCACCGAACCCAAGACCTGCCTAGATTTGAAGTCCACCACTTTGCTCCAACTAGCATCAAGAAAACATTTGCAAAGGGTTTGCAAATGAGGGAACATCGAAAGAAGAGGAGGAAAACCATCCCAAGAATCATACCAAAAAAGCACCTCGAAGTCTCTATGACAGATCCAGAAAAGACCCTCCTTAACAAGCATAGCACCTCTTTTGAGAGTTTCCCAAATCATAGACCCCTTACCCTGAAGGTTATATCGAGGCACATCCAATGGATTCACCCCCCGAAGGTACTTTAAAGTAAGAATTCTTGCCCAATCTTGATCCTAGAAGGTACACCACCTCCAATATAATTTAGCAGCAAGAACCTGACCATTCAAACTAGTAGGCTTAAGCCTCTGGCCTCCCTCCTGTTTCAATTTGCAAACAACCTCCCACTTAACCAAACTCCACTTTGAAGAGGACAAATTACCCACCCAAAGAAATTATTGAGCAAGGGAATCAAAATCCTTAATAAAAATTGAAGAGGTAACCTGCACAAAGCATATGTAGATAGGAAGGGCCTGAACAATAGATTTGAACAATGTCACTCACTCAGTCGATGAGAGCCATCTACAAGTCCAATGATTGACCCTCCCACATAACTTGTCTAGAACATCCTACCATATCTCCCTACTTTGAGCCCCCACAATAATAGGAATCCCAAGGTAGCTGAAGGGAAGAGAACCAATCTGGAAGTGAAGAATCTAAACAATCCTACTCTGAATGAGCTGAGGAGTATTGAAAAAGAAAATAGAAGACTTACCCTCATTGATCATTTTCCTTGAGGCAACCATATAAGTGTCCAAAGTCCTCCTTCGATTAACAACCTCCTCAATTTTTCCCATACCCATCAAGGCAATATCATCCATGAACTAAAGATGGGAATGCAGAGGCAAGTTATTATGCTAGCTCTACCCTTGAATCAACCCTTGTCTAACTTGATACTTGATGAATCTTCCTAGCCCTTCTGCCATAATAATGAACAGGTAAGGAGAAGGAGGATCCCCCTACCGAAGGCCCCTTGAAGCCTCGAATAATTCAAAGGGCTCCCCATTGTTAAGAACATAAAAGGAAGTAGAAGTAACACAACTCATAACACAATCCACCCACTACTTTCCAAAGCCAAAATCCAAAAGAACTTTTTGTAGGAAGGCCCATTTAACCCTATCATAAGCTTTGGCCATATCCAGCTTGATGAACATAGATTTTTCCTTAGAAGTCGCCATAGAATGGATGGCCTCAGTAGCTATCACGATCCCATCTAAAAGTTGACGACCAGTAACAAAACCTCCTTGCTCCTTGGAAATCAAAGATCTGAGCCATGGCTTAATTCTCTCGGCAATCAACTTGGTAATGATTTTATAAACCACATTGCATAGAGCAATGGGCCTGAATTGGTCAACTGTTAGTACCTTCCTTCTTAGGGATAAGAGGTAAAAAAGTAGAATTCAAGACCATTAACATTTGTTTATTCCCTTGGGACTCCTGCACCATATCTAAGAGATCCAACAGTAATTTCCCAAAACTCCTAGAAGAATTCTATTGGAAAATCATCAAGACCCAGAGCTTTACCCTTCTTCATTTGGAACACCACCATCTCCAGCTCCCGCAGGGAGATTGGAAGCATGAGGGCAACATTCATCTCATTAGAAACCAATAAGGGAATACAATCAAGAATACAGATTTCTTCTTCTCTAGTAGGGGGAGAATTTTTAGTAAAAAGGGTCAAGAAATACATAGAAGCCTCTCCAAAAATTTCTCACAGAGAAGAGAGTTGAGCTCCCTCCAAAGACACAAGTGAGGAAATCAGATTACCACTCCCTCTAGCTTCGACTAAATTATGGAAAAAGGCATTATTTTTGTCTCCTTCCTGAAGCCAATCAATTCAAAATTTTGCTTCCAAAAAATCTACTCACACAACTCCCATTCCTCCAAATCCTTAGCTACAACAAACTCCTCCCTACTCAAATTGTCAGAAAGACCATGATCTTGAATTTGTCAAGTGATCATGTCTAGACGAGCTTGAGAAGCCATCTTATTGTGATGCAAATTTCCAAAACACTTCCTATTCCACTTCTTAAGTCTATATATTAACATATTGAATCCTTTTAGCAAAAGAGTACATAGTCTTAACATGAGCAGGCCTCCCAATCTGCCACCAGACAACCATCAAGTCCCGGAGAGAGTAATCTCTTAGCCACATGAGTTGGAACTTGAAAGAAGGATTTCTAGAAACCTTGAAGGAAACTGTAGATAATATAATCGGCACGTGGTTAGAACCCCTCCAATCTAAGATCTCAGAGGTAGAAGTCCATCTATCCCCAATCCAATAACTTGAAACAAGGAATATGTCAAGCCTTTCTGAAATATATCCCCATCATCACAACTTTTGTCGTTCCATGTAAAGATGTTATTAACCGGCCTTATATCAATAAAATTTAAAAAATCAATGTTGTCCCTTAAAAGAAAAGTTGAAGGGTCGAGCTGAACCATGCCGCCTCTTTTTTCCTCCAAGCAAGTAACAACATTAAAGTCTCTAGCCAAAACCCAAGGAAGAAGGGGAGCAAGAGACCTAACATACTTCACATGAGACCAGAGCTACAATTTTCTAGAGAGAACAGTAGGAGCATAGACATTAGTGAAGAGACAAATCTCACCAGAGTCCAAACTAGAGACAACCATAGAGATTGAAGAGCGACTTGAAGTCCACCAAAGAGGCACAACCTTCCTTGGATCACAAAAGCAAGCCACACCCCCAAAATTACTTTGAGTCCCAACACACTGACACACACTACGAGCCCAGATGTTAGGAGCTTTGTTCATCATACCATCCATCGTCAACTTAATTTCCTAAAGAAAGACAATATTAGGAAAATGAGTACCAATCAACTCTTGAATAGCCTTTTGTTCAGGGATGTTATTCATACCCCTCACATTCTATGAAATGATTATCATTTATGAGGTTGGGAAAAATGAGAATCAATGGTCTTCACCAACCCAAAGTCCACAAGAGTCTCCCCATTAAGTTTCACCTTTTCATGTTCCTTCTTGCAACCCACTTTAGATAGTTTCTCCAAAGACCCCTTTTTAAGGCGTTTTTGCTTCAAACCCAAAATAGGCAAAGCACCACTGCCCTTTCTTGAATCCAAACTCCCCTTTACTTGAGAGGGAGTTGGATCCATAGACGCTTCCATGTCATTTAGGATTGAGACCCCACTAGGATCAAGAGCAACCAGAACCTGAGAGACAGTAACCACTTGCTCCACCTGCTCACCAACCAAAGGAAATTCTGAGTAACATTCTTATTGACTTCCTTCAAAGCCACACCCAAAGGCCTGACACCAGAAGTTAGCTCAACCGAAATCCCCTCCTTCTAAACTAAGTCCTCCAACACCTCAAATTGATTATATACTCCATCAAGCTATCTATCCCTGAGGGTTCTCTTCTGGCCTCTTTTATTATGAGGCTTAACAGGAATAAAGCCTTCTTGTCTATAACCCCATCAACCATAAGAGCCTTCCCTTTATCAAACCTAAGAATAGAGCCAAAATTAGCATTAGTTGTAGCAGATGCCTGATTATACTGAGGGCATTTCCTTTGCACATGCCCATACTCATGACAAAGCCGACATCGAAAAGGGAGGGTTTCATAGTCAACCTATTGAATCCAAGAAGAGGGCCCAAGACAAATTTCCACAAAGTACGACGAGGGGTTATTTAAATCAATTTCTACACAAATTCAAGCATATGATATTACCTTTTGATCTTGAGTTTGTTGGGTGGCGCCAATAGGTTTACCAAGTAAGAGAGCTATCATTTGTAAAATATCACTCCTCCAAAACTCCAGTGGAAGTCGTGGAAGATGAACCCAAACAAAAACCTTGGAAGGGAGTTCCTCGGTAGAATTGAAACCCAAATGCCAAGGTTTCATGAAAAGCCCAATCTAATTACAGAAATACAAACCGCCCTCAAAATCCCTTCCTGTCTGCCATGCATGTGAACACAACCATAAAATAGTTTTTTGCAACTAACATTAATTCCATAGCTCCTTTGGGGTTCCAAATCCTACGAATCCAAGATTCCAAAGTTGGCAAAGAAAGACAAAGACCCATTAACTTATAGATCAAAGCATGCTTGTTCAAGTACTCAACATCCTTCGAAATACAATTCAGTTGAATCATTAAAACCAGTTGGTCCTAGCATCTTTCTAAGCACCCATTAACTTTCTTGATTTTAGGCACACCCCCACCAAAAAAAGACCCCATACCCACTAGTGATTTACTCAAATTCTCCAAAGACATTGCATGCACAAAATAAGACGAATCTACCATATCCAAGTCTTCAAAAAATGACACATTGGAGGAGACACCTTGATTCTCCATCACAAACCCAAACACAAAAGATCAGATAGAACAAAGCAAAAACGAGGGTATCAAAACCCCCAACGTCGACCACAAAAGCTAATCAACAAAAGAAAAATGAAGAACCCACCACCACAAAGAAGCCAGAACACCAACGCGGCCAAAAGGAGGAATAAACAAAGCTAAAACAATGACAGAGGTCGCTGCAAACCATCCTGCACAACCAAGCAAATAACTCCACCACTCATCCACGCCTCCCCTCAGGCACCAGACACTCCACCGCCCCCCATATGCAACTCCACTCGCATGCAGTAGCAAAAAAGACCTCAAGTAGGCCGTAGCCTATTAGCTGCGGGCTTGCTCAGACCCTTCTCCCGCGTGCACCATCATTCGACCTTCCTATAAAGCCAATCTCCCTTTTCATCAATTATCTTGATTAATGTAGACATATACAATTTTTTAAAAATATTTTTAAAATCACTTTTTACAATTCTATTCACTGAAATATTTAAAATCTAATTGCAAAAATTTGAAATTTATATGATCAATAATTTTTTTTTTAAAAAAAAATTACCTAACATTAAAATAAACATAAACTAGCATGTGTGTGTATGTATATATGTGTACATATATATCATACACTGAGAGATATCCTTCTTGAGGCATCTATTGCACTTTTATGTGAAAAATCGATTTAAAAAATAGATGCCTCGAGAAGAATATCTCTCAACATATTTTATATATATTACTAAATATATATGCTAGTAACATTCGCAATGCAACATGGAAGACATTAAATTAATTAGGGTTAGGGTTAGGATTAGGTTTGGGGTTAGCATTAGGAATAGGGTTAGGAATAGGGTTAGGGTTAGGGTTAGAGATAGAATTAGGATTAGGGTTGGTGTTAGCATTAGGATTAAGGTTAGGGTTAGAGTTAGAATTAAGATTCGGTTCAAGGTTGGGCTTATGACTAGGGTTAGGGTTAAGATTAGGGATAGGGCTAAGATTAGGGATAGGGTTAGGGTTAGAAATAGAATTAGGGTTAGGGTTAGGGTTAGAGATAAAATTAACATTAGGGGTATGGTTAGGGTTAGGGTTAGTATTAGGGTTAAGGTTAGGGTTAGAGATAGAATTAGGATTAGGGGTAGGTTTAGGGTTAGGTCTAGGGTTAGAGTTAGGGTTAGGGTTAAGGTTAGGGTTAGGGTTAGGGTCAAGATTAGTGATAGGGTTAAGATTAGAGATATAATAGGGTTAGAGATAGAATTAGGATTAGGGTCTGGGTTAGCTTTAAAATTTGGGTTAGGGTTAGGGTTAGACATAAAATTAGGATTAGGAGTGAGATTAGGGTTAGGATTCTAGGGTTAGATTTAAAAGTAGGGACAAGGTTAAGGTTAGAGATATAATTAAGGTTATAGGTATGGTCAAGGATAGGGTTAAGGTTAGTAGTAGAGTTAGGGATAGGATTAGGATTAGAGATAGAATTAGGATTAAGGTTAGGGTTAGAGATAGAATTGGGATTAGGGTTAGGTTTAGGGTTAGGATTAGGGTTAGAAATAGAAATAGAAATAAGATTAGCCATAGGATTTGAGTTAGTATTAGGGTTAGGGTTAGATTAGGGACATGGTTATGGTTAGAAATAGAATTAGAGTTAAGGTTAGGGTTAGAGATAGAATTAGGATTAGGATTAGAGTTAGGGTTAAGTTAGGGATAAGGTTAGAGTTACAAATAGAATTAGGGTTAGAGATAGAATTAGGATTAGGGTTGGGATTAGTCTTAAGTTTAGGGTATAGTTAGGATTAGAGATAGAATTAGGATTAGGGTAGGGTTAGAGTTAGGATTATGTGTTAGGGTTAGGATTATGGGTTACAGTTAAAATTAGGGACAAGGTTAGAGTAAGAGATATAATTAGGGTTAGGGATAGGGTTAGGGTTAGAGATAGAATTAGGATTTGGGCTAGGGTTAGGGTTAGGATTAGGGCTAGGGTTAAGATTAGGGATATGGTTGGGGTTAGAGATAGAAATAGGGTTAGGGTTAGGGCTAGAGATATAATTAGGGTTGAGGTTGGGTTTTTGTTTGGTTTAGGTTAGGGTTAGTGTTAGAGAGAATTAGGATTAAGGGTAAGTTTAGGGTTAAGTTTAGGGTTAAGATTAGAGTTAGGGTTAGAGATAAACAAGGTTAAGGTTAAAATTAGAGATAGAATTAGGGTTAAAATTATTGCATTACAATTAGGATTAGAGTTAGAGTTAGAGTCAAGATTAGTGTTATAATTAGAATTATTATTAGTTTTAGAAGTAGGGTTAGGGTTAGAGATACAATTAGTATTAGGGTTGGGGTTAGTATCATGATTAAAGAGAAAGAATTAAGATCAAGGGTAGGGTTAGGATTAGAGATAGAATTAGGGTTAGGGTTAAGATTAAGATTAGGATCAAGATTAGGGTTATGATTAGGGTTAGAGATAGAATTAGGATTAAAGTTAGGGTTAGGATTAGAGGTAGACTTAGGATTAGGGTTGGGGTTAGCATTAGGATTAGGGTTGTGATTAGGTTAAGTTTGGGGTTAGCATCAAGATTAGGGTTAGGGTTAGGGATAGAATTATGGTTAGGGTTACAGATAGAATCATAATTAGAATTAAGATTAGGATTAGGATCAAGATCGGGATTATGGTTAGGGTTAGAGATAGAATTAGGAATATGGTTGGGGTTAGTGTTAGTATTAGGATTAGGAATAGGGTGAGGGTTAGAGATATAATTAGTATTAGGATTGGGATTAGCATTAGGATTAAGGTTAGAGTTAGGATTAAAGAAAAAATTAGGATCAATAGTAGGGTTAAGGTTAGAGATATAATTAGGGTTAGGGTTAAGATTAGGATCGATATTAGGGTTAGGGTTAGAGATATAATTAGAATTATGGTTAGTGTTAGTATTAGGATTAGGGTTAGGGTTAGCGTTAAGGTTAGAGATAAAATTAGTATTATGGTTGGAGTTAGTGTTAGGATTAGGGTTAGGGTTAGAGTTAGGGTTTGTGTTATTATCATGATTAGGGTTAGGGTTAGGATTAGAGATAATATTAGAATCAAGGTAGGGTTAAGATTAGAGATCTACTTGAATTAGGGTTGGCGTTAAGATTAAGATTAAGATTAGGATTAGGGTTATGGTTAGGGTTAGGGTTATAATTAGGATTAGTGTTGGAGTTAGTGTAAGTATTAGGGTTAGGGTTAGGGTTACAAATAGAATTAGGATTAGGTTTGGCATTAGTGTTATGATTAGGGATAGAGCTAGGGCTAGCATCAAGATTAGGGTTAGGGTTAGGATTAGAGATATGATAAGGATTAGGGTTATAAATAGAAGTATGGTTAGGGTTAGTAGTAGGATTAGGATCAGGATTAGGGTTATGGTTAAGCTTAGTGATGCAATTGTGATTAGGGTTAGAGTTAGTGCTAGTGTTAGGATTAGGGTTAGGGTTATTATTAGAGATAGAATTGTGATTAGGGTTGGTTTTGTTAGTCCCATTTTTGGTCATTGAAAAATTTCAATTTTTTTTTGTCAAGATGCTAATTATGCCTAAGGTGGTAGTCTTAATTTGTTTCCTTGCAAGTCCTCTGCCAATATGAGTTATTATCTGTAGGTCATCATTAACCTTTATTTTTGACCAAGGAAAAGACTTTTACAGAAGTTGAAGCTACATAAATTCTTACCTTTATTTTCGACCAAGGAAAAGACTTTTACAGAAGTTGAAGCTACATAAATTCTTTTTGTTGGCCTCGCTGCCACATAACTGTGTTATTAGTTGAATGTCTCTAGCTTCTGTCAGGAATTTAACACTCATGCCCCAAGATTCATTGGTTTAGAGTTTACAGTTTCTAAAGAAGGGATCAAAGATGATATGAATTTGCTCTGGCACAATATGTGTTCGCTTGTCATGATCGATGAGTATGCAATATTTCTGGAAGAGACAAGACAACATTGTTTTTGCAGACGTAAAGAATGCCACAACCTCGAATAGAGTTTTTCGGTAGTTATCATTTGATATGTAAATCAAAGGCTCCCATTCGCAGTAGAAGACTTGGTTTTCATGGCCAAGAAAGTTCGATACGATTATTGGACCATGTAAAATATTTAAATTGGAGCACCAGAAGTTGCCACCAAATTCAACAAGAATTCCATTTTCTTCATACGCGGCTTGACCAAAGTCTTCGTTGTGTCACAGGTTCCTACGATGAATGATCTATGGTCTCATAATTAAAGATAGTAAAACCACTTATGTTTTAGTCTGGAAATGTCATATGAAGGTGGGACAATTGAATACAGTACTCTTTCCCACATATGGTTAAAAGAGATAGTAAGTTGGTAACTTTGAATATCTTTAATCCGGCTATCTGCGCACTAAATAGGGATACCAATAAACTTGAAGGCTCCAATATCAAAAACCAGAGTAATACTTGAAATTGTCGACACCATGACGGATGGTAGGGAAAGAGTTTGTGTTGCTACTTTGAAATATTCTTGGGGCGCTATGATGAAGAACCTCTTCATGATTATAGTATAGGCTTGAATTAAATCTAGAAAAAAATTATTCTACATTCCAGAGAGGATAGCATTTACAGCATTATGTTACTTATAGTCACCAACTCGGCCTTCCAAAGGGTGAACACAAACATGATCAAGAATCTCTCTAGAGAATATACTAGTATCATCCTTGACTTCATTGAAATACCAAGTCATGGAACGATGCTATGGGAAGAAATGATACTGTCAGTCACAACAATTATGCAAGCCGAAAGGGGATGAAGATAGGCACTGAATCAATTCTATACAATTTCTTTATAATCGGGACTAATCAGAATATGAAGATAATTGTTCGTTATGAATGCTAATGGGGAAATAGAGCAAGTGAAAACACCCGAGAATAACAAACAGAGGAGCATGATGTAGACAGTTTTGACAATATTTTATGCAGTATTCATTGTTTTTGGGACCTTACAGGAACTGGATGGTGGAGATACCTACTCGAATGCAAACTATGGCTCGGTCAAAGAAAAGGTCTGAGGATTATTTTCACAAATCATGTGAAGTAACTCTCTTCGATTAATTAGGTGGACATCCAAGCATTCAAACTAAAGAAGGTCTTGGCTACAAATTTAACATGATCAGCTAAAGAGATTTTGTGAAATAAAGCTTGATGTATTCAGGTGTAATCACACCAGTGAAAGGCAAGGTTATAGTAAAGCTTTGCTTGTCTTCAAAAAGCAATTACCAAGCCCAGTAAGTTTTTCTGATGAGAGTTTCTAAAGTCCTACAATGTTGAAATTAGAAATAGCCGAGACAAATGAAAATCCAGGAGATATTCCATAATAGGAATTGAAATGTTTCCACAATAAAGAAAATCACCAAGAAGCGGTTATGAAAAGATGGGAAAAAATAACCAATAAACATCGGTTAAAAGAATAGAGGAAACGTGAAAATACAAAAGGAAGCAAACTGAAAGGTCTTGTGGTGGGGACTTATTTATTGTAAATTCTGATTGAGAGGGGGGATCTTTTGGCTAGGATACGAGAGTCTCTATGAGGGCTGGGGTAGAGATAATTATCACATCATTTTATTATTCGTCTGGGAAAGGGGTTATTTTTTAGAACTTAATCTTTGTACAAAGAGATAGATTATGTGAGCTTTATATTTTGTTTAAGGAATAAACGAGACATTTCTAATTTTGTGTTCATTGTATTCTCTTTAATTGTTGATTTCTTTTGTGAATCCACAATTATTCATTTATATTTTCTCTGTTATATCATATTAAGGCTGTGTTCATTGTAGGATCTTTGAGTCTTGTTTTTTCCATGTATCTTCTGAGAATCATTTTTCTTTCCTCCTCCTTATCGTTTACGAGTTTAAGTGAATGATCTTTGTGTCATTTACTTTGATCTTTTATTCCAAATTACTTCCACGTTTGTGTCATTTCTATACGTAGATGTTTGTTCACCTTTACTGCTTTTTGGTTAAAATCACACCTTAGTTTTATTTTAGTCTTTTCAAATTCATTGAAGATCATAAGAGGGAGTTGTACTTCTAAAATTCAGAGGAAGATTGCTAATTCAATAGCAATCTTCGGAGCTATTAGTTTCATTGCATCACTACTCAGTTGGGAAATTGAGGGTCATTTATCAATTAAATCGCAGTGGCCAATCTATTTGCTAACAGGTTTTAATGTTAGGATTAAGGTTAGAGTTAGGTTTAGGGTTTAGGTTAGTGCCAAGATTAGAGTTAGGGTTAGGATTACAGATAAAATTAGGATCGGGGGTAGGGTTAGGGTTAGAGATAGAATTAGTGTTAGGGTTAGGATTAAGATCAGGATTAGGATTAGGGTTAGGGTTAGGGTTAGGGTTAGAGATAGAATTAGGACTATCATTTGGATTAGAGTCAGGGTTAGAGTTATAGTTAGAATTAGGGTTTTAATTAGGGTTAGAGATAGAATTAGGACTAGTTGTATGGTTAGGGTTAAGTTTAGTCTTAGGGTTAAAGATGGAATAAGGATTAGGGTTACAATTTTTTGATAGAATCAAGGTAAGGGTTATAATTAAAATTAAGAGTTATGACTGTTATATTTTTATATGTTAAAGTTGGGGTTTGAATTAGGGTTAGCATTGGTGATAGGGTTAGAATTAGAGTTAGGGTTAAAGTTAGGGTTAGGGTTAGGATTTGGGTTAGGGTTGGTGTTAGAGATAGAATTAGTGTTAGCAATAGAATTAGAGTTATATTTGGGGTTATAGTTAGGGTTAAAATTAAAATTAGTGTTAGTTACATAATTAGGGTGGGTTAAAAATAGCATTAGTGTCAAGGTTAGGGTTACAATTATAATTAGTGTTAGTTTTAGAATTAGGGTTAGGGTTAGGATTTAATTTCAACCTCAACCCTAATTATAATCCTAACTCTTATCTTACTTCTAATGCTAACCATAATTATAACCCTAACTATAATTCTAACTCTAACCATAATTCTAACCCTATTCATTATCATAATTTTAATAACAACCATAATTCTAAGTGTAACCCTAATTAAACCCTAACCCTAACCTAACTTTAACCCTAATTGTAATTGAATCCTAATCCTAACCTTTGTTGAACCCTAACCCTAATTGAATATAAACCTAATCATAACCCTAATTAAATCCTAATTGAATGCTAACTCTTATCATAATTGTAACCCTAACCCTAATCCTAATTGAATTATAACCCCAACCATAACCCAAACCTAAATTTCATCTTAGAACCCTAAACCTAATTGAACACTAATTAAGCCCTAACCTTAACCCTAACCCTAATTAAATCTTAACCTTAATTAAACCCTAACCCTAACAATAATTAGGCCCCAACCCTAGCCCTAACCCTAACTCTTGCCCTAACCTTGATCTTAACTTATAACTCATATCCCTAACCCTAACCTTAACTCTATTATAAATCCAACTCTAACTATAGCCCTAATTAAATGCAAACCCTAATCTCAACCCTAACCCCAAGATTTATCTTAGAACGTTAACCCTAACCTTATTAAAATTCAACCCAAATGGAACTTTAACACTAATTGAACACTGACCCTGACCATAACCCTAATGCTAATCTAAAGCTTTATTTTGGGAGCCTAACCCTTATTTAACCCTAACCCTAACCCCAACCTTCATTTTAATGCTAACCCCAAGATTTATCCTAGAACCCTAATTGAACTTTAATCCTAACCTTAAACCTAACCCTAACCTTATTTGAATTCTAACCTTAACCCTTATCCTAATTCTAACCTAACCCCAACTATAACCCTAATTCTAATTCTAACCCCAACCATAATTCTAACTTAGATTATTATTCTAATTCTAACATGAACCCTGATTCTAATGGAAACCCTAATATCTAACTATACTACTAATTGAACCCTAACCCTAACCCTAATTAAAACTTAACCCTATTTGAACCCTTACCCTAGTTTATAACATTAACCCTAACCTTAACCCTAATTATATCTAACCCTAATTGAACCCTAACCCTAACACTAGTTGAGTCTTAACCCTAACCCCAAACCTAACCCTAACCTTTACCCCAAGCTTTATCCTATAACCATAACCTTAACCCTAACCCTAATTGAACCCTACCCTAACCCTAATTTAACCCTAATCAAGAACCTTAACCCTAATTGAACTCTAATTGAACATTTTTGAACCTTAACACTAATTGAACCCTAATCATAATTGATCCCTAACCCTAGTCACCCTAACCCTAACTCCAAGCTTTATCTTAGAATTCTAATTTAACCCTAACCCTAATTAAATCCTAATCATAATCATAACCCAATTTTAAATAATAATAGTGTTATATAAATTATATGATAAAGTTAAGTGTAAATGTAATTCTTAATTACATTAACTTTTAAAGATAGATATGCTAGTTTTAAATATATTGATTTAAAAGCTTATTTTTATGTGTAATAATAAATTTATTATATTGTCTTTTTATTTAATTTTGTAATTTTAAATTTATTTTAGATGTACACTTATATGAAAAGCGTTTAAGTTGCTATATTTTTGTACAGTGAAATCTTTAGTAAAACCTTAATTTTATAAAAAAAATTACAAATATATATTAATTTTGAATAAAATAAAATATGAATATTTTTTCCCTTTTGAAATGTTTTCAAATTAAAAAAAAAACATTGAATATTTGTATGTGTAATAGTAAATTTAAGATATTTCCTTTTTATTTAATTTTCTAATTTTCTAATTTTTAAAACATCAATTTAGAATTTTAAAAAGAACAATTATTTTTCATTCCTTTATAATTTTTTTTGTTAGATCAAAATGGCACTAAGGGGGCCATACCCAAATACATTGTAGTTAAACCAAATTTGAACTTTACATTCCATATCAAAAAGTTATTTATCTCAGCCTCTTGGTTGAATGCTACCTCTACTCCTCTAAAGCTCCTCCCTTCATTGTGGTCACATCCTCCATCCCATATATTATCAGGAGTGCCAATACTCCCATCCCCGCCTACATCTAGAAATCCCATGTAAGCTCCTTTGGTAATGTCACATGCCCTAACACCACCTACATTCTGGAATCCACTCCTCTCCCACACTCCACATAACAAATGGGATCCATGGTCCATTGTAGCTTAATGTCAACTCAGGCCATACCCCCACTATAGTTCTCAGACCCCATCCCAGTACTGCCCACTCGAGGTACTTCTCCATCCCTTCTCACCATTGAGCCTTCACCATTCGCCTCATTAACCACCTTACCACCCACATAGTCTCCCTCGTCTACAACAACAATCCCATAAACATAGAGGCTATGTCATTATTGACTCTATATCGATAGTTGGAGATGGTTGCGCCCACAAAAGGATATGAAAATCAAGGCAAAACCTATCCTGGGAATTGGACATTCCAGTAGGTGACTAACATCTCTTCGTGGTAGTTCATTTACTTGTCAAACCAGAGAACGTATACTTTAAATGGAGCAACACTATATGTACAGTAAGAACCAGTTTCAGTCACAAACTATTGAAAATAAATACTTGGAAAGAAATTCTACCTATGCTACAGGAAGGTAATGCAAAGTTCTCTTAACTCAACCATAATTTAACCAAAGCAGAAATCATAACAGCTACAACTGAGAGACAAACTATAAACTGGCCTTATGCTGCAGGAACAAACACAGGGATGGATTCCCGATGCTGCAGGAACAGTATAAGACTGAGCTTGTGCTGAAACTTTCTAAAATGAAATCTAACTTGAATTAGCAAAGGATAAACAACTACTCTCCTACAGATACTTACTAAGTGGGCCCCCTTAGCAAGCATCAACTAATTTACATAGAAGATTGTACTCAGAACTCCATCAACTTTTATTCATAACGTGAAATCATTTACATTGATTGTTCTGCTTCAGAAAACTAACAAAAACTCTAATTCATATTATAACTCTAACTCTTATATAATCTACTTCTCTATCTATCTCTTTTTCTTCCTTGTTCACCCGCGTAGGAGGAACACTTATTTAAATCAGGAAAACAACTAACTAACTAACCCTAACAGAGAAAGACGTGGATGTAAAATGTATCCCAAAATTGAGGAACAAACTTCATAAATGAGTTTATCCGTTCAACCCGATCTAGAGCGAATCTAGCACTCCACTCTTTCTAGATTTAACATTTAAAATCCTTCCCAACAGTTTGGTCAAAGAGTCTTCGCCAGAGCTTCCTCGAAGTCGTGCAGGAAATGGACTTTACTGCAAGGCCGAGATCGGCTGCGCTTGACTCAATCATACTTTCTTCAACAACCTGTGAAACACAAGGTAATAGATGCGAAAGAAAAGACACATGACACATACACAATATCCATTCATTAATCACACATTTAAATCTATTTCATCATTAAAAACTACATGTGTTATACCAGTCATTTAGGGAGTCAAACAGGGTAATAAATATAGACATGTCAACATGATAGGCTGCAGGAACATGAAAGTGTATTGCTACAGGATATCCCCCAATAAAAGGTTTCAAAAGAGTTAAACAACCATGAACAACAAAAGTAAAGGTATTAAAAGTACACCATGATATCCAAACTATGAGCATATTTTGGGCTCATCAGGAGGCTAAAACACGTATGCCCAGGATGCCTTTTATCACTTCCATTGTCTTTGTATCTCTTGTGTTGAAGACTTTCCTTAGCCTCTGATATGAAACTTCCCCATGAAGGCCATTTATTTTTCCTTTGTTTCAAGGATGATTGTTATCTTTATTTTGTATTTTATGTAGAATGAATTAGCTTGCCTTGTGATCTCTTAAATCCATCTCCTCGTCATTTGTTCCAACCATTTAATCCACTATGTTAGTGAATTTATTTCCTCTCACTCTCCAAGTACTCCTTGCACTGTCCTCCACATATGTGATCTCTATCATATCTCCTTAGCTCAATTATTCATGGCTTGCAATCATATCGATTACATGTTTGGACTGAATTTTGACATCCATGTTCCCTTCTTGATATATATGGGAGAGTTTAAAATCTTCCAAACGAGCTATGCTTTCCCATATCCTAGGAATATATCTTTGTATTTTATAATTAGGAATCTCCTTTTTATGGATGACATTGATTATAATCAGGGAAACTCCCTCCAAATGCAACCTTTTGAAACCCATTCTCTGACACAAATCTATCTTGATCCACGTCACCTATATTTTGGCCTCATTATTCATCCCTTTTGGCAATTTATTTGCTTCTTCTGCAAGTACCCTACTTAATTGGTCATGGAGAATGCATCTTGCTCTTGATGGCCCTGGGTTGCCCCTGGAGGTGCCATCAAAATTGACTTTCACCCAGTCTTCATCTGACAGTTGCCACTTTACATCTTTCCTTGGATAAACAAGGGGATCAACCCATGACATCCCATAAACAACGGTTTATAAGCCTAAGCCATCTTTTTTTCAACTGATCATCCCATAATGTAAATTCACTCTTCTTTTTTCTCTAATTCATTGTTGCATTTTTTAGCACTTCACAAATGGATGAATCAATTTTACTAATGAGGCCATCCATTCTCCTCTCTTTCTCTTGAAAAGTATCATGTTCCTCTTTTTCCAATTTTCCTAGATTATGATTGATGGTATCACCTTCCTTAAATACTAGATAAAATTGCTCTCTTCCTCAAACTCGACCATCCTTGGAACATTTCCACTACTGTGTTTGGGTAGGAGGCCTACCAGTCTAGCTTGCTCACCACCCCATTCCAACACGAGTTGGCTATTTCACAATTTAATAGCAAGTGATTTTTTGTTTCTTCTTCCTTCCTACACATGATACATCTATGAGGGGAAACTACCACAATCCTTTGAAGCCTATCCTTAGTGAAAATATTATTTTGTAAAGCCAACCATGCGAAGACTCCCACCTTCAGTAGATAATTCTTCCCCCACATCAAGCCTGTGGGTCAATCTCCCATCTTAGCTGATGCTTCCTCTATGTTGTATCATATTCTAACATTGTATATTCTTGACTTCACTGCATAACATTTCACTTCATCCTCCCCTTCCCTGATGTGAACTATGTGATCCTTAAGGAGACCACTTAGCGCTTACCTTTTCTCTTTTGGCATCACTACTTGTTGAAGGGATTTCCATTTCTAGGCCTGAATACCATCCCTTATGTCTGGTTCCACCTAATCTCTCACTTTGCTTCTCCATACCTACTCAAGGACTCTTTTAGCCTCCTCCAATCCCTTTGTTTCTATGATCAGTTGATGTTTGACCCATAAATCATCCCAAAATATAGCTTGGTGAACCCCCTTTACTTCCCATGTGAGATGGTTAGTCACTAGTCCCTTTGCATGAAATTTAAAAATTCCAAATCGATGAGCCTACTAGGGGGTTTTGTATTGTTAAAATTCACCTTGGGTTAATGGAATCCAAGTATTTATTCTGTAAGACCTTGACTCATTTTTGGCCTTCTTTGTGATACATGCTCCATATCATTTTGGCTCCTAAAGAAATGTTCATTAGTTGCCACTTTCTTAGACCCACTCCACCTGCCTCTCTTAGTCCACATATTTTATCCCATGCCCCCAATGGTATTTTATTTCATTTGTTGCTTCTATTCCAAAAAACATTTCTCATCCATCTTTCAATTTGGGTGAAAAGTTTATGTGGTAACCTCATGCATGATGTGGTATAGATTGGAATTGTTGAGATGACAGAGCTAAGCATTATTATTCTTCCAATCGTCATAAGCCACTTGCCTCTCCAAGCTTCTAGCTTCTTATTGCAAGTTGACAATATGTTGTCCCATAATTGATATTTTCTTGCTTCTTCGAATATCAATAGACCTAAAAATTTACTTGGAATTGCTCCCTTCCTAACCCCTATAATCCTTGCAATTTCCTTTTGTCTCCTTAGATTAGTGTTGAAAAAATAAATCTTTGATTTTCTCCAGTTCACACTTTTCCTTGAGGCACGTCAATATTTATCCAAAAGGTTTCTTATAACTTTTGACTCTCTTCTATTGGACACCCTCAATAGCATTGTGTCATCTTTAAATTTAATGTGGGTTATGGGATCCATGTTGGGCACTACCTTGATTCCTTTCCAACTTCCCCTTCACTTCTCTACCTCTATACTTCAACGTAATGCTTCAATCATAATAATTAACAAAAAGGGGGAGAGAGGTTCCCCTTGCCTTAGACCCCACGAGGAAGTGAAATAGCCTTGGGGAGTCCCATTAACTAGGACTAAAAATCTTAGCCCTTCAATATAGCCCCTAACCCACCTTAACCATTCTTTCCTGAAGAAAAACTTCATCAACACCTCCATTAAGAATTCTCTATCTACATGATCATATGCCTTCCTAATATCTAGTTTTATTATCATTATGTCCACCTTGGCTTTCCTCACCATGTGGATTCCTTCATGTGCCAAGATTATCCCTTCCACAATTTGCCCCTCCTAGTACAAACCCACTCTTTTCTTTCAAAATTATTGTTGGAAACACCCTCTTTAGCCTATTTTCCATCATTTTGGTGATTATATTATGCACTATTTTGCATAAAGATATGGGTCTAAAATATTGTAGCTACTCTGCTTTGTCCTTCTCTGAGATCAAAACAATGAAGGTGTTGTTTAGATCCCCCAACATAACCTATTTATTTCTAGATTCCTTAGCTGCCCTGACTATATCAACCTTCACTATATTCCAAAAGGTTTGATAAAACCTTGTGAGGAATCCATCTAGGCCAGGGGCCTTATCCAAACTCATTTGAAAAAAAAATTGTCCTTACCTCCTCCAAGACCGAGCCCATGAGAATTATATTCTCTCTTTCATTTAACAAGGCTAGGATATTATTCAAAATTTCTTATCTGTTGTGATCAAGCGGGGTATTGTCCTTCAAAAAAAGGTCTTTAAAATAACCCATTGTCATTTTCTCAATTTCCTTTGGATCTTGTATGCTCCTCCCCTCTTCATCTTTCAACTCAAATTCTTTTTATGCTCCTTTTTATTTTGGTAGACATGTGAAAATTTTTGGTGTTCTTGTCCCCTTCTTTTAGCCAACACTCCCCAGACTTTTATCTCCAAAAGACCTCTTCCCAAGCTATGATCTACTCATATTTTTCCCTTAATGAATTTTCTTTCTCATATAGGGTTGCATCCATGCCCTCTTTTTTCACATTTTCATTTAAATCTGCTAGCCCATTTCTAGTTTGATTTTTTCTTTAAAAATGTTTTTGAAGTGAGCCTAGTTCCATTCTTTTAGTTGTCATTTTATGAAAATTAATTTCCTTTGCAGTTGATATAAATGGGTTCCCCATAATATGGGCACTTCATTCTACCATTCTTCCATCCTTCCTCTAAGGCTCTCATTCCTCAGCCACATGCATTCAAATTTAAAGGGACGCCTCTTATGCAAATGATCTTGTTTAAAGCTTAACATGATTGGAAAGTAGTCTGAGCCTATGAGAGGTGTTGAGGTGCCAAGTTGACACACAACGTGCAAGTAAGATAAAAGTAAAAGTATCTCACCTCTCCTGAAAGAGACAATCTGTAATCAAACTGATCACCTCCCAAGGTCCTTGATGTTGGTTCACAACGTTGTTTCACAAAGTGGTCAATATGGCTGTAATATTCAAGGGGCCCGTTGGTTTTGAGCTTCTGGATTATTGCAAGATCAAACATCTATCTAAACCTACTTTAACCGGTGGTTTTAAAGAAATAGAAAAAGATAGATCAAGGTTTTCAAACTAAAAACAATGTTGATTCATTCAACTAATTAGACTTGTTACCTTCCAAGGAATTCCTAAACTAGAACTGCAAAATAAAATTAACCTATAATTGATGCAAAGTTTCATTCATTCACAGTGCAAACTTTAACAGTAGATTGCAAATCATCATTCAAACAAAACATAAGATAAAATTTCATTCCTTGAAAGCTTTTCAAATTAAATTATTAACCCAAAATGAATACCATTCTAGAGCATAATATAAAGTAGGTTTAAGTCTGGCTGCTCCTACTGTCAATGAAACAGATAAGCAACATTTACAAATCTGGAAAGATCACCAATGTACAGAAACCCATGTGTTCAAATTACCCCCATCTATGCTAAGAAAATAAAAAAGATACATCACCTCCTCTTCCTACTACTGAACTGCAAAAAAAGTCTAACTTACTTCAAAACCCTAACTTTCTTTTTCTAACCTTTTTCTTCTACCTTCTGAATCTTCCAGCTTGCTAACTAATTCGCTAACATTTTGTTTCTAACCCTTTCTTCACCTTCTGAATCTTCTAGCTTGCTAACTACTCTGCTAACTTTCTTTCTAACCTTTCTAAAACTTTCTAAAACTTTCTAACAACCCTTACAAAAGAGGCGAAATGCCATATTTATAAAATGTGTTAGATGCGTCGGCCCAGTTTAGGGTTTACAATAAGTCGGTCGTAGAAGAAGTCGGCCCTAGAAGAATTTGAAATAAAGTCAAACATGCATTAAATGCACGAGCACCAACCAGATCGACCCAGGATCTCCCTCATAACTCGGACCAAAACACGTGAAGAAGAGGCAAAGCGAAACGATGAGGAAACATGACTTTCGATGCAACTTTGCATTAACTGCTTCCCCCACTTCGCCCATACCTTGCTCCATTCTGGCCTTCGTCATCAAGAACGTTCTCTACAAGCTATTCACAAGTGGCATAGGCGAAACCCTAGTTCACCATTCAATAGCATTAATATTATTCTTCAGTTGCCCCATTGTATTGTCCCAGTCTCTCTTGTTGGATTGATATACATTAATGATTGCATTGCAGGTTGCTGCGCCATCTAGCTGGTGCCTAGTTACTACATCCCATGATAGACTTAGTCCTTTGTAGCAGGGTGTTCATATTTGCATCTGAAACCTTGAACCAGACTGAGGCTATCCTGCCCTCAGGAATCCTACTCTTTTTGTCTAGCTTCATTTTTCTTTCTTGCTTCAAAGATGGATGATCCCCTTTATGTCCTTTAGCCTTTCTAGCCATTTCCTTGTTAGACTCAACCTACATTCATCAAACACCAACGTGAGAATCCAAATGTTGACAACATTTTCATCCAAGTGTTAGCTTAAAATCATGATAAAACCATTAAATTATCCATTAAGCATCAACACTGAGAAGTTCAGGATTTTGAGCTAACCAGGGAAAACCAACTTGGGAGGAATTTCAAAAAATTTCAAACCAAGCAGATTCTCCCAATGAGACACCAATATCAATAATGGATCATCAAAATGAACACAAGCAGCATACAACAGTGAAATTCATCAAGCTAGAGCAAGATATGTTTAAGCATTCATCATTAGATTCATCAATTTTATCCAATTTCTTAAATTCCACAAAGCATAGCAGAGAATTCGAAAGAATCTGGCCGGACTAGAATTCTGCGAAGAGCACAAAACTTCGAACACTAGCACATTTCCGAGAAACTGAAGGAATCCAGGAAAATCCGACCGGGCAGGAAAATCCTGAGGTCGACAGAAAACTCAAAAATTGACAATCCAACAAAAATTCGCTCAAATTGACCGAAGGTCACAAATTTGAGGACCTCGGGCATGAAACTAGCTAAATCTGAACCTTCAACAGATCTTCCTCGAATCCTAGGCTCAATCGAAAGCAGATCAAGACGAAATGGCGATGCCCTAGGCATGAAACCCTAGATTTTAACCATGAATGCACAGGGCAAGCCATGAAATGCCCAAACACACAAGAATTCGAACTCCAAGCAAGACCATAATGTTTTAAAGCACAACAAGACCAAATATCAACACTCAACAGGACACCAATGATAAAGAAAAATGGCATAAAGCTCCAAAAATTGACCAAACTCAGAAACCCAACGGCCAGACGAAAATCCAGAAAAATCCAACCAAGGCGGAATTTCGCGAAGGCCAGAAATCTTTGAACTGCAGTGTAAAATAGGCTGAGCTGAACTTTGAGCACAATCCAAGAAAATCCAGATGGGGCAGACAATCCCGAACTGGATCAAAAACTCGAACAACAACATTGAAATCAAAGTTTGAAAGATATATGGGAAAATCCGGATGGACCAGAAAATCCCGAACTAGGGTAAAAACCTGAACTTCTCCCAAAACATAAGATTTTCAATATGCAACTTGGGAAAAACATTTGGGCAAGCAAGATAACCATATTAAGCACATGCCCAGGCAAAGCAAAACCTCAAAATCGAAGGGGAAAAACACAAAGAGCAAAAGTAAAAGAGGGTCCCATTTTAATCAAATTTAAAATGGGGTGGTTATGCAAGGCATAACAAGAGGCAAGATTGATGCTTCATATGTGCACTGCAAATCTTCCCACTCCCCCATTAGAAAAAATTTCTAGCTTTTTTGCTATATTGGTAAAGCCTACTCTTTTGTTTATCCATTTGCATGCTCCATTTTTTGGACAAACCTCCATTGAGTGGTTTACATTCACAAAATCTTAGAAATCTGCTTATGTCTAGGATACTCGTGTAGACTCCTCTTCTTCTTTGTTCCATCCAAAGTGGAATTAAAGTCCCCTCCTACCACAATTTTTTCTTCTCTAAGCAAATGCAGTACTACAACAAGTTGATTCCAAATTTCCTTCTTGCCATTCTTGTTGGACCATAGATGTTTAGTAAAAAACTTTAGTTCCCTCTTGATGAGGTTGGATCTATCTAGTTTCCAATTTTTATTACTTGTTACTTCTTCTACCTTGACTTTTCTAGGGTTCCAAATCACCCCAAGATCCCTAGAGGCCCCAGTAGCCTCTCTAAATATCCCTTGCCACTATTTCCACTTAGCTAGTAAGAATTTAATGTTTTCTTGATTTATCTTTGTCTATTGCAATAGAGCTATGTCCACCTTTGCTTGATCAATCTATTGATTGATCAAGCGTTGCTTGTTAGGGGCGTTTAAGCCCCTAACATTCTATGTTAGGGCCCTCATGATGACTAGGGAAGGGATACTCCCTTTCCTTATCTTAATTTCATTAATCCCTTAGCATTCCTTATTATTTAAGGCATTACTTTGTTTGATTTCCTTCCTTTCATTATTTTCTCTCCCTATTTTGGCTTCAATTTCCTGGATATGCTTTGACTTATGGTTCTATTTTCCAAGATCCCTTCCTCTTCCCCAAAATATTAATTATCTCCTCCTTCATCTAACCAATTTGTTTCTTTCTTCCTGTCTTTCTTGGGGGGGGTGTTTTACTTGTTTTCATTTCTTTTGCTCTTTGTCACTTTCTTCCTTACAAGGTTTTTTGGTACGCCTTCTCCCTTATTGTTGTTTTTTTTAAGCATCCCTCCTTCCTGTGTTATCTTCTCTAACTCATGCATTTTCATCCCCTTTGCCCCTGCCATGCCTTGACTTCCCAAATCTTGAGTCACTTGATTTTTTCAGATTGATCATCACACCAATATATCTTTTCCTTCCCATTGTTTCCCTACTCTTCTCCTTTGTTTTTGACCAAGGTGGTTTTCTTCCATAAATTCTTATGGAGATTCCTTCTACTTGAGTGATGGTTCACCTTCCATAATATTAAGGAAGGTAACCTTCCCTTCATCCTTTTGATCTTCCTTTTTTTGTTGTCAGTGGTCTTGACACTCCTTACTTCCTTGAAGCTTACATACTTTTTTCTGTGTGCCCTATTTTCTTGCATATTTTTCACTTGTCCTACTCTTCATCAATTTAAACCTTTTGATGCCACACTCTAGTTTCAAATGAAATTTCTATTTCTTGTGGCATGGGAGGGGTGGGTATTGTTGGGAATAGGATGCCATTTAATTGCAGTCCTAAACATATTTCATGTATCTCCTAAGTCCTTGGAAAGTGTTCCCCAACACTAGGATTAGAAAGAGATTAAATTCAAATGAAATGAACATGTAAATTGAAATTTGTAATTATTCCTAAATGATAGGAACATGTGGGGACATCCAAGAAGAAATCCTACAAGATAAGAGCACATGGGGTGCCCGCATGGAAGGTGGAACCCACCTTGCTTCAATTAATTGTTTGGAGGATTGATAACACTTCAGTAATGCATGTAAATATCCTACAAGTTAAGGATTGATATTTACATGAGTGGAGTTCAGTTTAGTTTGGTTCAATTCAGTTCAGATATGGTTCAGTTATCTTCAGTTGCATGTAGTTAGTTTGAGTTGAATGCTAGTTGACTTTAGTTGACTTGAGTTGCATGACTAATGAATTTAGTTGCATGACAGATAATAGGTGGATACTTTAAGTTAAGTGGGGATGATCAATCATGCATAATGTTTGCATGAATTGGTGGAGAGATATGTTTTAGTTAACTAAGATTGACTTGGACCCACCTTGGGTGCCCAAGCTAGCATCTTTGAGTTAACACCTTTTGCATGAGAAGATATTTACAAGGATCAGTTAAGTGGGCCCATTCTTGGGCTCCAACTTTGAGGTGAAGCTTGCAAGATATTTTCTTGACCAATGTTCAGTTAAGTGTTCAGTTTGGGGAGCCTAAATTGAGGAAGACTTTGGTTTGAACTTAGATTACAGATTGGAACTCTACTTGCACAATCTAGGCGTAGATTTTTGAGAGGAGCTTTATGCTATTGTATTTGATAACTCTTATGAGTTTACATGCTCATTAATTGTCTATTTATTGCAGCAATTGCATCAAAGTTTGTAGTAGGTTAGTAGGTTGAGCTTATGCATGTGTGAGGGTTTCAAGCATGGCATGGGATGTGTGGATTCATGCTTGGTCACATGGAATGCATGGATATATTGTGCTACAGAAAGTGTATAATAATTTTGTGTAGGTTGGATTGTTGAAGGAAAGGAAGCATATCAATCAAGGATTGATACAGTATTATTGTAACCTTGTTCTAAGGTTAAATAATACAAGCACTATTGATTCTGGTGGAGTTTTTTCTCGAAAGGGTTTCTCCACTTATATGTTGTGTCACTTCTATCTTCTTGTCTCATTCTTCTACAATCTTCTATCTCTTTCTACAATTCATAAAATTGATCTAAACATATAATCATACACAAAGAATTATAACAAAGAACACTTAATTAGATCTACAGTCTCAGATTTTTACAAGTTTTAAGCTACAATATGACCTTCATTTTTAACATTTGGTATCAGAGCTAATATTTGGGTAGAGTTTGGGACACCTTTCTCTTAAAAGTTTGAAGGTTTTTTGGTTGTAGTGGGAGCTTTTACTATTGTGTTATTACAGATTTGTAAAAGAAGTGTGTTTTATCTTCTTGGTTTAGAGATTATGGTTTTCTTGACCTTTTGGGAGTTGTGTCATTAACAACAGTTTCTTTGATTGTGTTAAGGCCATGGATGATATTCATAGATGGTTATCATGATGTCATGGATAGCTTGGTTACATGTTTTAGTGGGAGTTTTTGACAACAATGGTTTGATGTTTATCTTGTTACCATGTATAGCTCGATATCATAGTTCAGTGGGAGCTTTGGTAGGATATGGTTGTCTTCATGTGATTTGAAGAGGTTTTAACATATTGTTCATGGAGGACCCTTAGAGTCTTTGGTAAAGGTGTTATTTTTCTTCCTTTGGAGAGGATGCAGTTCTTTTTGGTTTTGAGTATTAATCATTTGCTTGGAGCTTCATGATTATGGGTTGCATTTGAAGTTGGCATGAATTGATTGGTGGGTGCTTATGGATACTAGAGAGACTTGGGTTATGTTGGATATTTCTTATGTTAAGATATTCTATATGTGTTGGAATGGTTACTTGTTATAAAAAAAATTCAACAGTAAAGACTGAGGAGCCTACACCTAGAAATGGATGTGAGTCCATCATAGACCTGATAAGAAGGCTGTCTTTATTGAATGCCTATATTGCTTGGTGTTGTATGCATAAGACAATCTTGTATGGACCACTCTTGGTCTACTCGGTAGGTAAATGATCTAAGAGGTGTTGCTCACCTGATTATTAGATGCATTATTTATATGTATCTTGTCTTCTCTTATGCATTAGTCTTGAAAATTGATTTCTAAGGGATTGTTGAGAAGTAGATGCATGATTTTATGTATTTCCATTGTTCTCCTTGAAATATTGAACTTGAGTTAGTTCTGAGGATTTGGGTAGGAGAGGTATGGGAGATAGTTAGTGGCTTTCGACATATTCCCTTTTGTTGAGGGAATGTTTGGCTAAGTTTGATCTACTTTCTGTGAGAGGTTTACATCTAAGTTTTGCCATGTTTCATCATAAGTTGAATGGTTAGATGTTGATATCCTTTTAGTTTGGGAGTGTTGAAGGAGATCTTACTTTACATAGTTTGGCACATGTTAGTGTGGTATAAGAACATGGTTTGATTTGTAGGTTCTCTCTTTGTGGGAATATTGTCTTCTTCTTGAAGGTTCTTATGTTATGAGAGATGTATTTTGCATATAATTGTATGCTTCCTTGACACTATGATAGAGGAGTTAGCCACATCCTCTATGTGAAGTGCTATAGGGGGACTTGTTAATGTTGTGATCTTGTTTTCAGATTTGACATTACCTGTGCAGTGGTAGTTCTAGAAGGTATATGTGTTTTGTATGAGAGGGGCACCACTCTTGGACTGGTTACACTTTACTATAGTGAGTTACTTTAGAGGTTTTTTTATCGCATGTTATGTGTGTTATTACCTTGGAGTCTTATTTTGCAAGATGGTGGATATACAGGGACTTGTTTACAAATTTGGGTTGTTATGTTGATAGCATGAAGTTCTGCCTATGATAGTTTGGTTATAGCGACTTGGGAAAGGTATTGGTTTTAATTGCAAGCAAATTAAACTTGAATGTGATAGTCAGAGTGCTATTTGTTTAGCCAAAAATCCTATGTATCATGCTCGTACTAAGCATGTTGATGTTCAATATCACTTTGTGTGAGAAATGGTTGAGCGTGGGAGGGTATTGATTGAGAAATTTGACACTTTGATCAATGCTGTAGATTATCTTTCGAAACCAATTCCCATAGATAAGTTCTCTTGGTGCAGGAAGGCCATTGGCCTTGAGTCCTGTACTTGATTTATAATAATGATTCAGTGTTTAGGATAATTGCAATGTATAATGTCAAGTGGGAGAATGTTGGGAATAGGATAATTGAAATCCTAAACATATTTCATGTATCTCCTAAGTCCTTGGAAAGTGTTCCCCAACACTAGGATTAGAAAGAGATTAAATTCAAATGAAATAAACATGTAAATTGACATTTTTAATTATTCCTAAATGATAGGAACATGTGGGGGCATCCAAGAAGAGCTCCTATAAGATAGGAGTGCATGGGCCCCCCACATGGAAGGTGGAACCCACCTTTCTTTAGTTAACTATTTGGAGGATTGATAACACTTCAATAATGCATGTAAATATCCTACAAGTTAGGGATTGATATTTACATGAGTGGAGTTTAGTTTAGTTCAGTTAGGATTCAGTTATCTTTAGTTGCATGTAGTTAGTTTGAGTTGAATGCTAGTTGAATTCAATTGACTTGAGTTGCATGACTAATGACTTCAGTTGCATGCCAGATAACAAGTGGATACTTTTAGTTAAGTGGGGATGATCAATCATGCATAATTTTTGCATGAATTGGTGGAGAGATATGTTTTAGTTAACTAAGATTGACTTGGACCCACCTTGGGCGCCCAAGTTGGCATCTTTGAGTTAACACCTTTTGCATGAGAAGATATTTACAGGGCTTAGTTAAGTGGGCTCATTCTTGGGTTCCAACTTTGAGGTGAAGCTTGCAAGATATTTTATTGACCAATGTTCAGTTAAGTGTTTAGTTTGGGGTGCCTAAATTGAGGAAGACTTTGGTTTGAACTCAGATTACACATTGGAACTCTACTTGCATAATCTAGGCGTAGATTTTTGAGAGGAGCTTTATGCTCTTGTATTTGATAACTCTTATGAATTTACATGCTCATTAATTATCTATTTATTGCAGTAATTGCATTAGAGTTTGTAGCAAGTTAGTAGGTTGAGCTTGTGCATGTGTGAGGGTTTCAAGCATGGCATGGGATGTGTGGATTCATGCTTGGTCACATGGAATACATGGATAGCTTGTGTTGTAGAAAGTGTATGAGAGTTTTGTGCAGGTTGTGAAGAAGGATCGTTGAAGGCAAGGAAGCATATCAATCAAGGATTGATACAGTATTATTGTAATCTTATTCTAAGGTTAAATAATACAAGCACTATTGATTCTGGTGGAGTTTTTTCCTAAAATGGTTTCTCCACATATATGTTGTGTCACTTCTATGTTCTTGTCTCATTCTTCTACAATCTTTTGTCTCTTTCTACAATTGGTAAAATTGATCTAAACAAATAATCATACACAAAGAATTATAACAAAGAACACTTAATTAGATCTATAGTCTCAGTTTTATAAGTTTTAAGCTACAATATTACCTTCATTTTCAATAGGTATGATCTTTACACATATCTAGGAATACATGTACTCTTGATCCTCTATAAATTCATCCGCTTTCACAAATGTCCCCAGCTTATTTCCAATCTCCTTTAGGGTCTCTTCCTACTAGTATTTTGTTAGTAGGTTATACAGTTTGAGCTATACTTGTGTTTCCTGAATCTCTTCTTTCAAGGGATTAAAATTCCCTTCTCAATCTTTGTTGCAGATTCCTTCCCAGATCTGAGGGTTTGTTGTTGGCTTGAAGATTTTTGCTGGGTGTAGATTGGGGTTTCAATAATCTCAAAGTTGAGTTCAGAAGGCTCCACAGATGAATTTTGACTGTAAATTTGCCTATTTTGGGTAAAGTTGTTTTTGAGGCAAACAATTTTTTTTGCTCGATCAACCTCCCAAGTGGTACGATCTTTCCTATTTTCGCAAAAAAATATTTTGTTAAATATTTTTCTGCGGTATAGTTATAAAATATTTGGGGCAAATATTTTGATTTTATTGGGCTATACAATTTTTTTTTTTGGGGCATATATTATATCAAATATTTGTATTCTTATCGGCAATTTTATTTGGGAAAATTTATAGTTGGTCGGCATCTATTGGGAATATTCCCTGTCTTCCATAGACCGACGTCAGATCTGGTCAGTGTACCCTCATTCTCCTCCCGATCTTCATTAATCTATCCTTGGTTAACCTTCCACAGAAGGTACACGGTCATATCAACTTGGCAGCCGTCGTTCCTCCATAGGCGGGTACTACCTTGCATCAAATCTGTTATTGTCGCTAACCCGATCTGCCACGGCATCATATGGTACGCGTCCTTCACTTGTCGAATCATTGTAAGCGGTCGGCGTTCTTGTCAGTGGCTTGCATTCATTGTTGGTAAGATTCTTCCATGGTACATCAGCGTATGGAGATCTGAGCATCATCGGCAGAATATTCTCTATTCACCGTCCACTGTACAAGATCGAGTACTGGCGTGCATCAGATCCGTCAGATCTAGACGGACTTCATTATTTGGAGGTCCTATCTTTACTGTCATTGTCCCGTCAATTCTTCATTGCCGGTCCCATCATTGGGTTCTTTCGCTGGGTACGAATCACCGGAGGTCTACATACTATGTGGGTACATCGGTGTCCCATCACCTAAGTTTCCACCGGCATCGGCTATGGTACGAAGGCTTTACCAAGCGGTATATACTCTGCAGCTGGTGTCATCTGTAGATGGTGTGCCTTTTTTTGGTTGCCTTTGTCTTCGTATATATAAAGCTTGTTTCAATAGCCTTTAATATTTGCTATGCCGAATGTGTTTTTTTATTTTCCAACTAAGTATTTGATCGCAGTATATTAAAAGCCTGTATAAAGATTATATGCCAATAGGTTTGTCTTAAATCCCTTGGTCATTTCTTGCAGTCATATGTAAAGCCCCAAGAATGCATTTTTTTGCGCCTATTTAGCCTTGTGTAATTGCCCCAAGTGCCTATTTATAGGCATTTTTTTCATTTTATCATAACTTTCGCATACAGAGGCTTTTTTTCAGAAATGAAATATCGTCAGAAAGGTGGAGATCTGAATTTTTCAGTGGTACAGATATTTTGCAAAGATTTTGTAGTTTTGTGCTTCTTTTTCCAGGTTGAAGTCTGATCAACGTTTTCTACCTCCGAGCTCATATCTTTGTGCTCCGATCTTCAATTCTCTCCAAATTTGTGGCATCGGAAAGGTATTGAGGAGCACTTCATATCTACTAATGCGCTTTTTGCAGATTTGTTTCCAGATTTCATATTTTCAGTTTGTAGCTGATTTGATAGTTTGGGATTCCTTGTTGTAAATTTGCAAAAAAAGGTGTAATCTTGTTGGGACAAAGGGGTTGATTTCTTGTATTGTGAGGGAAAATTGTTGTTCCTCTATTGTAATATCTCATTGTATCATGGATTTGACAAAAGTTGTACTTCTAACTCCATATAAATATCATGAGTGGAAATCTCAAATGGAGTTGTTATTGTTAAAATCAAAGTTGCAACGAATCACATTTGGTCAAGATCCAGAACCTGCAGGAGCAAAAGAGAAAAGAAAATGGCTTGATAGAAGGGATGAAGCTCTTGGTACTTTGAAGTTGTCCATTTCTCCAGATCTTAGATATCATGTTGCATCTTGCCCTCATCCTAATGAAGCTTGGAATACTTTAGAGAGTCTCTTTGGTAAGCCAGATAAGATGAGGAAATTTAAGTTGGAGAATGAACTTATGGGTCTTAATCCTTCAGATTTTGGAAATGTCCAAGACTTTTTCTCTAAGCTCAATTCTCTTAGATTGCAATTATCTAATTGTGGGGTCACTAAAGAGGATGAACAGTTGATACTTTCTATTCTTGCTAAGCTTGGTCATGATTATTCAATGTTTGTTTCTACTTTCTATGCTACAATGGATGCTCTTGGCAATGCATACAAAATGCCTTCTCTTAATGAATTTGCAGCTCAACTCACAAGGGAACAAGCAAATTTGGTACACATGGGAACATTGAAGTCTTCTAGATCTCATGCTCTTGTTGCAAAGGAGACAAAGGATTCAAGTGGCAAAGGTAAGAAGCAGAACAAGGCACCCAAGTCTAATGAGCAAGGTAAAGATTCTCCTTCACATAGCACTCCTAAGTCCACATCCTCTTCTAAAGAGGAATCATCTAAAAAGAAGAAGTCAAAATGTGCATATTGTAAAAGATTAAGACATGATGAGCATAGATGTTATAATAAGAAGATTGATGAATTGACACACCTTCTTCAAAAGAATAACATTAAGCTGCCCTCATCAGTGTCTGGTACTTCTTCAACATCTCAATTGGCAGCTCCATCATCATCATCTCAGTCACAGGACACATGATCTACTTCTGGGCTACACAAGATGAAAGGACAAGCACTCTTGGCCTCTACAAGTCTTGCATCTCATAGATGGCTTCTTGATTCAGGGGCATCTCATCATATGGCATCTTCTATGGACATGTTCTCTTCTTTTGAGCCTTGTAATTCACCTCATATATTGATGGGTAACAATACATATATGAAGGTAAGTGGGAAGGGTTCTATTGATATGGGGGAAGGGACTTTCAATGATGTACTTTGTGTTCCTTCCTTGTCCACTAATCTCCTTTCTATTTATCAAATTACTCATGGGAGTCAAGGTAAAATAGTTGAGTTCACTCCAGATAGGGTGTACATAAGGGACTTGAAGACTAGGGATATTGTTGCTATCGGGATGGCTGATCACTCATCTCTTGTATATTCCTTTTCACATTTTTCTTCAGAAGATGATAATGTTCCTTTGACTGCATCACACACTTCATTGAGTGTGAACCATGATAGTGAGGAGAAGTTTGGTTAACTACACTTTGGTATTCTAGAAACCAGTGATGAGATTCCTACTCCTCCACCTCTTGCTTCTTCAGTCACTGATGCTTCTATTCAGTAGGATGATCATAGTTTTTTAGATCTTGCTTTGTGGGATGAGTATTTGATAGGGATTTCTAGCTTGTTCATGGAGTCTCATACTTCAGATTTGGAGGACACACTTGAGGGGATTTCTCTCCTCTTTGATGACAGTTTCAGTACAACTATTATCCCATCTTCTTTGTCTTTGGAGATTGACATTCATGAGTCTCCTCCTTTACTTGATTTTTCATGTTTCTTGGTTCAGTTTGACCATGATTATGTTGTGGCTCACTCAAGCTTGGAGGATCTTCATCTATTTTCAGAGGAATACATGATGAGCATTCATGCTTCCTCCTTTTAGTTGGACATGGAGTGGCTTCTTCATCAACTTATGGATTTGTTTCTTCCTAAGGGAAGATGTGTTGCTTGCAGACATTGGGTCATCTTTTATTTTTAGGCATTCTTCATCAGCATTGGAGCTTCTTCATCATGGGGGGGATATCTTATCTCTTTACTTCCCTCTTATGGGGGGGTATTTGATTGTATATACATGATGCATGTTGTCCTTGGGGGGTATCATTGAGTCCTCCATACATCATGTTTGTTTGTTTTGTTTTCTCTCTTTTGGAGAGGAGTTTTGTCCCACAGGGTTTTCTCCTTTTCTCCGCTTATGAGAGATTGCATCATTTGCATTGTAAATGGGTACCTAACATGGCCTAGTAGCCGAGACCCATAGTCATAGTCTTTGCACAGTTTGCATAATAATCTTCTCCCTAAGTTGCACTTAAGGGGGGGTGTTGGTGTGAATAATTGTCTTGTAACTAGCTTATTCATTCACTAGGTAATTAGGGGACTTATTCACATGGTTAAGTTTACTTAGGTAAAAGATTATTTCTAGAAGTCTTAGTTGGAATTTCTAGAACTTATCTTATCTAGCTAGGATGCATCATTTCCTAGGTGATTAGGTTGTTGGTTGTCTCATGCCATAAGATCATGACATTTTTCAACATCATGTTCACTACTACATTTCAACCTTTCCTACATAAGCAAGGCATCTCATGTACATTGGTATTCAAGCTTATAGCAAGCAATAGCAATTCAACCATTAATCAATCTTGCATTGTGAAGCAAGCTTTCTCGCCATTCTCTCTCTTGTGGAAGTGGTTTTGGTCGCAACTGATCTTGGGGGTGTTGGGGAGTCACCATTAACTCCTACACTTCTAAAGATATCACACATCTATTTCTAATCTAGGGAAGCATGGGATCTTGTTCGCACATGTTGCTAGGTAGTTTTCCTTTGAGCATGTCGTTCTCCCCTTGAAATTTCTGAAATGACTATGTCTGTGATCTTGTCACCTCCAATCCTTCGCATGCCAGACTTAGGTGTCTAGTTTACCTTTCCCACCATCTTGTTTCCTTCAAAAACCCTCTGACACCTAGAGTTTTTGGTGATCCTTCCATCCCAAATTTTTTTGATGTTTTTCCTTGGTTGTCTCCATGGGCGGAAGTCAACATGTCTCCATCTTTGATTTCTAGGTGTAGACACCTAAAAATTCCTCAATGGATCACATTGGCTAACTAACATCATTTCATCCTCAAATTCATCATCTTTTCACTTGTTTAATTAAATAAGCCTAATTATTTAATTAAATGCCTCATTTTCACCTATTAATTAATTGATCTAATTAGGTTAATTCACCCCCTCTCACATTGACATTCCATCTGATTTAATTAAATAATGAAAATTATTTAATTTTAACCCTAAGTCCTCTTATTTAATTAAATAACCTAAACTATTTAATTAAATACCATATTTGCATCTCCTTTTCATTAGATAAATCAATAATTTAATGAATATCCTCACATTTCTCATCTTGCACATTCAAATTTAGTTTTAATTAACTAAATTGCTAATTTCCCTCTCATCCACTTGCGTAGGGATTATTCCAAAGGAATATTCTCCTATTTTCCTCCAAAAAAAGGTAATGATTACTCCAAACAAACTTTGAAACATTTTTTTAAAGTTGTTGCAAAGTGTGTTTGTTTGCATGATTGTGAGCCCTTGATCTTTTCTTGATCCATGTGATCTTTTATTCTCATCCATTGATGAGAATCCTTGATCCATGTTTCATCCTCATTTCATTTGTGACCATTGATAGATCAAATCAATCTCATCTATTGCTTTTTCATTTGATCTCCATTAAATCAATTATTTACTAAATATCCTTTCATATAATTCCCCTAATTTGTATAATTGAAACTTTGTTTTAATCATCAAATTACTAATTCTCCCACTTACAAGGGAATATTCCAAGGGAATATTCCTCCTTTACACATTCCTCCAAAAGGGGAATATTCCTTCCCCTTTTGCACAATTCAACTTTGTTTTAATTTGTAAAATATCTATTTCGTCACCCATGAGAATATTCCAAAGAATATTACTTCTCCTCACTCATTTGAAAAATGGAATATTCTTACAAAACTTCATGTGCAAGTTAACTCAAAACTTCATGTGTAAGTTAACTCAAAACTTCTTGTGCAAGTTAACTTGTGACCTCTTGTATAGGTTAAAAATGTGTTTGTTTGGATGAATGTAAGCCCTTGATTGAATATCAACTTACATTTTCAACCCTCGATGAGAATACATGATCCATGCCTCCAACTTCTTCCATCCTTGACCATTGATTATCCTTTTTTATCTTAACCCTTCATTTCTCATTTGCTTTCCTATAAATAGAGCACTATTTGGAGACAAATGTATCCATCTTTTAAAATCAAACTTATGCTGTTAAAATCACTCTTACTTGCACTCACATTTAGCATAATTTTAGCTTATTTTAATTGCACCATATTAGCTTATCTTCCATTAATGGCTTCCATGATAACATAGATGCATACATTTAGCTTATTTGTTAATTAAGATTTTAATCTTTTGAAGCTTGCATACATTTAGAGTAGATTTGCATACACCCATATCGATCATCTTTGCATAAATCATGTTAAAATAACTTGCATCATGTTCATTTATCTTTAAATCATGTTTTCATACACATCTATCAATGGTTTCATTAGTTTTCTTCAATAAAACTAATTGAAACAAGCTCATTATCCAAGGGATTGGGAAAGGGTCACCATTCCACATCAATGCGACATCACTCCCCCAATAAGATAAGTTTCAATGTCTTAGATTAAAGTTTTGACAAGCTTTCATGATTTAGAATGTTAATTTTAATGGCTTCTTTGTCTTTGTTTATAGTGAATGATCTTATTGGGATTGATGTTTAGTGGGTTAAATATGCCTCGAATTCATATGGATCAAGTGTAGTTAACCTATACTATGACATTGGTCATATTTTGGCGCTAGAAGGAGGACATGAACTAATCAATCTAAAAAAATTCTCTTTAGATTTTTGTTTTCCTTGTGTTTATAGATACAATGACGCTTTTTCAAGCTAATTGGGTTTTGCAGGTTGGGCGATAAAAGACAAAGTGAAGAAGCATTCTCATCTTTTCAGTTTAATAATTGTAACAAGCGTTTGATGCTTTTGGGGCAATTATAACCCATCTATCATGATTTTTATTTTATGCTTTAGGACCACACTAATTTTCAATCGAGTCTTAAAAATAATGCTCAAACAGGACTAAATTTGAACCCTCATTACATCATTTTTGGGGCTTAAAATTGAAAAAGGCAACTTAATATTTTGTTTGGTGCATAAAATAAATTCATCTTACGTTTAGGGGTTAAAATTAATGAGTGTTTGCTATGTTTTTATTTACATCTTTGTTATTGAGTGTGTATGCAATTCTCTCACACCACTCGACAATCTTGAGAATCATAAACATTCCTTAACACTTTGTATAATCACCTACATCTTTTAATTTGGATTAAAAATGAACCCCTTTACTAGTGTAGGGAAAAGGCATGGTGTGTGTTCTCTCCTTGTTTCATGCAAACTAGAATGATCAAACTATAAACATACTTCCTTGCTATTGTTTATCTTCAGAGGGCCTGCCTCCTCGCTTCAAAGGGAGGGAATGACCCAAGGGGAAACAAGCTAAAGCCAAGCTCTTTCAAGCCGCTATATAAATAATGTGTTTGTGATGAAATTCATAAACAACAGGTGGGTAAGTGCATGGATCTGTGAAACAATTTTGATGCCAAATTGAAAAAAAAAGCCAAAAAATGCCCAAAAAGAGCATTTGCTGCACACCAAATGAGCAAGTCATTTGGCACACAAAAATTTTGGTGTGTACCAAATGACTTGCTCATTTGGCATGTGCCAAATAGAAAAGTTCTATTAAAACAAAAAAAATGCATTTCTAACCTTATTTTATGTTCACCCGTAGCTTGGCTTGGAAGTTTTCAGCTCTACAACTCGTGCTCACCAAGTCTCTTCCATTTTTTGCAATCTTAGCTTGCAATTCTTCACGAGGATGCCTCCAACACATCAAAGAGGTTGAAGATTGTGAAGAGGGAAGTATTTTTATTGTTTTTATTTCGAATTTGATTTAGAATGTAGATTGAAATAGGTTTTTTTAATAAAACTTTGTTCTAATTCTCAAGGAATGAATCTCCACCTCCAAACATTGAGAATTCACAATCACCCCCTCACAAAGAGCCTCCTATACAAGAGAAACCTGAAACCCCTCCATCAGTTCATAAGTATCCACAAGGAACACAATAAAATATCCTAAATAAAATTGAAAACAATAAAAGAGACATTGAACAATTAATTGGAAGACTAATCGAGCATGTCGAAACCCACCCTTATAGGAGAGGGATTGTTGAATCGTTAAAGTCAATCGTATCTCATGTAGGAGAAATGAGCAAGAAAATAATTTTTTGGTCAAATAAGAGGCATGAGTTGAGACAATTTTATGCTAGTGGTTTGTCATATGCAGATGTGAAAAAACAAAAGATTATCAAATCTAACTTGTGTGCCCTATTTACAGACCTAAGAACCAACACACCTTTGTATCATGCATACAGGAGGTTCCCCATCCATTGGTGACACCATGAATTAATTAAAAATAAGTTTTGGGAGTGGTGGTGGATGGTATTTGACCAACCTTCATGCAATAACCATGAGGTACCACAATACTTTTTGAGGAAACTCTATTGTGAGTTTGTCCTCAATAAGATGCCAAATTATTTTGACATCTTAGACTTTTAGGGTGGAGGTGGGGGCTCCACACATGATAGACCTGGTGCATGACGTAATCCATAGTTGGCATTGATACCCTTGGACAAACCCACGGTGGAGCATGTCTTCGTTCCTTCCATTATTAAGGATAGTGTAGAGGTGGACACGCTAGAGTCGATTAGCTCGCTCACCTAGACCATTATACAGTGTGCGAGGTCTCTAGTAGAGCCTGATGTGGAGGAGACGTGTAAGCCCTGAGCTCCACCCCACCATTGTGGCGCTTGCGGTGTTGTTTGCACGTACGGTTATTAGAGTGCTCAAGATGTAGCTACACATCCTACATCAGTTGTAGAGGTGATGGCTATGAAAGATGAATTGCTGAATAATACATATGACATTGATACTTAGGTAAAATTCAACAAGTTCATTTAATTTTATTTATTAAATTATATTTTGAAATTTAAAAAATCACTAAATTAGTAGAATCAATATGATGAAATTTTAGGATCAGAGTGTTCATGAGACATACTCCATTCCTATAGACCCTTATTCATTCTCGACGTTGACTCCACAGGTATGCAACTAGTATTAAAGATATTATTATTGTATTTGAATAGCTGAATGTTATATTTGAATGTTTGTCTTATAACATGCTTTGGATGTCAAACAGTTTCCTGGTGGACCTTCGAGCTCCACACCTCGTAATTCATTTCCTCAAACAACTTTCACTCAGGTAAACTTTATTCATTAGTGGTGTTATAAAACAATGTTAGCTAGTTTTCATAATTTTGCATATACAAATCTAAAAAATTGATGAGAAACATAAACATTGGTTGGTCTTGTGAGATCCTAATTATATTTACCATTCAACGTCCATCTCATTCTTCCATTCCTTTCATCACAAATATTTTAACCATTTTATATCACATATTCCAATCTTTAACATCTTATATATTATACCACCTTCCTCCATATTTCACCTTATACACATATCGTTACAAGAAACCTTTCCTTCTGCTCATTATTGACTAAATCTCTTATACATTATTACTACACACCTCAAGTTCCCACTTCATGTCCTATATTCAAACCTTAGACACTGCCTAATTCACTTTATGGTCTAATATTCCCTCCTAATTACTTCCCATTAACCTCTAGTATAGTTCACCTTAAAAATGTTTTATTATCCCATCCTAGCTCATCCAATTAATCTCTACTAGTCCATTCTATGTTCCATCATCCCCTCTTGATCGTGTCACATTATCTTCTCCCAATTCACTGTTTTTTCCTTTATTCCTTCCAAATCCCATCCCATTAACATTTAATAGTTCACCCTATTTTCCATGATCCCCTCCTATCCCATCCCACTAATATCTACTAGTCCATCCTATGTTTCATTATGCCCTTCTACTCCCATCTTATTGAACCCTTTATTATTTCACCCTATGTTCCATCATCCCTTATGTTCCACCCTATGTTCCTTTACCCATTCTATGTTATACCATCTTTATCCACGTTTCATCCTATAACTATTCTCTATTATTACTACACACAGGTCAAGTTCCCACTTCATGTACTATAGTCAAACCCTAAACACCTCCTAATTCACCCTATGTTCCATTATTCCCTACTAATCTCATCCCATTAACCTCTAATTGTTCACCCAATATTTTTTTATCCCATCCTAGCCCATCGCATCAATCTATACTAGTCCATCCTATGTTCCATTAACCCCTTCTATTCCCATCCCATTTCCCTCTATAATTTCACCGTATGTTCCGTTATCCCTGTTGGCCTCCTCTAATGGTTCAATAACTAAGCCCTTAAAGTTGTAACTTAGAGATTAGATATTTGCACTAAGTAGTTATCTTGCTCATCATGAAGGTTCATTTCATTGTCAACCCAAGGACATGAACTTGAAATGGGTCAGCACTGTATGTGCACTAGGACTCAACTGTAGTCATCCTTATCCTACTACTAGAAAGGAAACAATACTAAAAACAAAATGCTAAAAAGGAATTAATATAAGTGATGAGCATGAATCAACAACCAAACTGAGCATCAATCAACTGAATTGAAATGGATAATAGAAATAAAAATCTTGGAAAACAGACAAGAAACTACTATGTCTGCCTTGGCTGTAGGAACAGTCACAAAACATAGTTCCAATGGCTGGAGGAACAAACAACTACTAAGACTACAACTAATTACTAAACAGAAAATTAACTGAACTGAATGGATGAAATTATCACCAAGTGGTCCCCCTTGAATGAGTCTTCCCTAAGCTAACTCAAATGCAACAAATCAAAATATCATCTTATTCATTGAAAACATGATTACAACATATCAACAATATGACTGTATAACTTGAAACTAGAAATGCAAGTACAATCTCAGAACATCCAACCTTGTGAAAAGGGGCATCTGGCCATTATTTATAGGTGAAAAGCTTCTAACTAATTCCTAACTAACTAGGCAGTCAACTTCAACAAAATAGGAGGACGCCATTTATTGAAAACATGGAAAAAGGGAAAGGAAGTTATGCATGCACCAGATTTAGTCAAAGCAGACTTTCCTTAATGAGGATCCAACACAACAACACCTCCTAGATTTTCTCAACTAACATGATCATTTAAAGGTAAGTTACAACTTCCACACGAGCTGGGAGTTTCCCTCCATTGGCCTCTTAAATGACCATCTTTTTGACTTCTTTAGCAACCGGCCAGCTGACATGAACTTCTTCCACTTTGCAAGCTTCATCTATATCTGCATCTTAATGTGAATCTGCATAATGACATTAGCACACACAAAACAATTGCATATCCATAATTACCTTAAAGTAACATTCATTCAATCACATGTAAGATTAACATAAATATGTCACATAGTAGGTTAATATTATCAAAAGTCACAAGGATAAGTTCATGCCAAAGGTTCATAAACTTAGGGAAATAACATGGAGAGTTTCAATAACCAGGTGCTAAAGTCTATAGTAATAACAAAAAAATATGATAAACCCTTATCAAAATTGAGCCATTATTTGGACTCATCATCTCCCCCCAACCTAATGATCTGTTGGTCCTCCAGTAGAGGGAGCTCTATTCCTTTGCCTTGTCAAAGCTCTGAAGTCACCAATTGCTAGTTGTCCCAGATCAGTCTCTACAATATCTGAATTTGGATCCCAGTAGAACCCATGCTTGTTTTTCAATCTGCCCCACCTTGGCCTTTCTGTATCTACATCATACTGATAATATCTATAATATGGTACTAGCCACAATAGAGTAGGTGAATGTAATGTCAATGGAAGCCAATAGTGCTACTTCATCCTCCCAAGCTGTATGTGTCAGATGCTTCTTTTACATGCTGCAGAATAATTTTGCAAGGAATGGGGTTCAACTTGTTTCAACTGATCTAGAAAACTACTCCATCTTTGTGATTGGTATCCCAATATTGTTTTCTCTATAATAACAACTATCTGCTCATATTCTTGGTATGCTTCATCCCTAATAGGCATGATCCTATTTTTGTAGTCTGGATGATAAAGAATTTTGTGCCAGGTGTAGTAAATGTCTAAAGGGTTACTAGATTCAACTTTGAGAGACAAGGGGGTATGGAGTTCTCTTTCTCCATATATTTTAATTTTTTTCCCCTAGCTAATTTCATTTTGGATCCATGACATGAATGCCCTCAAGTGAATATCCCCAATGTATAACAATGGATTCCAATCATGGTCATTAGGAACAACATAATTATGTAAGTACAATTCACACAACATAATTTTAACTTCAAGAGGAGAGGATTGGTAGGCTTGGAAAAATTCCTATGGTGTTTCAATGGAAGGGCTTAAACTAGAGATAACCATTGAAATCTTGAAAGAAAGATGACACTCCTTTAAATGTAGTGCATACACTCTTGGGGGAGTTTTGCATGCCATCATTGGTGGTACTAGAGCCACCACATTATCTACCTTATCCTTTAATGCAGTAATCTTTTTATTCTTTTCCTCAATTTTTACATTCTTCTTTTTAACGTCTTCTTGTAGCTTGAGTCTTTCCTTATTCCACTCCTCCTCTTTCTTTTGCATTTCATTCCATAAGTTCAGGGCTATAGATGCCCATGAAAAAGTAGGAGGTTTATGTTTCCCTACCAAGATCTTTCCTCGCATTGGCTCATGTTGTTCAAATTGCTCCGGTTGTAGTAGTTCTTATTGCTCATCTTGATTTGGTTGCATTGGTTCTTGATTTTGAACCTACTCTGCAACAACAACAAGTTCTGCCAATCCTATGTTTGCATATTCCTCAAAAATGTCTTCCACTTCAACATTTACCTGCCCCTTAGGAGCTTTTGTCTCCTTCCAAGGTGTCCTTCTAAATCTAGGGTTCCTTTTTGGAGGTATATCAGTAGCTAGCTCAGCTGGTTTTGATTTCTTTGGAGGGCTTCTATGTTTCTCAGCGACTGCAAGATGACTAGTGTCTTCAGTTTTCCATTTCCTAGGGCTAGGTTTTACTTTTTCTGATGTTTGCTTCTTGGCCTTCCCTTTTCTAATTTCTTCCTTTCTCATTTTTTCTTCCTCTTTTCAAATGGCAGTCCTAGTGCGGATTGGAATTTTAGGGAGAATATTAACATTAGGGTCTGAGGATGAACTTTCCTTATCTAAATAATTTGATTCAGAGGAACTAATTTCTACTGCTAATTCGGCTGCATGAGGGTTTGTGTTAGGGTTTGTACCAGAAGTTGAAGCTCCAAGAGTGGTTTCAGTAACCCTCTCACCCCTACTAACCCTACGAGCTTGGGATTGACCTCTAGGACCCTAATTTTCCAATCTGAACTGATCAATTTTCAAAAATTCTTCGCATGACATACCATACACTTCTTCAAAGATTTGTATACTAACAATTTAATCAAACAGTGATGGGAAACAAAGTTTTCCCTACCTTTCTGCGTTTCAATTGCCATGATTGCAAGGAGGTTGTACAACACATTTGGCACGTTCATCCTCCTACCATGTCTCATGTGATTTAGAAGCTTGAAATGTATAGAGTGAAGGTATTATTGGCAACCCTCGTAGGTAATATATTTGATAATGTAGACAACAACTTCTTTCCATTTTTCTAGCAAAGATGTTCTCCTTGTTGCTTGTTTATCTACCATAAGTGGAGGATCACTAGGTTCAGTGAATTCTTCCCCAGCTAACCTAGCATCCTTGGAAACAAGGTAAGGTTCTCCTTCAACAAGAAAACTTGTTACTTCCACAATCCTCTCTTCAATGACTATAACTTCTAGTCCTTTTACCATTGCCTTACCATCAGAAAGTGTTTGTGCAAATTCCAAAGCCATGCCCTCATTGAAACTATCTAGTTTTAGAAAGTAGTGTAACCATCCATAATTTCTAAATTCGGCTAGAGAGAGTGCATCCTGTAGTATTATCTAATGAACTATAGTTTCATTTCAAATCAACTGACCTCCCATTGCTTCTACCCACAATCTAGCAAACACTTTTGCAAAATTTTCTTTCCTGCAATCCTTCTTCTGAAGACCCAATTTCTTCCTACTTCCTACACTCTTCTCCAGTGCTAACACCAATGTCATATGACTCTTCAATTTACCTTTGTGGCGACATTAAAGAAAGCATAAATGAGGGGTATCATAAAAAATGGTGATGGTTCAATGTCATATCATACATGCAATTTGTCATTTCAACTATATCATTTCAAATTTGCTGCCATGTTGGCGCATGGATGACATGTATGACACGTGGACATGTGGGTTCACACTCCCCCCCAACCTAAATTAGAGCATGTGTCTGCACAGGTTGGGATAGAATTATGATGTGACAGGGTAGAGTATAAATATGTGCTATGTGAAATATCAACATTAATATACATTAATTAAACAAATGCATTTAAGATAATTAAGATACATCAAGTTTTTACGCACGTACCTAAAAATTTGGAATATCATTTGCAAAGAATGTGGAGGGAAGTATGGGTTACTTTAAAACTACAGTTGAGCTTATTAAATGAAATGATGGAGTGAAGTGATGGCGGAGTGAAGTGATGGTGGAGTTATGGAAGAGAGAGAAAGGATGGAGATGGATGGGAGGATAGATTTATTAATAGAGAAATTGATTCCCACAAAAGTGGAAATCTTTATTATGATTACATGCATACTTTGACTAGTCAGAAGGATGGACACTAGGTTCACTTCCTTTGGTTATAGGAACTTCAGAGGCTTTGTGTTGAATAAATTGTTGCATAAATTCTTGTTTGGAAGCCAGTTTATGGTATAACCTAAGATGGTGACCGTTGACCAGGAGCTTGAATCTGACAGAGTCAATGGTTGTGAGTTGAACAACACCATTGGAGAAGACCTCTGCGACCTCATATGGTCCCAACCACTTGGTTTGCAATTTACCTGCATTGTCTTGATACCTAGAATCATAAAGAAGTGCCCAGTCACCTGGCTGGAACTCCTTTTCCTTTATGTATTTGTCATGCCATTTGACTTTTTGGTTATGCACCATCTCAACATGATGAAGAGCTGACTCTCTCATTTCATCTAAGGTATTCAGTTGCATGATCCTTTCCTTATGTGCTTCAAACATATCCATCCCAAGGTCTAGTGTTGTCCTAAGAGTTTTGTGTTCAAACTCTATAGGCATCATGGCTATTTTTCCATGCAATAATTCAAAAGGAGTAAAACCAGTGGTTGTCTTCCAAATGGTTTTATAAGCCCATATAGCTTCTAGAAACCTACTTGCCCAATCTTTCCTGTGAATGGCCACTATTTTGGTCAAAATAGCCTCTATTTCCCTATTTGTTACCTTAGATTGGCCATTGGATAAAGGGTGATAGGGTGTAGATTTCCTATGCCTTACATTATATTCATTGACCAATGTTGTGACAAGAGTTGATGTAAACTGAGCCCCTTGATCTATGACTATCTCTCTAGGAACTCCATAATGTGTGAAGATTTCCTCATAGAGGAATTCTGCAACTCTATTATCTCTGGCATGTTTCATGGCTTTGACTTCAACCCACTCAGTCACATAGTCAGTGCAAACCAAGATGTAAGATTTTGCATTTGATGGTGGATCAATTGGATCTACAAAATCAAGTCCCCATTTATCAAACGGTGTGATAAATACTTGAGGGTATAGAGGCATCTCATCTGATTTCGTTGGCCGACCCATTCTCTAACATCTATCACACTTCTTAGTGTATTTTCCTCCATCCTTATGAAGTGTGGGCCAGTAATACCCTGTATTAAGAATTTTCATGGCTATTCTCTTAGTTGCAAAGTGCCCTCCACAGGGTTCATTATAACATGCATGTATTATATCATAGGTTTCATCCTCTCTTACACATCTTATCATCACATGATTTGGTCCAGTATAGAATAAACAACCTGCAAGCCATGAGAAGGGAAAAGTATTCTCAATAAGAACCCTTCTCTCTTTTGGAGAGAAATGAGGAGGAAATCTCCCTATAACCAGATAATTGGCTATATCTGCATACCAAGGTGTGTGCACACTTATGGAGAACAAATGTTCATTAGGGAAAGAGTCATCAATGACTTGAGTGTCCTCTAATGTAGTCAATCTAGAGAGAAAGTCCGCCACAACATTTTCCTTGCCCGGTTTGTCTACAATGGTGATATAAAATTCCCTCATTAACAACAACCACCTTGCTAGTCTACTAGAAATCAAGGGCTTATTCATAAGGTATCTTATGGCTGCATGGTCTGTATGGACAAAGATCTGATATCTTGTTATATAATGCCTGAACTTGTTAAGAGCATAGATGATTGCCAACATCTCCTTCTTTGTCACTGTATAGTTAAACTCAACTCCTTGTAGGTTCTTGCTGAAAAAGTAGATTGCATTCTCAATTGCTCCCTCTTTTTGTCCCAAGACAACCCCTATAGCATAATTAGATGCATCTGTGTGAATATGAAAAGGGAGTTCCCAATTAGGGCCTTTAAGCACAGGAGCATGGGTTAAGGCTGTCTTTAAATCAGAGAATACTTTATCAGAATCCTCTTTCCACTAGAACTCAACATCTTTAGTTAGAAGATTATAAAGTGGTGTTGCCATCTTCCTAAAATCCTTTATGAAGCACTATAGTATCCTGCATGTCCTGGGAAACTTCTAACATTTTTTTGCTTGGCAGGAATAGGAAGATTGGTAATTACCTCAATCTTGGCTGGGTCCACTTGAAAATTATTTCTCACTATTCAAGGACATATTGTGGTCCTCACATCTCTACAAAACTTTTCTCAGGTTTCCTAATGCTTCACAAAATCAACACCATAAGTAATAAAATCATCCATGTAGATCTCCATACAATCATGTGAGATATCTGAGAATATACTAATAACTGCGCTTTGAAAGGTAGCAAGTGCATTACACAAACCAAATGGGAGCACTGAATAGGCATAAGTCCCCCAAGGATAGTTAAAAGTTGTCTTTTTTTGATCTTCAGGTGTAATTTGTATCTGATTATAACCATTGGATCCATCTAGGAAGGAAAAATACTGCTTACCTGCAAGTGAATCCAATACTTGGTCTATAAAAGGAATGGGAAAGTGATCCTTTTTGGTGGAAAAGTTTAGTTATCTATAGTCAACAAAAACTCTCCATTTACCTCCCTTTTTAGGCATAATTACCAATGGGGACACCCATTGGCTATCTGAGATAGGGTAGACAAATCATGCATCCAATAACTTCCATAATTTCCCTTTTATAATCTCCCTCAATGCAGGGTTGATTCTCCTTTGTGGTTTCCTTACTGGTGTGTAGTCATCTTTGATATAGATCGTATGAGTACAGAGCTTGGGATCTAATCCTTTCATGTCATTGTAATCCAATGCAAATGCATGCTGGTGTATCTTCGACAAGTTTGTTAGGGACAACTATTGTTCTTGACTCATCTTGCTATTAATATTCAAATGATTCCCCTCTAAAACTTGTACTTGTGTCGTCAACTCAATCATGGCTATTTCACTGTTTCTTGGTAGTTTTAGTTCGTGTGGCAATAGTGTATGAAGCATATTTGTTGCTGCAGGAAATCCAAGTGTAGGAGGAGCGGGCAAAAGTGTTTGCAATGGACAGGTAGAACTAGATGATTCTACATGCACTTCACAATGGTTTTGAATTATATGAGATAATTATTTATCTTCTTCGTGAAGTTGCAAAAAAGGACTTCTACCTATCATCATGAGTTGTGCCACTGAATTGAACTCCTCGACCTCTTATCCAACATGTGGCCATATGGGGTTATCCATATCATGGGATGGTCGAGCAAGGGGATAGAGAGCAAGCTTTTTAGTGCTTCTCCCATCAAAAATAGTCATGTCCCTTGATCGACATCCAATGTAAGCATTTGTTGTAGCTAACCATGACCTACCCAGAATAATGGGATATCCTCCTAATGTAGCTTTAGGGGAAAGGATCATGGAATATGTTGGGTACTCCCAAGAGTCTAGAGTAACAACAAGGTCTTCTACTATACCATTTGGTTTGACAGTGCAACTGTCAACAAGCTACATGACAATAGGAGTAGGTCTCATGTTTGCAACATTCAGTTGCTGTAGGATATCCTTAGTCATCACATTGATTGCTGCTCCCAAGTCTATTAGAGCATTCTTTACTTGGATTTCATTTATAACGACTCCTACCACAGGACTACTTGGGTCAGTGTATTTAGGAATAGTAACTTTCCCAAGTATGATATCTGCCAACTGTCCCACCACATGAATGGTAGTGGGGTCCTTCTTTTTCCTCCCTGGCTTCTTGAGACATGCTTCCTTGATTGCCTTGCTATATACGAGTACATATTTTATGGCCTAGAACAAAGGTATCTTAACACATATGTGTTTCAACTGATCCAGAATATCAAAGGTTGTTTCTTCCTTCTCTTCTTTTTGCTTAACAACTTCTAACCTTTGATGAAATTGTGGGTCTTGATAAAACTGCTAAACTGGTTCAAGATTCTTGGGCACACTTGATTGAGTAGGGATATTAGATGGATTCTAATGCTCCTCTTCTTCCACAAGAAGCTCTATAATAATAGGAGTGGAAGGTGATGACAAAGTGGTTCTTGAACACAGATGAATATCACTCACACTCATAGCATGTTTAGGAAATTGATTAGGATATGTAGAGTAGACTGGCTGCTACTGTGGTTTGTTGTTTGGGTTAGGTGTGGGTTGAGATAATAACTGAGTAGTTCTAGGTGTGCTAGAATTTGAGCTAGTAGGAGGTGGAATTATGGTAGGCTGTTGAGGCTGTGAGGGTGGCTAGATGTAACCAGTTGTATGGTTTGGCCATTGTTGTCCTCCCCTCCATTGGGATGTCTTCTACCATTTTCCTGGAGGTTGCTACCAATTCCCATGGAATTGCTCCCATTGAGGTGGAGAGTTTTGGTAATTGGGCCAGGTATTTGGAGGGTTATTCCAAGGCTAAGGTGGATAGCCTCCAAAGTTGGATGGGTATGGGGGTTTCCATTGATTACTAGATTTATAAGAATTGAAATAAGGTCCACTAAAAGATAATGGATTTGGTGGCATACCTTGTCTTGGAGCCCATGGTCTTCTTTGTGCAATGTAGAAAACCTGATCATCATCAACCTGGACTGGCCTGAATTCTAGTGGAATATGCTTGTTGTCAATGTTGGCTACCATTTTGCACTTTCAGTCCTTCTTTTTTGTGCAATGAGGACAACATTCTGCCAACATTGCTTCTGCCTCCTCTTGTTTCTTCTTTGCTTGAAGAGTATCTAGCTAAGTAGCCATATTGTTTATTATATCTTGCTTGAAATCTACCAGCAAATGAGTGATTTCCATCCTTGAAACTCCATTATTGGAGGATTTACCCACATAGGATTGATAACCTCTTCCTTTTTTATAGCTTCCCTAGAGTAGTTCTGACATATCTTCTTTATATCATCCCAAGGAACTTGGGTGATATCTCCTCCTCCTATCAAGTCTAGAGGATCAATGCAGTTTTCATTGACCCCTCTAAGGAAGAGAAACTTTTGAGACTCTTCATTGAATGCATGATGTGGAGATTTCTGCAGGAAAAATAGGAACCTTGAAATATAGTCTACCAAAATTTCATCTTCCTTCTACTGCATCCTGAAGATATCATCTCCTCTCATATCACTGCCCCTACAGTGTTCTTTATACTTCTCAAGAAACTTTGTTTTCATATCATCCCAAGTCTCTATAGTATTCCCACCTAAGCTCATAAACCATATTAGTGCAACTTCTTTCAAGGTAGTAGGAAACAACTTAAGCATATGAGCATATTAGTGTAGTCATAGCTTATGTAGAGGATATCAAACTCAAAAAAGAAAGTGTTAGGGTCTTCTATGACAAGCCCATAGAACTTAGGAAGAATTGAAGTAGGGATGTTCTTGATATTATCAACTTCATTCTGGTGGGTGATGGGAAATGGAAAAGATGGTTGGTTAGGTCTATTTGGATTTTGACCAGCCATATTTGCTTGATAGAGTGCCAAAGCAAATGGATTCTCAATCAGGTTTTGGGCAGCTTTCTCTTCAAATAAAGTTTTAGAACTGGTCAAATTGGGAAATGCATCAGCAAAAGGATTTTCCCCCTCTTCTTCTTCGTCTCTTGGTAGATTTTGAAACCCAACTAGCTAGTTATCAGGATTGGGGTCATTAGGAAGGAATCTCCCATGAGCATATCTTCTCCTACCTCTATGCATGCGGTATTAACTCAGTATCAACCAACTCACACAAAGAATTGGTGAAAGAATAGTAGATCATTACTTTTCTCAAATGAAGGGTATGCTGAGAACAAACTTTAGAGATACTAAAATAGGAAAGAAATTGAAAATGACTCCAAAGAACTTCCTAGTTTGACACCATCCCCAACAACAACACCAAAAATATTGGCCTCTCTAATGGTTCAATAAATAAGCCCTTAAAGCTATAATTTAGAGATTAGATATCTGCACTAAGTAGTTATCTTGCTCATCATGAAGTTTCATTTCATTGTCAACCCAGGGACGTGAACTTGAAATGGGTCAGCACTGTATGTGCACTAGGACTCAACTGTAGTCATCCTTATCCTACAACTAGAAAGGAAACAATACTAAAAACAAAATACTAAAAAGGAATTAATATAAGTGTTGAGCATGAATCAACAACCAAACTGAGCATCAATCAACTAAACTGAAATGGATAACAATTATATAAGTCTTAGCAAATAGATAGGAAACTACTTTGTCTGCCTTGGCTGTAAGAACAAACACTGAACAAAGTTCCAATAGCTATAGGAACAACCAATTGCTAAGACTGCAACTAATTACTGAACAAAAAAGTAACTAAACTGAATGGATGGAATTCTCACCAAGTGGAGCCCCTTGAATGAGTCTTCCCTAAGCCAAATCAGATGCAACAAAACAAAACATCATCTTATTCATTGAAAACATGCTTACAACATATCAGTAATATGACTGTATTACTTGAAACTAGAAATGCAAGTAAAATATCAAAACATCCAACCTTGTGAAAAGGGGCGTCTGAACATTATTTATAGGAGAAAAGCTTCTAACTAATTCCTAACTAACTAGGGAGTTGACTCCAACAAAATAGGAGGATGCCATTTATTAAAAGCATGGAAAAAGTGAAAGGAAGTTATGCATGCACTAGATTTAGTCAAAGTAGACTTGCCTTAACGAGGATCCAACACAACAACAACTCCTAGATTTTCTCAACTAACAAACATGATCATTTAAAGGTAAGTTCCAACTTCCACATGAGCTGGGAGTTTCCCTCCATTGACCTCTTAAATGACCATCTTTTTGACTTCTTTAGCAACTGGCCAATTGGCATGAACTTCTTCCACTTTGCAAGCTTCATTTATATCTGCATCTTAATGTGAATCTACATAATGACATTAGCACACACAAAATTATTGCATATCCATAATTACCTTAAAGTAACATTCATTCAATCACATGTAAGATTAACATAAATATGTCACATAGTAGGTTAATATTATCAAAATTCACAAGGATAAGTTCATGCCCAAGGTTCATAAACTTAGGGAAATAACATGGAGAGTTTCAATAACCAGGTGCTAAAGTCTATAGTAATAACAACAAATATATGATAAACCCTTATCAAAATTGAGCCATTATTTGGACTCATCAATCCCCTCTTGGTCTTGTCTCATTATCTTCCCCTAATTCACCCTATGTCCCTTTATTCCCTCCTAATCCCATCCCATTAACCTCTAATAGTTCATGCTATATTTTGTTATCCCATCCTATCCCATCCCTTTAATCTATTCCATTCCATCCTATGTTCCATTAACCCCTTCTATTCCAATCCCATTACCCTCTCTTATTTCACCGTATGTTTCATTATCCCCTCTTGGTCTTGTCCTATTATCTTCCCCTGATTCACCCTATGTTCCTTTAATCCCTACTAATCCCATCCCATTAACCTCTAATAGTTCACCCTATGTTATACGATCCGCTCTTGGAACATCCCACTAATCTCTACTAGTCCCTTTTATGTTCCATTATCGCATTCGACTCCCATCCCATTTTACCCTCTATTATTTCACCATATGTTCCATTATCCCCTCTTGGCCTTGTCTCTTTATCCCTTCTATGCTATAGCACCTCCATCCAAGTTTTATCCTATACACATGTACCGTTACAAGAAATTTTTCCTTCCACTCATTATTGACCAAAGTTGTCTTCTCCATTACACTTGCACACCTCAACAACCAACTTCACATGCTATAGTAAAACACTAGACATGTCCTAATTCATCGTATATTCCATTATTCCTTTGAAAGCTTCTAGTAACATATTAATTCTCACTTCATTGTGGCATTATCACTATGTTGACAACATTCCCTCATTAACATTACTTCATCAACATATGCAATTTGAATCTCAATGAGCACTTAACTTGGGCATTTGCAAGAGTTTGGACTATCCCAATGGACTTAGTACTTTCACCATTATGTGATATATAAGCACTATACTGTACTCTCAACTGAGGCCAACCATTTACTCTTTCATGCAAGGTCACTACCACCAATAGGGATTGTACTGTTGCATAGACTGCCATCACTTCCCAAATTTTTCTTAACAATGTGCTTCAATTTCTTTCAACTATCACTGACCTTTACCTTGTATTGAATTTTGTTATCAATATCACCATTCTTGACTAGCTTCCTTCAAAAGTTGCTGCACTCATGATGCATGAATTTCTTGCATTTTTATCTATGAAATTGCTGCACTTTTACATTTTTAATTCCTGCTCATTTATGATAGTCATATTGTTGCTCTTTGCATTTTCATTTGCTGCTCATTTATGACAGTGATAAAGGGACTACCTGAACTTCTTTATATGATTGTTAGATATGTTGTTTCATTTTTAGTTGTTGACATCAAACAACCCTATCAGTTTTGGTGGCATGATGGACCGTGGAGTTGTTGCAATAATAGCCAGTTCTGATCCTTTGAGAGAGGTATGCAACAAATTAGTCGATTTGACATTATATTTTCTCTTTTATGGTCTATTATTGAAAATTTTCATGATACTTGTACATGTAGATTAATTTCTATCTTGATGGTTGCTACAAGTGGGTGTCACTCGAGATCGTGGATGTGGTAATGTTGTAAATGTGCATGATTACTATTTGTATGTGGTTATATGCCATTCCCTAATTCAATTTCTATGTATTAACATCTATACTTTTTATTGTATCAGGTGCAACTCCAGAGGGATCTAGAGAGGAGGTCTAGTGAGTGTGTTCGAAAGATAAGAAAACCAACAGGCACTCCATCTGGCCGAATTTTGAAGGCAACACAAGATTTTTTCCTTCCCCTAAAGGGAAATGACTATGTATTAGGGTCATTTTTTGTATGCCTATGTGGCATTTTGGAACATATGTTTTGTACTATCGATATATATGTGATATTTTATGTCCATATGGCTCTTTTGTAGTAAGCCTGTATGGCATTTTTGGATATATTGTATATACTTTTGTCAATATATATCATTGTATAGCCTTACGACATTTTGATTAAAGAAAATATTATTTTTCTAATGCCATTCTTGAATGATGTTATCATGCATATTGTGTAAATTATATGCTTGAATGTTGTAGGCATGGGTTTTTTTATATCTAATGCTTAAATAATTAATGTTGATTGCTTAGTAAGCTCCATCTAATGCGTATTGTGTAAATAAGCTCCATTCCTGGTGGTTTGTATCCTTTGCAATGCTTCAATTACTTATGCTTCACTTATTCACATGTATGCTTCACTTATTCATGTGTATACTTCACGTATATTGTGTGTATTCACATGTATGCTTCATGCTTCCAATGTATAATTCATGTGTTCATGTGTATTTTTCATGATTCATGTGTATACTTCATGTATTTGCATGTATGCTTCATTCTTCTTGAGTTCTATTATTGTCTAGTGGCAAGGATTTTAACACCAAAAGGTTTCAAATGAACTGTAAGAGCTCCTTCCCATAAAAAATATCATAGAAAAATGTATTGCTTTCAATTCATGGTTGAGGTTGGCATCCAACAACTAATGGTTCTGATTCTAAAGCTTAGCAATCATTGCATTTTCATCTATAAAACAAGTGTATGTTTTAAACCTCATGGGAATATATATATATACCTCTATGAACTTGTATGAACGTGCATCAAAACACATGATAGTTGTTGATCCAACCAACAAAATTTATTTGCATCTACTAATATCACAACACTTGACATCTCATTAAATGAAATCAATGCACAGGTCAGTTTTAATGACATTATGAAGATATTAGATGTGTATGAACAACAATATAAGTTTTATTTTTAGATGCATCACCCATGTGTAGTTATCACATTTCTCCCATATTCATCATTTAAATAAGTTAAAAAACCTCCTTCCATTTTCTATGTGTGACTGTGAAATAACATGACAAATCATTGGGAAACATGGTCCTACAACTGCTGCCACATCATGTTTTATAACTCTAGAGCACGAAAAACCATACGTCATGGATATTGAATATCCAGATCCAATGTTTCACTAGTAGGTTGAGTTTTGCATCTCAACAAGGGTGCACTATTTGATGACAACAACTACAATTCATACTCTTAAGGGATTCAACCAGTTGAACGTAGATCAGAGCGATCAATATGTTTGGGTGAAAAAAGGGACCATGCCTAGCGTAAACATACCCATTTGGACGCGTTTGAACAATTCATTTGGTCACACGAGTTGCAAAATGAAAGTTGTACCATTTTGCAACTTTACACTACTTGCATTTGACAGCTTTTTCCCCAAGTGAAAAATTTCCACCACGGAAAAATGCCTTCGAGATAGAAAAAAATGAGAGGTTAATGTAGAGGGGCCCAATACAAGCCCATAGGCACAGATGAGAAGTTTCTAAGCGTCACAATATCCAAGTAACAACTCATCAAAGATTGCATCCATTTTGCACTTTGGACTCTTAAGGGATTCTACTGGTTGAACGTAGCTCAGATAAATTCAGTGTGTTTGGGTGTGAAAGAGGACCATGCCTAATGTAAAATTACCCACCAAGATGTGTTAGAATAGTTCATTTGGTTAGACAAGTTGCAGAATGAAAGTTGTGCCACTTTGCAACTTTACACTACTTGCATTTGACAACTTTTTCCCCAAGTGAAAAGTCACCACCATCGGAAAATGCCTCTGAGATAGAGAAAATAGAGAGATTTTATTGTAGAGAGTCCCAATGCGATCCCATAGGCACAAATGAGAAATTTCTAAGCATCATGGTATCCGAGTAACATCCTGTCGAAGATTGCAACCATTTTGCACTTTGGATTCTTAAGGGATTCTACCAGTTGAACATAGCTTATAGCAATTCAATGTGTTTGGGTGTGAAGGAGGACCAAGCCTAGTGTAAAAATATCCACTCGGAAGTGTTGAAACAGTTTGTTTGGTCACACGAGTTGCAGAAAAAAAGTTGCACCACTTTTCAACTTTACACTACTTGCATTTGACAACTTTTTCCCCAAGTGAAAAGTTGCCACCAAGGGAAAACACCTCCGAGTTAGCGAAAACCAAGAGAGGTTATTGTAGAGGGGCCCAACATGATTCCATAGGCTCAGACGAGAAGTTTCTAAGCATCACGGTATCTGAGTAACAACCCATCAAAGATTACACCCATTTTTCACTTTGGACTGTTAAGGGATTCTATTGGTTGAACGTAGCTTGAAGTGATTCAACATGTTTGGGTGTGAAAGAGGACCATTCCTAGTGTAAACGTACCCACCCGAATGCGTTAGAACAGTTCGTTTGGTCACACGAGTTGTCGAATGAAAGTTGCACCACTTTGCAACTTTACACTAGCATTTGATAACTTTTTCCCCAAGTGAAAAGTTGCACCATGGGAAAACTCCTTGAAGATAGAAAAAACAAAGAGAGGTTATTGTAGAGGGGCCAAACATGATCTCATAGGTGTAAATGAAAGGTTTCTAAGCATCATGGTATCTGAGTAACAAGCCGTCAAAGATTGCAACCATTTTGCACTTTTGACTCAAGGGATTTTTCCTGTTGAATGTAGCTCAAAGTGATTCGGCGTGTTTGGGTGCCAAAGAGGACCATGCCTAGTGCAAATGTACCCACTTGAACACGTTGGAATAGTTCATTTGGTCACACGAGTTGTAGAATTTTTTTTTTACCACTTTGCAACTTTACACCACTTGTATTTGAAATTTTTTTCTCCACGGTAGAGGGGTTTAGATGAGAAGTTTCTAAGCGTCACGGTATTTGAGTAACAACCCGTCGAATATTACAGCCATTTTGCACTTTAGACTCGTAAGGGATTCTGCCAGTTGAACGTAGCTCAAAAAAATCTAGCATGTTTGGGTGAAAAAGAGGACCATGCCTAGTGTAAATGTACCCACCCAGATGCATTGGAATAGTTTGTTTGGTCACATGAGTCGCAGAACAAAAGTTGCACCACTTTGCAACTTTACACTACTTGGTTTTGACAACTTTTCCCTAAGTGAAAAGTCATCTCCACAAGAAAAAACCTTTGAGATAGTGAAAACTGAGAGAGGTTATTGTAGAGGGGCCCAATGTGATCCCATAGGCATAGACTAGAAGTTTCTAAGCATCATGGTATCCGAGTAACAATCTATCGAAGATTGCAGCCATTTTGCACTTTGGACTCATAAGGGATTACGTTGGTTGAATGTAGCTCAGAGCGATTTGACATGTTTGGGTGTGAAAGAGGACAATTCCTAGCATAAACATACCCACCCAAACATGTTGGAACAGTTCATTTGGTCACACAAGTTGCAGAATGAAAGTTGCACTACTTTGCAACTTTACACTACTTGCAATTGACAACTTTTTCTCCAAGTGAAACGTCGCCAGCATGGGAAAACACCTTCGAGATAGAAAAATTTGAGAGAGGTTATTGTAGATGGGTTCAACATGATCTCATAAGCTTAGATGCAAATTTTCTAAGCATCATGGTGTTCGAGTAACAGCCCGTCGAAGATTGCAACCATTTTGCAGTTTGGACTCATAAGGGATTCTACTGGTTGAACGTAGCTTAGAGTGATTCGACATGTTTGGGTGTGAAAGAGGACCATGCATAGAATAAATTTACCTACCTGAACACGTTGGAACATTTTTTTTGCTCACATGAGTTGTAGAAAAAAATTTGTACCACTTTACAACTTTACACTACTTGCATTTGATAACTTTTTCTCCAAGTGAAAAGTCACCACAGCAGGAAAACAACTCTGAGTTAGTGAGAACTGAGAGAGGTTATTGTAGAGGGTTCCAACATGATCCCATAGGCTCATACAATATTTTTTTCAGCATCACGGTGTCTGAATAACAACCCATCAAAGATTGCAACCATTTTGCATTTTAGACTCATAAGAGATTATGTCGGTTGAACGTAGCTCAGAGCGATTTAACGTGTTTGGGTGTGAAAGAGAACCATGCTTAGTGTAAATGTACCCACCTATATGTGTTGGAACAATTTTTTTGGTCACATGAGTTGCAGAATAAAAGTTGCACCATTTTGTAACTTTACACTACTTGCATTTGACAACTTTTTCCCCAAGTGAAAAGTTGCCACTACGTAAAACACCTATGAGATAGAAAAAACCAAGTGAGGTTATTGTAGAGGGGTACAACATGATCCCATAGGCTTAGATGAGAAGTTTCTAAGTGTCATGGTATCCGAGTAACAACTCGTTGAAGATTGCAACCATTTTGCACTTTGGACTCAAGGGATTCTGCTGGTTGAATGTAGCTCAGAGTGATTCAACGTGTTTGCATGTGAAAGAGGACTATGCATAGCATAAACGTATCCAATTAGATGTGTTGGAATAGTTCGTTTGGTCACATGAGTTACAAAATGAAAATTGCACCACTTTGCAACTTTACACTAGTTGCATTTGACAACTTTTACCCCAAGTGAAAAGTCGCCACCAGAGGAAAACGCCTATAAGATAGCGAAAAATAAGAGAGGTTATTGTAGAGAGGTCCAAAAAAATCTCATAGGCTTAGATGGGAAGTTTCTAAGTGTCATGGTATCTTAGTAACAACCTATCAAATATTGCAGCCATTTTGCACGTTGGACTCATAAGGGATTCTACTGGTTGAATGTAGCTCAGAGTGATTTTGCGTGTTTGGGTGTGAAAGAGGACCATTCCTAATGTAAACATACCTAGATGAATGCATTGAAATATTTTTTTTGGTCACACGAGTTGCAAAACAAAAGTTGCACCACTTTGCAACTTTACACTACTTGCATTTGACAACTTTTTCTCCAAGTGAAAAGTTGCCACCATGGGAAAATGCCTCTGTGATAGCAAAAACTGAGAGGTTATTCTAGAGGGGTCCAACATGATCCCATAGGATTATATGAGAAGTTTCTAAGCATCACGGTGTCTGAGTAACAAATCCCCAAAGATTGCAGTCATTTTTCACTTTGGACTCATAAGGGATTCTGTCGGTTGAACATAGCTCAGAGCGAAAACCAATGCCTCACCTAAATAAGCTAAAAGCTACTGAAAAACTATTTATTACCAAACATGTAAATCCTTGGAAAATTTGGAAATATCCTTGTTTCAAATGAAGTGTCTTGGAAACATTCACTTGGAAGTCCATTGCATTGACCTTTTGACTCTAATTGCAAAAACACACACTTTTCCATCACTTAAGTTTGTTGTTTCAACTTCACTTTAACAAACACATTTCCATGAAGAGAAATAAACGACAATAAATAGACAACCACCATAAGTTAACTTTTCCATCACTTAAGTTTTGATGTTTGAAGTTTGTTGTTTCAACTTCACTTTTAATGACAATAAATAAACAACCATAAAGTATGCAAAAGATCATCAAATTATATACAGAGGAAAAGGCAATACTTAGAGAACAACCATAAAGTATTTAAGTCAAAGGTATTTTTTTATGACAAAAGCATTGAAAAGGTGTTTTAATTATTTCATGGGGCTTATTTTCATGATATTCACATGCACGAGTGAAAAAGGATTAAGTTTCATCTTTGATTTTTGAGTTTGGATCAATAATAGTGCATCATTTATGCATTGTGTCAATAAACCATAATGCTGATTTGTGCCTTAGAATGTTGTATCATGGAATTATGAGTCCAAAAAGGGTTGAGAATCATCATGATATGTTTTTAATAACTTGAGACAACCCAAGGTATGTGCTCATGTTGTTCCATCCCTTGTTTGTGCTATTGGCCATGTGACTATGTTGCCAAAGTTGACAAGAGCACCAAATGCCAAGTGTCTGTTTGGAGAGATTGGTTGGTTGAAGAATGTTTGGGAGTTGTCAAAGGTGTTGGAGGGTATTGAAACATTGCTTCCCCCACTGTTCATGTTGTTCTACCCTTGTTGGTGTGTGTTTCCTTCCTTGGATGCCCACTAGGCTAGGTTGTCAATGGTGGAAAGATGTACTAAGATGTCTTGTGCATTGCTTTTCAATGAAGCCCTTGAAGGGTGATTGAGTTTATGTAAAGAGATAGATCATGATGACAATGACTCTAAAACTCATCCAAGATTAGAGTAGATTTTGGAAAGCCAAACACAAAAAACCTGAGAGTAGATAAGCTTGACAATGATGGATTCCCTTTTATTGGTTTAGACTTATATATAGTGGGGACATATTAATTGGAAAGGTAAGTTCACAACCTTCTGATGCAAAATTTAGTCTTGAGTTGAAGCATACTAAATGAGGAAGGTTTGATCAAGTTTTAATGTCAAATAATGATGATGGGAGGAGTTCTAGGGTTTATAAAAGAGCAAGAAAATATGCCTTTGTACAATAGAAGACATTGTTTCATATTTTTTCATAAATCCACATGCTTTTCCTTCAAGAAAACTTTAAATGTAAACCATAAACCATTACAACTAACTTTAAATGTAATATACACATTTAATTGAGACATATATTAAGGAATACACACATTTGCATGTATTAATTTCTCATAATTTTTGTATATAAAAAATGCATTAAGTCAATAACAAATATTACAATAGTGATGGAAGAACATCTTGAAATCCTCCCATTTCTCAATACTTGTAGCAATACATGCAGGGAAATAATCCTCCCACTTGCAGCCTAGATCATGAAATATATTGTACAAGAAAAAACAAAAGGAGCTGCTGCCGAGTTTGTTTTCTCCAATCCACCTCAGGTGGCCCAATTATTTGCATTCCAAAATGCTTCAAAACATGTACATCCCCTACTTCCTTGGAAACACATGGGTAGTAGCCTCTTTGTGGTTGTGTACTCTCACTGGAATTTAGTCCACAAAAAACCTACAAAAGACTAACAATTTTAGACATGGACTCACATAAAAAATATTAAAAGACCAATAACTGAATAATGTCAAACATACAACTTTTGACCAGATCTATTATCACCTTCATGCATACTATAAGTAGATCGATTGAAGGTCCTACAATGGTGATGTGGCCCATATTTCGCTACTTTCTCATCTCTCGATGATCCTACATATAAATTTCAAATATATATAAACATAACTAACATAAAACATGTAGCATATAAGAATCCAAGAAATCTACGAAATGGAAAGGAAAGAGAAGATTGAAAACCAGAAAATGCACCAGCAACCGATGTTCTTTTCTTAATTTGATAATCTTTAATGAAACCTTTCCCTTTTTTCCCCTTCACTAGTCTTACATATCTCTTCACTAAAGCAAACATATAATTAATAAGCGGGTTAAAAGACAGTCACAAATGTATCAATGATAGTCCTAAATGAATATGACATCAAACACCAATAGAGAATACCAACTTAAAGGTAGTCAATAGAGAGCAACATATAATTATCATTTTGCAAATTAACAATATTACAATTTTGCAAACCCTTCTACAAACCCATAAATCTTGATGCGTTTGGTGAAAATATATGAAAATTGGTACTAATTTTTTGTAGGTCTATATGCATGTGCTAACGAAAGGAGGGTTGCTAAATCATTATTTTGTGTGAGTTATTAAGGAAAATTTGTTTCTTTTTGCAACTATACTGTTTAAAACCTATTACTTTGAGGGATTTGTACAAAATTGCTTCTTCTAAGTGTTGACCAATGTTAAGAAGGGTTTGTGGGGAGTATTTGGAGTGTGGACAAGTGCTTAGGAGTAGAGAAGTGTCAAACCCAGGATATAAGTTGCTGCCACCTTTGGAAACTAGAGAATTTTGTGCTTATTGTTGTCAAAACCACATTATGATTGTCAACCAAGCCATGAAGAACACAAATTCAAAGAAGGGTTTGTGATGATATATCTTGGAATTATTCACTATTTCTTTGGCAATGAGGTAACTTAGAAAGACAAAAAGCATTTTCAATTGCACCAAATTTTCCCTTTTTTTATTTTTTAGAAAGGTAAATGGTATGAATGAATGAAAACAACTATGTCAAGTCACTTGACTTTATCTAAGCACATGATGAAGGTGAAATTTTTATGGCACAAAAAAATTAATGGAAACTTGCATTAACATTGATGAAAGCTCTCTGGTTTTCCAAATTTGTTGAAAATAAAAGTTTTCCCACAACCATCACTAATAATGAATTTGAATCTATTATGTCATGTTTTCCATTTTTTTTATCTTCAAGCTCCTAAAAATTAAACTTTTACATGCAAGATCCATCTAATTAAATGTTGAATTCTATGTGTAACAATGAATATTAATAAAATAATCAAATGAATGGTCTATAAATTGTCAAAACAAAACAAAAAAACTCAATATAAACATCTACCTAAAATGAAATAGAGTGAATTCCACTAGCCATGTTGGAAATAGACTACTATAAGCAATGCAAATAGAATTCATAATCAAATTTGTGTTAAGTTGATGTCATTTATATAATTTTAAACATGAATTCATCTAAATTATGTCATGTTTTTCATTTTTTTCTTCAAACTCGTAAAAACTAAACTTTTTTATGCAATTCCCATCTAATTCAATGTTGAATTCAATGCCCAATTGTTATGATTAATAAAATCATGAAAGGAATTTAGTTTATATTGTCAAAAACAAACAAATATACTAAATAAAAACATTTCAATATTACCAAAATGAATATATTACCTGAGATAATGTAAAATGATGTAGAAACTTCAAAATGTCTTCTACATTGTCTAGCATGCAAATTGGTGGTAAAAAGGTGATGTATCAAGCATAGATTGGTACAACAGGGATTTAACTACATAAAAAAGGAATTTATGAGTCAGATAAAGTGTTGAACCATACATATGCAGAAGCATGTGGGCCTTAATCGTGGGGTCAACCCCTATTTTATCATTTTAAGGTAAAAACACATTTGGTGCTCGCCAAATTTGGAGAGTGCCAAATGTGTTTCTTTGAAATGTTTTTCAAATATAGAGAGGAAGGGAGTGAGACTTGAGATAGAGAGAGAGGGGATAGGAGTGAGAGATATTAGTCTAGGTAGTGTGGTAGGGAATGATACTTGAGAGAGATAGAGAGAATTGAGAGGGATAGAGAGTTATCCAGTTGGGGTGGGGGGAAGACCTGACAATGAGAGAGGGGTTGGGAGGAATGAGACCTGAGAGATACAAAAAGACCAAAGGGAGGGAGAGAGAGGGAGTGTGGGAGAGAGGTTTGGAGTGAAATAGATTTGTCTAGGTAGGGTGGGAGGTACGTGAGACTTGACAGAGAGGGGATGTGAGAGAGGAGATTGGAGTGAGAGATTAGTCTAGGTAGTGTGGGAGGGAGACATGAGAGATAGAGAGACTTGAAAGGGAGAGAGAGTTATTTAGTTAGGGTGGGGGGGAAGACTTGAGAGAGGGAGTGGTAGATAGAGGGATGGGAGACCTAAAACCTAAACCCTAAACCCTTAAAACCAAACCCTTAAACCCTTTACCCTCAACCCAATACTCTCTACCCTCTACCCTCAACCCTCAACCTTAATCCCTCAACCTTATACCCTCAACCCTTAAACCCAACTAAAATCTCCACCCTAATCCCTCAACCCTATACCCTCAACCCTCAACCCTCAACCCTAAACCATCAACCCTCAACCCTTAAACCCTCTACCCTCTAAAACCCTTTTAAACCTAACTAAAATCTCTACCCTAATCCCTCAACCCTCAACCCTTAAACCCTAAACCCTCTACCCTATACCCTCAACCCTCAACCCTTAGACCCTAAACCCTAAACCCTAAACCATTTACCCTCTACCCTTAACCCTTAAACCCTAAACCCTAAACCATTAAACCCTCTACTCTCTACCCTTAACCCTTAAACCGTCTACCGTCTACCCTTAACCCTCTACCCTCTACCCCCAACCATAAACCCTCAACCCTCTCTCTCTCTCTCAACCCTACACCCTCTACCCTTAAACTATAAATAGTAAACCTTAAACCCTAAACCCTAAACCATATACCTTTAACCCTTAAACCCTAAAATCTTAAATTGTCTATCCTCTACCCTTAACCCTCTACCCTCTACCCTCTACCCTAAACCCTTAACCCTCTCTTTCTCTCTCTATCCTCTACCCTCAACCCTCTACCCTCTAAACCCTAAAATCCTCAACCCTCAACCCTCAACCCTCTACCCTCTACCCTCTA
>VDFB02256132.1:62037956-62283477 GCA_007258455.2 Sequoia sempervirens | reverse complement strand
AGAGAGAGGAGAGAGAAGAGAGAGAGAGAGAGAGAGAGAGAGAGAGAGAGAGAGAGAGAGAGGAGAGAGAGAGAGAGGAGAGATAACCCAACCTAAGAGAGGGAGATGGAGTGAGAGAGACAAAAAGACCAAAGGGGGAGAGAGAGAGGGAGTGTGAGAAAGGGGGTTGGAGTGAGATAGATTTATCTAGGTAGGGTTGGAGGGAACGAGACCTAAGATATGGGATTGGAGTGAGAGAGAGTAGTCTAGGTTGCACGGGAGGGAGTGAGACTTGAGAGAGAGACTTTAGAGGGATAAAGTGTTATCTAGTTAGGGTAAGGAGGAAAAGAGTGTATGAAAGGTAAAACCTCAACTATCCATCTATGATCATAAACTGCACTCTCAGCATTATCAAAGTGGTCGATCAAAGAGAGGGGAAAGTTATATTTTTTTCAAAGCATTTCATTTGGCGAGTGCCAAATTTGGTGCTCACCAAATGACACATCACATTTGGTGTACACCAAGTTTGGCGCTCTCCAAATGTGATGTGCCATTTGGCGAGCGCTAAATGACCTGCTTTGGACGAGTGAATTGATAGGATTTTCCAAATTTCCTCATATTTTTGTCTGTGCTCACCATCACGTTTGCACGTATTTCAATATAAGTTTATAAAAATACCATGATGGCGTTAACCTCTCTCTTAGCTATATAAATATATAATTCTTTTTTCATTTTGATTCAGTTAAGGTTTTGATCCATAACTTCTATTGTAAATACCTCTGTTTTTGGTCAAAAACAACCATGTGCTAGTTTTGGAATATATTTTTACTTATTCATCGAAACCTGAAACAAATTACATTTTTTAAAATTAGACCCCATTCTACACTTGATGAAAAAAAATCAATTTTCAATGAGTTTAAAATTTTTTTAGGGGGGAGCATGCTCAAATTTTAGCTTTTCAGGATGTGTCCACTTTCAAAATTCATAAAATATTATATATTCATTAAAAAAATTATTCGAAAGAATGAGGATAAACTACATGGTGTTATTTAATTTGTCACTGTTTGGATTTTTGAAATTCTAAAAAAAAGTTAATCAAAAAGGGGGGAGCCCTCAAGCGCTATGTTGTTTTTTTTGATAAAAACAAGACTTGTTTTAGGCCCCCCCTTTTTGAGACCCTTAATATTTATTAATTTAAAAAATAATTAGTATCTTAGAAACTAAACTCGGAGCACTTCAACTCTTGTTCTTGCTACATCTTGACATTTTGAGTGTAACTATCTTCATTTTCTCTTGCAAATCAGATTTTGCTGATTTTAGAAAAAAAGTGGCATCTTAAGAGCCAAAATTGTGTCACAGATCCATGCACTTACCTAGGTGTGGATGCATCATACCGAAAAGTGTCACCCTTAGTATCCATGTGATATGTTAAAATATCTTATTAGGAAGAGATTGGGAGGCCTCTTGATTCTCCATAACCTTGAGCTAATCTTGCCGCGTGTATGGCCACCTTGAATGAAAGCCCTTATTATGAACCAATTGTTTAGAAGAAAAAAACCTTTATGCTTGTTGGTGCAGGAACGGTTGTTCCGAAGTTGGCCCACATTTTACTATTCAATTGTCAAAATAGGAAAATCCTTAGGATCTTTGGATGTTCAGGATTTGAGATTTGGTGGTCCTGAGAAGTGTGTTGTGGAGGGGAGCTAGTGTCACCAAATCTCTATTTGTTCGCATTGTCTTTGTGTTTGGAGAAATCCAAGAGGGGATTCAACAAGTAGTATCTTCTGAACCTAAGGTTGTAAATGCTTGTGAGTCAATTCAATACTTTACTTGGTTCCAAAACATTACAAACAAACATTCACAATCTTCCTCAAAATTTCAAACCCTTTGGTCTAAATATGGATACCTTTTGAAATAGCCTTCATATTAATGCTTTTCCCAAGGATTTCTATTCTTAGAGATTTCTAAATATCTTGACTTATATCTCAATCCATATTTTCTAAAGTTAACATAAACAACTATGGCTTCAGCCTCATGATTTTCACAAAATGGACATTGTGAAATTTATGACATTTTTGACATAGACATTTATTTTGAAAACTTAATCAAGACAAGTGTTTGTGGTAAAAGAAACTCATTAAGCAAGATAAATTGACAAATTGAATCCCACATGACCATTTGGTGACCAATCGTGCCAGTTGAACAACCTGACCTTATGCCCGCTATCATACAAGGAAAACATTGCAAACATTGAGTCCAAAATCATTGAGTTTCATTATCCAAAATCATCAAGTTTCACTTTACCAAAATCATTGGGTCCTATTTCCAAAATCATTGAGTCCTTAGGGTTTGATCACTTTAGAGGTATAGCATGTATCTCCCTACCTTGGTCTTGCAAAACAAAGGTTCACTCTAGGTCAATATTGGTTCAAACACTTCATCTACCCCTTGATCAAAACTCATCCTTCACTTCACCAAAATTTGCAAAAAAATTCAAACACGCCAACACTTTGGACTTGGGCATCTATCAATCAAACCAACCCCTAACTTAGTTACTTTTATTGTGAAATGTATCCTTTTCCATGCACTTAGTTAAGTTAGTTATCATCTTTGAACTATCTTGAAGGTCACAAGTCTACCCTAAAGATTCTCAAGTTCATAAAAATCCTTTATCCAAACATCAAACAATCAAATCTATAGTCAAAGGTGTTGTCCCAAAACATTTGAAAAGATCACTTCCCGCATCATTCACCTTTTTCATCTCCCATTATCACCATTGCTCCAAAATGACTTAGAATGTCCCTTCTACCTAAATTTGAGTCAACTAGAGAGTTTAAAAATTACAAATCCCAACACAACTCTCCCATAGGTTACCCACAATTTATGGTAAAGACAAGATCACAACACAAGAGGATCATGGAGAAAACCAAAGTCAAATTTTCCTGAAGTGATCCCAATCTTCAAGAGTTTGATCTAAGAAGTCAAGTTACCCCATCACAACAACCCTCATCTCCATCAGGACCATATGAGATAGAAGACATCACAAACAACCCATTTGGACTTACTAAGGAAGAAATCATGGAGTATAAACAAGAACATCAAGCCTTAGAAAACGTAGCTCCAATTTCCCCATCTTTTGTTGCACAATCATTGACACAAGGCTTGACTTAATCTATGATTCAGCCAAATCCATCCCTTGTGCTAAGTCAACCTTTAACATCTAGTCTTGCAACTAGGCTAGGAAATAACCTTGGTCTCACTTCATATCTTGGAACAAACACAACTGTGGGTATTCACAACACGACCATTCCATTAACTGCCAACCTTCCCCAAAACACAAGTTGGACACCAAAATTTTGCAAACCACTTACATTCCATGACACCACATCAACCTCAACATTTCAAGTGCAACTATCTTCATCCATCACAAATACCCCACGTATGCCTAATGTTACACAAGGTAATGTGGACCAAGTGCCTCAAGTAGGAAAACAAGGGGAAGTTAACACTCTCACACAAAGCCAACCCTTGACAAGTAGTTCCAACAACCTCATTGACACATTGAAACAAGTGGTTACCCAAGCTATCCAAGTTAATCCACCATCCACATCAAACCCATCTATCATCGACCCAAATCAAATCAACACCTTGGTTACAAATCCCATCATCCAAGGTAATACCTTGATCCCACCTCAAATACAATAAGGGAACCCCCTACCCTTCGGTCAAGGGAACCCTTTCAATCAATTACAAGGTATTAATGTGTCATTACCATTACAATACCAAATGGCACCAACATCATCTTTTCCCTTGGTCCCCCATGCCATGCAAAATCAAATAGCACCCCAATCTTACATTCCTCCATCCCAATCCACTATCTTGCAAGGGATGTTAAAGCAAGTGAACCCCCAACCTCTCATCAACAACCTGTAACCCATTCAAAACATCAACACTCATAATCCATCATAGAGGTATCAACAACCAATTTATCCTACATTACAAGCACATGCCTTAGCTTTACAACAAGCACACCAAGCTTATCAACAATCCATCCAACAACAACAACAACAACAAGCAACCCTAGCAACACAACAACAAAAAGCATCCCTAGTAGCACAACAACAACAAAAAATAGCCTTAGCAGTACAACAACATCAAACCCATCAAGCAGCCTTAGCAGCACAACAACAATATCAAGCCAATCTAGCAGCCTTAGTAGCACAAAAACAACATCAAGCCAATCAAGCAGCCTTAGCAGCACAACAAAGACATCAAGCCCATCAAGTAGCCTTAGTAGCACAACAAAAAAAATAATCCCTCATGGCCCAACAACAACAACAAGCCTTATTAGCTCAACAGTATGCCCAACAATGACAACAACAATAGGGTTTATACTATAACCCTCAACAAAACATCGTCAACCCAAACACATTAGGAACATATATGCCTACACCATCATTGCCATATCCTACACCACCATACACCCCATACAACACTTTATCATATCAGAATCCCACATACAACCCATTTGTCATCCCAACATATGTTCCTCCTCCAAGCCCGTAAGACAATCTAGCATCACAACTTAAGGCGTTATCACAAGAAATTCAGGATCTTCAGATGGGAAAGACAAAGAAGCCCCATACACAGAACTTATGTCCCTATCCATTCAATCAAAAAATCACAATGGTACCATTCCCTCCCGGCTTTGAAATCCCCAAATTTGATAAATACAAAGGGAGAGGAAATCTTATGGACCATATCAAAGAGTTTAATGTCATGTGTATGGAGGTCACCTATAATGAGTCCTATTTGATGTGCCTTTCCCTATGAAGTTTAACAAGTCCTTCCATGGATTGGTTCTCACAATTTACCCCATGCATCAAAACTTTCCAAGAAATCATCGATGAATTCATATATCACTTCTCCTTCAACCTTGACATGGACGTAAGCTTAGAAGAGTTGTATACTCTCAAACAAAACAAAGGAGAATATTTCACCAATTTATTGCAACGATGGAGGCAAAGAGGTAGTAAAAGCAAGTGGCCACTTCCCGATGAACAAGTGGGTATTATCATAGAAAATGTCGATCCAGATCTATCCTTCCACTTGAAAATACAATGCATTACCTCTTATGATGAGCTTGTCCCTAGACCCCTTAACATCGAGAGAGTCCTAATCTTACAAGGAAACACACAAGTGTATAAAGACAAACGCTCATCCACTAGTTTTAATGAAAAGCCCCACTATTGGGACCATAACAAAATTTTTACTATGATGGTGTTGTTGATGCAAAGGTAGTCTTAGCTGCTCCTAGGTAAGCAAACACCCAAACCATGAATACAAAATAACCATACATGTCACCGTCAAACAATCAAACAATGATCAATGCTACAAACACTCAACATGGACCACAAAGAATAGATAGTGCTCCCAAATGATAATTCACTTCCTTAGGCGAACCTATGGAGGATGTGTTGAAGAGGTTGATATAGTCTAATCTTATCACACTCCCAAATTTTTCAAACTATCAAGAGCCACAAGTCAAACCTCGTAGCTATAGAGACGATCATTTTTGTGAATTTCACCGATACAAAGGTCATAACACAAAAACAATTTAGACTCAAAAATCTAATAGAAGATCTTATTAAACAAGGAGACATTGATGTCGATAAAAAATTTGGGAATGAAAATCTAAAAATTTACACAAACCCTATGCCTAACCATATGAAAGCAAAAGATTCAGGAAAGGCATCGACCTCAAAAAATGTAAACAATACTCGTGATACCACAATGGGGCATATTTATTTATCACAACATGAGGAATCAAACACGTATCAAGATACTATTTTAAAATAAAGACCAAACCCATCAACAGTGTTTCACACTATTTTATACCGTAATGACATCAAGTGGATATCAGATTGCGATATATCTACCACATATGACTCAATGATTGGGCATGTTGAAGAAATTATAAATGAGCCAGAAATATCCCTTGTTACACCCATACCTACTGACTATTGCAAAGAGTCTTTTATAGATGCTATATCATCCACCCAAGGATCATGTCAAGAGGAGGCTCTTGAGGATATCGAAAGTTACTCTGAATCGAGTCAAGATCAAAAACCCCTATCCTTAGAGTTTCACAAAGAACTAAGAGACATCTAGTTCCAAGCCATTTTAAACTCCAGAGATGTACCTAATATCACTCTTGAGATGTTTCTTTCTGATGGACAAATAGACGTTCTTCATCCAAAACATGAGTCTCCCACTCTTGACATTCCTACACAAGATCAAGCAATGGTTAAGATTCTTTATTCCTACAGTGATTGTGCATCATCAACATCTTTTGAGTTAGCATCAACATCTTTTGAAGCACTATCAATAGAGAATGATGTCATAGAACCAAAGAAAATAGTTCATATTTAGGAACAACAGGAACCCATAGCAATATCATGTGTACATGACAAGTCATCTTCAGTGGCTATGGATTAAAGGATACATTATCAAGGAAAAGGAATAGGTATTGATAATACCTTCACAATGCCAGGGGAAATCTTGTCTACAACAAACATCAACATATGGGGTATGAAGGATCCTTATGATGAAAATGCAGTAAATGCTACAACTAGCCATATCATGAATTTTCATCCACCCATCATCTCATACACAAATTGGGACCAACATAAAAAAGAAGAAATCCTAAGCAAGGAAGAGATCATCAAAGAATATGAAGCAGTAAAGCAAAAAGGACACATAAAGTACAAATGGATACCGAAGAAAAATAAAGAAAATCATCCGTCCAAAACTCCATTAGTCAAAGAAACTATGAGGCAAAATAAAAAAGGGAAGTGTATCCATCAAAAGAGTCCTCAAATACAAAAGCAGGCTTCTCAAGCAAGGAACAAAGTATACCTAGTGGTTGGTCCTAATTCCATGAAAACCTCCGTTCCCACCCATCATTGCTCATATTCCCAAGTTTGGAGAGTCAAAGGTTCTATTGGAACCTGAAATTTCCTACCATTTTTTGTAAATTTTTTGGTTCCCACGACAAAGAAAATGGATTGCAACACTCAAAAACACAGTTGTGAAATCTACTCCAAGGGCTTACTTTGAAAAATCACAAAATGAAGCTAGTGCAATTTCATACAAAACCACCTTGCAAGCATGTTCATTTTCCATATGTGAATGTGCATGCCTGATTTTAGCTTCTTACAGTCAGTTTTGACAAGGTTTCAAAGTATCAAGTTGAAAGGTTTTGGGAAAGGTTTGATGTCTACAGAATAAAATCTATCAAAAGGGGGGAACTTTGGAGGATAATAATTATCAACTGGAAGATTGTTATGATGAACCAATTGGTGTCTCAGATTCTTCCCACTTAAATCTACATTCATGCCAATATTTTAGGGTCCCAACATCTCATTTGGTATTTTTTCAAAACCAAAACCAAATGGATTTTACCCAGTTTGATGACTGCATTTCCAGAATAGTTGTAGAGGGGTCAAGTTTGAATTTTGATATCTTGTGAATGAAGAATGTTGATGAAAAATCATTTTTCACACACGTTCATGGGTCCTAAATGAACCAATTTCCCAAGTTGCAGCTTCCTAAAATCAGATTTGATATATTTTCAAAGAGGCAAGTGGGTGAGTTTTAGTTGAGTTTGACAAGTGCAGTTTTTCAGAAAATGCTAAATAAGAAACTTGGACCCTTGAAAGTTTTCAATCCTGATGACTTCATGCCCAATCATTTTACAAGCATACTCTCCTATCATAACTCAACATGTTGGTGAATTTTCATGACTCAAGGAGAAGTTTTGATTAGTTTTCTAGGGTGGTTTTGGAGGTTACTTGGAATGTTTTGGTCACAATAAAAGAAGTAAATTCTAAGATGCACCTCAAATTTTAATGGAGATAAGGTTATTAAGGGTTGTGGATATGATGCATTTTATTCAATCACTCAAGAGTTGTCAAGATTTGGCGTATATGTTCTCATACAAACTATTAGTCATTATGGGATACGAGCATGCTTCTACCTTGCAAATTGCATTGCAGGTTGCTTCATGTTTTCCTTATTTCTCCGCAATGACATCTATCAAGAGTAGTTCTTTGGATATGACTATGGACATAAAGAAAAACTCTATCATAGGGAAGCAGTGTGTAGTTTCAAGAACAAAGTTTCTTTATTGTTCAAATTAGAAGGAATATTGCCTGAGCTTATAACCCATGATGATGAAAGCACATTAGTTCTCTACAATATAGTGTTTTTAGTTAAGTCAAGTGTTCCCCTTTTCAAATACATCCAATACCTTCTTGGGTTTTTTGAAAGTAGTTGTCAATATCAAATCATTTTGGTACTTAAAATAGAGTGTGAAATTGGGGTTTCAAGCAGTTCTTATAAAAATCCATATGCTCATCCAAAGAATTCAAAAGGAGCGGTAATGTTGATACAAGAATTGATCTTTATGATGCACCATACATGGACACACAAAAAAACATTAATGCATATTGCATCATTTTCAATTGAACAAGAAATGATATTTGTGACAACTTAGTGCTGATCGCAGAAGGGAATGATGTTGGCACCAAGATAGGTTCATTTGAGGAGGATATCATTATTAAGAAAGGTACTGCAGGACGTGCCATATGCCAATACGTTCCAAAATTTAAAGTGCTATAGGCAGATGCAATAGATAATAGAGGAATTAAAAATGTTAGATGTAGTGGGATTGAAGCCATAAAATGGTGTATAGTCTTGGATATGCAGAAGATAAACTATATCCACTGATATTCTCTCACTCAGTAATTTGAGAATGTCAAGAATTCACAAAAGATAAAAGACACAAGATATAAATGTGGAAGCATGGAAAATATGCTGATTACTTCATGAAATGCCTCACTTGAGATGTGGTCACAATGATTTGTAAGTTGTACACACAATGGATTTGTTGGAATAGAATTCAAAAGGTTCAAGATGACAGGAGTAAAACATAAAGTTAGCATTCCTCAAACCTGTGCCAAAATATGATGTGAATATTCATCAAAGCATAAAGTCAAGCATAGATCATGCACATGAAATTCTTGACACAAAATTACTAAATATAAGTACACCAATTTCCCTATTACTTTTGAGTTGCAAAAAGGCTCTAAAATTGATAATACAGTTGGAAAGTGCAATATTCATGAGACATAATTAAAAGGATTCAAACGGGTTCCTTAGAGTTAAATGCCACTGTTACAACTATGACCGCGCATGAAATATGTCAAGGCACATCAACAATATTGGTTTGATTTTTTAGCAGTTCTTATGGCACCGCTTAAAGGAGATGAATTCTTGAAGAATACATTTCTTGAGGTCCAAGAGATTTTAGCTTTAAGAATCTTGCAAAAGGAAAAGATCACTATTGATTCCGATGATGCTAGTGCAGTATCATGCTATGTGCAATTCATGAAGAGTGTGAGAGAAAAGGGTAGGTTACATTCTCTTGTTAAGAATTCAATTAATGATTTTACTGAAAATATTCCTGATGTTCATTCATACTTCAAGAAGGTAGCAGAAATGCGAGTAAATACTGGCCTTCATGATGATTTAGGCATTGAGAAGATATCATGAGTGTTGGTTCTATTCGCCAATGTACTGTTACAACTATGATGGTGGTTCTTGTTCAGACAAATGAATCACGTAAGCTAGAGAAGAAAACCCTAAAATGAATGAAATATCAAAGGGAATATTCAATATCGGCATGAGTGATATGAATGTCTCTTTGATATCCTGACAAAATAAACGAGCATGTAAATTTATCGAGGGGGGAAATTGATTTCAACAAGAGTTAATACAAAATCTTACCGATAGAGCAATGTGCATAAAAAATATATATCAAAGAGACATGGGCATTTCAAAGGGAGTAATTCAAATGTCTCTTTGATATCCTGAAAAGGATAAATGAGCATGTGATTTTATCGAACAGAGGAATGGGCATCGACGAAACAAAATTTGAAGTCCCTCCGATACAAACAACATTGTATCTCCATAAAATATGGAGAGCACCTTATATTGAGGGGAGATTTATTAAAGTTACAATGTTAAATTTACTTCCTTGCAAAATTTGTGTCAAAACTATATCACAACATATTATTTTGAAAGGTGAAACATTTATCAGGTGGAGATATAAATATCGATGAGAATAATTATCAGTCTCTTCGATAGGGTGAAAAGAAAAAATCACGGATTAAAGGTAAGAGTGAATTCATTCCAAGGATTTAATACTAGTACGACATCATGGTGAAGGAGATAAAATATTGTTATCATATGGGGTGAATATTTTAAAGATAATATCACTTTGAGAGAAAATGAATTTCACTGATGGTAAAAGCAACAAATTTTTTTACCTGGGAATAAAGAGTGGATAATTGTTTTTACCCAAAGAGCATTTTTCTTATTGGGTGAAAATGCAAGTGTTAGAGATAATAAATCAAGATTAATTTTCACGGGAAGACAATGAAGTTAAAATTAAAGTATTTTATTTTTTCTAAGATAATTAATTGAATGAAGAGCTACAACGAACGAAAAGGCAAAGGGTCATAACCCTAAAAATATAATGTATATATGTAAGATTAAATCATATCATCAAAACAATAATAATTAGAGAGTAGGTTAGAAAATCATCATCACTATTATTAGATAGGTTCATCCATTAGTATATCATATTCCACATCCATTTTCACATTTCAAAAACTTTTGCTATTAATGTATATCTTTTGAAGCAATATAATGGAGGAGACTGTTCATAATCGGTGATTTACTTCCAGTGTTCAACTATTGTGTTAATTCATTCTTACATGTTGTTGTGCTATCTCCAAAGTGGTTTTCTTTAATTATTCAAATTTATACAATTTGTCAGGACACATTTGTTGTTGTTGTGTGATTTTATTGATTGGGTTCTAGCTAGAGTGAATTAAATTCCTTTCAAGTAACTCATTTTAATTGGTTCCTGCTAGGGATTAAAATCCTTTTAAATTAATTATTCTAATTGGTTTTCCTCAAGTTAAGAATTAAAAAACCTTTCATGATATCATAGTAATTTGGAAGAATAACACTAGGATTCATAAAGAAGAGTACAATAGTTGACAAACCTGCACGTTTGTACAAGGTGGAAATATCCAAAGTTCCCAACAAGTTAGAGTTAAGTTGAGAAGTAGATCCACCTATCTTACATATCTGTCTCCATCATCACACAAATCCGACTCCATTCGCTCTGTTACAACTGTAAAATTTTGAAAATTTTCATGGCTGCGTATACTAATTAATTCCTAAAAATTCCCATACCATCCGCTTTGTATATCATGTTTGCCCATGTTTTAGTTTGTTTTCATCATTTGGTCCCATAGAATTCATCTATCCTTGAGCATTTGAATGTATAAACCATATCGGCGTAACATATTGCAAGTCTCACTGATCTATAAAGCATTTTATCATAGCGTATGTCTTTTTGCAGTCTATCAACAAGAGGTCAGGAATGTCTTGTCGATCAGATTACATTTGGTAATACACGTCGGGCAGACACAGTTCGCAGTCTCAGTGACCAAAGGATCCTATCGGCAAGAAAATATTCATCGATATAAGTCATAATGAGCACATGTGTGTTATACTGATGAAGCACCAAATGACTGTCGGTGAGACCTAAGTCATCGGTGAAATGTCCCAGAGCATTCATTTGGTTTTTTCGATACAACGAAGGTGGATTTTGACGATGTTTCAAGGTGAGTTCATGGAAGTCCTGCCGACTCTCAATGTCACTATGACGGGATTATATCGGTAATAGGACTTGGCGATATTCATTGTCTTTCCGATAACAAGATTCATTGGCGAGATTGGCATCATCAGAGAGAGATATGGAAGTCATACCGAATATAGCTTTATCGGTAAGAGACATTTTGTTTCGACGATCAGAAAGAAAACTGAAGGGAACATCTCAGTAATACTTGAGTAGTCAAAGGAAAGTCTCGGCAACCCCTAAAGTCACAACGATAAGTTATCATTGGCGAGAATCATAGTGATACACTTAAGACCAAAGGAATAATCATTGGTGAGACTTAGAACATCGATTAGACTGCGTGACTTCATAGTGATATGTAATATATTGACTATCGGAGAGACTCAAGGTGTCGGCGAAACTACAAGACGTCTCAGCAGGTGTTTTGCGAATGTTTGAAAAGGCCTGAATGAAATAATTTCCCAAATGTGAATGCGAATGGATGCGAATTTTCATGTGGTAGATATATAAAACCCATTTTTGACAGTAGAGAGAAGAGAGGGTGGAGGGGGAACATAAAATACAATAGATCAGAATGTTTATATTTTGAGACTATGATGCATGTAAAAAACAATGGAGATTTCAATTGAATTCATTTGATTTGATGGCTTTTTTTCTGGTTTCAGTTGTTTGTTGTGTTAATTAAAAGTATTGCTGAAGTTGTCTCCAAGGTTGATGTTTTCTAATTGTTTAAACTAATATATCAAGGATATTTTTTAGTTTATCAATGCACACTTGCTATATCTGTATGGTTGGATTAATTGGGTCTTTCAAGGAAAGATTAAATCCTTTAAATCAATCATAGTAATTAGGGAATCTCATTTGGATAATTAAGAAGAACTCAATAGTCACATTCCTGCATGTTTATACCAGTTATAAACTTAAACCTATATGCTAAACAATTTGAGTTTCTGCCAGAAAGAAGTTATTCATTTCAGATTTTCATTTGACTCCGTGCACCCAATAAGGCACTAGTCTCTACCATTCCATTGTTTAATTTCATTCACTTTTACATATGAACATATTAGTTTTTTTCCTTGATATTGCTTATACAATTTATACCAAATTAAAACTCATTTATCCACTCCTATTTGCCAGCATGGGTAAATTGCTTTAGGAAATAAACATTGGTCAAGTCTACTTCATTGTTATAGGTACAACCACCTAGGTTTGGTAGCACCTGAAGAGTAGAAGGTCTAAATCATTTGGTCTTGTTTGTTACCCTGAAACATATCAAGAGATTGGCAACCTCTTGAGGTATTTTGCCTGCATTTTTGAGAGCTAACATGCCCAATAAGATTAGGTACTAGTCATACTTAGAACATTTTATACAAAATATACTCATATACTTTATTCTCAAAGACATTTACAGTAGGAATTAATCCTTATCCTTGCATCTATTTCACTCCCACGTGCCATTGTGAATAGATCACCCAAGTTAGAGACTATATTTAAACCTTTAAATCTGGCTTATCATTTAGGTACAGCCCCTAGGTTTAGCAGAGCCTAAAGAGCAGGGGTTATCAATCATATTCGCCCCGTTCGTTAGCCAAAAATGTATTAAGATATTGGCACCCTCTTAAGGTTCAAAACTTGTGTTTTTGAGACCTAACAGATTGGCAACTCTACTGGGGACAAACTCAAGAAAAAATTGGTTCTAGGCTATCCATTTATAGAGTTAATAAAGTTTTGAAATTGGTCTTCAACCAAAGATTCATAATTGTGTTATTTACACTCCACATCCGAGTCACGTACCTAACATATTGGTGACTCTGTTGGGGAGGTGATTAGTTATATCTAGTTAAAGACCACCATAAAGAGTCATTGAAGAGAGATTCATAGTTGAGAAGTTGAAGTAAAAGTGATTTTGCTGGGGATAAAATCAAGAATAATCTCATTACTACCATTTTATCACTTTTGAAAAAGTGAATGATGACTCTATTAAAAACTCAATGAAAAATACAAAGAAATCTTGTAACAACACCATTTTCTAGTCAAAATAAATATGTCAGAACAAGAGAGAAGGCTTGAATTGCTTCAAGAGTTGTTACAAGTGGAAGCCCAACTTGCTTCACTTAGATCACAACATATACCAGTCTCTAATTAGGTTGAGTATGTGAATACAAATGATCCCTGGACACCCCAAGTACCTCATAATACAATTGAAATTTCTTGCAATGGAGGTAATGCACATCATTCACAATAGGACATTTATGCACCACAATCATCAAAACAAACAAATGCTTATCCTATCCCTCCTAGTCAGAGATTAGTAAACTACTAAGATCATGAATACAATCAATATACCGAGCATTATCAATATTAATACCAGGCTCCTCATCAGAATGTGCAAACCAATGTCATCCCCCATGGAAGTATCAAACAAAATCTGCAACAAGGTATATATATCAAAATCAACAATTTGTGAAGAAAAATGATGAATTTTTACATATTCAAGAAAGAAGCAAAAGTATTTTGGACGCATTTCTTGACATAAGGAGACATAAAGAAGAATTTGGGCACTCTTTGTTCAATGGAATGTCAGATATTTATAGGAAAATACCTATTAATTTCCCACCTAGTAGGTTTGAGTTCATTGAGCAGTTCATGATAGTATATGAGCCTAATTCAATTTATTGGCCTGAATCATGGAAACCAGATGCTTTTGACCAAATAGATGAATGGATTGGCATTGTAGATAAGAAAAGGTATGAGGAGGGTGATATCATTGATAAATATGGAGAAATTGATCAAATAATGCAGCCAATAGAGGAAACATGTGCAAGTGAAGTTTCCAATGATGATACTTTAGATTTGAATGAAGATGAAATTGCTAAGGACCAATTTTCCACCTTGGAGGATGATTGCAGCATTGAATATATTGTTGGGGACACACCACCTAAGGAATATATTAGCCATGATTCAAATGATATGGAGGTGTAGCCATGCATGCATTGGCATAACATTGACAATAATGCGCTAGAACCTGAAACAAAAAAGGACAGTGTGCCTTACAACAATGAAGAAGGCAATGAATGTGATTAGTTCATGAAGGATGGGTATGCAAGTGAATATAGTTACTACTATGGAAGCCTGTATGATGAGGAAGAAGAAGGTTTCTCTTGCATACCAGACTATGACAGTGAGAACAGTGCATGTTATAAAGAAAGCATTATAAATTTAAATTTTGATGACAAACTTGTGGATTTTGATTTGCAACTAAATGGTTCTTCTAATTTTAATGGAGATCAAGAGGAAGAAGCAACATAAAATGTGGAAGAAGAAGCAATTCCATTTGATAGTAAACAAATAACACCTCTAGCTGCAGTTGAGTACCACGAAGACACAATCGATGAAGAAGAAATTTGTACACCTGAAAATGGTTTTCAAATTTTTTCAAACCCATTGTATGATGAAAAGATAGAAGAAATTCATATGAAAATTTTCCAAGGTGTGCTAGAACACAAATTTCATGTGTATTCAAATCCACTTTATGATGAGGATGAAGCATTTTTTGATAATTAGGATGGTGTATCAATTTGTGAAGCAAATGAATATGAAATCAATGCATCTAAATTACCATTTTTTGATTATGAAAAAAGTGAAGAATACATCAATAATGAGATGGATGAAGAGGCATGTTCATTCAGTAGTGAACAAATTTCAAATCTGTTGACAATTGAATATCATAAATATACACATAAAAATGATTCAGAAATTTCATCTTCAACGTGTATTTGCTTTAACAGTGAAAGCACTTTGTGTGACAATGATGAGAAAACCCTTGAAGCTAATCAAGATTTTATGTCTATCCTTGTTCAAGAGGAGATATATAAATCAGAATTGGAGATCTTTGAGAATGACATTGATTTTCATATCATGGATTAGACATGCTCAACATCAGTTGGTTCAAATGTGCATAACAATGACTGTATGAATCAGGAGTTTGTGTCACTACCAATTAGTGATATTGAAGAAATGGAAGGTGTTTTAGATCTAATTGTCTCAAAAGATGTTGATATGGAAGATTTCTTAGACCCATGTGAGAAGCATTCAGATGATGGAGTGAGCAACATGAATGAGTCTGATTGTTTTCTTTCCCATATTCCTGGAACTCCTTTTTTCAGTTTGCATCAATGACCATGTGATAATTCCAAATTTTATATGCAAAATTATGATGAAGAGATCAATGAGTATTCTCATTTTTCAGATCATCCAGGAGGTCAATTTACAATACATGAAAGTGATCAAAATGATAAAAAATGTTCCATTGAAAGTGAACACTCTTTATATGAAAAGAGTGTATCACATGATGATGGAAAGTTTCATATAATACCTAATTATGAACTGTTGAATGGTAAAAGAGATATGGGAAAAATTAAACATAATGCCATTCTAAAAGTTCCCAATGAAAGTGGATATAATAGGGCTGAATTCATGAAAATTTTCATGTGGAATCTGATGAACTCAAACCAAAATAAGGTATATGACAGAGGGAAATAAAGGCCTTCCTTATTGGGTGGCCTTGAGCCATCAATTGTGGTGTGATTTTGCAAATCATACCAATTCAAAGTAGAGAGGAAATTTAACTTTGTTGCCCAATAAGTGTTACATTCAGTTTACTCCCACAGAGACCTGGATTCTTGCTATGCCGATAAGGGGCATACATCCACAGATGGAGCCACTGTTTGAACCTAAAATTTCCTACCATTTTTTTGCAAAATTTTAGGTTCCCACGACAAAGAAAATGGACTGCAACACTTAGAAACACAGTTGTGAAATCTACTCCAGGGGCTTACTTTGAAAAATCACAAAATGAAGCCAGTGCAATTTCATGCAAAACCACCTTACAAGAATGTTCATTTTTCATATGTGAATGTGCATGCCTGATTTTAGCTTCTTACAGTCAGTTTTGAGAAGGTTTCAAAGTATCAAGTTGAAAGGTTCTAGGAAAGGCTTGTTGTCTACACAGTAAAATCTATCAAAAGGGGGAACTTTGGAGGACAATAATTATCAACTGGAAGATTTTCATGATGAACCAATTGGTGTCTTAGATTCTTCCCACCTAAATCTACATTCATGCTAATTTTCAGGGTCCCAACATCTCATTTGGTATTTTTTCAAAACCAAAACCAAATGGATTTTACCTAGTTTGATGATTGCATTTCCATAACAATTGCAGAGGGGTCAAGTTTTACTTTTGATATCTTGTGAATAAACAAGGTTGATGAAAAATAATTTTGCACACGTGTTCATGGGACCTAAATGAACCAATTTCCAAAGTTACAGCTTCCCAAAATTAGACTTGATATTTTTTCAAAGAGGAAAATTGGTGAGTTTGAGTTGAGTTTGACAAGTGCAGTTTTTCAAAAAATATTAAATAAGCAACTTGGAGCCTTGAAAGTTTTCAATCCTGATGACTTCATGCCCTACTGTTTGACAAGCACACTCTCCTATCATAACTCAACATGTTGGTGCATTTTCATGACTCAAGGAGAAGTTTTGATTAGTTTCCCAAGGTGGTTTTGGAGGCTACTTAGCATGTTTTGGTCATAGTACAAGAAGTAAATTCTAAGATGCACCTCAAATTTTAATGGAGATAAGGTTATTAAGGGGTGTGGATCTGATGCATTTCATTAAGTCACTCAAGAGTTGTCAAGAGTTGCATATGTTCTCATGCATACTATTAGTCATTATGGGATACTAGCATGCTTCTACCTTGCAAATTACATTGTAGATTGCTTCACATTTTCCTTGTTTCTCTATAATGGAATCTATCCAGGGCAGTTATTTGAATATGATTATGGACATAAAGGAAAAATCTATCATAGGGAAGCAGTGTGTAGTTTCAAGAACAAAGTTTCTTTATTGTTCAAATTAGAAGAAATATTGCCTGAGCTTACAACCCATGATGATAAAAGCACATTAGTTCTCTACAATATAGTGTTTTCAGTTAAGACAAGTGTTCCCCTTTTCAAAGACATCCAATACCTTATCGATATTTTTGAAAGTAGTTGTCAATATCAAAGCATTTTGGTACTTAAAATAGAGTGTGGAACTGGGGTTTCAAGCAGTTCTTATGAAAATCCTCATGCTCATCCAGAGAATTCAAAAGGAGAGGTAATGTTGATACACAAATTGATCTTTATGATGCACCATACATGGACACACAAAAAAAACAATAAGGCATATTACATCATTTTAAACTGAACAATAAATGATATTTGTGACAAATTAGTGCTGATCACAGAAGGGAATGATGGTGGCACCAAGATAGGTTCATTTGAGGAGGATATCATTATTAAGAAAGGTACTGCAGGACGTGCCATATGAAAATACATTCCAAAGGTTAAAGTGTTATAGGAAAATGCAATGAGTTTTAGATAATAGAGGAATTAAAAATGCTAGAATGTAGTGGGATTGAAGCCATAAAATGGTGTACAGTCTTGGGTATGCAGAAGATAAACTATATCCACCGATATTCTCTCGCTCAAAAATTTGAGAATGTCAAGCATACAAAAAAGATAAAAGATGCAAGATATAAATGTGGAAGCATGGACAATATGTAGATTTCTTCATGAAATGCCTCACCCGAGATGTGGTCACAATGATTTGTAAGCTATACACACGGTGGATTTTTTGGAATAGAATTCAAAAGGTTCAAGATGACAAGAGTAAAACATAAAGTTAGCATTCCTCAAACCTACACCAAAATGGGATTTTTGGAATATGATGCGAATATTCATCAAAGCATAAAGTCAAGCATAGATCATGCACATGAAATTCTTGACACAACATTACTAAATATAAGTACATCAATTGCCCTATTACTTTTGAGTTGCAAAAAGGCTCTAAAATTGATAATATAGTTGGAAAGTGCAATATTCATGAGACACAATCAAAAGGCTTCATACGTGTTCCTTAGAGGTAATTCCACTATTTTAACTATGACCGCACAGGAAATATGTCAAGGAAGATCAACAATATCGGTTCATTTTTTAGTAGTTCCTATGACACCGTGTAAAGGGGATGAATTCTTGAAGAATACATTTCTTGAGGTCGAAGAGGGTTTAGCTTTAAGAATCTTGAAAAAGGAAAAGATTGCTATTGATCCTGATGATGCTAGTGTAGTATCACGCTATGTGTAAGTCATGAAGACTATGAGAGAAAAGGATGGGTTATATTCTCTTGTTAAGAATTCAATTAATGATTTTATTGAAGATATTCCCGATGTTCGTTCATACTTGGAGAAGGTAGAAAAAATGCGAGTAAAGACTGGCCTTTATGATGATTTAGGCATTCAAAAGATATCATGAGTGTTGGTTTTGTTCGCCAAAGTACTCTTACAACTATGATGGTGGTTCTTGTTCACACAAATGAATCACGTAAGCTAGAGAAGAAAACCATAAAATGAATGAAATATCAAAGGGACTCTTCAATATTGGTGTGAGTGATATGAATGTCACTTTGATATTCTGAAAAAAAAATGAGCATGTAAATTTATTGAGGGAGAAATTGATTTCGGCAAGAGTTAATACAAAGTCTTACCAATAGAGCAATGTGCATAAAAAATATATATCAAAGAGACATGGGCATTTCAGAGGAGTAATTCAAATGTCTCTTCAATATCCCAAAAAGGATAAATGAGCATGTGATTTTATCGAATAGAGGAATGGGCATCGGTGGAACAAAATTTGAAGTCCCTCTGATATAGACAACATTGTATCTCCATAAAATATGGCGAGCACCTTATATTGAGGGGAGATTTATTAAAGTTACAATGTTAAATTTACTTCCCCGCAAAATTTGTGACAAAAATATATCACAACATATTATTTTGAAAGGTGAAACATTTATCAAGTGGAGATATAAATATCGGTGACAATAATTATCAATCTCTTCGATAGGTCAAAAAGAAAAAATCACGAATGAAATGTAAGAGTGAATTCATTCCAAGGCTTTAATACGAGTACAACATCATGGTGAAGGAGATAAAATATTATTATCATATGTGGTGAATATTTGAAAGATAATATCACTTTGAGAGAAAATGAATTTCACCGATGGTAAAAGAAGCAAATATTGTTACCTGTGAATAAAGAGTGAGTAATTATTTTTACCCAAAGAGCATGTTTCTTATTGGGTGAAAATGAAAGTGTTGGAGATAATAAATCAAGATTAATTTTCATAGGAAGACAATGAAGTTAAAATAAAAGTATTTTAATTTGTCGAAGATAATTAATTGAATGAAGAGCTACAACGGATGAACGTATGAAGGGTCATAACCCTAAAAATACAATGTATATATGTAAGATGCAATCATATCATCAAAATAAAATAATTAGAGAGTAGGTTAGAAAATCATCATCAGTAGTAGTAGATAGGTTCATCCATTAGTATATCATATTCCACTAATCCATTTTCACATTTTAGAAACTTCTGTTATTAATGTATATCTTTTGAAGAAATATAATGGAGGAGACTATTCATAATTAGTGATTTACTTCTAGTGTTCAATTGTCATGTTAATATCCATTCTTATATGTTGTTGTGCTGTCTCCAAAGTGGTTTTCCTTAATTTTCAAATTTATACGATTTTTCAAGACACATTTGCTGTTGCTGTGTGATTTTCTTGATTGGGTTCTGGCTAGAGTGAATTAAATTCCTTTCAAGTAACTCATTTTAATTGGTTCCTGCCAGGGATTAATATCCTTTTAAATTGATTATTCTGATTGGTTTCCCTCAAGTTAAGAATTAAAAATCCTTTCATGATATCATTGTAATTTGGGAGAATAACACTGGGATTCATAAAGAACAGTACAATAACTAAAAAACTTGCACGTTTGTACAAGGTGCAAATATCTAAAGTGCCCAAAAAGTTAGAGTTAAGCTGAGAAGTAGATCCACGTATATTACATATCTGTCTCCATCATCACACAAATTCGACTCCATTCGCCCAATAGGATTAGGCACTAGTCATACTTAGAACATTCTATACAAACTCTACTCATATACTTTATTCTCAAAGACATTTACAATAGGACTTAATCCTTAGCCTTGCATCTATTTCACTCCCACGTGCCATTGTGAATAGATCGCCCAAGTTAGAGACTATATTTAAACCTTTAAATCTACCTTATCATTTAGGTACACTCGCCTAGGTTTAGTAGAGCCTAAAGAGTAGGGGGTTATCAATCATATTCGCCCTGTTCGTTAGCCAAAAACGTATTAAGAGATTGACACCCTCTTAAGGTTCAAAACCTGCATTTTTGAGACCTAATAGGTTCCAAACTATCAACCAATCCATCTCATATTCCTTCATGCAATAACCCATACACTCCATTCACAATATCTAATTCTCACATTGACCATGTGTTGGAAGCTACCCTTCATCATAAGGATTCTGAAGGCACTTTATCGTGATGTGCGCACATAAACAAGGTTAATTTTGGTACTAACGAGTAAAATTAGAGTTCTTCAAGGTTACACCCAAGCGCTCATATCTTAGCAAAACAACTTCTTCAATCAGAAGATCGCTGGCATGTTATGATAGTGGCCTCTACATCAATACCACTAGGTGGTTCAACATGACGGTAAAATTTAAAAAAACCAACAAAAAAAGAAAATAGTAAAAATAAAAATCATCCTCGAGTGAAAACCACTACGGTGGCGCTTTGGGAAAGTACTATGATGAAAACCTAGAAAACAAGTGTCATGAGTAGAATCGAGTGTCTATATGATCCTTCTTAGACAAAAGCATCTCATCCTTGTCATGATAAATCCAATGTTCCCTCCATCCATCCAATGCAGCTTTTATCCAGATATTCCACTTGATCTTGATCTTGACAAAGATTCGGTGTATACTTCAACTATACTCATGGAAAATTTTTGGTAGGTTCTTTACCATTTTATTTCATGAAGTCCCATAGCCTATATCTAGCATGACAAAACTCTTTTGAAACTATTTGCATATACATTACCTATCTTGGTTTGTTCATTAAACTATGCAACATTGCTAGACACTAGGGGCAGGTTATTTCACTCTTGTTTTCAAATAACTCTCAATCCATGTCTTTTATCTCGTGACATGACATTGACATCATGATCTAGGTATTGTTTACCTCAAAATCTCATCGAAAATCCCAAAAACATTCATAAAATTTTTATCAGAAGATTCAAAAACATCCAGAATCATGTACAGCTAAAATCCAAAAACATTCAAAAATTGTAAAGTCAAAATCCAAAACATTTGAAACATATTAGAAAACCCTAAAAAGGTTGAACATCGAAAATCCAAAACAAAACTTTGTCGAACTACGGGTCTCTGAACTTGAACGTAGACAAGGCCATCATCGATGTTCCCTCGAGACACCCTAGGTCAGTCCTTTAGGAGTCTATCATAATAAACTGGCATTCTATCAACTATTCATATCTCATCTTCAATAAGTTAAGTCAATCAAACTACATGGTCTTTGCATGTGGAACATAGGCAAGGCTCATCTTTGATCAGCCCTTGAGGCCCCTGGGATAGTCTTTTAGGCTAGGTTCTTGGTCAAAACTCAAAAAATCCCTAAACATTCAAATATCATAAAAGCCCAAAAACATTAGAAAACATTCAAAAAACCTAAACAACATCAAATATCTTAGAGAAATATCTAAACAACCTCAAATAACTGAAAACCAAAACATTCACATAAAATTTCAAAAATACCAAAAACAGTCTCAAAACATTTACAAAATACCAAAAACATTGAAATATTCAAAAAAATCCAAAACCACCCATCCCATCTCGCTTTCACCCATAATAACTTCACCCATAATAAATTGATCAACACCTTCAACCTTTGGCAAAACAAATAGAAAGCAAGTATCGCAAGTCGTAAAGTGAGAACCTAAGTGTCAAAATCTAAAGTCTAGATCATAGGTAAATGGGTCAGTGGAGTTTGTATCAATGAATTATCATAAATATTATCCCAATCAAACCACCTGCTTAACATGTCCTAGGATGCATCATTCCTATGATGGACACCGACATTAGAAATCACCTTAGCTAAATTAAACTGGCAAGAAATATAGATAACACTGATTGTTTTTCTTTGATCTTTTCTTATGATTTATCTTAATGACCCATTCCTAGGACCTCTCAATGATGTCTATCAAAATGAGTTATAGTGAAAGGAATGGGGCATCGATCATTATCTTTTGTTTGTTGTGCTTGTGGGTATTCTTGTAAAATAATCTTTGCGCATACTTGCTTAGTTGTGTGTAGGAAAGCTGTTTGGAGTACGTTGTTGACTATTGTGTATGCTTTGGTTTGATATATTCTAAGCTTCTAACGTACATTCCAACGAGGTTTCCGTGTGTCAAGGTGTGAACAAGAACTATCCTATCTATTTACAGAGTTAAAGTCCATTACACTAGATACAACACCATCCTGGTTATCAATACCTTGATGCATCGTGTCTATGTGTTATATCAAAAATAAGGAATGAGGAAACATCCCAATCCCAAGATATGAGAAAATCATCATCATGCATTTCTCATCACCATCTCTAATAAAGTCTTGGCGGATCATAGAATTGTTGGACTTTTTAAATCAATCATCAAAGCAATGGTCAATCCATTCATCTTATTCTTCTATCTTTACTAACAATTATATCCAAGTATCAAATATGTGTGATATATCAAAATATACATGAGGTTACCCATAGCCAATGATTGTCTATACATCCTAAAATCTATCTACATATCAAAATATACATGAGGCTACCCATAGCCAATGATTGTCTATACATCCTAAAATCTATCTACATCAATATCTAAGCTAGCACACCAACAATCCCTCTTCCACTGGGGCACAATGGGGCATCTATATCATCTTCAACTCAACAATCTAAAAATTTGCAGCTCTATGATTCAAAAGGAACCTGAAATCTCAAGCATCTCAAGCATAAGTATTATTTTCACCTATCATGAGCCTGATTGGAACACTTTATTCCTTGATTGATCTCTTCAGGGGGCAACCAACCATCTTTCAATCATATTGATATCAAATCATCTAATGAAATTTGTTCCTAGCCTTGCTAGCAAATCTTGATCAAATTATCAAATCAATCATCATTGATATATATCTTTCCCTACCAATCCTTGTGTTATTCAAACACAATCCTTGCATTGTTATGAATCCTCAACAATGTTATCAATCAATCAATTAGATCAATCAAATTTAGCTTGGCTATCAACATATCAAATCATCGATATCCATTTTTGCATCGTCATTAGCATCAAAATCAACATTGAAATCAACATCAGTCTTTGAACCAATGCAATGGGTACATTGCTTCAAAGAGGGGAAAAATGTAGACACCTAAAAATGTTCAATGGATCACAATGGCTAACTAACATCATTTCGTCCTCAAATCCATCTTCTTTTCACTTGTTTAATTAAATAAGTCTAATTATTTAATTAAATGCCTCATTTTCACCTATTAATCTAATTGACCTAATTGGGTTAATTCACCCCCTCTCACACTGACATTTCATCCGATTTAATTAAATAATGCAAATTATTTAATTTTAACCCTAAGTCCTCTTATTTAATTAAATAACCTAAACTATTTAATTATCATATTTGCATCTCCTTTTCATTAAATAAATCAATAGTTTAATGAATATCCTCATTCCTCATCTTTCACATTCAAATTTAGTTTTAATTAACTAAATTGATAATTTCCCTCTCATCCAATTGCATAGGGAATATTCCAAAGGAATATTCTCCTATTTTCCTCCAAAAAAAAGGTAATGATTACTCCAAACAAACTTTGAAACAATTTTTTAAAGTTGTTGCAAAGTGTGTTTGTTTTCATGATTGTGAGCCCTTGATCTTTTCTTGATCCATGTGATCTTTGATTCTCATCCATTGATGAGAATCATTGATCCATGTTTCATCCTCCTTTCATTTGTGACCATTGATAGATCAAATCAATCTCATCCATTTCTTTTTCATTTGATCTCCATTAAATCAATTATTTAATGAATATCATATAATTCCCCTAGTTTTCATAATTGAAACTTTGTTTTAATTATCAAATTACTAATTCTCCCACTTGCAAAGGAATATTCCAAGGGAATTTTCCTCCTTTGCACATTCCTCCAAAAGGGGAATATTCCCATGGAATATTCCTTCCCCTTTTGCACAATTCAACTTTGTTTTAATTTGCAAAATATCCATTTCCTCACCCATGAGAATATTCCAAAGAATATTCTTTCTCCTCACTCATTTGAAAAAGGGAATATTCTTACAAAACTTCATGTGCAAGTTAACTCAAAACTTCATGTGTAAGTTAAATCAAAACTTCTTGTGCAAGTTAACTTGTGACCTCTTGTACAGGTTAAAAGTGTGTTTGTTTGGATGAATGTAAGCCCTTGATTAAATATCAACTTGCATTTTCAACCCTTGATGAGAATCCATGATCCATGCCTCCAACTTCTTCCATCCTTGACCATTGATTAGCCTTTTTGATCTTAACCCTTCATTTCTCATTTGTTTTCCTATAAATAAAGCACTATTTGGAGACAAATGGATCCATCTTTTAACATAACACTTATGCTGTTAACATCACTCTTACTTGCACTCACATTTAGCATAAGTTTAGCTTATTTTAATTGCACCATATTAACTTAGCTTCCATTAATGGCTTCCATGATAACATAGATGCATACATTTAGTTTATTTGTTAATTATGATTTTAATCTTTTGAAGCTTTCATACATTTAGAGTAGATTTGCATACACCCATATCGATCATTTTAGCATAAATCATGTTAAAATAGCTTGCATCATGTTTATTTAGCTTTAAATCATGTTTTCATACACATCTATCAATGGTTTCATAAGTTTTCTTCAATAAAATTTATTAAAACAAGCTCATTATCCAAGGGATTGGGAAAGGGTTGCCATTCCACATCAATGCGACACCACTCCCCCAATAGGATAAGTTTCAATGTCTTAGATTAGAGGTTTGTCAAGCTTTCATGATTTATAATGTTAGTTTTAATGGTTTTTTTGTCTTTGTTTACAGTGAACGATCTTATTGGGATTGATGCTTAGTGGGTTAAATATTCCTTGAATTCATATGGATTGGGTGTAGTTAACCTATACTATGACATTGGTCACACTAGGGTCTGCCCAAACCTCTGCTATTGTGAATTTTTTTTTTCACTACTCTCGTTCCATCTCCATAAAGTCACAATAGATTCCTTTATAATTTTATTCTTATTCTATTATTAAAAAATGTTTTACAATGACATCAAAGAATATTTTTATTTTTTAAATTTTTTTTTTTTAAAAAATTCCAAGTATATTAATTTAGAAACTTACTTTTATATGCAATAGTCAAATTTCATACTTACTTTTTTCTAAATTTTAGAAACTGTTTTTTTATGTGTAGTAATTTAACACATTTTTAATATCTTATCTTTATAAGTAATTATTACTTTTGACTATAAAAGATTACTCTTATATATATATATATATATATATAAAGATATTTTGTTTTAAAAAGATCTTGGATATTTTAATTTTAAGTATATTAAAATTTAAAAACTTACTTTTATATGAAATAGTAAATTTAAAATATTTATTTTATACTTAATTTTCTAAATTTTAGAAACTCTAGTTATTTCACTTGTTATTTATATATATTAAATACTTCAAGTGAGAAACAATTAATACATAATGCTTTAATTACTAGTTCTTAATGTTTTTCTTAAACTTGGGTATTATATATCATCAATCCATTCCAGTAAGTACATAATGATTTTATTTTCAACACAAAATTTATAATGCTCGAATAAACATTTATTTTATTTCTACCGACAAATTCCTAAAAGTTCATTATAAGGTTGACTTTCTCAAACCTGCATTTAAATTGACAAAAATATTGATTGAAGAAGAAAAATGATTAATTACACACTTAGACATAAAGAAAGAGAAATTTCACACATGAACAAAGATACAAAGAATGAATCAAGTAAGATAAGGAATAAAATAGATAGCCAACATCACAAAGTAACCATGAATTAACCATCTAGAGGAATTATATGTTGTGAGAGATTGCAATATTGTATATGTACATGGGTACCTAACATGACCTCATAGCTAGGACCCATCTTTGTATCATTTGCACAATAATCTACTCCCTCAGTTGTACTTAAAGGGAGTGTTGGTGTAAATATGTGTTTTACCTATCTAGGTCCTATTTACATGTTAAGTCCACTTAGGTCCTACGAGGGAATCTTTCTAGTTAATGTTAGTTGTCACTAGATCTTATCTTATATTTTGGCATTTAATGCTTGTGTCCTAAGTCATTTAATATTTGTTGGGGTGGTTATCTCATTATACATGATTAAGACACATCAAGATCTTGTCTAATCCTATCTCACTTTTCCTTTATAAGCAAGGAATCATTTGTACATCATAAGACAATTCAGTTTAGTTGAGATAGTCCAATATATCACTACAATCACAAGTATTTCATATTGTCCATATCTTGCATCCATTATTACAAATATGTGTTCTTTCTTTTCCCTCTTGTAGAAGGTTATTTTTTGTTTTTGCATATGATCCTAGGGGCTTGAGTCCTTGAGTGACTAACACTTAGGAGGTAGGAAACATGGATAACATACATAAATAAAGTACTTAAGTGGCAATAAATAAACACACTTGGTCATGGTTTTCTCAACAAAATAATAATCACACATAACTTCAAGAAGAAGGATGACAATATTAGTCCAAGGATTATAAGGAGTGGTTATCCAAAATGAGTAAGAAGTTACACACTACCTCAAATATCTAGTATTCAAGGTGAGTAAGAATATGAACTAAAGGATCAACATAAATGAATAAAAAAATAATATCATATATCTCAAATATCCATGTTATCATGTCAACATATAACATGATCTCTATATAAGTACAACACATCAAATGCATAAGTTAATAAAAAACTATTCAACATGAATACAATCACAATACTTATGGGGCTTACATTATAGAATATAACATAGTCTAGGATTTAATGTTACAATCATAAATGAAGAGGATATATAATAAAATTAGGGTTTTAGTCTGTAAATGTTTCAAATTTAATATATAATGTAGGATCTATAATTTATATCAAATAGAAATCATATAAAAAATCAAAGAGAATGAAGGTTACATACATGGAAAATGAAGGCAAATTGATAACCCTAAGCATACTGCATATCAACGTTGACGAATGAACCTTCATGACCTCCATCCAAAGATTGCATAGAATTATAGATTGAGTTAGTGCTGACTTGACCAAAAATATTGTAGGTAGGTTAAAATTCATTGAGCATGAATAGGAGCTCCATAATGCATACTAAAACAAATTAGAATGTAATTGCAAGAAAATCAATGAAATACTCAAAAAATACAATAAAAAAGTTTCTTTGTTTGAAGGTACCTTTGAATAAAGGTATTTTTATTGTTCCCAAAATAATAATAAAATACCTTTGTTCAAAGGTACCTTCAAACAAAGGGTTGCCTTAATTTGAAAGTCATTGTTGAGTCACCTTAAAATTAAGGTATTTGGTAAAATTCTCCCACCAATCCCATGCAAGAAAATACTATGGATCTTCCCCACTTTTGATCCTAAATATCACATGAAGGTGTGAAAAGAGAGCATATATATCCGACAATCTCATTTCTAGGGGCATGTGGTAAGTAATTTTCTGGAGCTAACCACTTACTAGTGCATTACAAATACATACAATCAAATTCATCTAACTAGGCTTGCACACAATTTTCTTAGGGGAGTCCTCAATATACATAAATATACATGATATTGAGGTCAATTAAATAAGAGGTATATTTAATGGCTTGGTTTGAGAGGGTAACCCACTCTCCACCTTCACTTTGCAAGGTACAAAGTTCCTTGCAAGATAAAACAAAAATAAAAATTGTCTTAAGGGGAGATTCTTTCAATTTTCTCCCAAATTTTTATACCATTCCAGAACACAGAGGCTCAAGTCATCCACTTGTAACTATAAATCCAAGTCAAGCTCGCTAAAAATAAATAAATAAAGAAACTATTTTTGATTCACAAGGTTACAAAATAACATAAAAGAAGAGCATATCGACTCTAACTTTGGGTGACAAAAGTGAAATGAAACTACTTTTGATTTCCAATATTACCAAAAGGTGTGAGAAGATAACATATGTGGGTTTTCAAATTACACAAACACATCCACATAAGAAAACAAGTTCATTTTTTAACATTTAAAAAGAACAATATATATTTTTTGGAAAAAGATGGTCTCCAAGAAATAAATCTACAATAAAGAATTAGTAGTTTTGAAAAAAATGATCTTCAACTAATGACGTAATCTACAACAAAGACAAATAAGCTTAATCAAACTATCCAAATATCAAAAAGAAAAAAACATAAATAAAATAGAAAAGCAAAGAGAATTTGTGTAAAACCCTTTAGAAAAAACTGAGTTTTCCTTAAAGATTCATAATAACCATAAATATCTTGTCTTTGGAACTGATGAGAGAGTGGAACTACATCATGATGATGATTAGGTCCTAACCAAAAATTGTATTCTCAAGACGCTTGGAAGGTTGATGAGCACTCTTCTAGTTTTTTTTTAGTACCTTGGTTTCCCCTTTGTCACTTTATACCCTTGGCATAAGAAATATCTCATCCTTTCACATTTATTGTGGTTATTTTTATTTTTCTTTATATGGATGCAAATGACTTCAATCCAATAGTTCATGTTGGTGTTGAAAATTTGGTGGCTCTGCAACATGGCTCCCTTGAACAAACAACCCTAAAAATTTGTGCTAAAGGTATTCCATGAAGTATGGATTTTGAAACTCTAATGGATGTGGTTTCACCCATCCCTGAATTTAATAGTGCATGTAACTGGATAGAGAATTTTAATCTTATAGGTTATTTTGTGGGGAGAAATCCCCTTAAAATCATGCTCCAGGAATGAGTTAATAAACACTAGGCCCCACATGGAGCCCATCTTGATTTTGTCCAAAACCTTATTAAAGGGTTTTTTATTTTCAATTTTTTTATGCCAATCATGTTGAGGCTATCCTCAAGCATAGACCTTTGTATGTCTGCTCATCCTTGCTAGTTTTCCAACCTTGGACATGGGACTTCACAGTCATGGCTTAAATTTTAGGGTCTTCCTTTGTCATGCTAGCATTTTTTGCATCATAATTATTTTTCTCTAGGTAAAGTTATTTGTGTAGAGCTTGATCATTTTTAGTAAGCGCATTAATAAAAATGTTTCTATGTTGAGGTTGATTTATCTAAAGACTTGAAAGAGTTGATAAATATTCAAATTATAAATCTTTGTCATAACCAACTGGTGCTTTATCTTAATTTTCTCAACACTTACTTTCGATGTCAATCTTCCAAGCATAAAATCAAGGATTTTCCTCTTGTCATTACTTGACTTGAATCTCCTCCCAAGTTGGCCAAGGATCCCTAGCATTCAAAGGCTACCACCTCAAAATATGAAGAAAAGTGGACTACAATTTCACTCCAGAAAGAAAAAAATACCAACTTTGGAGGAACACAAGCTAAAGCTCAACCCTATATGGATTCTTCTATTGTGAAAATGTAGCCAAAAAATATTTCAAAATTTTGACAAGGGGAAAGAGGTTATATCTATCTCAGGTGATGCACCCTCGAGACTAAGGTTCTCTTGTATGATACAAATAGCATTAGTTCTATCCTCACAACTAGGCATGCCTACTCACTCCCTGATTTCCAAAACATTTGTGATGGTCTTGCAACTCCCCTTGGTGCTTGGAGGAGGGTGAATATGTTTATGAGAAATAAATGATTTATTCTCCCAAAATTTAATTGGGTGAAATTTCTCCCTGAAGTTCTTTCCAAATCACTTCTCCATGCTTGAAGAGACAAATAGTGATGATATGCTTGACTCTTGCCAATTAATTTTATATCCTAGAATGTTTAGGGTTTCATTGACCTCTATAGGAAGTATTCCATGTGGGATACTCTTCAAAACTAATTTAGCTTAGATGATTTATGTTTAAAAGAAGTGAATATTTTTGGTTTCATGCTTTCTACTGCATGTTGTGTCATTTTTTCAATAGGTACTATGTTTTAAATCAATCATGATGTTGTATGGAAGGGTTGTCACCTTTCTCTCTCCTAGGTGGACTTTGCAAGTGGTTAGTCATGATATAGATCCCACTCACTTTCTAATCTAGATCCTCATAAATGTGGATAATTATTCATGGTTAGTTATAGGCATTTCCTTGCCCAATTCATCAACCCAACTTGTTAATCCAACCAATTTTCTAATGATTCATTCCTCACTCTTATTGAAGAGGAGAAAAATATCAAAAATATCCTCAAATATTTGGACACCTTCTTTCAAACTTCTAGCTTGGCCATTTAATGACACAAGACTCAGTATTATTGACAATCCTTTCTTCCTTCACCTCCTTGGATTCAAGACTTTGGTTGGATGTGTATTGGGAATGGAGAAATGTTTATATTTATTGGTATCTATTTTTCATTTCAAGCCTCTTGAGTTTCCTTATGGAAAAAAATCCTTTCCAAAATTAAAAATAAGCATGTATATTGGATCTCGAAGCCCCTTTCGTTGGCAGAGAAATTTCAAGTTTTCCCAAAAATTATTGCAACCACTCTTGTGTAATACTCCTTCTAAAGCCTTTTATATTTGTAAGAATTCAACATGCTCTGATATCATGTTGAAATGATGGATGTTGAATCATCCAATGAAGCTACGCACACTTCAAAGGATCTTGCCAAGAGAAATTACACCACACAGAAAGTGTTGCAACTAAGGGCTGCAAAGAGAGATTACTATTGATCTACAACATTAGATCATAGATTGATATGATACAAATGAACAAGATGCTTGATTATATAGGAAAAAAAGAAAACCTAAGATGCATGAGATGTTGCCATGTGTCATGATGTGACAAATGTGACATGTGAACCCTATCTAGGAAATTATTAAATGTTGAGATAAGTTCTAGGAGGAAAACTCATCTTCTAGAAGGAATCTTATCCCTACAAACAAGGAAGGGGACATTACCCTATTATTAAATGATTTATTAAAATGCAACCTAGGACTAAATGATGTATGACCTAAGTTAACTTACACTAGTGTAATAATTAATTAATTACACTAACACCCCCCCATAAGTTCAACTTAGGGAGGAAAATGCAATGATTATGCAAAGATGATGATGATGATGGGTCCCAGCTATGAGGCCATGTTAGGTACCCATGTACATGAAGATGATGCATAAAATCTCCCACAACCGAAGAAAAGGGGAAAACCTAGTGGGAACAAAATCCCTCTCCAAAAAGGAGATGAAAAAGCAAAAATGTGAGATAGGATGGGAAGGATGGAGGATTCCCAAATACCCCCCAAGTACACCATCCGTCACATGGATACAATACAATAGCCCCCCATAGGGAGGAAAGAGAGAGACAATATATCCCCCCCTAAAGATGTGATCACCCGCAAAGATGGTAAGTGTCTGAAGATAGAACATGATCCAATGTCGACAAACAACTTGTCTCCCTTTCGAAAGAAACAAAATCAAGTGCAGGTGTAGAGATGCTTCCCATTCCAGATAGGAATTGAAGGAAGGAAGGATGAAAGTGGATGCTGATGATGTCTTGAACTCTGCTCAAATGTCTCCTTTCCTAATGATGAAGATGACACAATCAATGAAGAAGGTGACAAATCAGGATGATGCAGAAACTGATGTTGAACAATATCCAAAGATAGAGATGTGATGAATATGATGGAGACTTGATAGCCCCCCCTAAATGCAGTGTCCTCAAAACCACTGAAAGAAGTCTGAAGCAAAAAATGTGTCCAAACCACAAGTCTCCCACTAGGAAGAAACAAATCCAATGGTGGATGCTGAAGAAACCTCAAATCCTGAATGGAATGACAAGGAAGAAGTCTCATACATGAAATCTTTGAAGAGAGACCAAGTGTCTCCAAGATAGTCTTAGGATCCCTAAGCATGGTTGAGACAAAAGGATGAGGAGACTCAATAAAACTCTCCAAAGGTGGAATCTGAATAGAGAAGTGATATCCCCTTGAGAATGTCCTCCAAGCCTGTAGAAGTAGCCAAGTTAGTGATACCTAAAATGAATCCATCCTGTGATGCCAAGTCTAGAAAACAAAAGGTGTCCTGATGAATGATGATAGTGGAAGCCTCGATCAATGAATTTGGACAAGGAATCACTGAATGTGAAGGGATACCAATAGTCTCTGATGGAGAAGAAGCACTTGAAGGAACCTTGTCAACCTCTTCAGAAGATTCAAGGCAATCAACTTCCTGCACAACAATATCAGAATGGGGTACTTGATCTAAAAAATGACATTCTGAATCATGACCATCGGGGAATGGTGGAGTTTATGAATCTCCACATATCTCCCAAAGCTTAGCCCAAAGGATGCGAGGACAACCACAATGATTAATAGCATTCTAAACATCACAATCAACTTGCATTCCAATGATCTCCAAAATAGTATATCTGCTGCAACTCCAAGCAAATTCATGAATACCTTCACTCAGATGGGGAACTATACCATTCAAATGTGGCAACAGTGCAAGTGATTGGAGATGTTGTGTGATCCCATCCCACCATTGTGAATAGTTTCCCTTGTACAACATAACCAAAGGAGTATATGCAATCCCCATAATGAAATTTCTCCAAAAAACACAAATACAAATGACCTTCAACAACAAATAGACTTCCAAAGATGATGTACAACTGAAGTGATGCTACCCGGATCAAAAAATATTTTCCCAAGCTTCAGGATATCCAAGTTATTGATCAAATGCACCAAACTGAAAAAATCAATGTAAGAGTACCTGGAGCTGAAACTGATCAAGGGGTCTAGACTGATGAAAAAAAGCTCTGAAAAATCTTCCTGATGCCACTAGAATCGCCAAAATTTGACAATCTGATGCAAAGATATGAGCCTTTATGTCCAAAGTGGAGGTTTGACTAGAGTTGAATATAGAATTTTCTACAAGAAAAATTCTGTAGAATGGATGTCACCATTGGAAAGTAGATTAAATTCTCTTTCCGACGGTATCTCATTTGATGATTTTTGATACCCTGGTAAAAAGTTATGATAAAAAGAAAAAAATTCCTATATGAGGCACTCTGCAGGCTAATTAGGGTCAAAAGTTTGGCACCCGGGCTAAAAAAAAAAGCCCCTGATCCTTGATGTGACCTTGGGCGGGCTATCAATTAAAAAAAATCACACACCATAGATGGTGGCAACAGAGGGGCTATGCAATGGAGAATGGGTGGCGCGACATGTATGCAAGGGTGGCTCCGCTCCTATAGCAGAACCCTTGGTTCTGAAAAAAGTCTAGTGGCGAGAGCTTGGATGTCACGGCACAAACCAACACGGTTCATCCTGCTGGGAAGCTTTGACGATTGATGAGTGACACAAGATGCCGACAAGTGCGATGATGGCCAACGATGGGACGGGCCTGCCAAATGGGCCGACACAAGTACGCCCTCCTGCAATATGCACTTAATGTTGTTGACAAAAAACTAGTCTGCATATTTAATAAAAATGACCCCAATATATATTTTTTAATATTGCTTAAATGAATGTCGATGATTTAAAATATATTTGTAGGAAAAGTATAAGAATTCTGACTATAGAAAAATATAGATGTCGACGGATGGATAAAATGTCAGGTCGCTCCAATAATTAATTTTTTTTTTTAATTTTCTACAAGTACTATAAAAAGAAGCCCGGAATTGATTTTTGCCAAAACTATAGAAATATTAGCTGGATTTTTTTGAAACGAAAAATGGCCTGCAACTATTTTTTTTTTTGTCTCAGAGGAAAACTGATGGGATATATTTTTTATTGCAAATTTGTACAGATCATACAAGTTGATTTTGCAAACCCAAATACCTCTGATGGCTCCCAGGTTGATGAATCCGATTTTGATGATTGGACAGGTGATCCTAGGGTTTCAAGGCCTTCTAAAGACAATGGTGAGCTCAAATTTGACTCTATATGCTTTAGAAATCAGCTTGGTCCCCAGGTAGAGTTAAGTAGCCTACAATGGAAACCTTCAAGCTTGCGATGAATCTCTCCAGCCCAATTTTATTGATCCTATGATGAACTCTCAATGGAATGGCTTTGATACCATGTTAGAATTCAACATGCTCTAATATCATGTTGAAATGATGGATGCTGAATCATCCAATGAAGCTGCGCACACTTCAAAGGATCTTTCCAAGAGAAATTACACCATAGAAAGTGTTGCAACTAAGGGCTGCAAAGAGAGATTGCTATTGATCTAAAACATTAGATCATAGATTGATATTTTGATTGATATGATACAAATGAACAAGATGCCTGGTTATATAGGAAAAAGAGAAAACCTAAGATGCATGAGATGTTGCCATGTGTCATGATGTGACAACATGTGAACCCTATCTAGGAAATTATTAAATATTGAGATAAGTTCTAGAAGGACAACTCATCTTCTAGAAGGAATATTATCCCTACAAACAAGGGGACATTACCCCATTATTAAATGATTTATTAAAATGCAACCTAGGACTAAATGATGTATGACCTAAGTTAACTTATGTTGGTGTAATAATTAATTAATTACACTAACAATATTAAGTTGGAGAAGCTTCTTCAATATTTTCTTTACACCTCCTCTGAAAATCACCAGGGTTTTTATCGATTTTCCTAGGATTTCTATTGTCTTCTTCACGAGTTTGGGGGATTGGGGCTCTTTTCCACCCAAAAAATAGATAGATCTTTGTGCTAAATGGATCATTTATGCTCTCCTAAAAAATGGAGCCTAAAAAATTCTTCTTCAAAATTCTCTCCTATGGTTTTTCGATTAATCAACTTGCTTGGAAGGGGATTGGTTTTCAAACCCTTCTCACCATGAAGGATGATGTTCACATTGAGGGTAATTTTGTGGCTAAAAGTATATGGGGACTTTGGAGGCCGTTAAACCTTAGATTTTGGCTTCCGCAGTATAATTTCTATTAACCAACAAAATACCTTGTGGTCTCCTCTTTTACAAGCTCAAGGTCATCCCTTGACTTGCTTGCCTTGGGCGTTGGCCCTATGGTTTAACAAGAAAGGTATCCAATGTTCATGAGACTTATTCTCCAAAAATTCTGAGTATAATATGTCTCGAGACAAATTCAAGGCTAAATTTCACCTTTTTGATCAAGACCATGAAACTTTGATAGTGTTATAGGGTAATTTTGGCTGATATGGTTCAAAAAAATAACATTTAATCTTTCAAACCTTGGTAGAAAGATCAGAAGTAGAGTCCAAATATCACCTTGTGTAACTAAAAACCCTGTCTTGGATATCATTGGTTTTCTCCCCATTTTCCCATGGTTCCCATTTTAAACTAGAGATAGCATTTGTAGTTGTCAATCTTGATTTAGCAACATAGGTTCCTCCTCATTTGATTTGCTATTCTAGAGCCCAAATTGGCTCATTTTGCATGTTGTATTCTTTTCCAAGGCTTACCATTAGGAGTGCAATTAGTTCAGAATTTGAGATCCTTGTTTCCCTTTTTGTGGGTAGTTGGAGTCTTTTAAGCACCTTTTATTGTTTTATCCCAAAACCTAGAAACTATGGAACTAGATTCATGACTTCCTTCAAACTTTTTGGCCAAAGCCTTTTTCTTGGAACATTTTTCTTTTTGGAAGTTGGCCTTTCATTCCAGATAAATTAAACCATATATGACATTGTTTCAAGGTGGAGATTCTCTTCAACATATGGAAAGATAAAAATTCTATAATTTTTTCTCATTTCTCTATTGATTAAAATGTATTACTTTTTTCTAAAGCTATTATTTTTTCTAATGTACTATTATAGATCCAGGTGCAATATAAAAAAATTGCTTGGAAGTGGATCACCTTCAAGTGTTGCTCGACCATTCAAGGAATGCCCCGTGTGTTGTGGTGAGAGTTCATCCATCCCTCTCCTCCTCTTGGGGTTGTTCACCTCCTCATAAGTGTCAAAGGGGTCAAAGTCTTTTAGATCGTGGTACCCATGTTGGTCGTTATAATGTTTCTCCTCTTACTAGCATGAGAGATCATGGAAATTAGAGTGTTTTGTGCCATGTTACATGGTGATTTTCTTCTCTACCTCCTATGACTAGAAATCCTAAGTGTCCCTCTAGTGGTGGTTCTAGTTGCTTTGACTCCAACAAGTTCCTTTGATTGGCTCTGGCCATCTCTCTAGCCCATGATGATTGAGATAAAAAGAAAGAAGATGAGTGGTGGGACCCTCCCATGGTCACTCTTTAACCCTGCTAATGTATGGAATAGGTTGGATGGTTGGGACCCTTCGCTTCCCCTCTCTGCCACTATTGTCACCACTTAGTGGTTGCTTTCTATATACTTTTTACTCTGAAATTTAGCCCTCATGTGGACCATTAGGGTGTGATTTTGTATCCACCCACTTTTTTGTATGCGTACTATTACCTTTTTTATAAATGATTAATGCAGGCACTTATTCATAACAAAATTATCTTTGTCATTTACTATTTGCACAATTTTAGTATTGGAACACTATCTTGTGTTGGCATATAGTTGTCATTGATGTCAAAAGGGAAAAGAATGCAAGGAAGATTGCTAGCATGATGAAAGAGGATCAAAATTGGAATGGAGTTGCTCATGCAAGTGAGGATTATGGAATTAATGGAAAGTGCCATTAATGTCAAGGAGAGACAAGGTTTGCAATGAATATGGAAGCATGGGTACAGGTTGCTAGTAAATGCATACACTATGATGTTGTCATTGATGTCAAAAGAGAAAATCAGGAAAAGGAGTTTGTTGACATGATGAAAGAGGATGAATGTGAGAGCAGTGGATTTGGTTCTGGAAGTGTGGTAGATTGATGATGCTAAATTCCATATCTTGCAAATTTTTTCATGAAGTTTCAGAGAGTCTCACATATAGGAGAAGATGAAACAAGCTACATATTTGGTGTGGGTTTCTTGAGAGCTTTCCAGAAAGGTATTGTGTAGTTTGAGAAAGTGGTGAATGCACCCAAAAAAGTTTTATTTCTACTCTTGGGTGATAGGGTTTATCAGTTAAACCCTAAGGATACTTGCAGTCATGATGTTCATAATATATTTCTATTTTGATGTTGACCTGGTATCGACAGTTATTAGTTGCATTATTTGCAACTTATGTTGTTGAAGTCATGAGGGTGAATAGCCCCTCTGCCTAGCGCTTTAAGGGTATACATTCCCATACGTTTGACAAAAGTGAATGAAGCTACGAGGTTCCAAGTTTTCCTAACCTATGTCATGAGGTTCTCAAGTTTCGAAACCCTTTGAATTAGCAACTTAGTCATGTTGGTGACCAACCCCATCGCCTAGGTTGGCAGTGTCCTAAAGGTATGAAGAGATAGCAATATGTAGGCATGTCACGAGTTTGTAAAAGTTCACAGCCTCTGACTAGAGGTTTTGAAGTTCATATTTTTAGTGACTTACCAATGGAGCGATAAGGTTTAAGAAGGGATTTATTGGAAAGAGTGAATGGTATCGATGGGACTCATCTTGGAGTCTCTTTGATAGTCCGATAGCTATGTTGTTGGTGAGTTGCTAGTTTTCAGAACTTCTCAACCTCTAACAAAGAGGTTCTAGAGTTTGTTTTTTAGCGACTTAGCAATGGAGCGATAAGAAGGAAGGAAGCGCTCTGAGTGGGACCCATTCATAATGACGGTGGTGACAGTGATGATGGAGATAACACATGGCATGACTAGCGGTAATCCACATCCTTGTTGTGGATTATGGAGTAGTGACATGGTGATGACATGGACATGAGACAATAGTATGTGGGCCCCACATTAGAATGGCATGCTTGGTGCTATTTTTTTCATTGGTGAGACATTAGTGTATCGCTAGGACTATGGAGCTAGTCCCAACAATAGGGTGATGGGAGATTGCATGCCAACTATGGGACCCAATAAGGTGGGCGTGGCAGTGAGACTCCGTAAGGAAAGGATGACATGCAGTTAGAGAGTGAATGATAGGATGACATGTGGAAGGAAATGACAGTGGGAAGTGACATGTAGTAACACAACATGGGAACCACTTGTCTATATCAGCGAATGACATTGGTGTGACAATGCCATATCGGTGAGAGTGGAGTTGATATCTCTCCTATAGCTCGATGGCTATATCATCAGAGTGACATTGGTGTATTGGCAGGACCTTAAAGCATGTCTCCTTGATGAAGTGATAAGATAAGTGGGACCCAATAGGATGGTGAAGTCAGATGTGTACATGCGTCAATAGCCGCTAGGCTTATTGAGATTTTGGTGGGGCCTGAGCAAGACCTGCGAGGTCAGTGGGGAATGGTGTAGATTGCACAAGATAGATTAGATGATGCTGGTGAAAGGATTTATCATCGATGTTACTTTGATGTATCAGTGGGAGTCTAAAAGATGTCTCTTCGATGGAGTGATAAGGTGAGAAGTCAGTGGGACCCAATTGTGACGAAGACTGAGAGGTGGTGAAGAATGATTGCTCAACATGCAAATTTGCATTGCTATTATGAATTAGGTGGCGATGACATGGAAGACAGATGACATGTGGGCCATGTACTTGAAGGAAATTCATATTGGAGAGAATGATGGACATTGGTGAGATTGTAATGGATGTCTCCTCGACAGAGCGATAAACGAGTTAAGATTCATTAGTGTGACAAATACCTTTCAGTGGGACTTGGCTAGAAGCCTCCTTAACAACCAGATGGTGGAAATAACGAAAGAGATAAAATGTTGACTGATGATTTGCATGGTGAAAGCGAATAACACTTTGACATTTGGTGATCGATGATTTTTTGTTTTGCATCCTTGTTACAGAACAACACTTGGTCAAGGCAAGACTTTAATGATGGTGTTCTATGGCGAATACCCCTAAGATCGATGAAGGATATTTGAATGACTGCTTATCAAATGGTCAGGATTTAAAGACACGACAGTAAATGAGGATCACAAAATCAGGGCGCAAAAGGAGAAGATCGACGACCATAATTCAAAAGAAGAGATTTGTAATAGCTCAACAGTGTGAACAAGGGTTCTTGACTGGTAATCAACTTAGGAGAAGGAATTAATTGGTCCAGTTGCACAAGCGACCAATGAAATGAAGATTTGATCTTCAAGATGATGGCATAGAGATTCATGTCAATCAAGATCAAATCTAATCGAGTAGACAAAAGTATGTATTGAATGCATATCAAATTCTAGGGTTGGTAGAGAGCTAATTTGGGAAAATTCTCTATACCTGAATTAAATGTTGGATGATGGCGAGTGGCTCGAGGTAGAGGAAGCTTTCTAGTGAAGATAGCAAGTATGTAAATGCTAACATATGAGTTTAGTGGTGATGCAATGTGTGTAACTATATTGGACAATTTGGACGGTGATGTGTATCTTGAGGTAGAGATTGCAGGTTGGTGGAGTTAAGAAAAAATAAGACAATCAAAGAATTGTCTAGGTTGGAGGATTTTCCATGAGTGATTAGTGTGTGTAGCCAACAAGCATAGAGAGAGCTTAACAGAGTAATGCATAGCTGAGTTGTAGCAGACAAAGTAAGAAAAAGCAACCTAGACTGTAAAGCAGATAATCATCTAGGTAAGTACATGTGAAAGTGAAAAAGAGCAGAAAGAGAGGGATAGAGTTAGAACATTTGATTGTTCTATGTGCAAAAGAGAGAAGTACAAAGTGTGTTGTTGAGAGTACAACTTCAACAACAAAGTGAGAGTTGTAGTAAGTGCAACAATGTATTGAATGGAATGATGCATGATCAAGTTTTGTAGAACCAAGTCTTATGCATATTCGTGTGTGTTATCACAAAGGTGGTTGCCTCATCGTACTGATTTGTAGCTCAAATTAGGGTGTTGTAGCATCCTTGAAGTTGTAGCTTCTAAAGTAGGGAGTTGTTTCTTCCTTGGAGTTGTAGCTCCTAAATCACAGTGTTGAAGCATCCTTCGGTTGTAGCCCTAAACATTGTAACAAATATTTATTTTGTGATGCTAGATTTGAGTAGTAGACTCAAGTAGCCTTGGTCACCATGGTTTTTCCCATCTTAGGTTTTCCACATATATCTAGTATTGTGGGTATTTGTGTTGATTATTTCTTTGCATCTTTAGTTTACAATCTACATAGTAAGAGTTGAGTAATAAATATGAACAAGGTATTTGGAGTTAAGGAAGTAATCTACATAAAGGTTTTGAGAGCCAAAGTTTTGAGCATCTACTGATTCACCCCCCTCTCAGTAGATCATTGTGTTCCAACAATTGGTATCAGAGCCCTAGGTTCCCTAGGAAAAGCTTAATCAACTCAGGAAAATTCTGGCAGAGTGAACACAAAATGGCGAATAAGAAAGGCTTTAGAAAATATAGAAGTAAAAAGAGTGTTAAGAAGAATCTGCACACAAAAGGAGAAAATAAGTTATCAAATGTTTTGGTGGATCAAACGATGAATATGTAAGTTCCTACGAGAATGATGGGAATGAATCCATGTGCATGGATTTTGTTACACGACCTGATTGGTCTAGTGAAGAAGAAGTAGAGGTTGACCTAGGAAGAAGTTTCATCTATGCTCTGAATGAGATTAGTAAGTTGAAGAAGGAGAATGAAGAACATAAAATGAATGCACAAAAGAAAATAGAGAGACTAACTAAAAATCTTGAAGAATCTAATCAAATGATAGTTAGTTTGAAGACACAAGTGGAGGAAGCTAAAAGGATAGAAGATGTAGTTAAATCAGAATTACAGTCTAAATCCAACGAGTGCATAAAGTTGAAAGAGACTAATAAACTCACTCAAGAGCTAAAGGAATCCAATTAGTTGGTGATAAATTTGAAACTTCAAGTTGAAGAAGCTAAACGAGGTTAAGCTATAATAAAGTCCAAACTAGACCTTGAAGTAGAACGATGCATGCAACAGGAGGAAGAAAGAGTGGCCTTGAGAAAAGATTTAGCAAATGCTAAAGAGCAGATTGACAGAGGTCTAAAGCTGACAAAAAGTCTTGAAAAATCTAATCAAAGGGTTGTAGGTTTGGAAGTTCAAGTGGAGGAAGCCAAAAGAATGAAAGAAGTCATGAGATCAAAGTTAAAATCTGAAATGGATAAATGTATGAAGCTGGAAGCAGAGGTAGATGCTCTAAGAAATGATTTGAAAAAGCCAAGGAGTAGATTGATAAAGGCCTAAAGTTGAAGGGTGGCTCTGAGATGCTTGATGAATTGGTTAGATCACAAAAGCCATCAAAACCTAAAGAGAAGGCTGGCCTTGGATTTGAGAAAGGAATGAGTTCCTCTATCAACACATCTGCAAACTTGTATAGCATATTTAAAGTAGAAGAAAGATGTTGCTCAAAGGAAGAGGAAGCCTATACAAGTTGCTCTAGAGAAAGTACCTCTATAAATGGAAAAATAGATAAAGGCACGACTAAGATGAAGAAAGACAAAGTAGAAAAGATGCCCATTGTCAATGAGAAGAGAGTTGAAGATGAAGAGAGACCTGCTACAAACAAGAAGAGTAATAATATTCAACTTTCATTTTTCAAAAGAAGAAGCCCGCAACAGATAAGGAGACAGAGAAATCAGTCCCAAGGCATCAAATAAAAAGAAAAAACATTATGGGAGTTGATTTAGAAAGATTCACAATGATGAGATACATGAAGAAGCAAAAGAAAAGAAGACCAATTCATCCTTCTCAAAGAAATGCGATGACCAGGTACTCATCATGCTTTCATGGTTATTATTATAGTTGCTATAATCAGTTTGGTCATAGGGCTAGTGAATGTAGAGTTGTACCTAGAAGGAACACAACATATGTAAATAGAAATTATTTTTCTCCTACTATAGATATGAATGTAATGTGCTATAATTGTGACAACTTTGGTCACATAGCCAAGAATTGTAGATTAAATTATATAAGAACAATAGCACATTATGATAAGAAGAAGAATGTGTCCCCCAAAGTGAACAAAGGTTCACATATTTCTGAGAAGAAGGCTGACAAGAAAGGGAAAAATCTCAAAAAGGTGTGGAGAGTGAAAGGTCAACAAGGAGCACCAAATGTGGTTACTTCTGTCTCACATCACTAAGTCTTAGTGACAGGGCATAAGTCTATAGGGAGCTAAATTGATATTCCATTCATCCCTGGAAATGAAGAAGGAGATCAAGTCAAGTAAAACATGTTTTACTAATTTCAAACAACTTGATGGTTTCATATTTGTGGTCATATTCTTTCTCTTTGAAATGCTCATCAGAGGGTAAGAACATCAACAGAGAAGTGGATAGTCAGCTGCATAAATTGATATCAACATTTGATATCAGTCATTGAAGAAAAAGTGGTGTAGATGCTCTATTAAGAGAAATTCTTCTCGCCTACAAGAAGAAGATTTATGGCTAAAAGGAAACTGTTATGTATATTTGTTTTTAAATTGGTATCAGACCATTACAAATTGGCTCAGAATAGGTTAGTTGGTACAGATCCCAAAATGAAGCTCATGCCCAGGTGTACAAGAAGAGAGCATGGAGAAAGGTCTAAGGGGGAGCTGTTATTGGTATCAAATCAGTGTTATACTTGATATAGTGCATGAATGACACTCCAATTGGCATCAAATATTATTAATTAGTACAAGGTGGTTGAAGAATATGGATTTTCCATTGCAGTGAAAAGGTTGAATGTAACAATTAGAATGAGAGAAAAAAATTATCTTCAGTTGGTATTAGTCAAAGGGGGAGATAAATCCCCTTGCCATCCTAAGAAGTGAAGGTTGCGATAATATGGTGACCTAAGAGAAAGAAGAGGAGAAAGGATGAGCAAAGAAGAAGGAATGTCCAAGGAGGATATTAGAGTATAGCTAGACCCTTTGCACTGCTTTCCAAAGGGGGAGAATGCTTTCAGAGGAGTGATCCCTTTGCCATTGATGTCAAAGGGGGAGAAAGTCATGCAAATTCTCAAAGAGGAGCATTGGAGAAGGAAACAATAGAAGTGAAAAGTAAAAGATGATACTAGTACAAATGTTGCAATTGGTTAATTGGTACAATTGAGCATTTAAATTTTTTCCATCAATGAAAAAGGGGGAGATTGTTGGCATATAGTTGTCATTGATGTCAAAAGGGAAAAGCATGCAAGGAAGATTGCTAACATGATGAAAGAGGATCAGAAATGGAATGGAGTTGCTCATGCATGCAAGGATGATGGAATTAATGGAAAGTTCCATTGATGTTAAGGAGAGATAAGGTTTGTAGTGAATATAGAAGCATGGGTACAGGTTGCTGGTAAATGCATATGCTATGATGTTGTCATTGATGTCAAAAGGACAAATCAAGAAAAGGAGTTTGTTGGCATGATGATAGAGGATAGATGTGAGAGTAGTGGATTTGGTTCTGGAAGTGTGGCGAATTGATGACGCTAAAGTGCATATCTTGAAAATGTTGTAATGAAGTTGCAGAGAGTCTCACATATCACAGAAGAGAAATAAGCTACAAATTTGATGTGGGTTTCTTGAGAGCTTTCTAGAAAGGTATTGTGCAGTTTGAGAAAGTGGTGAATGTGCCCAAAAAAGTTTTATTTCTACTCTCGGGTGTTAGGTTTTATCAGTTAAACCCTAAGGATACTTGAAATCATGGCGTTCATAATATATTTCTATTTTTATGTTGACCTAGTATTGGTGGTTATTGGTTGCATTAGTTGCAACTTATGTCGTTGAATTCATGAGGGTGATTGGACCCTCTGCCCAATGTTTTAAGGGTATAAATTCCCATCTATTCGGTGAAAGTGAATGAAATTGTGGGGTTCCAAGTTTTCCTAACCTATGTCGCAGGGTTCTCAAGTTTTGAAACCCTTCGACTTAGCGACTTAGTCATGTTGGTGACTAGCCCCATCACCTAGGTTGGTCGTGTCTTGAAGGTACGAAGAGACAACTATATGTTGGCATATCGCGGGTTTGCAAAAGTTCACAACCTCTAACTAGAGGTTCTGAAGTTCATATTTTTAGTGACTTACCAATGGTGTGATAAGGTGTAAAAAGGGATTTATCAGTGAGAGTGAATGGTATCGGCAGGACTCATCCTGGCGTCTCTTTGATAGCCTGATAGCTATGTTGTTGGCTATTCACTGGTTTTCAAAACTTCACAACCTCTGACAAAGAGGTTCTGGAGTTCATTTTTTTAAGTGACTTAGTGATGGAGCAATAAGAAGGAAGGAATCACTCCAAATGGGACCCAGTCATAATGACAGTGGTGACAGTGATGATAGAGATAACACGTGGCATGACTAGATTGGATGAACAGTAATCCACATCCCTGTTGTGGATTATAGAGCAGTGACATGGTGGTGATGTGGACATGAGACAATAGTATGTGGACCCCACATTGGAATGGCGTGCTTGGTGTTGTTGTTTTCATCAGTGAGACATTAGTGTATCGTCGAGACTATGGAGCTATTCCCAATGATAGGGCGATGGGAGATTGGATGCCAACTGTGGGACCCAGTAAGGTGAACATGGAAGTGAGACTCTATAAGGAAAGGATGAAATGTAATCGGAGAGTGAATGACAGGATGACACATGGAAGGAAAAGATAGTGGGTGGTGACATGTAGTGACATGAAAACGTGGGGACCACTTGTCTACAACAACGAATGGCATTGGCGTGACAACACCAGTTTGTGAGAGTGGAGTTGATGTCTCTCTGATAGCTTGATGGATATCTCATTAGAGTGACATTGGAGTATCAGTAGGACCTTAAAGTATGTCTCCTTGATGGAGAAATAAGCTAAGTGGGACCTGACAGGATGGTGACGTCAAAGATGTACACGTGGCAGTAGCCCACTAGCCCTATTGAGATGTTGGTGGGGTTTGAGGAAGACTCGTGAGGTCAGTGGGGAATGGTGCAAATTGCATGAGATAGATCAGATGATGCTAGTGAAAGGATTTCTCATCGGTGTGACTTTGATGTATCTATGGGAGTCTAAAAGATGTCTCTTCGACGAAGTGATTAGGTGAGAAGTCAGTGGGACCCAATTGTGATGAAGACTGACAGGTGGGGAAGAATGATTGCTCAGCGTGCAAATTCACATCACTGTTGTGAATTAGGTGGTGATGACATGGAAGACAGATGACATGTGGGCCATGTAATCGAAGGCAATTCATATCGGAGAGAATGATTGACATCGATGAGACTGTAATGGATATCTCCTCAACAGAGCAATAAGCGAGTTAAGATTCATCGATGTGACAGATACCTTTTAGTGGGACTTGGCTAGAAGTCTCATTGACAACCCGATGGTGGAAATAACGAAAGACATAAAACGTTGACTGATGACGTGCGTGGTGAAAGCGAATAACACTATGACATTTGGTGATCAATGATACATTATTTTGCATCATTGTTGTAAAACAACACTTGGTCAAGGTGAGACTTTAACGATGGTGTTCTATGGTGAATACCCCTAAGATCGATGAAGGATATTTGAATGACCGCTTATCCAATGGCTAGGATTTAAAGACATGGCAGTAAACAAGGATCACAAAATTAGGTTACAAAAGGAGAAGATTGATGACCAAAATTCAAAAGCAGAGATCTGTAATGGCTCGATAGTGTGAACAAGGGTTCTTGATTGAAAACCGACTTAGGAGAAGGAATTAATTTGTCTAGCTGCACAAGCGACCAATGAAAATGAAGATTTGATCTTCAAGATGATGACACAAAGAGTCATGTCGATCAAGATCAAATATTATTGAGTAGATAGAAGTATGTATTGAATGCATATTAGATTATAGGGTTGGAAGAGAGCTAATTTGGGAAAATTATTTGTACCTGAATTAAATGTTGGATGATGGTGAGTGGCTGGAGGTAGAGGAAGCTTGTTGATGAAGATATAAAGTATGGAAACCCTAATAGATGAGTTTAGTGGTAATATAATGTATGTAACTAGATTGGACAATCTAGACGGTGACGTGTATCTCGAGGTAGAGATTGCAAGTCAGTGGAGTTATGCAAAAAGAAGACAATCAGAGAATTGTCTAGGTCAGAGGATCTACCATGAGTGAGTAGTGTGTGTAGCCTGCAAGCATAGAGAGAGTTGAACAAAGTAATGCATAGTTGAGTTGCAACAGATAGAGTAAGAAAAAGCAACCTAGACTGTAAAGTAGATAATCATCTAGGTAAGTATGTGTGAAAGTGAAGAAGAGCAGAAAGAGAGGGACAAAGTTAGAACATTTGATTGTTCTGTGTGCAAAACAGAGAAGTACAGAGTGTGTTGCTGAGAGTGCAACTTCAATAGCAGAGTGAGAGTTGCAATAAGTGCAACAATGTATTGAATGTACTAATGCATGATCAGGTTTTGTAGAACTAAGTCTTATGCATACTTGTTTGTGTTATCACAGAGGTGGTTGCCTCATTATACTGAGTTGTAGCTTAGATCAGGGTGTTGTAGCATCCTTGAAGTTGTAGCTTCTAAAGCAGGGAGTTGTTGCTTCCTTGGAGTTGTAGCTCCTAAATTAGAGTGTTGAAGCATCTTTGGGTTGTAGCCCTAAACATTGTAACGGAGATTTATTTTGTGACGCTAGATTTGAGTAGTAGACTCAAGCAGCCTTGGTCACTGAGGTTTTTCCCATCTTGGGTTTTCCTCATATATTTGGTATTGTGGGTATTTGTGTTGATTTTTTGTTTGCATCTTTAGTTTACAATCTACACAGTAAGAGTTGAGTAAGAAATATACACAAGGTATTTGGAGTTAAGGAAGTAATCTGCATAAAGGTTTTGAGAGCCAAAGTTTTGAGCATCTACTGATTCACCCCCTCTCAATAGATCATTGTGTTCCAACATCTTGTAATTATAGAAGTTGTGCATGAATATTAAAAAAAGTTAAAAAAGAATAAAAAATCAAAATAAAATATGTATCTACTATATGTTGCAGTGTAGTTCATATCTGCCATGTCAAGATTGGAGAATAGGGGTTAGTCATTGGTGTTGCAAATCATTTCACAAACATACAATATTAAGCAAACTGAAGTAGATAATTGTACTAGCTAATATTCTAGTAAATTTACCACATGATGAAAAATAACATTTTTTTCAAGGTTACATTCATTTAAAGGACACATAAATTAATTCAAAAAGTTTTGAAATTAAAAATAGTGTTGAAATGATGACAAGAGTGCATTCTGACCCAATAATTATTTTATTGCATGACTTAAGTAGGTAATAGTACTAAGTATCCTCCACCCTCTCTCTTTAACTATGAGATAAGAATAATAAACAAAAATAACAATAATACCAAGTATCACGAGGAGAGTAGTAATACGATACTTGACCTATTTGTAAAAATGCCTCAACGAAATTTGATTGTTAATAGTAGAGGAGACCAAAACTACTTTTGAAAACCTCAAATGAAAACATTAACAAAACAATATTAAATGGGATATTGTGGGTATAGGGTCTTACTATTGTCAAAAAATGTAAAAAAATATTAGAACTTAAATGGAAAAAAATATAAACACAATGCTTTCTATTCTAAAGCTACTTGTGAATTTGACGAGTAAACAAATAGTAACACTTGAATAATTTCAAACAAAGAAATGAAGTTACCAAAATTGAATATCATGATGAAGTGGATTTTCTCCAAAGGTTGGGATGTGGTTTCTTGAAATATCTGCATGTACCTCTTCAAGACAATTTGACTGCTATTTATATATTTTTTCGTAGGGTAGATGGATAGTGAGGATTTGAGAATAAGATCTATGATGGAAATTCAATAAGAGCACTTTTCTAGGATCAAGGATAAAATAAAGACTTTAGATTTAATTTATTTCAAATAAATGAATAATATTATATCTACTAAAAATAAAAATGTATTATAACCATAAAAAAATTGAGAGGGAAATGTATTTATTTTAAGAGATGAAAGGAAAATTGAGAGGGAAATGTATTTATTTTAAGAGATGAAAGGAGTATAAGTAAATTCAAGAATAAAATATTATTTAATTTGATATGAGGTGGAAATTGAGATAATTAAATTAGATGTGACATTGGGTTAGACTATTTATTTAATTAGTAATAGATTAGATTAATTAAATAATATAATTACTTGATTGATTATTGGTGATGAAACATAGTATAATGTTAGGATGATTTTTATGTCTACAAAAATAATGAAATCTTCAAAATTTTATGCACAAATCAAATTATAATGAATTTAGAATGAATTTAGAAACTTCTAAAATTTAATTGTTGAATGTTTCAAATTTGAAATAACTTGAATTAATAATGAAAATTTAAATTGCTTGATTAAGACCAAAAGTTGGAAATCCTATGGAAAACATGGATAAACTAATTGAACATAGGATCTTCATCCAATAGAATTATTGTGCTTAGATAAAGCTTAAATTAGTAAGAATATTATAATAATCCATATTTATGCAAATATATATTGCAATGAGATTTTGGAAGATAAGAAAGAACTAGAAAACAAATAAAAATAAGTTCACTAAAAAATATTGTTTATTACGAATGTCAAAACTCTTATTTTAGAAATTGGGTATTTCTAATTTTTTATGGGTAGTGCACAACCAAGTTAGGGATGTCCTTAAAAATTAGACAAAATCAATTGAAATATTAATAAATTTGATTATATTGGTCTCTATTTGTGTTAAAAAATATAAAAATTATGCTTCAGTAGTGATTTCTACTAATACTTGCAAGCTAGATCAATGAGAAAATATTCAAACATTAGTAAGAGGTTAGGAAAGAGTTTTGAAATACTAGTGTTTCTTATTTTTATAATTAAACAAATGAATTTGATTTGTGCTTGTATGAATCATTGAAAATATATGAAATAAAAATATGTTTTATAAATTATAAAAAAATGAATTTATCGAACTAGATTTATTGGAAGCTTCAAAAATGGGTTGAAAATAATATTGTGAAGGAATTTATATATATTTTGAAAGGTTTTGATCTCTTTAATTGTATAAGATCTTGTGATTATTAGATAAGTGTCTCATTGGTTTTGGAAGTAATTTGTGCAAACTAATTATTATTGTCCTAAATGATCTTGTGAGCGAGTCTAGTTGGAAGCTCAATCCTTGTGCCACTACACCAATGCATAAGTATGAAGTATGTGGTTTTAGGATGGGTGACTAGATATAAGTTGAGTTCACTCCTTGTATAGACCCACACTTAAATACTGCACATTTTGTGGGTTTTTGGATGAATTATTATGTGAGTTAAATTCACTCATTATAAAAACACCATGCTCAAATATTATTTGTTCATTATAATGTGGGTGTGTAGACACAGGTTGAGTCTACTCCTTATGTAGAATCTATGTTAGAAAACTATTAGTATTATAAAACATATTAGATCATTTCTATATATTGTGATGAGACGGTTCATCTCACTATCTATCAATATTGGATCACAACTCCATAAAAGGTTTATTTCATGGGTTCTATCCAAAATAATAGTTTGCATGAGAGACAAATTTCATGATTCTAACCAAAAGAGTACAATTATGTATAAAAGGATATGATGCATGATGGGTTTTTTTAGTTTTCAATACCCTATCATTTAATTTATTAATCTAGGTGGTCTCTAGAGTTGTCTTTTGTAAGGTTGTTTGGGGGGTTCAAGATAATCAATCGGTTCTTGAGTAATTCATAAGACACTAATCCCTATTATTTTCTATTCTATCATCTACCACACACATTTGTAGAAATAAATACTAAACTATACTTGTCTAATTTACAACACACTTGAAGATATTGAAACAAGCATATATGCTACCACACACTTGCACAAATTAAAATGGATTGAAAATAAACATCTATTATACCATACACTTGCATAAATAAATATTGAAATGAAATGAAACACACACAAAATTGATTGAGTATAATTTAAATACCGAAAGGAAATGACCAAGTGAGACTAAATTATATTTAGGGTTATTTTTTTATATTAATGAAAGTGTTTGCAAACTAATAGATGAGATAGTGCACAATGTACTACAACAACATCTAAAATAAAGTAACAAATGAAAAGACAACTAAAGAGAAAATAATTAAGGATCACCTTTGTCTAGATGAGTGGTCCCAACTCTTCTTTTGAAGGGCTCTAGAGCTAATGCATAGTTAAACAAGCTTTCCTTTTATTGATATTTAAATGGGAACCATGCAAAATGAACTACTTTTTTTTTAATCTAAACATAGGAACTATGAAAAAAACTAAAAAATTATAGAAATGATGGACCTTTCTAAATTTGAGCCTTATTTTTGTAATCTAAAGTCCAGGGACTAAATTGGAGATTGAACTAGTGGGAGACCAGTTGATTTAAACCTTAAGCTAAAGGCTAGGGACTAAATTGGAAATCGAATTGGTGAGAGACTAGTTGATTTGAACCTTTTTCATAGTTTGATATGCAGACTCACACCCACATAAAGTTTTATCACCTTGAATAAGAGAGATTTTTTCAAGTATTTGAAAAGAGACATTTAGGCAACAACAAATGGCAAGTTTCATCAAGAGAAACTTAGGTTAACTAGAACGTCGATCTTGAACTAATTAGAAGTCTATATCCTACGTGGAAGTCATGGAGTCAACAACTAGAGAGTAAATTTGATCAATTCGGTGAGGGAAGATCATCAATTGAAATACCATCATGAAGTGTTGGAACTCAACTTGTCATTATGGTTGACCATTTATAGAGCTCCCAATCTTCTTCGAAGTGAGCTATCACTCTTCAAATTTGGAGGGGTCTAGAGAGCTAACTCTTGGATCCTACAATTAATTAGTCATAAAAAATATACATTCATGCATGGAAATGAGGAAAAATTAAAGCATTCAAACAAATTTATACTTGCAAGAATGAGAACTTCAAAACACATAATCTACTTATCCTTTCATTAGTTAAAAATTTCAAAAACATTTAAATATACTAATTCCTTTTAAATAGGGATAAAAGTAGCATATAATATGAGAACAAAATAGTATTATCAAATATCATCATTTTGTCCCCCACTAAAACTAAGTTGTATCCTCATGGAAAAATCTATACACCGATATTCTCAATATAATTTCCTCTTTCCAATAATATGTTATATTCATAGTCCTCATTATAAGTAGTGAAACTTCATATTGCCTTTGCATACCCATTGGATTGAGTAATCCTTATGAGCCATTATTCGATCAAATTTGGTGGTATCTATGCAAATGATGTCAAGAGAGGTACAAGAGCCATAAGCAATGAAAATGAAAATACATACCAACACAATCCTAGTTTCATTATTGAATCAATAAAATGTCATTCCATTGCAAGGTACTAGCATAGGTTGGTAGGGGAGATTGGTTCATACTATCTAAAGGGTTAGGTAGGATTTTCCATTAGTTGGGACATGCATTGATGGAAATACTACAGATAGTTCCCTCATGGTATTGTAAGGAAACAACACTAGACTAGATGTTATTGTTGTAGTGGGCCATGACTTGAGGTTGGTATACCCATGCCTTGAAATCCTTGATAAATTAGGTAGTCTTTAGATACTAATGGTGCATGAGAAGGAAAAGAGTGTGCTAAGTGATGCAATATTCATCTACTCGATGCTCCCATTCAACCTAGCTCCAAATGAGGGGAACAAACCCTCACAAATGAAGTTATCCCATATAATTTTTTAAAATTGATTTGTTATTATGACCCATCAAGAGATCATTGTTGATGGGTGTTTTTGCACCTTCTCAATGTAGGCAGCACACAAGTATGCTACCTCTCTTGAAAGGTAGAAATCTGCAAACAAGTTCCAGATTGCTACCCCAAGGTTTCTCGGGTGTCAGGTCATGATAAGCATGGAATATATCAACTAGTTTGATGTGATCTTGTTGGTAATCATAGGGAAGCCTTACGTGGGTTAAAATAGAGGGGAATTGGATCCTTGGGTGGAGTTCATTAAATTTTTTGAAGGGTTACTCTATTGTTGTAAGTTCAGGACAACAGTCTCAAACTCCAATTTAATCTTCATATTTGGCTTTACAATGTGCAATGAACTTTATCTAAAGCACCTACGAAAAAAAGGAAAAAGGGCAGGGAAAGGGAGAAGTTCCTAGACTTGAAACTACCAATGAACAATAACAATGGGGGATGCTATAGTGGAAAGCCTTCCTAAAACTTAGTCCCACTTAACCAGATTAGTTCACAGTCTCATGAAACAAGTGCAATATTCTAAGGTTTGCAAATTTCAATCATTCATCCACCATAAAGCATGAATAAAAGATAGAATTTAAGTGCAACATTCAAACAATGTTCAAACTAGCTTTACACTACAGTTTATCATCAATAAACAACAAAAAGCATGGACAAAAAGGAAGGAATCAACATAGAAAAATCATTCACCATCAATGAACTTCACTAACTAATCTATTAAAACATGCTAACACATAGAACAAAAAAGTTAATCTACTCAAATTCACTGACTAGGAGGAGAAGAATCATGAAACATAAAGTTGAAACTCAAAAATCCACCAAAATCAATGAACTTCTATTAAAATTCCAGCAACATGTCTTTACAATAACTCAACTCTCTCTTGAAAATGAGAGGAGACCCCCCTATTCATAGTGTCAAAAAATTAAAATGAATGGCGAGGATTTAAGCTCATTGTGTGGCCAAGATTCACTACAAATTAGAGTTTCACCTACCCCCAAATATCTTACAATATAAAATTACATTTTGTCCTCTAGCCTATTTTGTCATCTAGTGGCCAACACTGTAGCTCTTTTGTCTTCTAGTTGATTTCCTTGCTATAGATACACTGTGAGGAATTCATCATCTATGATCGGGTTTCCTTCGCTCTTCTTGATGGTGGCATATTCCACGAATTTTCCCATTAAAATCCAAAGCCTGTCCTTTTGAACAATCTCAGACCCGAGGATCTGAAAGTGAAGTTTCTTAGAATGATTGGCCACCTCCTCCCCATGCTTTGTATACTCTAGAGTGGCCTTTACCACTTGTTCTAATTGGAAAAATGCCCTGGCAGTGAAATCCATGAAGAGCGGGGACAAATCATCAATTGCACCCTCCTCCATCTTTTTATGGAAGTATTCTTTAATGTTTTTTGCATCTAGTTCTTCAGCAGACACATCCTGATCAGTCATTAACTTGATATAATCTTTGTTGTCCACCCAATGTTCTCTTTCCCACTCGAGGTCAAGCTCGACCTCATGTAACACTCTTTCTAGCACCTCATTCTGATGATCAAGGGCCATTTTCCATGTTTTGATTAACCAATGGTTGTCTTTGACGATGCCAAATTCTTTTTCCTAGGATTTCTTTGGTATTTTAAGGACAAATTCAACCTTTGGGTTGGTGATTATGTAGAATTTAGCATAGCAGAGACATACTTTCTCCATCTCCTCCAATTGTTGTTGTATAAGCTTGAATTTGTTAGTCATTCTGACAACGTTCCCTATACCCATATCACCATTGTAGATCACCTGCTGTAACCATTCCTTAGTGGCTTTTGTCTAATTTTTCCTTCTTTCTAGCTTGTTGATATGTTCTTTGGATAATAGTTGGGGTGGTTGCTGACGACGTGGTGGGGAGCTCCTCAGTGGAAGACCATTGTTGTATGTAAGCTATCAAATCTGCCACCTATGCCTTTAGTTCCTCCTTAGAGGTCTTGTCCTTATTCATTTGGTGCACAATGGTGGCGACAGATTCCTGAAGATGGTCAATTTTTTGTTCTCTCGTGGCTCTCCCTAAGTCAATGGTTGAAATATTATAATTGACCCCCTCTTCTCCCATCACCAAAGTGGCTATCTATATTGTCCTAGATCTTGAGGCATCCATTTTTAGGTGGGATCTGACTCTCAACTTCTTTTCCTTTTTCGTGCTTATCTATGCTTAGGGAAGAATAGCTTCCAGGCTTGCCTTTGGATCCATTGGGGTTTGGGTTTTCTTCTCTAATTTATTTTCAATCCATTCAGGCACTTGAGATTCCCCTTTTGAAGATTCGTGATCACCTTCTTCCTCACGAGTGCATTGAATTTCCATTGCTTTACTACCCAAAATTTCCTAGTTTGTCTTTTCTTCTTCTTCCTCATCTGAATCCTTAATAAATACTATTTATCTTCTTGGGGATTCAGTGGTTGTATGCTCCCTGGGGCTATCCTCCCCCTCAGAGGTTTTCTCTTCTTCTCGCTCAAGCCTGTGTTCTTCGTGATGCTCTACTTCCAGGATTTTCTTTGTTTCAGCCTCTTCTTCAGGCTCATCTTCTTCTTTCTCTTCTCTTTCCTTTTCTTCTTTCTCTCCTAAAGGAGGCATCTCTTCATTATGTTTGGGGCTCTTACCTTGCTCCCCTATTGGAGGTTCAGTGCCTACCTCCACTTCTTTGTTTCTTTCTTTCTCTTCATCAAAGGGTTGCTCGTCAATTTCCTCTCTGACATCCCTGAGTTGTTGGGCCAACTCCTCCTCGAGCTTTGGGTCAAAGGTTTCCACAATATACTTTGTGCCTAATTCCTCAACATCTTCTTTAGAGGATTGTGTTTCTTCTTATTCAACCTCATGCACCACTTTATCAATTACCAGATTGTTATATTCAGGGTGTTCATGATAATCATCTACTTATTCCTCTGTTTCTTTGGTTGCTTCCCTTTCTTTCCTTTCCAACTCCTCAGATATTTGCATCATTGCTTTCATTTCTGGTAGCTCAGTTGAAGGAGTAGGGATGGGAAAGCCGACGACAACTTGTGCTAGAGCAGCTTGTACTGCTGGATTCATGAACATCCTAGACAACTCCATCGGTATGTTTTGCATGTGTTGGGAAAAGGCTTATGGGAGTGAGAAGGTAGGCATTGGCATTGTTGTAGTGGCCAATGGGAGGGTTGATGATGGAGACATGGAGGAGGAAGAGAGCGAAGAGGTAGTAGTAGACGAGGAATCTATGGCCATAACTTGTGTTGCAAGGGAAGTAGAGGCAAGGTGGACTGAAATGCCCACTGTAGGCAGAGAAGAGGAAACCATCACCTGAGAAGCAAGTGGAGGAGCAATAGTAGTGGTAGTAGCAGCAACAGTGGAAACAAGAGTGGAAGCAGCAGGTGGGGACTTTGGCTGCTCGACCTCTTCTTCGTCTCCTTCATGGAGTGGGTCCTCCTATATAGTGGGAATTTCTGTGAAACTGCTCGAATTCTTTGGTTTCTTGGAAGGTTCACCTTCCAATGCTTTCCTTGAATATACGTTGGTTTCGGGTTGGCATTTAGATTTTTCTTTTCTCTTCTTGGACCGTGTAGTAGGAGGAGATGCTGAAGTCTCTTCAGTCGGGGCAACAGTGGTAGAGGCACTATCAATCTCGCTCTCAGGTTAATCCTCGAGCTCACCATATGTTAAAGTAGCCCCTTGAAGCTTCAATTGAGCAATCTGCTCATCAATCCATTGCTTTATTCTTGCCTCAATAGACTTCATCAAAATATCAAGGTCACTAACCTCTTCCTCATTCTAATCAATTAGGGGTAGCTGTAGATTCATGACAACATCATACGTAGGATCAATTACTGTGTTTTCATCCTCAACAATCTGATTTGACATTGAAAACAATTTGACCATTTTGATAAAATACGTTGTCATGCGCATGCAGTGCCTCATACACACTTCCTTATCATCCTTGCATTTGGCCCAAAAGTCCTTGACATTATGCAAATGGGCATACTCTATCTTGACCACCTTCTTCAAGTTGTCATACGGGTTCATCCATGACCCTATCCAAATGTGAGGGGATAAGGGTCCCCCACTCTATGCTTGTCACTCAGAAGGGTGTGTGCACACTACAACTATTGGGAGAGTTCAAGTAATATCAACTGGTCATTTGGGTACCCAGGTAGTTTATAGGGTTTATTTGAGAAGCCCTCAGCTCAGATGTATGTAAATTTGGGAAATTGGATAAACAGGAAGCCGAAGCAGCGGATATAAGCATTGACACTATGGGTAATCCTTCTTTCAAAGTCACCTCCAAGTAGTCTAATTATATGCCCGATGAAGGCATCATTGACTCTGCAATAGTCTTTCTTAATGTTTCGATACTAGAGCTGCAAATATTTATCATACACCTTTAATTCCCTTCCCAGAGTCAGGCTTGGGGCTACAAATAATGTTAGAAACCAAGATCAAACATGCAAACCAAAAAACCTTCCACAAAAGAGAAAAGAAAATAAAGTAGAGCTATTGCAAAAAGATGTGAAAAATATTATTATTCAGGAATTCATTAATTACATGAGATGATTTGCTTTATAAAAGCAATGTATGCATAACCCTAATCTTATCTTGAGCAACAAGATAGCTCAAAAAGATAAGGATGACAATAATTAACATAGGAATTAAAATATTACCTAAGTAAACTTATGCAAGTGTAATTAAATATTAATTACACTAACACCCCCCCATAAGTGCAACTTAGGGAGACTAAAAAAGCATGCACCTAAAAGTAAGATGAATGCAAGAAATCATGAATGGGTCGCGACAATAATGCCTGATCAGGTACCCATGTACAAATGCAATAATGAGGTAGAGAAGGAAAACCCAGTGGGACAAAACCCCCCTATAATGAGATGACTGTTGCAAAGAAGCACTGGAAGAACACTGTGGAGTAACACTGGAACTGAAATCTGGCAAGCAAGGAAAGATACTTCTGTCTACAAGAAACCAAAGCAGAATCATAATAATGCAACAATAGACCTAATGCCACAAAACATTGGAAAACTCAGAAACTGGAACAACCCTGGAATCTGTGAAGCAACAATAGATGAAATGATAGAATATGGAAATTGTGTATCTCGATGCCAATGCCAAACTGTGACTAAAAATATTCCATGGGAACAAGTACCATAAAGAATCTAGAACATTAACCATAAAAACATGGCCCTCAAACTGAGATGGATCTGAACCAATGCGGATCAATAACCATGGACTCTCAATCTGAAATGTGAACCGATGTGAATCTGATATGTGTCAAGCTAGAGCAAGATGTGGCCAAAAGAAACTAAGAAACCAAATACAACCCATGTGATTTGCCATCAAAACAAGATGAAGATGGAGATCAAAGTGCATGCACACTTTAATCAAATTATTATGCAAGAAACCCCCCTGATGAAACTTTATCTCAGTTCATTTATTACAATAACCCAATGATTGTAAAAGGAGAGAATGCTAAAAATTCCTAAATTGAAAATAAAAATAGACCTCAGATCTGTGTAGAGGACTGAACCAGCTTTCCAACGCCGCAAGAATGGCAAAAAAATGATCACCAAGTCAAAAGATATGCTCTCCGGAGTGAAAACAACATGGGACTTTTGAGGCTGAAAAAGATATCACAAAAGTAAAACAAAAAAACCAAACCTACACCATTGTGAAGTTCGTTGAACTAGCTTTCCGATGATATCTTGTTTGCCCGATTTTGACTATGTATGCCCAAGTTATGCCAAAAAAAAAAATCCCTAAAAAAGGGCCTTTCAACACTAATTAGGGGCAAAAAATCAGCCCTCAGGTGCTAGCCCTCGATCCTCCATGTGACCGCGCACTCAAAGGAGGAAAAAAAATCCGTCGGGGGCTGGTCCGGGAGCTCCTGGTCACCCATAGAGCCTCCGCTAGCGCTTAAGGGGCCTGTGGGGGCTAAACGCAATGGCTCTCGGTCCCCACATGACCCTGTAGGAGGGCAAAGCTGGCGTGGAAGGCTTAAATGGTGGCATACCAACTTGGAGTGGGTGACACAGCCAGTGGGAGCGGCCAGATGGTGGTGTAGTGGTGGCGGAAGCCATTTATGATGGGCGGTGCAAAAATTCTGTCGGGTTTTTGATTTTTTTATTATTTTTCAAAATTTCCACCTCATAGAGCGTGCCCTGAGGCTGTACGGCCTTGAGAATTTTTTTTTTTGCCTCTCCAAATGACTATGTCCAAAATGGAAATTTTTTATATGAAAATAGGGGTTTTTGGGTGGTGCAGACTCAATGGGGAGGTCTGTTTTGTCCAAAAATTCCTAGAAAATTAGGCGACCCCCAGATCTCTTAGAAAAATCACTGAGCTTGAAACCCTCGCAAATCTGGCAAACAGTGACGACCAAAATCAGAAAAAAAAGAAGCCAATCTTGACTTTTTCCAGCACTCTGAATCCAATGGAAAACCCCGATCTGATCTAAGACGCTTCATAAATATACTCAAGGAATGAAACCCTTGAAAAACCCCGAATGTGCTCTGTAATGTATTTATCCAAAAAGGCTGAGAAGGGGTTGCAAATCGAGGCTCTGATACCATGATAGAAACCAAGATTAGACATGCAAACCAAAAAACCTTTCACAGAAGATAAAAGCAAATAAAAATAGAGCTATTGCAAAAAGATGTACAAAATATTATTATTCAGGAATTCATTAATTACATGAGATGATTTTCTTTATAAAAGCAATGCATGCATAACCCTAATCTTATCTTGAGCAACAAGATAGATCAACAAGATAAGGATGAAAATAATTAACCTAGGAATTAAAATATTACATAAGTAAAATTATGCAAGTGTAATTAAATATTAATTACACTAACAAATAATCCGCTTTATTGGGCACAATCGGTGAGTAGATAGACCAGGTACGAGGTCATGTATAACTGGGAGGTCTTCTTTACTACCACAAACTGTTCATGTAGGCAGCTACTTATCATGCCCGCCCAATGGAACTGGGTCTTTCCTTGATGATTTCTTTAATAAAATATAGCATCCACTCTTGGAAGAATGCTACAGTTGGGAGGCCCATGACCCTGCTCAATAAGGTTACCAAGTCATGGTAATCCTCATAGAAATCACTTCTGAAGAGATCTTTGGGCACCTTGTTTGCACTTCCCCTCTTCTCCTTTAGCCAATATTGGTTAATCAACTTCTTGCACTTGAGGGGGTTGGCATCCCATGTGGTCTTGGAATATTCTTTGGATGCTTCTTCCATTTCATCAAAGGTTGGTATATGGAAGGTTTGTTTGATAGACTTGACAAAGAGATCTGCTAGAATGTTGCCATCCTTGTCTACTATTCTCTTAGTGTCTTCTTGATATGCCTCTTTGCAAGCCATTACAATTTTGGGAGCAATGAGGGTAGGCGAGAAACTGGAAGCTTTGGCCAACCTGCTTCTTTTGATTCTTTTGGCATTTTCTGTGGTGGGGTTGACAATAACCCTCTGGTTGAACTCATCAATGTCTATATGCCCCAAGTTGGTATCTGAGATCTCTTTCTAGTCCATGGTGACCTTTGACTTGAGGGGATCCCCTTGGAACTTGTATTTCATCTCATCTTTGTCCTCCTTACTTTTGGGTGCTTTGGCTGACTTATTTCCTTTTTCTTTCTCCACGACCACCTCTGAGGGTTCTGTAGTTGGTTCCATATATCTTATAGGAAAAGGAGAAATAAGCACATTCAAGCATAAAAATGTGAGGAACGTTAGCCAAAATCCAACAAAAATGATGTTAGATCAGATAGTTCATCATTCAAAGGTCCTAACATTTCTCTTGGATCATTGTTAGCCGCTTGTTGGAGGAAGTTATGGCAATGCGGGCCCAGGGGTGCGGACTTCCCTGGGCTGGTAGCCATTCTGTAGGTAGTTGTGGATGGACGACGGATAGGGCATGACAGCCCGCATGGCCCCACCCACATCAAGATTTGGCCATGAAGTAGGGGTCCACCAAGAAGGTCAGGCCATTTAGGCATGTGGGTCAAATCAACATTGAGGCTTCGGGGTCATCAAATTGATTATTTAGGCATGCAGGCTTGAGGTATGCGGGCGCAGGAGGTTTGCTGGCCACTTAGTGTTCTGCCATTTGAAAAACGGTCTAGGAAAGGCGACACCCCACAAGCAGCATCTCTTAATGTTGGATATGTAGCTTTGAGGGATGGTGTTGGTGTTATATCATCAAAGTTCATACCATTTGGAGGAGTGCAGACTGGAAGGTGCGGGAAGTCATTGGGAGTTGGCCGTTTGAAATGGCGGAGGCAGGAAAAAAGTTCACCAAAGGAATCCCACATCATCGGGTCCACAAGCTTGGGCATCACTCACTTGTTGTCAGACAGTCAAAGAGAAACAACAGGGTCGGGTCCCGCATAGCGGGCTGATGGAGGGCCTTGGGTGTTTGGACACGATGATGATAGGACAGATGCCTGCTAGTGGCTACCCGCATGGGGTAGCCCACAAAGTCTTTTCTACGTAGGAATTTTCATTTACTTGGCTGAGACAGAGGTAACTCGTGTGGGCTCCGCAGGATAGAGAGATGGATGTCCAAGGTCGTTTGGAATAGCAAGCTCGCCACAGCAGCCCACAGATGAGAGTTTGCAAGGAGACACCCGCAAAAGGGCCAACACTTAGTCATTTTAGCATAGGGAGATCGGACAATAGTGGCGGCAGTGAGACCTACCCATCGGAAGGACTCTATGGTTCCTCCGTTTTGAGGGGTTGTTGATGGGACGACGAAAGGGGAGCGGAAACCCGCAAAGGATGGTCCACATAAGATAAGTTACTCTTGCTTTAAGCTCAGGTGGCGGCCATGAATGTGGAGCCCGATAGATGGAAATACGAGTCATAAAGGCCATTTGAAAAGAAAAACCTAGGAAAAAATCCCACAGATGGAAATCCACAAGTAGCGACCCGCCCAAAGGGTCAACGGTCAGGCATTCAATGCAAGAACTTGGATGGAAACGACTGGGGCAGGGCCTGACCATTGGGATGACCTTAAAGCTCCATTGTTTGAAGGGATCATTTGAACAATGGTGGAGGCAAGGCGGAAACCCGTACAGCCGGACACGATAGGGTGGAAAGTCCTTGTTTTGATTTTGCTTAAGTTTAACCATTGGTGACAAAGTGTGGACATCTTTCTGTGGACTCGGGTCCACGAAGGATATTGGCTAACCATCTTGAAGTTTGGTGTTTTAAGAAATGGGTGATGGTGGTAGGTGCTTTGTGGGCCCACAGGGCATGAAAGCCTTGGTTCAAGAATGGCCGCAACATCTTCGAGTTTCACATGCACCTTGTGGGCAATTTTCAACATATTTCAAAATTCTAAAAAGTGGGTTTTGATCACCCGAGAGTGTTCTAGCTAGATTTCAAGTTTTCCTTCTTGATATTTTAACAAATTTTAAGGAAATGAAAGAAAACTTAAAACACGAATGGTGACAGAAGACCAACTTGAAAACCGTAATGAAATTGATGAGGATATTGCAAATGGAGACCTCGAATCGGTGTAGGAGCTTAGTGGGCGCAACAACAGTGTTGGCGAGAGGCTCTGACAAACTCTTGGAATTCCTAACAGTGAATATGGTAGATCGAAATGGGCTATTTATAGACTCTTTAACAATTAATGCATGCCATTAATGCGGGTATGATAGTGGTTGCGGTTGGTGAGTGTGTATTTCGAGAAGGGTGGCGGGACAGGCGGAGTCCGCAGAGTGGACGACTCCCTAGACTTGGCTGTCAGATAGGCCGATAATGGAAATGACACAAGAGGGTGTGAGTCCCACTGGGTAGGAGGATGTGCTAACCTGGCTATTTGAAATGGCGAAAGCAAGGTGACACTTCGCATAGAGCGGCCCACAAGGGCGGACCCACAGTGCCCAGAGGATGACAGTTTTAAAGCGTGAAGGAAACAACTAGGGAAATCCCACAAAGCCCTAAAGCCTTGAAAATTTGAGGGTAAAAAAACTTGGTCAACTCAAGATGATTCTTTTAAGACTTTCTGACCACTTAGGACTCAAAAATAGGGGCACTCAAAATGAGGCAGAAATAAAAGTGACTCGACAAAGTGAAAAGAGAGAGGGTCCCCGTTCTGAATGGGGCATGTGTGCTATAGGCACAACAAATGGAAACTCTACTTGGGAACACTCTTGAGCATTCTAAGGATAAATGCTCATTCAAAACCCAGAATCTCTAGTTTCGTAGACCTGGGGCCGGTTTCCAAAAGTGAACAAGGGTGCTCAAAGGAGAACAAGATCCTTAACTGAATCAGATCATGAAATGTCTTGGAAGTATGTGGATATAGTGAATTAATTCCCTCTCCTTAGAGACTATAACCAACAACCACTAATCAGGCCAAGTAGGCTACATTAATGGTCTAACCCCAAAAGTAACCTTGACATTGCCCCACTGCCAGTCAGGCGTCCATAGCCCCGATGAAGTTGTCGTTGTGATCCCACGAACATTGCTCTATTGCCACATGAGTGTCCATAGCCCTGGTAGAGTTATCCGCACACCCACATAGTTTCCTATTTTTGACTTTTTTCTTTCTTTTCTTTTCTACTATTATATTCAATATCATTTCTTTTGCTCAACCGTGTGAGCATTGAAGCTCACTGTGGGTTTGGAATCACAGTGGTCACTGGAGAAGATTTGGGATTTTTCACTTGCCTCGCCTTGATAAGACTCAACTAAGGGTCCTATTCTGGGTCAAGTCAAAGTTCAAGTAAGGAAATCGTTCCATAGTAGCAGTCAAAGACCAAGAGTTGAAAGTGAATGCTTATCCAAAGAACACTAAGAGCGGGAAACAAAGTGAACCGCTTGTCGAGTTAAGCACAACCATCACAATGGGAACATAGAACATCCTCTTACCGGAACAAAATGGTTGGGAAACGAGCAAAACAAAAGCAATGTAAAACAACAAAACAACAAAGCAAGGAAACCAAAGGAAACCTAAACTAACCTATATACAAATATTTATAGGAACAACTCGGGAGAGCTCAAGCTTGGAAATAATGCTTGAGGTGTTGTTCGTTGATGGGAAACAAAAAACATCTTCACTAGTTAATGTCTTTAGGCGGAAAGTATTATCACCGAGGATATCAAAATTTTGAAAGGGGCCAAGCTAGAGCTTGTTGAATTTGTCATGTTCCCCTTTCTTCTCATGGGTCTTGTTCCAACATAGGACCAAATCAGCAATTCTAAAGGCCTTCACTTTGGATCGTCAATCAAACCATATTTTGACCATACCTGATGTTTGGAAAAAATTTCAATGGCATGGTCATGTACTTCTTCTAAGTGAAGCAAATCAACTAAACAAGCTTCCCATCGATCCCCTTCTTCGTAAAAGGTATTTATGAATTGGAGAGTTGGGATCATGAGGTGAACCGAGAATACAAGTTCTAGGCCATAGATGAGATGGAATGGGGAATCACCCAAGGCAGCCTTGTTGCATGTACGATCTGCCCAAAGGGAAAAATGAAGCTGGGTGTGCTAGTCCTTGGGATTCCTATCAAGCAGTTTTTTTATGGCAGTGATCAAGTTTTTGTTTGTGGACTTATCTAGGTCATTTCCCTGAGGATAGTAGTTGGATGAGAACTTGAGGGAAATTCCATAATCAAAGGCCCAACTGGTGAATTTAAGTGAGGAAAAGGTAGGGCCATTATCGCAAACTAATGCATACGGGCAACCGAAACGATTCAAAATGAAACTTTCAAGGAAATTAATAACTACCTTTGTGGTACATTGCCTACATGCAATAGGTTTTGTCCATCTAGTACAATAATCAGAGGTGGTTAGAATGTACCTGTGACCCACAGAGGATGGTGGGATTACTAGAAAAATGAAATTAAGACCGCATTGCGCGAATGACCTTACCTCCAAGACTGGTTGCGGCGAGACAACAATGTTTCTTTCTCTAGTTGTGGTAGTCTAATAGATGTGGCACATACAAACATGATTATGTGCATATTTGAAAACTATTGGCCAGTAGTAGCTTGCTCATAGGATTTGATGTACGGTTGAAGAACCAAATCCATGACCAATGCCAAATTTGTCATGAAACTCTTTCAGCACACGTGCCACGTCTTCTTTTTTGAGGCATCAGAGGTAAACCCCTTCATGATTTCTTTTGTATAGTACAGATCCTTACAACATATAGCTGCTAATTTTCAGTCATAGGGCATGCTTTTGGACTCCGTGTAAGTAGGGAAGGCACCTGTTGTGCAACAAGTAGTAGACAATATCATCATACCATTCTTTGGGGAAAACATCTTTGAGTTGGTACTGTTGAACTGTAAGCTCAAGTCTTGCCTCAACTGTTGTTTCAACTATCATTCGGGTGAGGGCTTGTCCTCTCACTAGTTTCATTGGCTGAATTTCCATGTCATATTCCTACAGCAAAGTCACCCACTTTTCTCTTCTTTCCCCTAACTCATTTTGCATTAGCAATGTTTTCACTACCAGGTCTGGTACAATGATAAACACCTTATTCCATAGGATGTAATGTCTGAATTTCTTGAATCCCTTGACGAGAGCATATGCTTGTTTTTCTATGCTATGGTATCTCAGTTTAACATCCTTTAAGGGAGCACTCGTGAAAGAAATTGGGTGCTCATTCCCTTCATCATCTTTCTGAGTCAAAATGTTAGCACATGAATGGTCTGAAGGAAATGAGTAAATATAGAAAGGCTTTAGATAATCCAGGCTAACTAGCATAGGTGCATCAACAATGACTCTCTTGATTTCCTCAAAGGCCTACTTTGCCTCAGGAGTCCACTCAACTTTGGCATCTTGCTTCAGCATGGTGTTGAGTGGCTTAACGATTTCAACAAAGCTTGTAATGAATTTCCTAACGAAATTTATCTTTCTAAAGAAAGACTTCAGCTCTTTCTGAAGAAAGAATTCAGCTCTTTCTTGCTACTTGGTAGATGAATCTTCAAAAGGGATTAAATATGCTCGAGGTCTATGGATATCCCATGCTCTGAACTAACGTACTTGAGCAACTTTCCTTCTGTGACTCTGAAGATGCACTTCTTTCGGTTAAGTGAAACCTCAAATTCTCTGCACCTTTGAAAAACTTTGCACATATCAGTAACATGATCACCTCACTTTTTTGAGAACACTGTAAGATCATCCATGTAAATGATGATGGATTTTTCAATCAGATCCTTGAAAGCTATGTCCATTGCATGCTGGAAAGTAGTGCCCACGTTGATGAGTCTGAATGACATCCTCCTGTATGCAAAGGTTCCCCACTTTGTGGTGAACACTGTCTTGTGCCTGTCTTCATAGTGCACCATGACCTAGTTGTACTCGAAATACCCATCGAAGAAGGACATCATCTGTGAACCGTTGATGATCTATAGTACCTCATCTAGTGAAGGCACATGATAGTTGTCCTTTTTCGACACTCTGTTCAAGTTGCGAAAGTCCACACACAATCTAATTTCTCCATTCTTCTTTCTAACTGGGACTAAATTGGCCACCCATCTGGAGTGCCTGACTGGGAATATGATCCTAGCTGATAGCATCTTATGTACTTCTTTATAAATGATGGTCTCCAACAAATCATTGATGGGACGCTATCATTGTCGAAAGGGGCAAACATCCGTCTTAAGAGGAATAGTGTTTGTAATAATGGGGGCATCATATGTCTTTAAATATTCATAACTCCATGCCACCACATCATGATACTTTCGCAAAGCATCAATGATTCATTTATTTTCCTCTGGTGTGCATACCTTGCCAATGAATACATTTTTAACTTCCTCGGTTGTTTCGAGGTGGTAAGCGTCACACTAGTTGTTGATGGAATCCTTCTCCGTTTGCTAATCCTGATCTAAATTAAATATCTATTCAAGATGAACCATACCTCTAGGAATGGGTTTTTTTTTAGATTGATGACCCCTTCAATATCTAATTCAGCCTCTTCAGGCTCAGCTTCATCAATTATTTGATTTGCAAACACATCAGAGCTAGTGATGAACTCCAAGGTGTGCTTATCATCATTCAATACCTGAAAATGAGTGATATTGTCTGGCACAAATGGGTGGAAGTAAGCTCAATGGTGAACCTTTTAAGACCTGACAGAGAGAGGGGTTGTAGCATGCTGGCAGCTTGAGCTAAGGCATCAACAATGTGGTTTTGGGAGTGAGGGATCAGCTAGATATTAAAGGCATCTAGATTTTCTAAAAGATCCCAAACTCTATGCCTATAGTTTGCTAACCTTCTATCATGGTAGGAGTATAATTGTATGACTTGTTTCGCTACCAGTTCTGAATCACCAAAGACTTGTAGCATCTTAACTTTCTTCCTTAGAGCCATTAAGAGACCATGAACCAATGCCTCATACTCCACTATATTATTGGTACAATAGAATTGGAGTCTATGGGTAGAAAAGTAAGTCTTACCTGTAGGGATGATGAGTTCAAATCCAACATTGACTCCCTACTTGGACTTAGACCCATCGAAGCGTAGCGTCAAGAACTTGGAAGGTTCTTTGACTTCAGGGCCAATCATGCATTAATTCCTTCTTGGTTGCACATCTGCATCCACCATTCCTAGAACAGAGATTGAATCATCATAGTTGGTGGAAATTTGTCTGATCAACAACTCCTTTTGAGATGTGGCTTGTCCTTTGATGTGCGCTACTACCGTTTGACACAAGCAACACTCAAATTCTGAATGGGAAGCATTGTGCACTCTGCACCAGTTAGGAAATAAAATCTCTTGGAAATCCCTCCTTGCTCCCAGACTAAGTTAATCTTGTATGCATTTCCCCATGAAATCTCGGAAACCATCTAACAGTCCTAAGTTACCATCCTCGGAAGACTCATCATCATCTAATTCTACTAGCATTTCTGTGCTCTAGGGTGCATAGGCTAAGTTGGATGAAGGGCTGCATAGTACCAAGAAGACCTCTTTAATCATCTCTTCTTCTTGAGGCTTCCATTCTTCCTGATACATTATGGGAGAATAATTTCCCAGCTCAGTTTCAACAAACAACACCTCATTAGCGTTGTTATATTCTGTAATCATGAACTTCATACATGGCTCCCAATCTGTGTGGATCTAGTTTGGCAGCCCTTTCCATAGTAGCCACATGTGAGAGAAATCAGTTGCAACATACCCATTTAATGCTCTGGTGAAATCTGGTCCTAGGATTATCCCATATGTGTCAGGAATATCTGCAACCTAGATGTCAATAACTTGCTATACCCTCAGATCTGCAACAATCTGCATGGGAATACGATTGATTTCTCCAACAATGTTCACTTCAGTTTTATCCAACTAAGTTACTTTTCTTCATGAAGGTATGGGGAAAATCCCAAGATCTTTGCATACAACCAAAGGCATGACATTGGCTAATGCTCCAGTTTCGATCAATCAATTATGCAATTTCTTCTCAAATATCCTAATGGTGGTAAGGAAGGGAGGGATTTCAAGCTTCCCTTGGAACAACCCCATAGGCGTATCTGCTTGAGCCACTTGGTTCTTATCCTTCTCGTTGGTCTTTTCCCTAGGTTTCACCTGACTTTGATCTTTAGCAGGTTGTTTTCCATTTTTTTGATTGGAAGAGACATCTTTCTTCTTACCTATTATCTATTGAATTACTGGTTCGTGCGAGGGCTCTTCGAAAGAGACTTTCTTGACTGGCGTTTCTTGTGTTGGTCTGGAGGAAGGGGTTCCATTGATTACCCTGAAGAAGGCATGTCTAACTGTAGGAACCTTAAGTAACTCAAAAGTAGACATGCTGATTTTGACCTTCTTGAACTCTTCAACAATGTACTCCCCCATTTGCTCAATTTCAACCTTGAAGGATCTACCTATGGAAGAGCTAGCTTGTTGGTTTTGCATTTGGTTTGGTTGTTTGTTTCTGTTCAAGTATTGTGTAGGTACATAGGGATAAACTGGATTGTTACTAGCATTGGGATTAGGCAGAGTGCTAAAGTTATTCAATAGAGTAGAAGTAGTGAAAGGCCCCCCTGCTTGTCTATTCCTTAAGTTATAAGGAGAGACTCTCTGATGGAACATTTGAAATTCATCCTCTCGGGACTCTTCTTCATCTACTAGACCATTATCTACTAAAGTAAAGAGTTGAGATAAAGTTTCTCCATTACTTACCTCTTTTACTTCCTCATTATTTGGGGAGGCAACCTCATTCTCAGGTTCGTTGCTTTTGCTTCGTGGAAATGGAGCTTGATTGACCACAAGCATGGAAGAGTCATATGGTTCTGAGGGAACTATGTCTTTGCAACTCACACTATCAATGATGTTCTGAACCTCTACTTGAAAGATCTCCACAACTGTGAAGAACTTAGGGCAATCCAACTTAGAGTGTCTATTTATTTTATGAATCTGGTACCATCTAGATAAGGTAGCTTCAACGAGATACACTCCACTGGTTGTCTTCTTCGTACTAGTAGGCTAATCAAGAGGAGTAGGAACAACTCCATTGTTCAGTCTTGTATTCTATGTTCGGCTCTTCCTTTGTGAGGGCCTTCTTTCAAAGTTCTAATTGGAATTATGTCCTTGTTCATAATTCTACCTAGACGAGGTACCCATTTCACGGTTGTCCCTACTTTCTCGATTGAGGTTGGCCTAAATGCTACGTTGAGAATCTTATAGCTGACTATTTTGGTTCTAAAGATGAGTCATTTCTGTGGACATTTTTCTGATCATCTTCGTCAGCTCATCCAACCGATATTTCTCAACATTATTCGATGGCAGTGTTTGATTCTGGAGAAAGACAGGTTGTGCTGCTGATTAGTTTTCCTAAGCGGGCGGGAATTTAGGCCCTTGGAGATATAGTAGTGCTTGAGGTTGCTGTGAATAAACCTACTACTATTGACACTATAGATAATGTGGCACAAGAGGTAATTGACTCATAGGTTGTCTTGGATGAGGAACCATGAGCATCTGCGACACTTGATTCATGAAAGGCATCTGATGTTGTAGAGCTTGAGTGAGCCCTTGAACTTGCATGGGGTGAGTGACCTATCCCAAGGAAGGAAGTGGACCATAAATTTTTTGTCCCAAGTCAGTGCTAGCTACAATTGCCTCAACATAAACATCCACCAACCTGGCTGGTGGTGGGTTCATTCTTTTCGCTAATGCTGCAATGAGGTTGTCCAAGGATGCATAGTAGACATGCAGGACAATGACATCGTTGAGCAGATATGGAGCTTGTAACCTTGTGTATGCTCGGTGAAACTAATCGTTGAAGGAGCTGATTGGTTCATTAGCCTCCCTATGAATCACCATGAATTGATAATATAGTTCTGAGGGGTTGATTGAAATCTTATATTTCCTCAAGAAGGCATTCTTCAAGAGATCCCAAGTAGTAATTGACCCAGTTGGAAATTGATGTACTAATAGAAGGCTTCCTCTCCCAGAGAATAAGGGAAAATTTTACATGCCACATCTTCGTGATTGATCTTCATATCTTTTTTGCAATATCTTAATATGTTCTTTAGTTGTCCTTTGTAGATCCTGAGGGTTGAACTTCATGCAAAATCTCTCTGGGTTCTTGGGCATGTCATGGTAAGCATTGAATAGCAATGGAGAAGTATTATTCTCTAGCCAAGCCATAAGGGGAGGTGGAGGTGGTATTTTCTATTGAACAGGAACTTGGGGCTGCATAGGGGCAGTGGTAGTTGGGACTGCGCCTTGGACTTGGAAGGTAGGGATAGGGGCAACACCCTAGCTGTGGGAGGCAAGCAGTTGAAATGTAGTTTGGAACGTCTGAATGCAAGAGGTGGAGGTGAAGAGGAAGGACGAGTGTGTGGCTGATGAAAGGAAGAATGAGGTGAATCAGATGAAGTGGATGAGGCCAACTCTGATCTTTGAGTCCTTCTAGCCCTGGTAGGGGGCTGCAGTTCCTGAAATTCCCCTTTGTTGGGTGTGGATCTTAAAATTCTATGGAACTTTTTAGGGGAAAAATGATCCAATTCGAACCAGCTTAACTCCAAAAGGGCCCTCCTAGCGCTAGTTCTGTTGATGGGTGCTTTTGCACCTTCTCAACATAGGCAACACACAAGTATGCTACCTCTCTTGAAAGGTAAAAATCTACAAACAAGTTCCAGATTGCTACCCCAAGGTCTCTCAGGTGTCAGGTCATGACAAGCATGGAATATCTTAGTTGGTTTGATGTGATCTTGCTGGAAATCATAGGGAAGCCTTACATGGGTTAAACTAGAGGGGAATTGGATCCTTGGGTGGAGTTCATAATTTTTTTTGAAGGGTTACTCTATTGCTGTAAGTTCAAGACAACAGTCTCAAACTCCACTTTAATCTTCAGATTCAGATTTACAATGTGTAATAAACTTTATCTAAAGAACCTACAAAAAAAGGAAAAAGGGCAGGGAAAGGGAGAAGTTCCTAGACCTGAAACTACCGATGAACAGTAACAATGGGGGATGCTACAGTGGACAACCTTCCTAAAACTTAGTCCCACTTAACTAGATTAGTTTACAGTCTCATGAAACAAGTGCAATATTCTAAGGTCTACAAATTTCAATCATTCATCCACCATAAAGCATGAATAAAAGATATAATTTAAGTGTAACATTCAAACAATGTTCATACTAGCTTTACACTGCAGTTTATCATCAATAAAAAAACAAAAAAGCATGAACAAAAAGGAAGGAATCAACACAACATAATCATTTACCATCAATTAACATCACTAACTAATCTATTAAAATATGCTAACACATAAAACAACAAAGTTAATCTACTCAAATTCACTAACTAGGAGGAGAAGAATCATGAAACATAAAGTTGGAACTCATGAATCCACCAAAATCAATGAAATTCTATTAAAATTCCAACATGTCTTTACAACAACTCAACTCTCTCTTGAAAATGAGAGGAGACCCCCTATTTGTAGTATCCAAAAAGAAAATGAATGGCCAGGATTTAATCTCATTGTGTTGCCAAGATTCACTACAAATTAGGGTTTCACCTACCCCTAATATCTTACAATAAAAAATTACATTTTGTCCTCTAGCCTATTCTGTCATCTAGTGGCCAACACTGTAGCTCTTTTTTCTTCTAGTTGATTTCCTTGCTATAGATACACTATGAGGAATTCATTATCTATGATCTGATTTCCTTCACTCTTCTTGATGGTGGCATATTCCATAAATTTTCCCATTAAAATCTAAAGCCTATCCTTCTGAACAATCTCAAACTAGAGGATCTAAAAGTGAAGTTTCTTAGAATGATTGGCCACCTCCTTCCCATGCTTTGTATACTCTGGAGTGGCCTTAACCACTTGTTTTGATTGGAAAAATTCCCTGGTAGTGAAATACATGAAGAGTGGGGAAAAATCGTCAATTGCACCCTCCTCCATCTTTTTATGGAAGTATTCTTTAACCTTTTCTGCATCCAATTCTTCGGTAGACACATCCTGATCAGTCATTAACTTGATATATTCTTTGTTGTCCACCTGATGTTCTCTTTCCCACTCGAGGTCAAGCTCGACCTCATGTAACACTCTTTCTAGCACCTCATTCAGATGATGAAGGGCCATTTTCCACGTTTCGATTAACCAATGTTCATCTTTGACGATGCCAAATTTCTTTTCCTAGGATTTGTCCAGTATTTTAAGGACAACTTCAACCTTTGGGTTGGTGATTCTTTAGAATTAAGTGTAGTGGAGACATACTTTATTCATCTCCTCCAATTGTCGTTGTATAAGCCTAAATTTGTTAGTCATTATGAAAACATGCCCTATACCCATATCACTGTTGTAGATCACCTGCTAGAACCATTCCTCAACGGTTTTTGTCCAATTTTTCCTTCTTTCCAACTTGTTGATATGTTCTTTGGATAGTAGTTGGCGTGGTGTTGATGACATGGTGGGGAGCTCCTCAGTGGAAGACCATTGTTGTATGTAAGCTATCAAATCTGCCACCTATGCTTTTATTTCCTCCTTAGAGGTCTTGTCCTTTAGCATTTGGTGCACAATGGTGGCGACAAATCTCTGAAGATGGTCAATTTTTTGTTCTCTCGTGGTTGTGTCCAAGTCAATGGTAGAAATATTATAATTGACCCCCTCTTCTCCCATCACTAGAGTGGCTATCTATACCGTCCTAGATCTTGAGGCATCCATTGTTAGGTGGGATCTAACCCTCAGCTTCTTTTCCTTTTTCGTGCTTATCTATGCTCGAGCTAGAATAGCTTTCATCCTTCCCTTTGGATCTATTGGGGTCAAGGTCGGGGTTTTCTTCTCTAATTTATTTTCAATCCATTCACGCACCTGGGATTCCCCTTTTGGTGATTCATGATCACCTTCTTCCTCACGGGTGCATTGAATTTCCATTGCTTTACTACCCAAAATTTCCTACTCTATCTTTTCTTCTTCTTCCTCATCTAAATCCTTAATAAATACTTTTTCTCTTCCTAGGGATTCAGTGGCTGTATGCTCCCTAGGGCTGTCCTCCCCCTCAAAGGTTTTCTCTTCTTTTTCTCGCTTAGGCCCGTGTTCTTCGTGATGCTCTACTTCCGGGTTTTCTTTGTTTTAGCCTCTTCTTTAGGCTTGTCTTCTTCTTTATCTTCTCTTTCCTTTTCTTCTTTCTTTCCTTGAGGAGGCATCTCTTCATTAAGTTTGGGGCTCTTACCTTGCTCCCCTATTGGAGGTTCAGTGCCTACCTCCACTTCTTTGTCTATTTCTTTCTCTCCATCAAAGGGCTACTGGTAAATTTCCTCTTGAACATCCCTTAGTTGTTGGGCCAACTCCTCCTCGAGCTCTGGGTCGAAGGTTTCCACAATATACTTTGTGTGTGGTTCCTCAACATCTTCTTCAAAGGATTGTGTTTCTTCTTCATCTTCATGCACCACTTTATCAATTAATAGATGTTGATATTTAGGGTGTTCATGATAATCATCTGCTTCTTCCTCCATTTCTTTGGTTTCTTCCCTTTCTTGCCTTTCCAACTCCTCAGATATTTGCATCGTTGCTTTCATTTTCAACGGCTTAGTTGGAGGAGTAGGGATGGGAAGGCCAACGACAACTTGTGCTAGAGTAGCTTGTACTGCTGGATTCATGAACACCCTAGATAGCTCCGTAGGTATGTTTTGCATGTGTTGGGAAAAGGATTTTGGGAGTGAGAAGGTAGGCATTGGAATTGTTGTAGTGGCCAGTGGGAGGGCTGATGATGGAGACATGGAGGAGGAAGAGAGAAAAGAGGTAGTAGTAGATGAGGAATCTATGACCATAACTTGTGTTGTAGGGGAAGTAGAGGAAAGGTGGACTGAAATGTCCACCATAGGTGGAGAAGAGACAACCGTCGCCTGAGAAGTAGGTAGAGGAGCAATACTAGTGGCAGCAACAACAACAGTGGCAACAAGAGTGTAAGCAGTAGGTGGGGACTTTGGCTGCTCGACCTCTTCTTCCTCTCCTTCTCAGAGTGGGTCCTCCTGTATAGTGGGAATTTCTGTGAAACTACCCAACTTCTTTGGTTTCTTGGAAGGTTCACCTTCTGATGATTTCCTTGAATATACCCTGGGTTTGGGTTGGCATTCAGATGTTTCTTTTCTCTTCTTGGACCATGTAGTAGGAGGAGATGTTGAAGTCTCTCCGGTTGGGGCAGCAGTGGTAGAGGCACTATCAATCTCGCTCTCGAGTTCATCCTCGAGCTCATCGTATGTTAAAGTAGCCCCTTGAAGCTTCAATTGAGCAATTTTCCCATCGATCCATTGCTTTGTTCTTGCCTCAATAGGCTTCATCAGAATATCGAGGTCACTGACCTCTTCCTTGTTCCAATCAATAAGGGGAAATGGTAGATTGGTAACAACTGTTGGATGTTGTGGATGTGTTGCTAATATGTGGTATTCATTGATGTCAACACTATTAGCATCATTGTATTGAAGGTTGTATATGTCGAGGATATTGAAAAAATTGTAAAAGGAAGTGTTTTAGATTCCCAGTGGAACTGTGTAGGTCATGAAGGCATCTTGTTATGTACATTGAAGATCAGCTGTTGTGGACTAAAGGGTTTATTTTTTAGTGTATCTAGATCATCTAACAGAAGTTTTAGAGGTTCGCGTGAAGATTTGATCGTGTTGTGGTTTGACAGTATTTCTGTGGTCTCTATCAGTGTTCCTCAGTAAAGTTTATGTGATTTTGGTAATTCTAGTTATTGCGCATGTCAATCTGTTGTTTATTGGTGTTCTTGGATGTTTCTAAATCATGCTCTATCTTTGTGCTACATCCACATTGATCGGTGTGCTCATGGTCAAATATTTTTCTTATGCATGTTCGGGTTTTCATGTTCCTGGTCGACACAATGGTGGTAACGTGTTGTGGATCCTTGAAAAGTAAAATTTGAATGTTTGGCAAGCTCGTGAGTATTGTTTTGGGTTGCATCATTGTATTGGCCGACAATGTTTAGATTCACATTGAAAATTTAATTGTAAATTTGGGCCAACATTGTAAATATGTTTTATTTTTCTGTCTGACTAAGTTGTTGATGTAATCTCTTGTTGCGAATATATAAGAGCGATTGTTTCATCGATGTAAAGTTTGCTTGGTGTGCTCTTATGTGTGTATGTGTGAATATCATTCTATTGCAGAGTAGAGTGTGAAGAAGTTTGAGCAAAGAGTGAAGAAGGATTTTCTGTGCTTAACTGGAACTGTAATCAGGCTTGTGTAGAAGTTATTTTCTTAGTTCACAATTTGGATGGTTTTAATCCAAACCTTTCTTTGGATAGTGATTCTTCTTTTGTATTTGAGCAATGAGCTCTAGGCAGTGTGCCTGAATGCATGTGCATTCCTGTTATTTCTTATTATACTTTTAATAGGGTATAATATTGTGGAATGACCTCCACCGTGGTTTTTCCCTTAATAGGGTTTCCACATAAAAAAATCTTGGTGTTCTCCGTCTCTCTGATGTGTTAATTGTTTTTTGGTTAATTTCTTATTCAGATTTGAGACTAAGTTAATTAAAGTTTGAAAATTTTAAATTTCTGTGACAACTGATTCACCCCCCTCTCAGTTGTTTGTCCTTGTTTTTCCCACAATTGGTATCAGAGCAGGTTCCTTTGAATAAGTCTAAAAGCTTGAGGTGATCTGAGATGGAAACATATAAGAAGGATAGTCCTAGATTTGATGGAACTAACTACTCATTGCAGAAAGTCAGGATGGAATGTCACCTAAGGTGTATTGGTGAAGCTTTCTAGAAGATTACAAAAGATCCATATGTTATTCCTCAGAATGGTCCCTCCACTGCTGATGAGATCAAATAAGCTAAAAATAATATCAGGGCTATTAAAGCTTTGGTGAGTGCTTTGATAGATTTGGAGATGGAAAATGTGATAGGTCTATAGATAGCTCATGAGATTTGGAAGATGCTAGAAACTTTGTATTAAGGAGATTCACAGGTGAAGATGGCTAAGCTACAAAGTTTGAAAGGCAAGTATGAGAATTTGAAGATGGGTAAAGATGAAAATATCACTTCTTTTATGCATAGAGTAAATGAAATAGTGATGGGTATTAGATGTGTCAGTGGTTCTCTAGATGAGGATGAAATTGTGGCTAAGATACTCAGATCCTTGTCTCCCTCCTACAAAGTGAAGGCTCATGCTATTGAAGAGCTCAGATCAGTAACAAAGATGACAAGAGACACAATAGTTGGTAAGCCTGCTGCTTTTGAATTAAGTGAATTCGGTGAATCAATTTTGAAGACTGAATCTGCATTCAAGGCTACTGTATCTGGAAATAACAAGCAAAGATATGGTTTGGGAGAATGTTTCAAAAATATATCCAAGTATGACAAAGAACTAAAACAACTTGAAGATAAAGAAAGAGAGGTAGAAGAATTGGAAGCACTAATTGTAAAGAAAGAAGGCAGAGGAAAATGTAAGTATGAAGGACTGTTGCCTATTAAATGTTTTTCTTGCAGTAAAATAGGTCATTTTGCATCAAGATGTCCTGAAAGAGTTCCTAGATCTAAGCCTAACAAGTCTAGGTTCCAAAAGAAATGTTAGTTTGCTGAAGGAGTGACTAATGATGAGTCTGATAAAGATAATGGAAATGAAGATGAATGGGTTTTCATTGCTACCATTGAAAATAGTTGTGTGGCTACTGAATTTGCTAAAGATGAGAAAGCTCTTGCAACCCAAGTTGAAGAAAAGGATGAGTGGGTTATTGACAGTGGATGCTCACATCATATGACTGGTGATAAAAACAAATTTGTAAGTCTAGAGAAGTATGATGGTGGTGTTGTAAGATTTGGAGACAACAATGCTGGTGTGATTCATGGTAGAGGTTCTATTTGTCTTGGTGGTAAGCATAACACTAATGACATTCTTTATGTTGAAGGCCTGAAGCGCAATATTTTGAGTGTTGGATAGATGATGGACAAAGGATATTATCTACAATTCAAAAATGGAAGATGCAGGATACGTGGAAGTTTTGGAAATATGATTGCTACAGGTAAACAAACAAAAGGTAATATTTTTCACCTGAATACTACTAGTGAGAGTTGTTTAATTGCTCAAGTAGATGAAAGCTAGTTGTGGCATAGGAGGTTGTGTCATGTGAATTTTGATAACATTTTCAAGGTAAGTTCCACTCAAGCAGTAAGAGATCTACCTAAGCTAGTGAAGCTTGCTAGCATAATTTGTAAGGAGTGTCAGATGGGTAAACATACTAGCGTCTCCTTCCAAAGCAAACAGTTTCATTCAAATGATTTGCTGGAGCTGCTACATACTGATCTTTGTGGTCCCTCTAGAGTCAGAAATATTCATGGAGAAAGGTACTTTATGTTGATTATTGATGATTACTCTAGAATGATGTGGGTTTCTTTCTTAAGAGAAAAATGTGAAGCACTGGAAAAGTTCAAAAGTTTCAAGGCTATGGCAGAGAATGAGAAAGGTTTGAAAATAAAATGCCCGAGGTATGACAGAGGTGGTGAGTTCACCTCCAGGGATTTCAACTCTTTTTGTGAAGAACATGGAATCAAAAGATAGTTATCTGCTCCCGAACCCCTCAACAAAATGGAGTTGCAGAGAGAAAAAATAGAACAATTCTGGATGTTGCTAGAACAATGATGATAGAAGGAAATGTGCCCCAGATCTATTGGAGTGAAGATGTAAGCACTGCTGTGTATACTTTAAACCAGATAAATGTTAATGGTAATTTTGGTAAGACCCCTTTTGAGCTATGGTTTGGTTATAAGCCTATTGTTAAATATTTCAAGATCTTTGGAAGCAAGTGTTATATCAAGGGAGATGATGATATAGGAAAGTTTGATGCAAGAAGTGATGAAGGAATCTTTTTAGGTTACTCTACTAAAAGCAAGGGTTACCAGTGCTATAACAAGAGACTAAGAAAGATGGTTGAGAGTGCAAATGTTAGAGTTGATGAGGACTTTGCCAAATCATCCAGATATTATGGTTATGATTCAGATGAAGACAATACAAGCCAAGGGAAGAATTCTCAGACATAGAACCAACTTTAGATTATTCCATATGTTTTGGTAAAGCAACCTCAATTTGTTCTGGTAAATCAAGTAAGTCAAGAAGCACAGACAAGTGCAAGTGCAGAAGAAAGATCAGAAGAACCAAAAGCTCGAGAAAGTCCTAAAGTTCCAAGGTATGTAAAGATAAATAATTCTGAAAGTAAAATTATAGGAGATAAGAGTAAATGAGTGCAAACTAGAAGAAAGATTGTAGAAGAGTATTGCCTGATTTCCAAGATTGAACCTAAAGATGTCACTGAAGCATGCCAAGATGAACACTGGATGGAAGCTATGAAGGAAGAGCTGACACAAATTGAAAAGAATGACACATGGACACTGGTTCCCAGACCTAAAGACAAAAATGTGATTGGTACTAAATGGGTGTTTCAGAACAAGCTGAATGAACAAGGTGAAGTGGTCCGGAATAAAGCAAGATTGGTATGTAAAGGGTATTCTCAAATGGAAGGTGTTGATTTTGAAGAAACTTTTTCCCCTGTTGCCAGAATTGAAGTTGTTAGATTATTTCTCGCTTATGTTGCATATAAGAACTATAAAGTCTATCAAATGGATGTGAAGTCAGGCTTTCTAAATGGAGACTAGAAGAAGAAGTATACATTAAACAACCTGATGGATTTCAACTAACTAACAAGGAAGATATGGTTTTATGCTTGAAGAAAGCTCTATATAGACTTAAGAAAGCACCCAAAGCTTGGTATGCTAGATTGGAAAAATACTTACTGAAGCTTGGATTCAATAAAAGTACTGCTGATAGCAACTTATATTTCAAATTGGATCATGATAAAGAGTTAATTATAGAAGTTTTTGTTGATGACATCATTTTTGGAGATAACAATCTATGTATGAAGTTTGTTGATGAAATGAAGAGTGAATTTGAGATGAGTATGATTGGAGAGATGAAGTTCTTTCTAGGATTGCAAGTTACCCAATTAGATAAGGGAATTTTCATATCTCAATCCAAATATGTGAGAGAGCTACTAAAGAAATTTGGGATGGAAGAACCAAGACTTGTTGGTACTCCCATGGTGACCGGATGCAAGTTAACATAGAATGATGATTCTCCTAAGGAAAATCAAACTAGATACAGGTCAATGATCGGTGGATTGCTCTATTTAACCCAAACTAAACCAGATATTATGAATGTTTTATGTATGGTTGCTAGATTTCAAGCTGATCCAAAAGAATCACATGTGACTGTTGTTAAGAGAATATTTAGATATCTGAAAGGAACAATTGACTTTGTACTTTGGTATCCAAAGGATGATGATATCACTTTGAGTGCATATACTAATGCGGATTGGGATAGAGATGTAGATGATAGGAAAAGTACTAGTGGTGGTGCTTTCTTCCTAGGGAAGAAGCTAGTGTCCTAGTTGAGCAAAAAGCATAATTCCATTTCTCTATCTACTACTAAAGTAGAATATATTGCTGCTGCAAATAACTGTACTCAAGTGATATGGATGAAACAATGTTGAAATATATCAAGGTGGTATATGAAGAACCTATTGCCATATATTGTGACAATTCAAGTGCAATAAATACTTTGAGGAATCTGATACTACACTCTAAGACTAAACATATATCAATCAAGTTTCACTTCTTGAGGGAGAAAGTGGATGAGAAAGAAGTTAGATTGGAGTATGTGCCTACCAAAGAATAGATTGCAAACATATTTACTAAGCCATTTCTGAAGGATACTTTTGAGTATCTCAAAGGAATGCTAGGGGTGATTAACCCTCCTGATAAGAACTAAAAGATGCATTTACTTGCATCAATCCGTGAGCTTCATTGCTATATTTTGATCTGGATTGATGTTTCCATGGTTGCTACTCAAGGGGAGTAGTTAGATGTGCAGATATGTGATTCAAAGCGTGTATATGGAAAGGTAATGGTTACCTTTACCATTGATGTCAAAGGGGGAGAAGAGTAATATGAAAAATATTTTTGGGAATATAAGTAGTTGAGAAGATGAGTTAGAATCTAAGGGGGAGTTAGTATAGTTGTGTTGATGGTATTTTTCACATCATGTGTTGCCATCAATGCCAAAGGGGGAGATTGTTCAATGCTGTGGATGTGTTGTTGATATGTGGTTGTCATTGATGTCAACACTATTAGCATAATTGTATTGAAGGTTGTATATGTCGAGGATATTAAGAAAATTGTAAAAGGAAGTGTTCCAGGTTCCCAATGGAACTATGTAGGTCATGAAGGCGTCTTGTTCTGTACATTGAAGATCAGTTGTTGTGGACTAAAGTGTTTATTTTTTAGTGTATCTAGATCATCTACCAGAATTTTCAAAGGTCTGTGTGAATATTTGATAGTATTGTGGTCTGACAGTATTTTTGTGGTCTATGTCAGTGTTCCTCAGTAAAGTTTATGTGATTTTGGTAATTCTAGTTGTTTCGGATGTCTCTCTATTGTTTCTTGGTGTGCTTGGATGTTTCTAGATAGTGCTCTATCTTTGTGGTACATCCACATTGATCGGTGTGCTCATGGTCGAAGATTTTTCTTGTGCATGTTTGGGTTTTCATGTTCCTGGTCGACACGATGGTGGTAACGTGTTGTGGATCCTTGAAAAGTAAAATTTGAATGTTTGGCATGCTCGTGAGTATTGTTTTGGGTCACATCATTGTATTGGTCGGCAATGTTTAGATCCACATTAAAAAATTAATTGTAAATTTGGGCCGACATTGTAAATATGTTTTATTTTTCTAGCCAACTAATTTGTTGATGTAATCTCTTGTTGCAGATATATGAGTGATTGTTTCATCGATGTAAAGTGTGCTCGGTGTGCTCTTATGTGTGTATGTGTGAATATCATTCGATTGCAGAGTAGAGAGTGAAGAAGACTGAGTGAAGTGTTAAGAAATTTGAGCAAAGAGTGAAGAAGCTTTTTATGTGCTTAACTGGAACTATAATCAGGCTTGTGTAGAAGCTATTTTATCAATTCACAATTTGGATGGTTTTAATCCAAACCTTTCTTTGGACAGTGAATCCTCTTTTGTATTTGAGCAATGAGCTCTAGGAAATGTGCCTGAATGCATGTGTGTTCCCATTATTTCTCATTATACTTTTAACAAGGTATAATATTGTGGATTGACCTCCACTGTGGTTTTTCCCCTAACAGGGTTTCCATGTAAAAAATCTTGGTGTTCTTTGTCTCTCTGATGTGTTAATTGTTTTTTGGTTAATTGCTTATTCAGATTTGAGACTAAGTTAAGTAAAGCTTGAAAAGTTTAAATTTCTGTGACAACTAATTCACCCCCCCTCTTAGTTGTCTGTCCTTGTTTTTCCAACAACAACATCATACCTAGGATCGATTACTGTGTTTTCATCCTCAATAATCTGATTCGACACTAGAAACAGTTTGACCGTTTTGACAAAATACATTGTCATGCGCATGTAGTGCCTCATACACACTTCCTTATCATCCCTACAATTGGCCCAAAAGTCCTCGACATTATGCAAATGGGAATACTCTATCCCAACCACCTTCTTCATCTTGCCATATGGGTCCATCCACGACCCTGTCCAAATGTGAGGGGATAAGGGATCCCTGCTCTATGCTTGTCACTCAGAAGGGTGTGTGCATGCTGCAACTGCCTAGAGAGTTCAAGTAATATCAACTGGTCATTTGGCTACCAAGGAAGTTTATAGGGTTTATCTGAGAAGCCCTAAGCTCAGATGTATGTAAATTTGGGAAAATCGATAAACAAGAAGCCGAAGTGTCATATATAAGCATTGGCACTATGGGGATCCCTTCTTTCAAAGTCACCTCCAAGTAGTCTGATTATATTCCTAACAAAGACATCATTGACTCTGCAATAGTCTTTCTTAAAGTTCCAATACTAGAGCTGCGTATATTTATTATATACCTTTAATTCTCTTCCTGGAGTCAGGCTTGAGGCTACAAATAATCCCCTGTATTGGGCACAATCGACAAGTAGATAGACTAGGTATGAAGTCATGTAGAACTAGGAGGTCTTCTTTACTCCCACAAACTGTTCATGTAGGCAACTGCTTATCATGCCCCACCAATGGAACTGGGTCTTTCCCCTGATGATTTATTTAGTAAAGTATAGCATCCACTCTTGGAAGAATGCTAAAATTGAGAGGCCCATGACCTTGCTCAATAAGGTTACCAAGTCATGGTTATCCTTGTAGAAATCAATTCTGAAGAGTTCCTAGGGAACCTTGTTTGCACTTCCCCTCTTCTCCTTTAGCCAATATTGGTTAATAAACTTCTTGCACTTGAGGGGGTTGACATCCCATTTGGTCTTGGCATATTCTTTGGATGCTTCTTCCATTTCATCAAAGGAATTGGTATATAGAAGGTTTGTATGATAGACTTGGCTGAGAGATTTGCTAGAATGTTGCCATCCCTGTCTACTATTCTCTTAGTGTCTTCTTGATATGCCTCTCTGTAGGCCATTACAAGTTCGGGAGCAATGAGGGCAAGTGGGAAACCGATAGCTTTGGCCAACCCATTTCTTCTGATTCTTTTGGAATTTTCTATGCCGGGGTTGACAATAACCCTCTGCTTGAACTCATTGATGTCTATATGCCCCAAGTTGGTATCTAAGATCTCTTTCCATTCTATGGTGACCTTTGACTTGAGGGGCTCCCCTTGGAACTTGTATTTCATTTCATCTTTGTCCTCCTTGCCTCTAGGTGCTTTGGCTGACTTATTTCCTTTTTCTTTCTCCACAACCACCTCTGAGGGTCCTACAATTGGTTCCATATATCCTGTAGGCAAAGGAGAAATAAGCACATTCAAGCATAAAAACATGAGGAACATTAGCCAAAATCCAACAAAAAAGATGTTAGATTAGATAGTTCATCATTAAAAGGTCCTAACATTTCTCTTGGATCACCGTTAGCCGCTTGTTTGAGGAAGTTATGGCAATGCGGGCCCAGGGGTGTAGACTTCCCTAGGCTAATAGCCATTCTGCAGGCAGTTGTGGATGGATGTAGACAGGGCACAACAATCCGCATGGCCCCACTTGCATGAAGATTTGGCCATGAAGTGGGGGTCCACCAAGAAGGTCAGGCCATTTAGGCACGTGGGTCAAATCAACATTGAGGTTTCGGGGTCATCAAATTGATCTTTTAGGCTCGTGAGCTTCAGGTACACTAGCATAGGAGGTTTGTTGGCCACTTAGTGTTCTACCATTTGAAAAATGGTCTAGGAAAGGTGGCACCCTACAAGCGACATCCCGTAATGCAGGATCCGTGACTTTGAGGGACGATGTTGGTGTTATATTGTCGAAGTTCATACCATTCAAAGGAGTGCAGACCAGAAGGTGTGAGAAGTCGTTGGGAGTTGGCTATTTGAAATGGCGAAGGAAGGATGGAAGTTCACTAAAGGAAGCCCGCATCATCGGGTCTGCAAGCTTGGGCATCACTCGCTTATTTTTGGACAGTCAAAGGGAAATGGCGGGGTCGGGTCCTGCGTAACAAGCTAACGGAGGGCCTTGGGCATTTGGGCACATCGTGACAAGACGACCGCCCACTAGCTGCTACCGGCATGGGGCAGCCCAAAAAGTCTTTTCTACTTAGGAATTTTTCATTTACTTGGTTGAGACAGAGGTAATAGGTGTAGGCTTCGTGAGATGGAGAGATGGATGTCTGATGCTGTTTGGAACAACAAACTTGTCACAACAGCCCACAAAAAGGAGTCTGCAAGGAGAGGCCTACAAAAGGGCCAAAACTTAGTCATTTTAGTGCCAGGAGATTGGACAGCAATGGTGGGATCAGGACCCCCCTGTCAGAAGGACTCTATGGTTCCGCTGCTTTGAGGGGTTGTTGATGGGATGATGAAAGGGGAGTGGAAACCCACAAAGGATGGTCCGCATAAGATAAGTTACTCTTGCTTTAAGCTTGGATGATGGCCATGAAGGCAAGGCCCGATAGGCAGACAAACGGGTCGCGAAGGCCATTTGAAATGGCGAACCCAGGATGGAATCCTGTGGATGGAAATCTGCAAGTAGCGACCTACCCAAAGGGTTAGCAGTTAGGCATTCAGCGTAGGAACTTGGATGGAAACGACCGGGGTGGGGCCTGACTGTCAAGATGACCTTAAAGCTCTGCTATTTAAAGGGATCATTTGAACAGTGGCGGAGGAGAGGCAAAAACCTGCACAACTAGACCTGACAGGGTGGAAAGCCCTCGTTTTGATTTTACTTAAATTTAACCATCGACGACAAAGTGTGGACATCTTTCTGCAAACATGGGTCCACTGAGGATATTGACCAACCATCTTGAAGTCTGGTGTTTTAGGAAATGGGTGACACCGACAGGTGCTTTGCGAGTCTGCAGGGCATGAAAGCCCTGGTTCAAGAACGGTCATGGCATCCTCGAGTTCTGCATGCACCTCATGGGAAAATTTTAATAGATTTCAAAATTATAAAAAGTGGGTTTTGATCACCTAGTAGTGTTCTAGCTAGATTTCAAGTTTTCCTTCTCGAGATTTAACAAATTTTAAGGAAATGAAAGAAAAATTAAAACACAAATGGTGACAAAAGACCAACCTGAAAATCACGATGAAATCGATGAGGAGACTACAAATGGAGACTTTGAATCGGTGCAAGAGCTCGGTAGGCATGACAACGGCGTTGGTGGGAGGCTTTGACAAACTCTTGGAATTCCTGACGGTGAAAATGACAACTCGAAATGGGCTATTTATAGACCCTTTAACATTTAATGTATGCCATTAATGCAGGTACGATGGTGGCTGCGGTTGGTGAGTGCGTATCTCGAGAAGGGTGGTAGGAAAGGCAGAGTCCATACATTGGTACATTTTGACCAATTTTTTGACGACGGCTTGTCAAAATTTTGATGGCTATTCGTCGCTGTTATTTCATCAGAATTTTGACGACATTTGAAATGTCAAAATTCTGACGAAATAACAATGACGAACAGCCGTCAAAATTCTGACGAGCCATTGTCGAAAAATTGGTCAAAATGTACCAGTGATAGAGTAGATAGCTCCCCAGACTTGGCCATTAGATAGGCTAGCAACAAAAATAACACAAGAGGGTGTGGGTCCTGCCGGGTGGGAGGACGTGCTAACCTGACCGTTTGAAATGGTGAAAGCAAGGCGACAATCCGCATATAGCGACTTGCAGGAGCGGACCCACAGTGCCCAGAGGATGGTAGTTTTAAAGCATGAAGGAAAACAACTAGGGAAATCCCGCAAAGGCCTAAGGCCTTGAAAATTTGAGGGTAACAATACTTGGTCAACTCAAGATGATTCTTTTAAGACTTTCTAACCACTTAGGACTCAAAAATAGGGGATATGCAAAATGAGGTAGTGGAAAAAGTGACCCGGCGAAGTGAAAAGAGAGAGAGTCCCCTTTCCGAACGGGGCGTGTGTGTTATAGGCACAACAATCATGTTGGAAGAATTCACACAAGTCATGCTACTCTAGAGGACTCCCAATATAATTTTAGTAACTCATGTGAAGCTCTCATTTTATTGGAAACTGAATAGATATTGATAATTTGGAAGAGATGGCATGGAAATGGTGGAAATGATCACATCAAATGCAATTAATGCTACATGTTGCTTTATAAATGATGTGATCTACAATGAATTCCATTAGAGGTTGCACACACATAATGGCCCATTGATATTAAGTCATGTTATTGAAAGCATTTACACGTCATATTGTCGTAAATACCCAAAGGGTATCCTTGTTGATAAATGTAACCAATTGTCTAGTTTCCCTTTAATCCAAAGAGTACAACCTTGTTTCTTGTCTAGAAGATATTGCATTGTTTGCCATAATCATAAGGAAAAAGTCATACATTTGAGAGCTTGGTATATTTATTGTAATTGGAGATAATTTTAATTTATTTTAGGAAAAATAGAAAATGCATAGAGAGGTGTGTACCTTACACATATCATTTCCTTGATGAAAAAAGTGACAAATATTTTGCAAAAGTGGAGCCATCCATAGCACAAGGAATGGTAGAAGTTGGGTGTAATCTGGGGCTCAACAAGAGGTAACAAATTTAATGGTGTGTTTAGGGTCAAAAGATATAGAAACCATCATCAAGAATTCACAAGAATTTTTGATAGTATCAAGTTCCAAGGAAATAAAGTGCTTAAACAATATTATGAGTTCAAAATTAGTTGGAGGGCTTATTGAAAAACAAGGTTTATTGAAAGCCACCTAGAACTTGAGTGGGAGGTAATCGATGAGTGAAAATCACTCCAAAGCCAAAATATTTTAGTAAATATTTTATGGAGAAGGCTACCATTACTAGTTTTCAACCATCCCCAAGGAGGGTTACCATTTTTGGTTTTCAACCATTCCCCCATTTTTGGGGTAGAAGGGTTGTCATTTGTTGGTTTTCAACCCATCTCCTTGATTTAAGTATGCTTCCTTTGAGCTAATCAAGGACACAAGCATCATACCCATAGAAGAGAGATATTCTGGAGTAAAATTTCAATTTGAGCCTGGAGTTCTATAACAACTCTTCCTTGGATGTTGGGTTGTGATAGAGCTTTAACCTATCTCTAGTGATTAGGAGAGTTCATTGTTTTCCATAAATTGGTGCCCATTTAATTATAGGTCATTGTTGTAAACCTCACCGATTTTGTATAAGCCTAGCCATTTTATGTGTTAGTTACCCTTGAATTCATGATATTTAGAATTATACAATAATTCCTAGTTTGCTACCTTCATTTGCTTACTGATGATGTGCTTATCATATCATTCCTTTGATGTTGAATCAACTCTATATGCTAAAGTTCACTACAATTCATCCAATCTATTCAGTTATGTAATTTAGATGTGTTATGATTTTATGAGATCGATCCCTACCTCTAGCACCTTCCACAGTGTTTCTAGTTCAAACTCTATATGGAGTGTGGGATGCTTCCTATAGAATAGTTCGTAGGGGGTAAAGTTATTGGTAGTTCTCCAGGATGTATTGTAGGCCCAAACAACTTAAAATAGTTTGTCAACCCAATCAATCCTATTTCCTAAAATGGTTTTGGTCAAGATACTTTATAGTCCCTTGTTGGTTCTTCAACTTGCCCATTGATTTGGCAGTGATATGAAGAATATTTCATATGACTAATCTAGTATTGATTCATGAAAGATTTGATCATTATGGACATGAGTTGTGGACCCTGATCCAAAGCCAAGATCCTTGGGGCCCCAAATAATTATAGAATATATTTGTTCAAGAATTTTACTACCTTCTCTTCTTGTGTCATAGGCAAGGCATTTGCTTCTACTCATTTAGTGGTATAGTTGATGCAAACCACTATATAGTAGTTTCCTTTCAAAAAAGGTTCAATGGTTCCCACAAAGTTTGTACCCCACTTCTGGAATGGATCAAAAGCCACTTAAGGATGGAAAGGAATTTTATTGGATAATGTAAGTCATCCTATTCATTATCATTGGTCACACTGCTTAACATATTGGTGGATATCTATGCTCATGGTGGGCTAGTAGTATCCTACCCAAGAACTTTGTGTCTTGTTCAAAGAGTAAAAAAAAAACCTCCTAAAGGTTCATCATGGCATGCATATATGAAATCATATACCTTACTTTCATGGAAAAATATTTGTAACACATGATTAGGGAAATTTTAAATAAGATATCATTCAATCATTTAAACCTAGAACTTTCCTTGATTAGTTGTTTAACTTGTTTAGACTAAAGTGTGTGGAGCACTTCCCTGTGGCAAATAGTTGGCTAAACCAATGAACTAAGGGGATCAAATGGATATGATGAATGTGTGTCATTTGGTCTAAAGGTATTGTGAATGTTAAATTCCTCGAGCTCCCTATGGGTGGTTTTGTTTTTTGCTAAGTATCGACCCACGCCTCAATTATTTGAACATCATCGGGCCCCTTTTTGAAGAGTTTCATCTGTCATTGCCATGTGTCCACTAGGCCCTCTTCACAACGATTACTTCCTTTGCTCCCCTATCAGCTTCCGCCATGCTTCCACGTGTCGATGTCACAGGCTCTTCATGGTTACTTCCCTTCACTTTTTAGTTGGGCCCCAACTGCGTGCCACATAGCTTTCATTCACATACATTTTTGGCAGACTCCACAATCAGCGCCGATAGTAAGGAATTCCTCCATGTGTCTTCACTGCATAGTATTTTAATGCAAGGAGGAGAAATCAATGAGAGGGCTCGAACCTACTACCATGTGTATCTTTCATGGGGACTTCATTGAAGGGGAGGAAAGAGCAAGCTGCATGCCCCGCCAAGCTGCCGTGTGTCTTAACTTCCTTCGTAGGTGAATGACACTTGTCTACATAGGGTTTTTATGGGACCACTGCCATCATATGACGAGGATGCATCTGGTTGGGGAGCAACCGTGTTCAATGGATTGAATATTTTTTGTTGCAATATCCAAAGGGAATCATTGCTGCAGGCATCATTGCTTGAGATACAAAATCTTTTATGTTACTGGCCCACCAGGCGGTGGGATTTTTTTTAGCTATATATATTGCTTCTTCCTTCAAAAGAAGGGTTCAAAAAATATAGAAAAATTAAGGAAAGACACCAGGCCTTTTTATTGCTTTTAGATTATTGTATGAGACTCTCAGATTGTGCCATTGTTCGGTTTTTCTATTTTTCTTAAGCTATTTGATAAAACATTATACTATGCCATTATTGTCTTGAATTGCTTATTTGCAGAACTTCTATGATTTTAATACAAGTTTGCTGGTTTAGATCATGTCTTTGACTCCTCTTTTCAGTAAATGTGTATGAGAGTTATTTTATGTTATTGTATAAAATATTCAGACTTTCATCTTTGATTTATGTTATTCTAGAACATAGCAGATTGTTGATCAAGCCCTTAAATTGAATCCCAAAAGATATATTTACCATGCCTATATCTACTCTTTGGTGCATCACCTTAGTTAGATCTTTATTTTTTATATCTGCTTCTTTTTCCCATTCCAAAACCCCAATTACAGAAGAAGCCGACTTCTTTAAAAACTTAGAGGTCACTTAGTTTAGCGCAATTGGTCCCCCCATTAACTGAGTTTCTCATAAAAGTTGTTACCTTGCCAATTTTTGGCATCAACAATTTGTTTTTTCTAGCACACCCAGTGGGATTGCTTAAATGAATCTAAATTTAAAGAGAGTGTATGAGCCATCAACCTGTTACTAGGTCCCAAACAACGAATAATCCTGGGTTGTTAGTGCCCCCACTAGGAACAATATAAGTCGCGACCCAAATTGTAAATGTTCCACTTCCTCTGCCCCTTTCACCAGCCATGTTTCCCATTGCTAACAAAAATTATTTGGCATGGGATGCTGGAATTCCTTTTGTAGCACTAGTAGCACCCACCATTTGGGCCCCTATCCCAGTCTCCACTTTAAAAGTTATACCTATGTTTATCGAAGATGGATCAAGAACACCATTTGAACATCTACAAGATGTGGCAGACACATGTCTAGTACACAGAGTTACAAACCAAAATGTAGCGCTAAGGTTGCTTGCAACCTCTTTTAGAGGTAAGGCACTAGATTGGTACTGCATGCTACAAGCTAATACCATTGCTACTTGGGATCAACTCCAAGACCCTTTCTATGAAATATTCTCAAATGATGGAGATAGGTCTTCACAATATCATCAGCTAGAGATCATAAAGCAAGCCCCATATGAAGCCATGACTGACTTCAACACTCAGTTCCATATAACTTGGCAAAGAATTCAGGCTGCTATCTGCCCAGCAACCGACTTGGTGTTCATGTTTTACCTAAAATCCATCAATGCTGACATCTTGATGATGATTCAATCCCTTGGCAGAACCACTCTACCAAGCACATATAACATCACAGTCAAAGCGGAGAACAATCTAATAGACGTCAGAAATTTTCCACCTTGGCCCATCATGCATATGTTCCTCGAGATATCAGTTCCCATCTAGGGGATGCCATCTACTAGTGTTCCCGCTCCTCAATCCATGTACACATATCTAGGTGCATCCCAAAATGTTACTTCTACATCCAACTCTTCAAAGGATGAGATAAGCGACATCAAGGAAATGTTGTGGGCTATGGCCAATGAAATAACTACTATCAAGCAGAACTAGTCTACACCTCCGAAGCTGACCTATCAAAATTATCAAGGCTAAAGATCTTCCTACCAACAAAACCAGTTCCAAGGAAGCACTTGCACAAACCCACAGGCTCAAACAACTAATCAGATAGTGTCGGTACCCACTCCACTGCAGAGTGCTAACCCAAGCTCAACCAGAGAGCTGACAAGGGGGAAAAATAATTTAGTTGATGATATCAACCCCTAGTGCTTCCCCTGTGGTGACACACATATGCCCCAAAATTTCTTGCACCACAATCTACAACAAAATGTGGCAGAACAGCATAGCCAAGGTGCAGCGTCAGACCATGGAGGTTATGTATATGCCTCTTCGCAAATGGAAAATGCAGTGCTCATTGCACAAATGCAGGGGATGTCTTTGGAGCAAGAAAAAAATATAGCTCCTGATCACACGCTCTTCTCATGGATGGAAGAAGAAGAGGCAGTGTTTTCCAACAATGCATCCACATCAAAAACCCTGCAAGTGCAGTCAGATTATAACACTCACTCAAAGAGGAGATTCATGGGTGAACTAGTCATCCCTGAACCAGTCATTCTGCAACCCAAAAGTGCTTCTAACCAGACACCTAGTACCTTTACAGTGGTACAACCATGTCTATTGTGAAGGGAAATTGTAATAACCAGAGCTAAGGAGCAAAAGCCTCCAAATCCACCACCATTCAATGTGGTGGAACAATTGAAAAAATCATCAACTAATGTGTCTCTCTAGGATATTTTAGCCATTCTAGAGTAGAAGACATTGCTACAGAAGGCTCTTCAGGAGGATCCAATCATTGAGCCAATAGAGAAATCATTCAAGGGAAAGGCTATTAATTCATCAACTCCTTCCAAAGTTCTTACAAATAGCACAAAGGAAGTCTCTATTGAGGTTAGAGAGAAGTCAAAATTGAAACCCTTCTTCCTAACTCTTATTGTAGGGGATACATTATTGCATAATGCCATGATTGATTCCAACGCTAACACTACAGTCATGCCCAAGAAGATAGCTAAAGCCCTAGGACTTAGCTATGAACCTTTAAAGAAGGGGGTTATGCAACTTGATGGGAACAAAGTAAAAACTATAGGTGTCATCAAAGACCTCCCCTTGACTCTATTCTCTTGCCCTAGCATCATAGTTCTGTAAGACACTGTGATCACAAATGTTCCCCCCATGTTCGGTCTCTACCTATCCCAAGAATTTACTTCAAAGATAGGAGGGTATCTTTCTCTAGACTAGTCACACTTGATCCTCAGGACCAAGCATGGAGCTAAAATGAAAATAGTGTCTAAAGCTCTGCATTTAGAACATGTGGACAATGAAGCTATGATCAACTTTGAGGCTACTCATACCTCTTTCACTAAGGAGGATACATATTGCACCTAGTTGCTAAAAGATGAAAAAGTGACCAAAGATTGGACCAATTCAAAGGAAGTTCTCTTGAGTGAATATATAAATGTTGATCCTTTTGGAAACTATCATGCTACTGGGTTAGGCACCTATGCCATCTATGATGAAAATCAAGTGCTTATGAAGGTCGTAAAGGAAATTGAAAGTGATCAAGTTTATGAGCTATGGACATTGCACTTTGATGGAACAAGATGCAAAGTGGGTGCAGGCATCGGGATATGTTTGGCATCCCAACACAATGAAAAGAAACTTCAGTCTTTCCACTTCCAATTCACTTGTTCGAACAATGAAGTTGAATATGAAGGTCTAGTGCAAGGTCTAAGCCTTGCGGAGCAGATGGGCATCAAGCAATTAATGGTGTTTAGAGATTCTGAACTAATAGTCAACCAAGTCTGAGGGATTTCTATAGCCAAGAATGTCCTCATGAGATCCTATAGAAATAGAGTCTGGGACCTGATTGAAGATTTTGAAACCTTCAACATCTAGATAGTGCCCCGAGAACAAAATGTTGATGTAGACCGCATGGCTGCAATTAGATCCCAGTTTGACCCTACCTTTGACTTGATTCATAACAAACACTTTGTATGAGTGATAGTCCGATCGATGATTCTAGATAATGATCAAAGTTGGTAGGTATTTAACAACGATAAAATAATTGCCTCATTCATCCAACAATCCAGAGAATTTGTTGACCAAATCCAACCAAAGATTGTCAAGGCCTACGATGGATAAATCATTCAACTAAGGTCTAATAAGCTTTTGAAGGGACTTGTCACTCTTGAAAACCTGTTTGATTGTGATGATGCAAGCAATGATAAAAGGAAGTTTGTGGCGGATAAAAGAAACTATGTGGACCTTCAGGTCAGAGATGGAAGAAAGCTCAAAGTCGAGAAAGACGTTCCACATCATGATAAGGAGAGGCTCATCAACTTCTGTGAGAAGTATCAAGGAGTAGTGGCCTGGTCATATGATGACCTCAAGGGATATGATCTTGACATCATCCAACATACAATAGAGCTGACGAAAGGTGCAAAACTAGTCTGCCAGAAACAGAGGCCAGTGAATCCGAAGATTGAAGCCTTGATGGCACATGAGCTGAAAAAGATAATTCAGTCTTAGATTGTCTTCTGGATCAAGCACAACACATGGGTATCCAACTTGGTTCTAGTATGAAAGAAGAATGGATATATCCATTTATGTGTTGAATTTTAGGACCTGAACAAAGCATCCCTAAAAGACCACTATTCGCTGCCTTCTGTGGAGTCAATCTTGCAAATAGTGGCAGGTTCAAAAATGTTTTCTTTACTAGATGGCTTCTTCAATTACAATCAGATCCGGGTTAAAGAAGATGACTGACACAAGACAACATTCACTGCCAAGTGGGGAACGTTCACATATGTTAAAATTCCTTTTAGCCTTTCAAATATGGGAGCCACTTTTCAACAGGCCATGGATATTGCTTTTAGCGAATTGATTAACAAGATTATCCTAATCCATTTGGATGATATGATTGTATTCTCCAAACATAAGGATGATCACTTCAATCACCTTGAGATGGTTTTCAAAAAATTCCAAGAGTTCGGGGTATCCCTGAACCCAAAAAAATGTGTCTTTGGAGTGCCGCAAGGAAAGCTATTGGGACACGTAGTTTCCAAAGAAGGAATTGCAATTGATCCTGAGCAGGTGAAAGCAATCAAAGAAATTCCCCTACTGGTCAACAAAAAAGGAGTCCAATCTTTCCTGGGGAATGTAAATTTTGTGAGAAAATTCATTTCAAATTTTGCAAGGATAATTAGACCAATCACCCTGATGCTGAAAAAGGATCAATTATTCAAATGGACTAAAGAAGCTAGAGAAGCCTTTGAGAAGGTCAAGGATGTTATTTCTTCATCTCCTATGTTGGTTAATCTAGACCTATCCAAGGACTTCATAATGTATGTATTCAGTAGCAAGTCAAGCATCGCTACTATCTTAATGCAAAAGGATGACGAAGGAAAGGGAGAACATCTAATAGCATTTCACTCCCGAACCCTAAAGGAATATGAGACAAACTACAAATTCATTGAAAGACAAGCGTTTGCAATTGTTAAGGGACTCAAGAAGTTCCAACATCTAATATCTTGCAACAAGGTGATTATTTATGTCGCACATTCCAATGTGCATGAATATATCATGGAAGGAGAAATCACCAAAAAAGGGCCAATTGGATCACTAAGATCCTTGAATATGACATTGAGGTCAAGCCTAGAAAGACCATTCGAGGAAGAGGACTGTGCAAATATTTGGCGCATGATAAAGAAATGATAGCTGAAGAGGAGCAACCGGAGCTGGTTCTAATGAATGAGTATGAGTCCAAAGGCCACAGGCAGACAGACAGAGTGAGATTCATGCATACTAGAAAATATCTGTTAGGCCTTCCTTTTCAAAAGAGAAGATTCTACCGACTACAAAATAATGGGTATGCGCTCATTGAAGGGGTCCTTTTCAAAAGGAACTTCAATGTCATTCTATTGTGGTGTGTCATCATCAAGCAAGCAAAGAAGATTTTTGACACTTTCCACAACAATCCCACAGCCGGGCATTTCTTGGAGAAGACCACCACCATCAAAATCATGTGCGCTAGGTACTTTTGGCCTATGCTATTCAATGACTCATACTCCTTGGTAAAATCTTGCAAGGAATGCCAATTCTTTGTGGGAAGAAGAATTTTTTGTGATGCCTCTCAATCTGATAGTGGTTGATGAGCCTTTTGCACAATGGGGCCTTGATTTCATCGAAATGATCAATCCTGCCTCTAGCTTTGGACACAAATGGATTCTAATGGCAACAAACTACTTCACCAGGTGGACTGAAGCCATGCCCCTAAAGAATGTGATGGAGGCGAAGATAGTGGACTTCCTCAAAGAACTAGTGACGAGATTCAACATGCCCAAAACCATCATCTCCGATAACACCAAGGCTTTCCTAGGCTCTAAGATACGTCATTTCACACTCACGCATGGCATATTCTTGAAAACATCATCAAATTACTACCTGAAGGGGAATAGCCTGGCGGAGTCAACTAACAAAAATTTAGTCTGACTCGTCAAAAGGATCGAATCAGAACACCAACAAGAATGGCATTAAAACCTTCAGGTAGCACTGTTGGCAAACTGCATAACTCCCAAGCAAGTCCTCAAGACTTCACCATACGAGCTAGTGTATGAGAAAGAAGAGCTATTGCCTATCTCCATGGAGATTCCGACATTGCAATTGCTCAAATCTCTCGAGGTAGAACAAAAAAATGCCATGGAGGTTCTACTAGCCAAGTTTCTAGAAGTGCAAGAAAAAAAGGAAAAGGCCCTGATAGCCATGTCCAACCACTAGCAGGTGGTTAAGAGATGGTTCGAAAAGAAAGCTTTGGACCAAGGTTTAAAGTGCGGGGACCTAGTGCTAAAATTCAATGAAAGGGCTGCAAATCCAAGCCAACACAGAAAATTTAATAGCCTCTAGGAAGGCCCTTTCAAAATAATTCAATGCAAGTAACACAATGCATACCAATTAGAAAACATGGAGCAAGAGGTATTGGGGATTCCTATTAACAGAATCCACCTAAAATTGTTCAATTAAGCTTCAAAATTATCCTGCTAGTGTAAATATGTGAGTAGTGTAATTATTATTTTTTCTTTCATGCTTTTTGTCAGCTGATCTTTCAATAATTTTCATCCACAATGTGAGGAAGTAGAAGCAAAAGCAACCCATGAAGCAGAGAAAAATGACACCCATATGCAAAATTGAAATGAACACATATATGAAGGAAAAAAAAAAGAGAACCCACATTGTAAAATCAAAAGGAAAAGGAGACAAAATGATAATATAAGTTGTATTTTCATTATGTTTATATACTTTGATAAGTACATTGTCAAAATGGCTCAAAGGTCACACTTTTAGAGTATATCTATATATATTTTGTATCTTCTTCATATCTATCTATGGTAAAGTCTTTTTTCTAGGCATATATACAGAACATATTAACAAAAAGAAGATTTATTAAAGCATAAAAGTTTCAGTCACGGGTAGGGACAAGGGAGGCATCAACAACAGCGTCTGGAATTACTTCATCAATAGGACCAACAATAGCATCTGCAGGAGCAATGGCTAGTGGCAGAGGGAATACTAGGTTCCTGAAGTCAATGTACCAGTTGATGTTGTAAAAAGGCACCAAGTTGTACAAGTGAAACAAGAAGTGGCATGCATGGGTTACCCTTTGACGATGCTCTTCTTGCGACTAGATGCAGAAATCGCTCAGGAATGACACCCATGGTACTACTGTGTCTTCTTCAATGTACTTTCGGAGGTCGCTTGTCGTTGGAAGGCCTATACCAAATGCAACATTTTCTACCACCTCTCCTAGGCCGCCCAGATACTTCTTCATAAATATTTTGAGCACATCAGTATTAACTATGTACTTGTCTTCATATTCAATGTAGTCCCTCCCCAGAACCCACTTCATCACTATAATGGCCAGTGAATGCTTATTCTTGGTCATTCTTTTGAGATGCCTAGTCAAGATTTCACCAAAGAAGGTTGTCTGGGATTTCTTACAGACTAACCTAATATGAGTATTCATGGTGCTAAACTCACCAACTATCTGGTAGCTAGCTTTACGTAGACTGCTTAAGCCTAACTTTATGCAATTCTACTCAGTTGCCTAATGCCAAATTCTAAGCCAATTGCCTATTATCAATTCTACTAAAATTTATAAGTGTGATTTCGCTATTGCCTAAGCGCCTATTTATAGAAATAGCCAGGATATGTGTGGTAATTTGCATACCATAAGCATGATGCTAATCGAGTACCAACTCAAAAATCGCACCAAGGCTTGCTCGAATTTCCCACCCACTTGCGTCTATTAGGTACAGTTTGTTGCATGTAGGACTAATAGGAGCTAATTAATTAGCATAAGCTAGTGGCAATCATCGGCAGTAGTCTGCATGGCTAAATGCTGAGGTGTTGCAATGCAAACATTTTTTGAACTCTAAAGCAAAACTCATATCTTTTCAAGAACTTATTGCATATTTGGGCTTAATCATTCCTTTTGGGATTATAATTGCCACAACATATGAATGCCTAAGCTGCCTTCAAATTGTTGGCTCAAGTTCCAAGAAAATCATGCCAAAGGACATCATTACCAAAGGTCATTATGAATTCTTGTCATTTTAAAATGACAAGTAATTCATTTCGCAAGAGAAAATAACTGGCGGTACATGCCAAATTTAATGCTAAAAGGTGAGCATTATTGGCCACCCCAAGAAGGAAATAACTAAGTATTGCATGCAAAAGGATAACATTGTGAATGCTTTTCAACCATGCTACCTGGAGCAAGAGTTTTGAGCACAGACAGAGCCAAAGCAAATTGCAAAAGATTTGAGCTGAGCAAAAGTCTCCAGCAAAAGGAAAATGACAGAAAGTTCTCAAACAAAGGCACAAGTAGAGGCACAAGGAGAGGCAACACAAAGCTTGTTTGATGCTATGCGTGTAGTATTATCCATCTATGTCTTTGAAGGCATCTCTTATGCTTCACCTGGTATACCCGAGAAGCCAAAGTGGGTAAACATGCAGGCCCTAGACAAGCCCAAAAATTATAGGGACCAAAGCATAATCAAGGAGGATTAGGATAATATTCATGATCCCATCCTCACAAAGAACCCTAAGTCTTTGAGGGAGGCAACCTTCGAAAGGATGAAGAAAATTAGTGACCCAGATTCTTTGGCACAAAAGCTATGGTTCAACGGGCTTCCACAGTATATGGTCTCGTTTGTGCACTATTGCCTGGAATTAGTTGATGCAACCATTGAACATTTCAACCCAAGCACCAATACCATTGAGGGTCGGGAGTTGAAAGTTAATATCTACCCAGGAGCTATTTGGAATATGCTATGCATCCCTGACCAAAGCTCCAGAGCAGAAACGATAGAGCTATTCAATCCAGCAAAGGGGGAGGAAATATGGAGAACCAGACAAAAGGCTCTGGATTTTTATAACAAAGAAACCCAAAGGCCTAAGGAATATTAGAAAAATCCACCAAAGATTCTGGCACCACACAATGCCTTCTCAATGATGACATTTGTTTGTGGCCTGGGCATCAACAAGCATGTTCAAGAGTTTCAGTTGGGTCCATAGTTTTAGTTGCGTAGGCAAAATTCCTTTTTCTAGTATGACTTCACACAATTCCTCGTTGATGAGATGCTAAGGCAAATAAGGGACTACAAAACACAACAGAGGTTCAAGTTTCCTTTCTTCCTTGCCCATATGTTTTTGCATCAAAACCTTGATTTCTTCAAGAAACATGTGAAGTTGGCTATTTTTGATGAATCAGGAAAAAGAAGGCCAGTTTCTGTATGGACTCCTCTCCTCTCCTCTACTTGCGATTATTATTCATTTTCAGATTATTTCTTGACTTTGATTTTTCAATATTTGAGTGAGGATCCTGGTCTTTATCGACTCACTATAACTCAAACATAATACATGTAGAATTTCACTCTGAAATGTGACTGGTTTCTTGGAGAAGATTTCACATTCATCGGGATGCACAACTTCACTAGGGAACCATTCTGGCTTCCGACATGTCTCACAAATCGGGTGCTAGCCCTCAAAATGTTCCAACAAGTATTCATTATCAACTACACATTTTGAGGAGGACCAACCAAGAAGAAGGGATTTTTCGTCTACCTGTTAAGCTTTAAAATGATGGTAATGGCCAAAAAGAAGACACACAAGCTACTGGAAGATAAGCTAACTCATCTGGGGTTAGTGATGATTTGTGACAAATGGAATTACAACCCCAAAAATGACTTACCAAATGAATTTTTCAACACATAGCCCTCGAACTTATTGGGAGAAGTGGCAAAACCCATTAAAGGATGAGGATGAGTTCTTGGTTGATCTGGCTCATATTCCAACCGATGATAGTAGGTTGCCATGGCTCAAGTTCTATTTCGCTTCAACAAAGTATAATGAGAAGCTTTGGATTGGGTCCACTCTTCGCAATGAGTTGTCAAGAAATCAAAACTGGAGCGAAGAAAAAATAAAGAATTTCTGGGTCTACTGACAAGAAATCCAATGCTATTATGCCCCTTATCAAGGCGTGGAGACAGATGATAAATTTGATAAATTTTGGAATAAAGCACATATTGATTCTGATTTAAGTAATGATGAATATCTCTCTTCGGAGGAGGCTGGGACATATACTGGGAAGGGAAAGGAGAAGGAAATTGAAACACAAACAACCCCATTGCAGCAAAAAGAAAGGGCAGCAAAGCAACCAATCAAGATCTCTTCAAACGTGCAGGTGAACATATCATGTACAAGGGCCTCGATGACTCGTGCCCGGACTACAAAAAGAACCAGAATGCCTGCACAACAATCAGAGACCATACAGGTGGAAGACTCCCTACCCATTAAATGATAACGCACAAAAGCAATTTCTGGGGAGAGTTCGCAAGAACCCGCAACAAGCCAAGAGGCCATAGCGAGCCCGGAACCACAATCATCCGGACATCAGGTAACTTTTTCTCTGTCTTCTCTTCACAATCTTTAGTGTCCCCTATTGTCTTTGCATCGCCCATCACTACAAGTGTTGGCCCTTCTTTTTCCACTTCTGCCACAATGGTCGCAAGAGGTTTCTCCCAGTTCTACCAAGTGAGACCATTTATTTTGATGCCTCCGCAAAACCTTACACTGTTCATCATTGCCCAATCTGCTATCGCCTCTCTTTTTACAAGTGTGGCCACCATTGATACCCCTCCTGCTACTACTATCTCGGCCACAACCCTATTCGCCCAGCAGTTGGAATCCGCCATGACTCCACTATCGCCGCAACACCCGATGAGTCCTCCTACTGGTTCACAAACCAGGCTTTGGCATATCCCTCCATTCTCCCCACTTATAGTTGATCTTGCAAAGAAGAAAGCACCCAAAACCACTACCCTCATGTTCGCTTTCGCCCTACCTCCTGGTGCACCTTTTGCAAGTGGGCTAGTTCAGTTGCTAGCCCAATTTATGGCGCAGGGCGATAATACAAAGGAAGCATGGACTCTCAGAATCCAAAAGGGAAAGGCCATGGATGCCAAGAAGCCGATAGAGCTGCAGGTGTATACTATTTTCAATGAAGCTCAGAAATCGATCTATTTCTCAACCATGTATCTGAACGTCATCAAACCACAAGGGGAGATGCAACCTAACGATTACACATGTTCACCATGGGACTCGATTTGAGCATAGCCCGACCACAAGACAAAGTAGAGCTCATGGAAGAAACACAACGGGTGGTGACCACTGACTTCCTCAAGTCTGGTCGCCAACTAAAGAAGAACGAAGAAGAGATGAAACTTGTGAAGGATAGAGTCGAGGTCCTACTGGCAAAGGAAAAAATGATGGAAGCAGAAATTGTGTGCTTATTAGAGAGAGCACAGGCAAAGCAGAACAAACTCTGACAGGAACTTGCAAAGTTCCAATCCATTAACCCCAATTTGGTTGTCGCGCTATGATGAAGGAACCAAGAATATCAGAACTAGTTGGCTCTAGCGGAGTAGGGGATGCAACAAAAGAGTGAGGAGTTTGAATGACAACACACTCAATTTGAGCAACAAATGCAACAAAGGGATGTAGACTTTGAGAACCGAAAGGCCCAATTGGAAAGGATCTCCAAGAGATGAGGCTTTCCCTTGAGACAAAATCAAAAAACAAAAGCCGGGTCGAGGAAAACCGGTCCGCTAAATTGAGGAACATCCAAGGGAAACTTGCTACCGCAAAGAAAAGGATCGCATAACTAGCACAGAGTGTCAGTTCGAGAGATGCAGAGATTTCCCTTCTAAGGAGTCTCCCCTAGGCCCCTACTGCCCAGCCAGATCTCTTTCCAGTGGCCCAACAACTATATGTTTCATACTGGGAAAAGGTCAAGGCCTTTTTCCTAACACTTTAGTTGACGCTCCAATTTATAGTGGAGGCGATGAGTTTGGGAAAGGAAGTTCATGGAGCGATTGAGCAGTTCCCACATATCATCACAAAGAGGGTTCCTAAGGCAAAAAACCTACTGGATAGGCTATACATGTCTCAGATGAAGACTTAGCAAAGTCAGGGATCAAAAGGCTGCTACCAAAAAACAAATAGGTTCATCCACTGCACTCAGCTATCCTCCATGCTAGCGAGTGTGCTACCAAATTGGACCAAACTATGAATGGCATACAGGCTAGGTTCTCCCGGATAACCCAGATGGGCTTACCGTCCCCATTTCTTTATGATGAATCGGTGGCTATTGCAGAGAAAATTGCGACAAAGATAGAAGAAAAGCAACATGATACATCCACTTTCCAGAGCTTCAACCAACCCCCTACTGCGGCAGATATCAAAGGTGTCACTCATTAGATGGCATAGCTACTCTTCCAACTTGAGTCTGAGGATGGGATATTCATGACATTGCCTTACAAGGAAATGCTCGATCTGAGCAGAGCGCAAGAGAATCTACGTGACATATCGACACCATCCAAGGCTGATTAGCTACCTCTATAGGCCACTCTCTCTAAGCTCTGACTCCGTCACCCTATGGATGGGACTTTGGTCTACAAGCTAGAGAAATTTTTGGGTTCCTCGTTCTGAAAGTGAAATGCCCCTGGTAGTCACCAAAAGCTGTGAATGTTAAATTCCTCAAGCTCCCTATGGGTGGTTTTGTTTCTTGCTAAGTATCGACTCGTGCCTCAATTATTTGAACATCATCGAGCCCCATTTTGAAGAGTTTCATCCGCCGTTGCCACATGTCTGCCAGGCGCTCTTCGCAGCGATTGCTTCCTTTGCTCCCCTACCGTCTCTCGCCATACTTCCATGTGTCGATGCCACGAGCTCTTCATGGCTACTTCCCTTCACTTTTTAGTCAGGCCCCAACCGCATGCCACGTAGCTTTCATTCACATACATTTTTTGCGGACCCCACAATCGGCGCCAATATTAAGGAATGCCTCCACATGTCTTCACTACACCGTCTTTTAACACAAGGAGGAGGAATCAACAAGCAGGCTCTAACCTGCTACCACGTGTCTCTTTCACGGGGACTTCATCGAAGGGGAGGCAAGAGCAAGCTACGTGCCCTACCAAGTTGCCACGTGTCTTAACTACCTTCATAAGTGAATGACACTTGTTTGCACAGGGTTTTTCTGGGACCACTGCCATCATATGACAAGGATGCATCTGGCTATGGAGTGATTGTGTTCAATGGCCCGAATCTTTTCTGTTGCAACGACCAAAGTGAATCATTGCTACAAGCATCATTGCTCGAGATACATAATCTTTTTTGTTACTAGCCTGCCAAGCTGTGGGATTTTTTTTAGCTATATATACTACTTCCTTCAGAAGAAGGGTTCAAAAAATATAGAAAAATTAGGGAAAGACACCAGGAATTTTTAATGCTTTTAGATTATTATATGAGACTCTCAGATTGTGCCATTGTTCGACCTTTCTATTTTTCTTAAGCTATTTGATAAAACATTATACTGTGTCATTATTTTCCTAAATTGCTTATTTGCAAAACTTCTATGATTTTAATACAAGTTTGCTAGTTTATATCATGTCTTTGACTCCTCTTTTCAATAAATGTGTATGAGATTTATTTTATGTTATTGTGTAAAATATTCTAGCTTTCATCTTTGATTTATGTTATTCTAGAACATAGTAGATTGTTGATCGGACCCTTAAATTGAATCCCAAAAGATAGATTTACCCTACCTATATCTACTCTTTGGTGCATCACCTTAGTTAGATCTTTATTTTTATATTTTCTTCTTTTTCCCATTCCAAAACCTCAATTACAGAAGAAGTCAACTTCTTTAAAAACCTGGAGGTCACTTAGTTTAGCGCAATTGGTCCCCTCATTAACTGAATTTCCCATAAAGGTTGTTACCTTTCTAATTTTTGGCATCAATAGGTATCACCATAGGTTCATCACTTCCTTGTATATATAATCTTGACAAGAAATCAAAAAAGCATATTATCTTTCCCTAGTTTATCAATGATGACAATGTCGAATTCCTATAATAATAGTAACCATTGAATTGACCTACCTCCTACTACTTGCCTTGTTCATTAGATACCTGATGGAAGCATGGTGAGTATGAATGAATAACTTGTATCTTGTGATGTAGTGGCATAATTTTAATTGCATAAACCATAGGAAATAATTTTTTTTTTAGTCATATAATTCTTTTATGCTAGATTTAGGTTTTCTCTTATGTAGTAAATAACATGGGTGCCTCCATATTCAATTTTATTACTTACAACAACCCATATAGCTTGGTTGGATGCATTGGTTTAGATATGAAAATACTCTCCCCAATTTGGACCTTTGATAACATGTGTCATGATTGCATATTTCTTGATGGATTCAAAATATTTATGACATTCATTAGTCCAATAAAACTTAGAGTATTTTTTTGGTAATGTAAATAGGAGCTTTGTTATTCTTTTGAAACCTTCAATGAAGCATCTGTAGTATCCAACATGTCCCAAAAATATTTGGACTCATATATGAGATCAAGGTGCAAGAATATGCAGAATAATCTCAATTTTATTTGGGTCTACTTTAATGCCCTCTTGGGAAACATGGCGCCCTAAGATGATTCCTTCAATCAACATGAGGAGACATTTTTCATGGTTCAGGGAAAAATGATGCTCTTCAAACTGTTGTAAGACCTTGAGGATTTTTAGGGCTTCCTCAAATGTTTTAACATGGATTGTGAAATCATCCATGTAGACTACGAGACACAAGTAGTGGTTAGGTTCACAAAAATTTCCAAGACTACTTGTTAGAAGGAGGCTAGGGTATTGCACAAATTAAATGGTAAAACTTGGAAGGCATACGTCCCCCATGGATAGGTGAAATTTATTTTATCCTGATCCTTCAAATCCATTTGGATCTAGTTGTAGCCATTGAAACCATCTAAGAAGGGAAAAACTTAACTACTCACTAAGTTGTATAAGACCTAGTTAATAAATGAGGGAGGGAAGAAATCCTTATTGGTTGCTTTATTTAACTCCCTGTAATCTATGCACACATGCTATTTATTGTTAATTTTTAGGACTATGGCCATTGGGGAGATCCGTCGACTGTTAAAAATAAGGTAGATGAATCCCACTTGCAAAAAGTTCTCTATCTCCTTATTTATAATTTCTCTCAAAGCAAAGGTTGTTTCTTCTTTGAGGTTGCCTCATTGGACATACATCTTCTATATAAATATGGTGTGTATAAATATTTATATGAATCACCTTCATGTACTTGTATTCCCATGCAAATGCTTGTGTGTGATCTTTTAATAAATGGGTCAGTTGTGTTTCTTCTCTATTTATCAACATGTTAATGAATAATTACTTGTTGGGTTGAATAGTGACCTATTTTGTTCTTGTTCGTATAGAGTGAACTCCTTTGTAGGGATTGAGTAACATGTTTAAGGGACAAGAATGAGGAAGGCTATGGTGTAATATTTTGAGATGTTGGTGACTTGCTTGAAGGGATGTTATCCCCATCAATGGAAATTAAATGTTTTCAATGTGTTTTCAAGAGTTCAGTAGGACCATCTATAATCATTTTATTGTATCGAGGATAGCTCTTCATCATTCTACTATTTTTTGTATCCTTCCAAGTGTTTGGTTATTGTGACCATGGTTAAAGTTGAAGCATCCTATTCATTAGAGTATGTCATGTCATCTATTTGTAACTTGCTATCATATTGCAAAGAAGGTTTAGCGTGTGTATAAATAGACAATTCCTTTAGCCTAGTTCTATTTGAAATGGTCACACTTCTTTATCAACAATTAGTTAATATTCCATTGTAGCTAGCCAAAGGTAGCATAATATGATTGTATATCCAAACCTCTTTTTCTTCCCTCGAAGGACAAGGAAATCTGCAAGATACTCCCATGTGTCTACTATGACAATGATGTCCTCTAATATCCCTTCAAGTCTAGTTATGGACTGGTCAACCAACTAAAAGACTATAGATGTGGGTTGGATATTGGTCATGGATAGTTCTTCTAAAGTATTTGAGGCTATTACATTAATGGGTGCTCCTAAATCAATCAATAAATTTGATATTGACATTCCTTTTATGGTTAATGAAATGACAAGGTTACCTGGGTCCCCATATTTTTGTGGAGTTAATTTACCAAATAAGACATCAAAGAGATTACCTTCCACTTGAATGGTGGTTGGTAATTTCTTCTTTCTACTAGAGTTTTTAAACAATCTCTTGATGGTTTGGTTAATTTTAGGAATGTCTTTGATAGCTCGCAACAACAGTACTTATTATTAATCTTTTGAAGTTCTCTAATTATCTAAGAATTTTCCAAAGTATTTAGAAGCCCTCTTGAGTTTTTTGGCAACATTGTTCTATTGTAACCATTTAGGAAAGGGGATCAATATTAGGTTATGAGTGTCTCTAGATCCTTCCGGGTCTATGGTTTTTTCTTCGATACTCACAAGTGGAATTGTTATCGCACGAAATTGCACCTTGCTAAACATATTATTCAACATTCCAATAAATGGAATTGACCTCAAGGTGTGGGACATTGTCAATGAGGTCAGATCTATGGAGAAGGCTAGATTCCTCTATAAACCAAATGCAACAATACTGGTCTGACCCAACATTAGATAATTCTACACTAATCCTATTCTATCAACTGCAAAAAGGGAAAGGGAAAGAGAATGTTGAATAGCTGAAAAGATGGTGATGCACTGAGATTAAATATGTTTCTTCTTGCCTATGATTGCACAAAGTATTAATAAAACTACCAAATAAATCCACACAAATCTATGTTATCCTAGTTCCTAAGAAGTTACATGAAGGTTAGGGATTAACATACATTAAGAGGAAAAAAATTCTCCATAGTTAGCTTCTTTTACCATATTTAACACAACATTCAATCTTAGAAAATATAGAAACATGTATTCACATATGAAGGCAAGAATATTTTCCAACACATTCAAGGCGAGATAGGGAAACAAAAATTATTGACAGAGAGGCATAATGTCATGCCCTATATTTTACCCATAGGACAAGAACACAACCCTTTTTAAAAAAAATTAAACATAGAAACAACTAAATTATACATGACTTAGATCACAAAATAGCTAGTCACCAATATTTGATGACTTAGATCCGTACTCAATAATTCATGAAGAAAAGATCACATATATATATATATATATATATATATATATATATATATATATATATATTTAATAATAAAGATCAAGTAATATTTATATATATGATTTTTTTTTATATTCTATGTTAATATTTAAAAATAAAAATCATGCATAATTATAAAGATAATGATATATAAATAAATATAATTATCTATATGCATTTAATTATAATTATGGATAATATATAACATCTTTACCCCTTCCCTTAAAAATTACCTCTTAAAAATGTTTAAGTATTAATTATTAAAATATCTTAGATTAAATATTTTTAAATTCCCTGTTTAGATTCTTATTTCTATTTCTATGACTTAACTAACCATTAGTATAGGAGGAAAAAGCGGAGGGACTATTTAAAAAAAAAAAAATCATTGATTCACATAATGACTTCAATACAATAATAGAAAGTATTTTAAAATCAAAGAGATTAAAGTTTAGCGGATTGAAAACATATTTGAAGTCCATTTTCAATCTTTTTATTTGGTTGCATATTTGAAGTCCATTTTCAATCTTTTTATTTGGTTGCTTTGCAAGTCTAAAGTCTACAACAGTGTCAGAGGAGAAGCAGGGCTTCCATGAAAGAGTTCTTGATTAAACTTATATTTTTATTTTTTATTTTTATCTTAAAATATTGTTTTGTTTTTTTTACAATGTCCATAGCAATATGGAGTCTAAATTTCGAATTTTCATTATTATTTATTTTCATTTTAATTATACAATTTAAAATAATGTTAAGTATTATTCTATTTTGTAGAATACTTGGTTTTTGATTTGCATTTTGATATATTCACTTAGTACATAGATGGGCTTAAATAAATGTAAATTTAATATTTTCATATTAAAATTTTTATTTCCAATGTGTTCAATGGTGAGAATGAGTATACAATAAAAAAAAGGTTATTTAAATTTACATTCCAAGTAAATTAACATTTAAACAAATGATTTTATTTTCTTTTAAAAATTTATACAACTTATTGTTACTTTTCTACACTACTCAAATAAAAATAAAATTATAAATGATAAATCAATACAAATTTCATGGTCAATTTTTATAGTAAAGATTTTTACATCCCAGACAAATCTATTGAAGCTCCAATAAAAAAGCAGATTCAAAAGTGGGAAAGAAAATCTTTACCCAACCAATGTACGCCATCTAAGTTATATAATGTAATTGTAATTGTACGCTTTTTTCTTTATTTCAATAAACTATTAATTATTTTCCTAAAAAGTGAGTCAGTTGTTCAGACTTTTATCATATTATTTATTATTATTTAAGTGTATAATTCTCCAGCATTCAATAGATTTTATGGGTTGTGTGTCATATCGCCTTTATGCTCTTGGTATTAAAACCTAAATATGGTCATTATTAGAATCTTGGCAGAATTTTCATTTTAATAAACAGGGGTCTCACACCATTGTTACTCTCCATCCTTAAAGAACCAAACAGTGAGTTTTCCTGTTCTGTTTTGTTTGCTGCACTTTGTGATTTGACATAATCCATATCCAGTATTTTGCACAACAACAAAATTTGTGTATTATCCAAGAGACAAAACCCAACATTCTTATCATGAGTTTGATGTTTCCATGGATAAGTACTCTTGAAAATTTGAAGATTAAATAACATCAATTTCCCCATTCTCTTCCTTTTTCATATACTCAAATAAAATAAAATAAATAAATAAAAATGCACAGGGATCACAATGTTTAAAAATATGTAAACTACTATCTCTATAAAATATCAGAAACATTGGTGCACTTCCTACCATAACTGCAAATGTGAATTTCTTATCTTATTTATCTGTTTGAACTCCCATACACAACAATAACAGAATACAACATTACCCATTTGGAATGGACTTGACAGACAGATTAAATTCAAATTTCATTTTTTTTATTTATCTATTTATTTTTCTCACTACTTGAAGGCTTACACATTGATGGATTTTTCATTGACTTATCTAAACTTTGTAGCTGAAAAACCTAACCAGTTTCTCCTTCCTGAACGATATGGACATTACCATTTATTTACCTTGAGGAATAAGAACTGCACATAGATTTAACCCTGTCTATAGATTTTGATGTTTTATCTGATATCTTTTGTTGCAACTAAGAACCATTCATAAAATTTATGATACTGCAGAACAATGAGAAGAAAATCCAGCTACACCTGCATATCTGTCAACAATTAACCAAATGGGGAAGAACACACTCTACCCACCCTACCTCTATCCACCCTACCATATGGATCATCAAGCCATGAAAGCTCTCACCAACCCCGAGCCAAGAGGCTCAACCAGGACCCCTTCATGAGTATTCACTACACATATAATGACATTCAACCCAAATTCTATAACATAATATTTTCAACTCAAGTCCCATCACAACACATAAAGAAACACACAGATTTTTACATGCACACAAAAGACCCAGAAGGAGCAGGGTTTACACAACCATATTTTCTCAATCTCCCAGCTCAACACCATAAGGGTATACAACAACAAAAACGTTAAGAACATCAACTTACCTTTTTTTAGACAAGGCAGCCATGAGAATTTTTGACAGAGCTCTCCCTCCATTCTTTTTGTAGAGAGCCCCCAAAACTTCCCAAAAGAAAAAAAAAATCCCCCAAAAATAGGCTCCAATCTCCTTTTTTAACCCCCTCTTAATGTACCCTTCCCCTAGATACTTGAGTTGGGGGTTCAAAAATAACCTTCCAATATTAATTTTCATTTTTTTCATGTTTCAAACTTGGGGTAATGGCTTTCATACGGGATTTCACACCTACCCTCCATCTATCACCCTCATATACACTTCCTAACATGAATAAGTTAGCTAGGGTCCTGATTGAACCTCTTGTTCCACCCATTTGGCCATTTACACACTTTCTCCAATTGTTAGTACTCCATGAAATGAATAATTAAATAGATTTATATTTATATATATGTATTGAAAATCAATTTGCTGACTTGAAAATAATTAATTTTACATACCTCATTCATACTTGATTGGCAACATTTGGATGTTTGTAACTTGACCTTGAAGCTTAAAATGTGCCATCTCGGTCTTTCACATTAGTATTTTCTATGATTATAACTCGCAGAAATAAATGCAACATAATGATTTGAATTCAAATCTAACTTGGTTAACTTCTCAATTATTCTTACCTCCATTATTTGCACCTGACTTGATCCTGCTTACAATTGTCAAACACAACATTTTCACGTCTATCATTCTAATCAAATCTCTTTGTTTATCGTAGATCAAATATTTGGCCATGGATGCATTTTTTACATAAAGGAAAGCTTATAATACGAAGATGTCATTCATACACAAAATATATTTTAGGATAAAAAGGGTTATGTTTAAGGTGACTACTATCTAAACTTCTAGAGTCATTTATCTTGGTAATGCATCAAAAGTTACAATAAGCTTGGCCTTGTTGTAAATAAAGTACAATTACTATCTTATCTGCATCAAATTAAATGAGTGACAATGCAAGGATTAAAACACTTATCAATTCCATCTATGCATACACCATCATAAGAAGGATACAAAGTCTTTCTATAATGATATAAATAAAAAATCACCCAATCATACCATTTCATGTACTATGATGTCATTCATATGCATTCATGTTTAAGAAGGAAATGTATAAGACTTTTTAAATAAAACTCAATAGATCATTACTTTCACTTGCACAAAGCAATCACTTGCCCTATCTTCTAAACACTAAAGCTTTTTGGCTACTTCTATAATTGGTTTTACACACTAATACATCATGTACATAAGCAATATGTTAATACCATGCCCAACTTTTAACCGATCCTAAATATTTAATTTATCTTCATTTCCTAATAATTGAGTTCACAATGAGGTTCAAATTTGACCACCTAGATCATTCTATGAGGACTCGTACAATTACCCTATACATACTACATCATATAATCCTATGAAAACAAAATTGGATAATCCATCAAATCGACTTGACCAACTATGCTAATAGGGCTTACCAAAGGAAGCACAATGGTTAGAAACTTAAGTATGTATGGTTGGGCCTTACACATAAGCCAGTTTATAGTTGTAAAAATGTAGAAACATACATGTATTTGCAAGAGAAACTAGGGAATAACACTTACAATGAGCACAAAAGTGCCTTATATTCATCTCAAGGTCATAGGAGAGAGATAGGGCACATGACTTGGCAATAAACCCTAGCCAAGACCCCATAAATTAGGCGCAGACATTTGTGCCCTAAAACTTGTACTGAAATTTGCTAAAATGACCCTAACATCCACACCATGCTTCCACATTTATGAATCCATAGATCAAGAACAAAAAAACCCACAAAATCTACTACAAAATTGTAGCTAGGAATGACCCTCTCATAGAAAAGTAGTTTGCAAACAATAAGTGAAGCATGGGCACCACTTTTCCTCTTGGGGTCGGTAAAAAATAAATTAGAATCTTTCTTGTAGCTCCATGAATCAAATTTGGTAATTGAGGAAGTTGCTACACATTAATAACAATTCTAGGTCAAAATAGGCTTTATCCAAAAATCCCTCTAAGACCTGAAAACCCCAACATGACCAAAGGGAAGAAAAATGAAACAAGAAATGGGTAGAGAACTTGGAATTTTGGAATTTTCCCAAATGTACATGCGGGACCCAAAGTTTTGATGGGACCCAAGGAGGAAGAAAGTGGGAGCGGAGATAGGGAATTCAAGTGGGACCCAAAGTTCCAATAGGATCCAATTAGGAAGAAAGTGAGAGTGGGGATAACGAAAGGACACAAGCATTTGGAAAATGTCCAAAATTTCAAGTGAGACTTCAAGAAGTTCTGACGAAACCTGAAGAGGAATAAAGCATGAGTGGGGATAGGGAAAGGATATGGACATTTGGACTTTGTCCAAATGTCAAAGAGGGACCCGAAGTTTTGGTAGTACCCAAGGAGGAAGAAAGCCAGAGTGGTGATAGGGAAAGGACATGGACCAAATGTCCAAGTGGAACTTGAAGCTCCAATGGGACTTGAGGAGGAAGAAGGTGGGAGCAAGGATAGGGAAATAATATGGACATTTGGACTTTTTCCAAATGTCCATTTCCTTTCCCTATCCCCACTTGGACATTTGGACTTTGTCCAAATGTCCAAGTGGGACTTGAAGTTCTAATAAGACTCAAGGAGGAAGAAATTAGGAGTAGGGAGAGGGAAAAGATATGGGCATTTGGAATTTTTACAAATGTACAAGCGATACCCAAAGTTTCGTTGGGAATCAACAAGGAAGAAAGTGGGAGCAAGGATAGGGAAAAGGACATGTACATTTGGACTTTGTCCAAATGTCTAAACGATATCTGAATATTTGAGGCTTTTGGATTTTGACTAAGGTATGAATGAAGAAGGCTAATGAAAGGGATTGAGGCACAAATTATGAAATTTGATAGACCACAAAAGGGGCATAAAATGTCAATATTTAAGGCAACTTCTATGGGGTGATTGCTTACTAATCATATAATATAGGGGGCCTTATCGATCCATTGGGCATAGAGTCATAAGGGGAGCTACAATAAGTCTCTTTCCTAAAAATTCACATGACACAATAATATGTGTAGGTTTGCACTTGGAGGGAAAAAAACACCTAGATTGTACATTCCCTTAAGGAGAATGTAGAGTGTGTAGGAACACTTCTTGGAAAAGTAACAACTAAGCTAAAATATACATGACTTCTCAAAAACCCCTCAAAAATAAGGTTTGAGACGAATCCCATTAACTAGGATAAGAAGAGCCTCACCATTCACCCTAGAGAGATGGAATGCATTGGCCTCCTTACAACTGGTGATGATGTATGGGACACTCCAAATGGTGTCAAATTTTGTATTCCTTCTTGCTTTGGATTTTTTTTCCATCCCATTTTAGCACCAAGTCTCCCTCTTGGAATGCTCTATGGACAAATTTCTTGTTAAAATTTCTCTTGACCCACACTTGGTGAGACTCAAGGGCATGCATAGCCTTGTTCCTAGTTTGTTCTAACTTTATTGGCTCAGCCAATCTCACCATCATGGCATCATTTTCTGCTAATTCTAATTACTATTCTAACTCAAGAGAAAGTAACTCCAGTGATAATGATAGCCTTGCTTCCCTTCTATAAACTAGCATGAAAGGAGAATTGATAGAGAAAGTAACTCCAATGATAATGGTAGCCTTGCTTCCCTTCTATAAACTATCATGAAAGGAGAATCATCAATAACTCTCTTGCGAGTGATCTTGTTAGTCTAAAGGGCCATCTTCTATTCACTATGCCAAGAACTTTGATTATCTTCAATAGTCCTTTTAATTATACTGATGAGGTTTTTGTTTGGGGACTCAATTAATCCATTACCTTGAGGGTAATAATTTGATGAGATTTATAATTATATACCATGCCTAACTACCCAATCACTGATTTGGCTACTAAATAATGATTTGGCGTTATTGAAGATGATGGTGGAATGGGCACCAAACTTGGTCACAATTCTATCAAGGATATCTAGAAATGATTTTTTTGTAGCATCCTTTAATGAAATGGCCTTTGTCCACCTAGTGAAGCAGTATGTGGCTATCAAAATCCACCTATGACCAACACTAGATGGTGAATTTATCATGTTGATAAAATTCAATCTCCACTGTGTAAATGGTTGGTTTGCTTGAATGGGATGAAGAGGGAGGGTAGCTAACCTTTGATTTCCATAAAAGAAATCACATTTCTTACAGTTTCTCACCCATCTATGAGCATCATTAAATATGGGGCCAATAATATCAAGCCTTCATTATTTAGTAATAGTGATCCTCACAGAAAAATAACTACTTGAAGAGTCACCATGAAATTCTTCTAAAAATTTGCTGACTGATTTTTTCCAATGCACCTTAACAAAACTTGATTGAGGTATTTTGTAAAAATTATGTCATCTACTAAGACATAGGGTATGGATTGCAATCTCAAGTGCCTTCTAGTTAATCTAGACCTAGAGGATATCTACTTGTAACGTCGTAAAATTGTACCCATTGCAATTTCACATACATTCTCATATCCGCTTTAGTGGCCACTCCCTTAGCACTTGTGTAGGTTCATTTTAGCCCTTGCATCATCCTTTTTCCCTTCTCAAGATGCTCCAACACCCCTTTTCAATAGCTACCCTTCGCATGTCAACCTTGGGCTTTTCTTGTTCTTGTCATTTTGTAGTGTGATGTGTCTAGACACTAGCACGGTGCAATGTTTCAACATTCAAATGACCACCTCAGAGCATGTTTTCCACTTGTCACCTCCTTTGGTTAGTGGTAATGGCTTGAGATGCCTTGTAACTACCTGAGAAGCTTCTTTTTGCTTCTTTTCTCTCTTTAAAATCTATCTCTTCAATTCATATTTTGTCTTCCTCTACTTCTAGCTTCACTCTAACTTCTCTCTAGCCTTGGCTCTGCCATTTTCCTCTTCTCTTTGCCTTGCTATCTTGCTTGCACAACTTCATACAACTTGTTACAGTAGCTTTAAGCTCTTAAGCTCTCACAACACCCTTTGTAGCTCTCTTGGCTCTTGAAACTCTCTTTGTATCCCTCTTTGGCTTCCTTAAGCCTTGCAACTTCATCTCCCTTATCTCATGCTTGTAAGCATCATGGGAATCCATATCCCCTATCAATCACATTCATACTTCATGATACAGGTTCTCCTCCTCGAGTGGGCATTTCTTTTATCACCTACATTTTGTAATACGGGCTCTCCTCCTCAAGTGGGGTTTTCTTTTATCACTCCTACTTGGTGGTGTGGGTTCTACTCCTAAAGCGGGTTTTTCTTTCACCACGCGCTTTATCCATTTTAGTTCACTTTCTTTCTATCTGGCTATCCATGGAGTTGGGAACACCAAAACAGGGGTTTGACTAAGGAAAACCCCTATACAACCCCAACACTTTCTCTAGATCTTCCACATGTAGGCATTGAAGATATTTGCGTGTTGTAGGCTTCATCACTTGCGTGGCTATAAGAATTTTCTTTCTCTTCTTTAACTCTATCATTTATACTTCTTTATTTCAGTCCTATTACATTCTGTCATTTTCCTACATTCTGGAATTTCTCAGTAATATGATTGTTAGTAGTTGCTAAGCTATTTTCTATAATAATATCACTTTTTGGTTTGTACGAGATGCTAGCGTACCTTTGAGATGCCAGCACACTGCACTATCATCCTTATTCCATGCTGATGTCCTCTGGTTGAAGGCTCGTCAGTTTTCCAAAAAATCTTCGTGATATGCTCTTTCCAATTCTAGAACTCTCGCGTTGTTCCTTGAGGTAATTTAGGGCAGTTCACCCTGTGAGGCTCTCTGAATGAAGAGAACTCGTGAGTAGTGAATCCCCCTTCTCCACATTTTGGTGAACCGGATGTGAAAAGGAAATTTGTTTTCAAAAGCTAGGAATTTATTTACCCCTACGTGGCGGGGTCATAACTTTGGACTCAATGCTCAGACTTCAGAACCGTTTGCATCGTTGGAAAGATCTCCAAGAGGACTAATTCGTCCCTAAAATATTGTGCCTTCAATAGCTGAATTTTAGGGATGGATGCAAGTTTCAACCCTAAATTCTACTCCAAAGACCTTCGAAAATACAAATTACCAGAACCTAGAAAATACCGAAAAAATATGAAAATCTATATTTCCGGTGTTTCTCAGTTCTATCACCCCAAAATGAATTTAATATCTTCTTTTATTAGTTCAATATCTAATTTTGTTCAAAATGTTAATGATATCCCATTTCATGCATGTGATAGTGACTTGGCTTTTCCCATGTCACTTTGTATCTTTGATCCTTCTCATGAGATTCCTCTTGCTTTGAAGGATATTTTGTTGCAAGAAGATGAAATCATTGATACCTTTCTTAATGTTACTCTACCTTCTATTCATTCTAATGCACTCCATTCTAGAGATGATGCATTTGTGAATGATGAATTTTCTATTCCTTCCAATGCACTCTCTTCTAGAGACGTTGCATTTGCGAATGATGAACTTATTTCCACATTTGATCCTTGGATCGATGTTGAGAATGTTCCTTCAAATAATTATTCTACTAGTTGTGATGATTTTGTAAATGTAATCTATGTCTCTGCTACCCCTCAAAGGCCTAAGAGACATGTTATTTATTTGACTCCAGCTAGTCCTCCTAAGAGGATTTGTTCTATTGATGGTGTTCCATTTGATGGTGATTCTCTTGATCTTTCTAAGGCTCCCTCTTATAGAGAGGTAGTCCATACTTATGAGAATAGTATGAATAAACAACCAAGCCTTCCTCAAGCACCTAAACCTACAACTAAAGCACCCAATGATTACGATCTTGTTGAGCAACTTCGAGTTGCTCTCGCTAAGATGCCACTTTGGGACTTGCTTCAGTCTGCTCTGGTTTATCAAGGTATGCTTCAGGAAGCCTTGCAAAAGATCCTCTTGCCTGCCTCTGTTAGACTGACAGATGTTAATGCATTGATGGTTCATATTCGTGCGGATTCACCGAATATTATGTTCTATCCACAAGAACTCCCGCCTTCAAAAGTATAGAAGCAAGAAGATCCCTTAATGATTATAGTTAATATTAATAAAATCAACATTAGAAGTACTCTCATTGACATTAGTTCAACGCTCAATGTATGTAGCATTGATCTATTACCTAAGATTAATATTGATTCATCTTATCTTAATGCTTCTTCTGTTGTTGTTCGTGGGTTCGATAATGTCAATCGACAAGCCCTAGGCATGATAGTCTTTCCTTTGAGGTTGGGACCCATTAATGTACCCACCCTTGTATATGTTATTTCGAGAAAAGATACCATATAATCTTCTCCTTGGTAGACCATGGATTCATGCTATAGGTGTAGTCCCATCTACCTTGCATAAATCTCTTAAATTCATTTGTAACAATAAAGTAGTCATAGTTAAGGATGACCCTAGGGCTATGCACTTGTGTGAGATGGCACCTACCAGTTAGGTTTTGGTTATTCCTACTCTTATTCCTTCAGTGTCTTCCAATGTGTCGATGTTTAATCCAACAATACCTACTACAAAGGATACTCTTGAGATAGATGTCCCTGAGGAAGATCCTTCTAAAGCAAGAAATCTCAAGTATGCTCTTACCTCTTTTCAAAAGAATGCATGTCTTGGTGATGATTGGGGTTCCTTAGAATTTACAGACTCCTTCAGTGGGGAGCATAAAGTCAACCCGATCCACTTTAAACCTTCCAATAACATCATCCACACCCACTATCAAAGATGATTATTCTTTTGTATCGCAGGATAGTGTGAGCAAAAAATTGTAATGTTCTTAGTGTTGATCCTCCTTCTGAGGAAGATGATTACGCTTCTGCTAAAGAGGATAATGTTGGTAGTCTTGTTAATATGGATGATGGTGATCCCATAGAGGAGCATAATCCCAATTGCTGGAACAATGCCCTCTATGAAGATCCTTCTCCTTCTCAAGATTTGCAAACATGTTATGACCCTGGATTTAGGCTTGCCTCTAAATATGGTTATGGGCATAAAGGTTGTGGGCGTAACGAGCAAGGCATTTAGGTCCCTTTAGAATTTTCACCCCGTAAGCATAATTTGGGGCTTGATTGCTCGAATGAACAATCTAAATGAAAACCATGGTTTAATGGTGACACAAATTCCACTCAACCTCATTCTCGTAGATTGGTCCATCCTCCTTTGTCTTCTATCTTCATGCCTTCTTCTTGTGAGCAGTCAAACTTTTCTCCACAAGAGAAAGGGTTTCTTCCTGCTCCTCATTCTTTGTCTGAGCAAGAGCGTATTTTGATGCGGCTTCCAAAAGCCCACTTAATTACTCTTCCTCCACCTACATGCAAGAAATCTCATGAACATGATAAAGAAAAGATTTTTTTTTGCGCATACCATCGAGTGCTTGGTCATTCCACTAGTGAATGTAAGACCTTGAAGGAAAAAATACAACCACTTCATAGTTCAGGAGCCACCACTCATGTGTTTGTTGATGCACCTACCTTTTCTTCACATGACAAGTGATATCGAGGTTTACCTCCATCCTGTATGACCTAAGTATATTGCATGGTTCTCCTCCCCTATCTGTTGGGGGTAGTGATAACTTGTTTTAGAGACATGTGTCCTTCTCAAGGACCCCTCTCTTCTCTCTATCTTTCAAATGAAGCATCCCTTGAGTGGACCCCTCTTCCTTTTGAAGGGTTCCCAAGGGATCCCCTTTGAAATATTTTATCTCAAATGAAATCATCCACGTCTAGCTTGGGGGCAACCTGAATAGACCTCACTTTTCAAACAATGTGTCCCTTGAGTGGACCCCCTTCTTTTGAAGGGTTCCCAAGGGACCCCTTTGAAAGCATTCCAATTTGTTGATGGTTTGGGTGATTGTCTGCTTGATTTCCCGCATGGTCGATTTATTTTCATACATGCTTTATCTGCGGGTAAACATGTCACTTTGTAGGTGTGCCTGTAAAGCTGCTTTCTGATGCGACTCTGCGGAGTCTCCTTCCTTTGGGTTTCCTCCATGTGAGAGATCTTGGGGGATGCCTCCTTGCAGGTCTGCAGGCTTGTAAGGTGCTCTTTCCTTTGGGTTTCCTCCATGTGAGAGATCTTGGGGGATGCCTCCTTACAGGTCTGTGGGCCTGTAAGGCACTTACATCACTGGGTTTTCTTCATGTGAGAGATCTTGGGGGATACCTCCTTGTAGGTCTGTGGGCCTATAAGACACTTTCATCTAGGTTTCCTCCATGTGAGAGATCTTGGGGGATGCCTCCTTGCAGGTCTGTGGGCCTGTAAGGGGCTTACTTTATTGGGTTTTCCTCATGTGAGAGATGTTGGGGGACACCTCCTTGCAGGTCTGCAGGCCTGTAAGATGCTTTTCATCCTATGATATTTGTCCATTGTTGGTCTACGGGCCTTCAATGTTCTTTGTTCAAACTTCGTAGTTCTGTGGAGCTACAAATTCCTTTGTTCAAACCTCCTTAGGAGAGAATACTTGTGGAGCCATCTGTCTTGGAATTTTCATTCCTCCTTCTTTCTCTCTCATTGAGCCTTTCTCTTCTCTCTTCTCTTTTGTATATACCCCATTGAAGATCTACATCTTTTTCATTGTGAGTATATGCTCTTTCTCTCTTCGACATTGGTTGCTTCCCTGTCTTTTGTATGTGTTCTTCTCTTGAAGCAATCAATCCTTACATTCTTCTCTTCTTTTAATAATTATTATATCTATTATTGTTCTTAATTTGGGACAATGCATAGTACTGAGACAACCTTCTGCATCGAGGTCTCTTTCACTTTGCTGACTTGAATCCTTTAGTTTTATATGTTCTAACATTGTTGACTAGTGAAGGGTTTTCTTGTCTAATGCATTTGTTTTGCAGGTCTTCAGCTTGGGGGTATGCTTCCTTAGTTCGAAGGATTGTATGCTTCCTCTACAATATCCTTTTGGGCATCATGATGTTATTTATGTTTAGTATATTTCATTTAACGTGCATATTAGCATATATTCATATGCCTGCTAAAGTGGGAGGAAAATGTAATGTCGTAAAATTGCACCCCTTGTAATTTCACATACATTCTTGTATCCACTCCCTTAGCACTTGTGTAGGTTCATTTTAGCACCTGCACTAGCCTTTTTCCCTTCTTAGGATGCTCCAACACCCCTTTTCAATAGCTACCCTTTGCACGTCAACCTTGGGCTTTTCTTGTTCTTGTCTTTTTGTAGCATGATGTGTCTGGACACTAGCGCACCACACTAGTGTCCTGTGATATTTCAACATTCAAACAACCACCTTCGAGCATGTTTTCCACTTGTCACCTTCTTTGGTCGGTGGTAATGGCTTGAGATGCCTTGTAACTGCCCGAGAAGCTTCTTTTTGCTTCTTTTCTCTCTTTCAAATCTATCTCTTCAATTCATATTTGGTCTTCCTCTACTTCTAGCTTCACTCTAACTTCTCTCTAGCCTTGGCTCTGCCATTTTACTCTTCTATTTTTCTTGCTATCTTGCTTGCACAGCTTCATACAACTTTTTACAACAACTTTAAGCTCTTAAGCTCTCACAACACCCTTTGTAGCTCTCTTGGCTCTTGAAGCTCTCTTTGTATCCCTCTTTGGCTTCCTTAAGCCTTGTAACTTCATCTCCCTTATCTCATTCTTGTAAGCATCCTAGGATTCCATATCCCCTATCAATCACATTCATACTTCATGATACGAGTTCTCCTCCTCGAGCGGGGATTGCTTTTATCACCTACATTTTGTGATACGGGTTCTCCTCCTTGAGCGGGGATTGGTTTTATCACTCCTACTTGGTGGTGCAGGTTCTACTCTTGAACTAAGTTTTGCTTTCACCACGCGCTTTATACATTTTGGTTCACTCTCTTTTTCTATCTAGTTATCTGTGGAGGTGGGAACACCAAAACAGGGGTTTGACTAAGGAAAACCCCTATACAACCCCAACACTTTCTCTAGATCTTACGCATGCATGTATTGAAGATATTCACGTGTTGGAGGCTTCATCACTTACATGGTTGTAATAATTTTCTTTCTCTTCTTTAACTCTATCATTTATACTTCTTTATTTCAGTCTTGTTACATTCTATCATTTTCCTACATTCTGGAATTTCTCAGTAATCTGATTGTTAGTAGTCTCTAAGCTATTTTTTTTATAATATCGCTTTCTGGTCTGCATGAGATGCCAACACACCTTTGAGATGCCAGTGCACCGCACTATCATCCTTATTGCATGTTGACGTCCTCTGGCCGAAGGCTCGTCAGTTTGTCCAAAAAATCTTCGTGATCTGCTCTTTCCTATTCTAGAACTCTCGCATTGTTCCTTGAGGTAGTTTAGGGAAGTTCATCCTGTGTAGCTCTCTGAACGAAGAGAAATTGTGAGTAGCAAATCCCCCTTCTCTACACTACCTTCCTACAAAAAATTATTTATATCATTCACCCAACTATTATAAATGTCGATGTTGGATATTTGGTCCTCCTATAACACAAGGGAAACCTTTGTAGGAGTCTCAAATTTTGAGACACGTTGCTCACACAATCTCTTTCCTCTCACAAGCTTGGTGATCTTAGTATCAACATCATATTCCATCACCCTAGTGACCCACCCAAATATTTTTTCATCAATATCTCTACTCAACAAAAAAAAATTAACATTGGCATGAGGGACCCATAACTAGATCCTATTGTTAGACAACATATGCCTAATTTTTTTTAATTCTCTAACAAAACAAGGGTCTACTTTTCAACATAGTTATACTTGAGCTCATTGTATTTAAGTACATTGAAGAAGGAAATAGGTTGCTAAATATTGTCATTGTTTAGTTATTTCAAGACAATTGATATGCTTGCACCTCCTACAAAAGTGTAAAACTTAATTCATTGTCATAGTTGAGATTGACAAGGGTGGGAGCCTAAGCAAGTGCTTGTTTGATAGCCTCAAATCTATCCTTCCCTTCTTTGGTCGAACTAAGACCATATTTTTCTTTAGCATGAAGGTGAGAGGCTTTATCAAAGAAAAAAGGTTGGGAATAAATCTTCTCACAAAATTAATTGCTCCTAGGAAGCTTTGTAATCCTTTCTTATGGTTGGGTAGTAGAATAGACAGGATGGACTCCACTCTTTCTGGATCAATGTAAAAACCATCTTTAGAAATAAATGTGTCCAAGTAATTTTGCTTGGTCAATGGAAAAGACACACTTGTTTGGATTCAAGGAAATACCATTCTCCTTGCACTTCTTGAAGACTTTTTCAAGGTGGATGAAGTGATCACCTATATGTTTTGAAAAGATTATTATTCCATCCAAGCAAACCAACACAATTTTTTAATACACATTGAAAAACCATGTTCATGGCCTAGTAAAAGGTAGTACCAACATTAGTTAACCCAAAAGGCATCTTGTAATAAGTGTAGGTACCCCATTTGGTAGTAAATTTTATCTTATGTCGATTAGATTCTTGGGCTAGAATCCTATTGTAGCTTGAGTAGTTGTCCAACAAAGACAATATTTTTGAACCACTAATTTTTTGAAGAATTTGCTCCATGGAGGGGAGAGGGTAATGATCCTTTAGGGAGGCTCTATTCAAGTCTCTAAATTCCACAAAAAATCTTATTTCCCCATTCTTCTTTCTGATGGGGACTAAATTTTCCACCCATGAAGAATATTTGATAGGAAATATGATCCTAGCCTCTATTAATTTAGTTAAATCCTTCTTCAGGCTCAATATTAGAATTGATAGGTCTTTGTTTTTTTCTGACATGCTTAACATTTGGGTCTAACTCAATGGTGTGATGTGTTAGGTTAAGATCAAAACCTTTTAAATTCTCATAGGTCCATCCAATCACATCATCATAAACTTGAAAAAATTTGATGAAAGCTTAATTGTCATTTTCAAAACATACCTTCCCTAGCTTCAAAGATCATCCTTCTACAATTGTGACTAACTTGTAGTCAAATTTCTTTGTAGCTAGGTTTATTTTCTTCTGTTTCAAATTAGTCATATGAATTAAATATACTCTCGATGGTGATGAGACCTTTTGGAAACTTGTTGTTTAGCTACATGAAATGATCTTCATATTGGCCTTACAACTTAGACTAATTTTTAGAAAAAAAATCTATCTCCTCTTGAATAAAATTGATAATTTGTTCATAATTTTCAAAGACTTTCCAATTTACCTGGTTATCTAGAATAATAAGACTTACAATGAGCCTTCTATGTCATTCTTTCTTGTTCAAAATGTGTGTCAACATGTCAAATTGAGTACCACCTACTACAAGTTTGTTCACATGTTTATTCCGACCTCTAGGGATAGTTTGGATGTCGAAGCCCTCAAAACCATCAATCAAATCCCAAACCCTATGTTTGTAGGATTTGAGTAGGTTATTCTTGGTTAGGATCTAAGTTATAATTTGGTTGACAACTAATTCACTGTCTCTAAAGACCTACAACAATTTGATCTTCCTTTTCTATACAAGTGTAAGACCTTGGTCATGGCTTCATATTCAACCACATTCTTAGTGTAGCTAAACTAAAGTTTGAAAGAGAAGTAATGCTTCTCCTTACTTGGGGATACCAACATTACATCAACATCTGCACCATTCTTGTTTCTTGAACAATCAAAAAATGATCACCACAATCCCTCTATAACTTTTTGAGTTTTCATGAGATTGGGGATAGGAGTATCCTCCTCATGTATGCAGTAGGTTCCTAGCCCGTTCTCCTCTACTTTATCATAGGGGTCACACTAAAAGGAATCTCCCCATTCATCCAACAGGCAATCAAGAACCTCTTCTAAGAGATTAGAAAGTTCATGAACAATACATTCCTTTCCCTCTTCATGCAATGTGAAATTCATATTTATGGGGCTAGGATCATAGAGTTCAATATGACCTTTTGCAATGGGTTCTACTTGAATGGTCAATTTTGTACTATATTATATTAAACAACATTTGGGACCAATCAAAGGATAGGTACCCACCAATTTTGGTAGTGAATTCTTTGGATAAGTAGATGTCAAAGAAGGAAAGGAGGTTTGTGGCTAATATATCTTGCAATATTGTACAACTAGGGTATGCATGCAAGGTCAAATTTAAATTTTAAATGACATCTAATGTCTTGATAACAGTTCCATCCAATTACACAATTCCCATAATCACAGGTTCAAATTTAATTCCAAGGAGATCAACTACCTTTTTTAGCATAACAAAGTTTCTAGCTCCTGAATCAATCATACTATTATGTATTATATGATCTCCAATAATTAAGGGCAAATCAAAAGGGGATGGCTTACTAATTTTACTTGAATTCTCTTCCTTGTGTTTCACTAGGCTAGTTAGAGGAGTAGTTCCTTCTTTTGTTGACATATACTTTAGCTACTTGAGCCCTTCCAAATATTGTTGCAGCAAATCCTTTTGATATGGGATGGAAAAAGCCTCCCACATGTTGAAATTTAGGTTATACTTGTTCATTTGATCAAATATATTGAAAGGAGGTTGAATAACCTTAGATGAAACTCTTGGAATATGAAGGTCCAATTTTTCTAATTGGATGACTAGCAGTTGTTCCTATGCTTTGTTACCCTTACCAATAGTCTAATTTGGTTGCAACATAGTTGTCCTACCTATGGTACCATAAACTATAGTAGCTTGAGGTGGTTGGGAGGCTGATGCCTGACCAAATATAAAAGATATTCCACTATCCATTGCTCTTTTCTTTGACCTTGTGTTTTGAGCCATTGCATCAACATTTAATTGGTTTAGCCCATAAAATTCCACCTCATGCCAATTAACCAATGTAGAGTCTCCTAGCATGTGATCTAGCCTACTAACAGTTACTTGGTCTCATAAAATCATTTCCCTAAAGTTGAGGGTTCATTTTAAACCACTAGAGTTTGTGAAAACTCTTCATTTTTAGAGGAATTTTGATTATATGGTTGATTTCACGAGTAACACTAGTCATGTTCTTAAGCTAACTTATTTTGAACTAGAACAAGATCCTTCAAAGTGTTGATAATGGCTAGATTTAAACTATTCAAGGGTTTGACATAATCCATTGATTTTTCCCTTGATATGATTGCCTATTTTGTTGATAGTTTTGACTTTGAGATTGGTAAGGTTTGCTATTTTGAGCTTTTTGCCTCTTTATTGTCACTAATTCATTACCAAAATTTTTAAATAAGGCTTTAACCTCATGCAGTTCATTTGAAGGTGTAGTAGAGGTAGATGGTTTATTGGTATATGCAATTGGAATAGGAGCCAATGTGGGATGTTGAGAAAGAAACTCTGGGAATAGAGGCATCGGTGACCTTGAAGCTATTTTCCCAGCTTGTATTAGATAATTCGCTACCCTGATGGAAATGTTATATGTATTTGGAAATCACTCCACCCATAGATTGTATCATAATAGTCACATCACTGTTAAGAGTTGCTTAATAGTATAGGAATGCATGATTGGGAGAAGGCTTCACTAAGGTAGGGATTCTATCCCAATTATTTTGAAATCTAAAGTTAAAAAATACCATGAACTCATGGTGTTCCCTCTTAATTATTGTCAATTGTTCCACCGAGGACAAGTGATCACTCTTGTCCTGAAATTATTCACATAACTTTTCACCTACTCATCCCAGTTGTGAATGGAGTTAGGTTACAAACCTTTATACCATTGTAATGCTTTTCCTTTCAAGGATGTGGCTAGGAATCTAATAGCCATGTTGTCTTTTATGGTATTGTGTACAAAATACTTATTGGCCACGTACTGAATGTGTTCTATTGGAGTGGTGGTTGTCTCGTTGATGGCATAAGGAATACTTTTCAAGGAATTCACTAGTATGTCATACCTTTGGGCTAACATAATAGGGCTACCACCATTAAAGGTGAAAAATGCTTGATTTCTAGGGGAAACCATATGGAATAATGGTCCATCTATCTGGGTGGTAAGAGTCCTAGGTTGAAGTAATCTATTGAATGGAGGTGTGGATTGAGCTCTAGGAGATGGAGTTATAGATCCCTTGATTCTCCTTAGTGTTTCTATTTCTTCTTCTATAAGTAGAACATGATAGTTTAGTGTATTGAAAATTACCTCTAGAAGATTCCCTTGTTTGAATTATGGGCATGCATTTGCAGGTCTAATTTGGAACAAAGATTATTGAGTTGCTATAGAGTCACCAAAATTTGATTGCAAAGTCTGTAAGTACCTTTTTGAATGCCTCTTTAAGGCTAAATATGCTAAGAACAACACCGGTTTCTTAGCATGATAGAAAATAGTCGATTAGATTTGTCCCACTAGGCATGCCAAAATTGTTCACATGAAATTGCACCATGCTGAACATATTATTCAACATTCTAATGACACAATGGAACTGACCTCAAGGTGTGGGACCTTGTAAATGAGATCTGATCTTTGGATAAGGATGGATTACTCTATAAACCAAATACAACAATGATGCCAAAAATGATGGGTTCATTGTAGTAATCAATACCATATCATTTAATTTATCAATTTGGGTGGTGTCTAGATTTATTTATGGTAAGGTCATTTGGGGGGTTCAAGATAATTTGTTGGTTCTTGAGTAATGCCTAATACATGAATCCCTATTGATTTCTCTTCTATCATGTACCACACACATTTGTATAAATAAATACTAAACTATGATTGTCTACTTTACAACAAAATTGTAGAAATTGAAACAAGCATCTATGTTGCTACACACTAGTGGAAATTAAATTGGATTGAAAAAAAATCTATTCTACCACGCTTGTAGAAATAAATATTGAAATGAAATAAAACACACACACAAAATTGATTGAGTAGAATTTAAATGGTGAAAAGAAATGACCAAGTGAGACTAATTTAGATTTTTATTTTTTTTAGATTGATGGAAGTGTGTGAAAAATAATATATGAGATAGTGCACAATGTACTACAACAATATCTAAAATAAACTATCAAATAAAAAGATAGCTAACAAGAAAACAATTAAGGATCACCTTCATTTGGATGAGTAGGCCCACTCTTCTTTCGAAGGGATTTGAAGCTACTACATGCTTAAGAAAAATTTCTTCTTATTGACATTCAAATGGGCCCCATGTGTGTCAAATTACAAAGGAATATAGATTTTTATCTAAAAAATAGGAACTAAGAACAAAAACTAAAAACTTAAAGAAATGATGGCCATTTTTATATTTGAGCCTTATTTTCATAAGCTAAAGTATAGGGAATAAATTGGATATCAAATTAGTGGGATACTAATTGATCTAAACCTTAAGCTAAAGTATAGGAACTAAACTAGAGATCAAACTAGTGAGAGACAAGTTGATCTGAACCTTTTTCAATAGTTGGATTTGAAGACTCATCCCATAGGAAGTGTCATCACCTTGAATAAGAGATATTACATCAAGGACAAACAAATAGACATTTAGGCCACAATAAATGATAAGATTCATCAAGAGACACTTGGGTTTTAAACAAAACACTAACCTCAAACTAATTGGAAGCTTGTATCTTTTGTGGTAGTCATGGAGTCAACAACTAGAGCTCCCAATCTTCTTTGAAGTGAGCTATCACCCTTTAGCTCCAAAGGGGTCTAGAGAGTTAACTCTGGGATCCTACAATTAATTAGTCATAAAACATGTACATCCATGCATGGAAATGAGAAAACATTCAAGCATTCTAGAAAATTTATGCATTCAATAACAAGCACTTCAAAGCACATAATCTACTTATCCTTTCATCTGTTAAAAAGTTCAACAACAGATTTAAATCTACCAAGTCCTTTTAAATATGGATAAAAGTAACATATTATATGAGAATAAAATAATATTATGAAAACTCATCAATGCATGGGAAGTTTATCCATGGTTTCCACTAAATGGTGAGATATCCACTCAAAAGAGTTGGGTTTCTATTCAAACTATTAGGGTTCCACTAAAAGGTGGGGTATTTTCTTGAAAGAGCAAGCTTTCTATTTGAGAAAACATATTTTTTACTAAAAGGTAAGGTATCTACTTAAATATTTATATTTCTATTCAAGAGGGTATAGAATTCTCTAAAAGTGATAAATACTTTTTCAAGTATGCTAGTGATCATGTTATCATGCTGTGAGGGTATCTTAATATTGTTCTAGAATCGTTCTTATGTCTTAAAGAGTATCTAGCATGGTATTACTTATGAACAATCTTGATTGACAAATTATCAAATAGATGTGTTCTTGAGATGATTGCACCTTATGTTTTCTAGTCTTGTGATTGTCTTGTTTATGTTATTTTATATTTGTCTTATATCCATGTTTGTTACTTAGTTCCTATGTATGTGTGTCTTGTGTTTGTATTTGTCTTAATTTTATGTTTTTTATTAGAATTGTTGGGAAACAAGTGTCTCGTCCCTTTACAAAGCTATCAAAAGGCAAGGCAAAGCAAGCCCAAGTTGGCCAAAAACATCAAAGAAATAGCACAACCAAAAAAGAGAGGTAAATTTGCAACCAAGCTAACAAAAATAACTACAAACAAATGAAAGAATTGGGACTCTCAAGGTCCCTCTTAGACAATACCAAGCCTAGAAAAAATTGGCCTCTCAACCAATACTTGAACATGAGTTTGGGAAAATGATTTAGGAAGACCTTTCTTCCTCTTTACAACAATCCATGAGACATTATATTCCAAATTCCTAGAACAAGGGGAAGTATGGGGATTCTACCATGGAGAGTCAATCTATGAGGGTCCCTCTTAGACAATACCAAGCCCATAATGAATTAATCTCTCACCCAACACTCGAACATGAGTTTGGAAACATAATTTAGGAAGACCTTTCTTCCTCTTTACAACAATCCATGAGACATTATATTCTAAATTCCCAGAACAGGGGAAGTAGGGGGGATTCCCCCATGGAGAGCCCATCTATATAATGTCCCTTTCTCAGTCCATTCCAAATTTCTTGGAAAGTTCCAAGAAAAAATTAGAGAGTTCCAACTTTATCATAAATAAGTTTTGACAATGGCAACAAGTTTAGAAGACTAAGAGAAATCCAATGGTACTTTTTAAATTCCTTTTCAACATATTGGGAGCACTCCATAGTTCTTGGAGAAGTTTACTATGTTTGGAAAGCACCAATTTTCATTAAGTTTGACATCCTAAGAGCTTAAGGTTATTTTGGTGTGGTCAAAATTTATTTGGTCCATTTTATAAATTTCCATACTTTGGGTGGATGTGCGAAAAATAATTAAAATAATTGAATAGTTAATTGTTAAGTTGTCAAAAAATAAAAATAAATAGGATAACTTATATTTAATTATTTAAAAGGGTACTTTAAGTTGTGTAGTTTAGTGGCGCTAGGCACAAGGGGGATAAAGTGGACAACTATACACATTAAATTGTTTTATTAAATATTTTGAGGTGAATATGGAGTAAAAATAATATATATTATTTTATTCACTCAAAATGTTATTAAAGGAGGTTGAGTCTTCAAAAGAAGAGATAGAGTGGATATTGTATTTGTTATTTACTCTAAGTAAGAACCTAAGTTCTCATATTTCTTGAGAATAAAAACCCTCTTGGAATACCAATTTCGAGGATGAAAACCCTTCTAGATGGAAAGAGTGATTTCATCCAAAAGTCACCTATGGGCTAAAAATATTGGATTTTAGGGATGAAAACCCTTAACATCCATTAAAGAAATTTCATTTAGAGATTTCCTTGGTGCTAAAAGTGAATATTTCTCACATGTTCCAAGAGAGATGTGAAAACTTGTGACGTAATGAAGTTTGGAGTGAAGGGTCACTAGGTTGTACAAAATGATGTATGCATTTATTTATTGTTTTCGATTACTAACACATGCTTTGTATCAAGTTTTGCCTTATATTTAGCTTCCCAAAATCCTTCATACAATCCATATGGTTTGGATATTGTTGAAGAGTTCATACCACATTTGATGAGTTGTACCATCCTCATGAAGGGTGTGGATGTTGGGAATCAAGGTGCCTCAACCTTGGTAATTCCTAAGTTATTTATTTATTATTATTTTACATTTTCCCATGGATAAATATTATTTTTATTATTAAATATTTGTGCTCCATCAAAAGGGGCGTGAGATTTTGTGTTGGCACTTTTGCAACATGTTGGTGCCTTGAAAAATAAGTTATTAGTTGTCAAAAGATGCCCACTTAGTGGTATAACATGGAAAACCTATTTTTAAGGATGTTATGACAGATTCTATGACAACTATAAGGGCTAAAAGTGGGGGATATCATTTTGGACGTGAGAATCATCTATGACACGCGTAAGAGAATCTTTGCATAGCTATTGACAGTTTATGACAAATGTAAGAGCATCTCCTATTTTCTAGGGATTCTTATGACAACTTGTAAGGAGTAATGTCATGTAAGAGACCATGTTTAGCATGTAAGGGGTCGTATGAATTTATACCATGGTTTCCAAACCTTTTTTTGACCTATGATATTTTTTTATGGTGGTATTTTGAGCCCCCATGAGTCTATATATTGAGGGGTTGAGTTGGAGACACTTTGAGATATTTTACAGGTACACATATGTTGTCGGATTGAAGATGAGTTAGAGTGGATGTATTGTAAACATATTTATTGTTAATACAAGCTATTCATCTCTTCTTTAGTGGAGTTTTATCCCCAAAGGGCTCCTCCACGTTAAACACTGTGTTATGTGTTTTGCTTTTTGTTGTTGCATTTCATTATTATAGCTAATTTAAACTCCATATAGTTAACACTGTTAGATCCAATTTATAGTTGTTTTAAGCTTCTATTATTGTTATTCACCTATAGTTTTCTAACATTTGGTATTAGAGCCTAGCCATTTTTGTGTCTTGGGTGGTAGAACGAAGGTTTTTTGAGCTATAGTGGGAGTTTTTGGTTGATCTATTTTTTGCAGTTTTTTGTGTTAAACCATGGCTGCAGCTTCTTATCGTTTGGACATAGAAAAATTTAACGAAGTTGGATTTGAGTTGTGGAAGCTGAAAATGGAGGATCTCCTTGAAGAATGAGATCAATGGCTATAAAAAATAAAAAGAAACCTAAGAAAATGAGTGATGAAGATTGGGAGAAGATAGATAAAAAGGCATGTGGTACTATCAGATTATGTCTTTCTGATTTTGTTCTCCTAAATGTCTCAAAGGAAAAGACTGCATATGCTTTGTGGAACCAAATAGGTGAGATCTATCAAGCAAAAAGTCTTGGTAAATAAACTCTACTTGAAGTGAAAGTTGTTTTCTCTTAAGATGAGTGAAGATGAATCTATAGTCAAGGATTTAAATTCTTTTAATTTGGTTTTGAGTCAACTAGCATTTATTAATGTTAATGTTGAAGAAGAAGATAAATGCATTATGCTTCTTTGTTCTTTACCTGAGTCTTGGGATAATTTTGTATTTGCTATCACTGCTAATATTGAAGATCCAAAGATGGATGCTCTTGTAGCAACTTTGTTGCTACAGGAAATGAGGAAAAAGGCTATGGATAGTTCAGGTGATGCTCTCAATGTCAGGGGAAGGCCTAAAGAAAGAGGGTCTAAAGGAGATAAGAATGGGCCTAAGGATAAGTCTAAGGGCATATCTAAGACTCCTGGAAAGAAAAACAAAGTGAAATGTTGGAACTGTGGAAAAGGAGGACATGTGAAGAAGGAATGCAAAAATCCAAAGAAATAAGTTGATTCCTCCATAGAGAAATCCTCAAATTCAGGTGATGAAGCTTTGGTTTCTTGTCTTCATACTATGACTAATGAACACTGGTTAATTGATTCAGGATGCTCGTTTCATATGACTCCTCATAAGGAGTGGTTTTCCACATATGAAAAATATAATGGAGGTGAAATCTACCTCGGTGATAAATCTTCATATCTTATTGTCAGAAGGGGTAAGATTCTATTGTGTTTTAGTGATGGGAGGATTAAAACCCTCCCTGGTGTTTTACATGTTCTTAGAGTAGCTAGAAATTTGATTTCAGTTTCAAAGTTGAATGATTTGGGAATACATGTAACTTTTGATAAGCATGGTTGCAGATTGGTAAGAGGAAATATAGTGATAGCAAGAGGGACAAGGAAGGGGACTATGTTTAGGCTTAAAGCCACTACTATTGTTAACTCTACCAATGTAACTGAAAAATCTAAAAATACTTGTACGTTGTGATATCGTAGATTGAGCCACATTAGTGAGACTGATTTAAAAACTATTTTGAATAAAAAGTTATTAAACGATTTTTCCTATTCTGATGAGAGTTTTGTTTTTTGTGAAAATTGTGTGTTTGGTAAATAAAACATAAAATCATTTCCTTTAGGCAGTACCAAATCTAAGAATAAATTGGAACTAATTCATTCAGATGTATTTGGTCCTGTGGATGTGGAATCGATTAGAAAATCTAGATATTTTGTCTCCTTCATTGATGATGGTACAAGATATACCTGTTTATATTTTATGAGGCATAAATATGAAGTTTTCAATAAGTTTAAAGAATTTAAAGCCTTGGTTGAAAAGCAAACAGATTGTAATATTAAGGTTTTGAGGTCTGATAATGGAGGGGAATATTGTTCTAAGGAATTTGGTGAATTTTGTAAGAATGTGAGAATTGTTAGATATAAAACTACTCCTTACACTCCTCAACAAAATTGAGTGGTAGAAAGGATGAAACAAACAATTATGAAAAGAGCTAGAAGTATGCTAAGTAGTTCACTACTTGACATATGCTTTTGGGAAAAATTTATAAGTACTTGTTACTTGTTGAATAGATCTACTTATAAGGCTATTGAAACAACACCTTATGAAATGGGGACAGGTAAGAAACCTTTTGTTTCACATTGAAGGGTATTTGGCTGTGAGGCTTATGTTCATGTACCTAAAGAAAAATGAACTAAGTTGGATCCAAAAGCTGAAAAGTGCATTTTCATTGGATATGGTGATAATGTAAAAGGTTATAAGTTATGGAATCCTCTAACCAAGAAAAATATATTTTCTAGAGATGTAATTTTTAGGGAGCGTAGTGTTATTTCTGATCCTAAATAGCCAAAGGAAAAAGATAAGGAAAAGAGAGTGCATTTTGAAATTAAGTAAGAAGATGCACCCCAGGAAGAACAAAGAGTTGGACTTGAGGATGAGGAGGAAGAAGATGAGGTTTCAGATGAAGCTACTAATCAAACCAAAGAACATGAGGAAGAAAATTAGGAAGAGGTTGGGTAAGGTCAAGAACAACAAGAGCCTCATACTCCTATTCTCAGAAGATCCACAAGACAACAAAATCCAGTCGACAGGCATAGCCCACTTGATTTTCGTTGTATTTTTTCTTTTTTTGTGTATTGTCGGTGAACTGAGATCTTTCAAGGAGGCTCTCTCTTCAGAGGAAAATGAGTCTTGGTTGCAGGCCATGCAAGAGGAGATGATGACGTTAGATAATTGTAACACCTAGGATCTTGTTAGTTTTCCCAGAGGAAGAAAGCCCATCAGGTGTAAATGGGTATTTAAAAAGAAATTTGGAGCAGATGGTCAATTAGAGTGGTATAAAGCTAGATTATTGGCTAAGGGCTACTCCTAGAGAGAGGGAGTTGATTTTGGGAAATTTTCTCTCCTTTCGCTAAATTAACTCCTATTAGATTCTTATTATCTATTGTTGTTTCTTGTGATTTTGAGATAGAGAAAATGGATGTTAAAACTAATTTCTTGCATGGGGATCTTGAGGAGGAGATTTATATGCGATAGCCTGACGGTTTTGGTGTGAAGGGAAAAAAATTGGTTTGCAGGTTAAAGAGATCTTTGCATGGTTTGAAACAGTCACCCAAGATGTGGTATCAAAAGTTTGATGCTTTTGCTTTAAATTTGGGTTTTCTTAGGAGCGAAGAGGATCACTATGTGTACATTAAGGTTATTGATGATCATATCCTAATTATTATCTTGTATGTTGATGATATGTTGTTTATTGGTAATAGCAAGGTGATGATTGGTGAGCTCAAGAAACAACTTTCTGACACATTTGATATGAAGGACTTTGGGGCTACAAAATACATTCTTGGGATGGAAATCAATAGGGATTAGAGTCACAGAAAGTTTTGGTTAAGTCAGAGTATGGTGATACCATTTTACAGAGATTTAATATGTATAATTGTAAACTAGTTTGTATTCCATTTCTGGTTGGTACTAAGTTGAGCTTAGATATGTGTCCTAATACTAATGATGATTTCGAGGATATGTCTAAGGTTCCTTATGGTAGTGTCATTGGTAGTTTGATGTATGCAATGGTATGCATTAGACCAGATATAGGCCAAGCAGTGGGAGTTCTAAGCAGGTTTATGTCTAACCCGGGTAAAGAACATTGAACTTTTGTTAAGAGGGTTTTTAGATATTTGTGAGGTACTTTTGATTATTTTTTGATTTATCATGGTACTAATAATGTGGTCAAGTCATTAGACATATAGGGATTTGTTGATGCATATTGGGTAGGTGACTTGGATATTTGAAGGTCCACAAGTGGGTTTGTGTTTACTTTATTTGGAGGAGCAATGAGTTGGATGAGTAAAAGGTAGCCTACGGTTGTTTTATCCACTACTAAAGAAAAGTATATGGCTGCTACCCATGTTTCTAAGGAGGCAGTATGGTTACAAAGGTTGTGTGCATGTATTGGTTTCAATTGTAGGACAATTCAGATTGGCTGTGATAGCTAGAGTGTAACTCATTTAGCCAAGAATCCTATGTATCATGATTGGACAAAGTATTTGGATGTACAATACCATTTTTTTGAGAAATGGTTGCTAATGGGCAAATTGAGTTGAAGAAAATTGACACTAAGGTGAATGTTGTAGATTATCTTACCAAACCTGTGAGCACAGATAAGTTTGTTTGGTGTAGGGAGGCCATGCGCCTTGTTTCTTGTACCTAGCTAATTCCATGATGGTGTGATTCCCCTTGCTCTTGCAAGGTATTTGACAAGTGGGAGAATGTTGGGAATCAAGGTGTCTCAACCTTGGAAATTCCTAAGTTATTTATTTATTATTATTTTACATTTTCCCATCGAGAAATATTATTTTTGTTATTAAATATTTTTGCTCCATCAAAAGGGGCGTGAGATTTTGTGTTGGCACTTTTGCCACATGTCGGTGCCTTGAAAAATAAGTTATTAGTTGTCAAAAGATGCCCATTTAGTGGTATAACATGGAAAACCTATTTTTAAGGATGTTATGACAGATTCTATGACAACTGTAAGGGTTGAAAGTGGGTGATATCATTTTGGACGTGAGAATCATCTATGACATGTGTAAGAATCTTTGCATAGCTATTGATGGTTTATGATGCATGTAAAAGCATCTCCTATTTTCTAGGGATCTTTATGACAGCTTGTAAGAAAGTGTATTGTCATGTAAGAGACCATGTTTATCATGTAAGGGGTTGTATTTTTTTACCATGGTATTTCTGAACTTTGTTTTGACCCATGGTAATGTTTTATGGTGGTATTTTGAGCCCCCATGAGTCTATATATTGAGGGGTTGAGTTGGAGACACTATAAGATGTTTTATAGGTACACAAATGCTGCCAGATTGAAGAGGAGTTAAAGTGGATGTATTGTAAACATATTTGTTGTTAATATAAGCTATTCATCTCTTCTTTGGTGGTGACACTATGTTATGTGTTATGCTTTCATTGTTGCATTTCATTATTATAGCTTATTTAATCTCCATATGGTTAACATTGTTAGATCTAATTTACAGTTGTTTTAAGCTTATATTATTGTTGTTCACCTATTATTTTCTAATAGTGGAAAGTGAAAAAAAAGTTCTTAGGGTTTTGGGAAGCTTCTTCCATGTTTGTTGGAGCCTTGGGTTTCTTCTTGAAACCAATAAACAATAAGGTGAACTTTGGTGATTTCTACAAGTTTGTATAGCATCTATTCATGTTGTACCTATTGTACGAGCAACATTAACATTGTATTTTAGACCTACAACTAATTTTAGTACTATTGTAGTCTAATATCCATTAGTTTTCATGTGTTTGGGGTTTTTTTATGGTTGTTTTAATGGAGTGTAGATGATCCTACTTGTTGGAGAGTTGGAGTTTGATGTTATTGGTGATTTTTGTGGATTTTGGGAGTATTATACTTTCTTTCTAACATCATATGAGACATGCACATGCATGATTTACTCTTAGTAGATTGATATTGTTCATTTCTAGTGTGTTTGGGTGTTGGTTGAGGTAGTTTGAAGTCATTTATCAACTGTTATTTCAATACTAGGCGATTTTACTTTAATTTGGGGTAAATGGATCAACTCATAGTGGTGGTTGCATAGTGTTTTCATATTATATCAATATGATTTTGGACAATAGAAATTTGTATCAATAATTTATATTTTCTTGATTTAACTTTCAATGCCATTAGATAGGTTGGTGGATACACATTTTGGGTATGATATTCCTTCATTTTGAGTCTTGTAGACTAATTTATGTTATTGTAGTAGGCTAATTTTACAATCAAAATTTAATACAAGATTTATATCAACAATATATCTCAAATCATGTTATCTTTTAATGCATTCATAACTATTTTGAAAACCTCATATGGTAGTATCGCCGAAGGGTTATCATTTGTATGCATTTCATATTGTAATATTGGACGATATACCGCTAGTTAGTATACCATGTCATTCAACCCATTTTGGCATTGAACAAGTTGGAATTATTGACCATTTTGGTCTGAGTAAATGCTTAGACATTTTCCCAATGGATTGCATTGCATTCACACAACGTTTTGAAGTGGTGTTGATAAGGTTGGCTTTATTGGCTATGTTCCATTTAAATACTTTGTTGAAGAGGTGTTGATTAGGCTGACTCAGCCATTTGCATATTCTAGTTGGTTTTTTTCCATCCATCTTCTCACATTCATAGTATATAGTGGTTTGGTCGAAGCACTATATGCTCTCACCTTTCCCACTTCGAGATCTAGGTGATCAAAAAAGTGTGGAGACATTACATATGCATTTCTATATTAAAAAAATTACAAATTAAGGTGGGTTGTTACAATAAGCGTGTGAAGAGAGAGCTCTAGCATGACAAGGAAAAAGGTGACCTTCCATCACATGATAACTTCGGATTTGATCCAAAGCTAAGAGAAAAATGACCTATGAGATCAATGCAGAAGATTCCCCAATAGGGTTTGAAGGGAATGTCAAAGACACACTGAAATTTAAGGACTCGTCATCATCCTAAGATAAGTCATTTGACAAAGAATCAGGAGCGTCAATAGTCAAGTGATATTTGTTAGCATTCTTCCACTATGTAGCAATTACCTTGTGATGCTAGAGAGGACAATCCATAGCCAGGTGATCGATGGAGAAACATCAACATCTAAAAGGGAGATCCTTATAATCAAGATGTTGATTCTAAAGCCTTTCTTCGACCATCATAACCAAATATTTATGAAGAGGCTTAGAGATGTCAATGTCCACCAAAATGTGAGCAAAAGTAGAGTGTCCCATGCAGGAAGTGGAATTGTCAACCTTAAAGAAGTGACCAATAGAGTTTTTTATGGCCTCATAACATGAAGCATTCCAAAATAGGAAGGGGGATTTTGAAGTCTAACTCACACCTGGTACACATTTAGTGGCTCAATAAGAGGGTTAAAGGAAGTTGACCAAGGCTTAAGAGAGAGAGAGTGCTCTCCTCAAGCACACAAATTTCCTAGCAACAAAGTTCTTGTATGTTGTGTGTATTCTTGTAATTTGTATTCTTGTTTGCTCAATGTCAATGTGTTTTTATATTTTATATTGATTGTAAGTGATTTTTATGTGATAAACATGAGATATTGAGCTAAGATACTATGAATACATGTAATATATAATATATGTTATTTTACCCTAGAGTCTCTTGATTGTTATTGTGTGTATTCTTATTTTCTCATTATCAACATGTTCTTGTATTTTATGTTGATTGTAAGTGGGTTTATGTGAGAAATGTGAGATCTATTGAGCTAAGATAGTATGAATATGTGTAGTAAGAATGTATGTTATTTTACCTTGAGTTAGTTCAATTTAATTAAGACATATTTCATCAAAGAGGGAGTTCTCTTGTAGCATGGGATGCAAGTAATGGTCTTTTAGAAGTGTTGAATAGGGTCTTGGATGGTTAGAGTTAATTGTGTTTAACTATTTCATGTGTTTGAATATATTTTATGATAAGAACATATATTGTGAATTTGGAACAATGTGATTCATTTGTTCAATGCATAATTATAGATGCTCATTTATGTTTAAGAAAAAGAGAAAGGACTTCAAGCCAAGTTCACTTCAAGCCAAGTTGATGGTTGGGGAGAAAAGAGATTACTTTAATGTGTGTGACCTTCCTCAAACATAGCACAACTTAGAGATATTTCTTTGTGTTTAGTGAGCATTTATCTTGGAATTTATAGCACTATATTTGTATATCCTTGGATGATGCACCATAATGTTTTTGTAGTAGTTTGGGCATGTTGCCTATGTACTTGTGGTTATTTGATAGGTGTAATTTTAAGTCAATATATTATTGGATCATATATTTATAATTAATTGAACTGTTAGAAATGATTATTGAATGCAATTATTGAGCATATCTTATATTGAAATTCATTACAAATTGATCTTTGACGTTCTATTGTGTGCACATTTCAAAGTTGTTTTTGACAATTGTTACAATATAATTGCTTATATGAAGTGCTTAAGGTTTTAATTTAAAGGTTGTAAAAAGGGATATATGGAAATACATACTTATACAAATATTCTCTTAAAATAATCCATAAATTACAAAGTGTATATTAAATCCTAGCATTTTATAGAGTTCTAAATTAATTGATAAAGTACAACTTGAGCATATATACAACAAAATTTTTTGCATACAAATATTGAACAAGCATAGAAAAATGCTTAAAATAAAATTTTACACTAGTAACTATTGCACATCTATAACCAAAAGTGTGAAACTATTTGAGTGTATCCAAACTCATGTATGTAGTACTTGCAAACATGTAGTTGCATGTTGCAATTATTGCAAACATGAAACTATATATGATAATGTTTACATGTGTGCAAATGTTTGAGTACAAGATTTACAAATATAAAATTACATGTAGGTAAAATTTCTATAAATTGTGGCATGTATGCAATATATGCAATTGTGTGTCTGTGAGTACAAAATATTACATACATACATACATACATACATACATACATATATATATATATAGTACACAAATATTGCACATATTTGAACTCTCATACATAGAATATAAATATTATAAAATGTTAGAACTATTTCATAATCTAAAAGAATTTATTCCTTCATGACTTGTTTGTTCTAATAAAAATAAGATTGACTAGTTAGATATTTTTTTGGTACTACCAGTCATGATGTTCCCTTGACCAAATTTCTAGTCTATGTTATGGTTAGTATGCTTTTTTGAAATTCTACAATTTAATTGAACTAAAATGAACAAGGATGTTTTGCAAGGTCATATAAGGTTGCTCATTGATTTCTCAAGAGAAGTCACCATCTTTGTTGTTTCTTAGCACAAATGCGCAAAGGTTCATAAGTGGGAGGATGTTGATTTTACTAAAGAGCCCTCATTTTCCTAAGTCTCGGTCTAAATAAAGGACCCAATGTTGCAATGATTTTGATAAGGAGTTTGAATATAGAGAGGTGGTTGACTAGAACACCTTGGTGACCCTCAGGAATCTAGCTTCCCTACTGGCTACACCCCTACTAATTTTGTTATAATTTCCAAAACTACTAGAAAATAGGCTACAATTGATCATGATGTGGTTTTAGATTCAAAAATATTAGCAATGGCAATCCTACTCAAATAAATTAGATGGATGATGTTTCCATCCTTTACCTTGTTGTCCTAATTAGAGCATACACAAATTGGTGGTTGAAACAATGTGTTGAATTCATAGTTAATACATTTAAAATTTGAATGTGGAATTTTACCAGAGATTTGGATTAAAAGAAAGATGACAAATAAATTAAGAAATGAGTTTTCAATACTCTATTGATGGTTGGTAGTAAATGGTGAATCTAGTGTGTAGACCTCTTTTTTGATGTCTTATTGTTCACTTGCTACTTTATGTTTGTCTAAATGATACATTACGAAAATTGATGTTATCTTGTTCTTTGATATGTGATCTTTATATCATGTCCCTTTTTTAGAATTAAAATATCTACAAGACCTGTAGCCTCTTTCTAAGATAAGGGATAAAATTAGGGAAATAATAATTTACGTTGTCCTAATAATTCTATAAAAATAAATGACTTATGTATTATTATTATTATTTTCTTAATGTGGAACTAATAAAATATATTATTAAAAAAAAATTAAACCCCTTTGGAGGTAATATTAGGTGGGAAAAGAAAACTCAGATTAAAAGGTGAATATAAAAGAAAATTTTGGAATAAAAAAAAAAATTATTGTTATTGTTACTAAACCCTTATTATAGAGATTGAACATATTTCTTATCTTCATTCTCAATAATAAAAACCCTTTCATGTAAAAATCTAGAGAATGAAAACCCCCTCAATTTTTGATTAAGGTAGTTCCATTAAAATATCATATTTTGTTAAAAGGTGTAAGACAACTGAGAGGAGGGGGTGAATCAGTTGTCACCAAAATTAAACAAAAACTTCAACACTTATTAACTTCACAACCACACTGTTATGTTATTAAGTATGAACATGAAATGTAGATAACAAAAAGTAAAATCAACACAGAGAACACTAGATTTTATGTGGAAAAACCAATGAGGGAAAAACCACGGTGATAATTAACTCACACTATAAAGAGATAGAAAAATTGAATACAAAGGCTCACTGACCAAAAGAGGACTCACTATCCAATAGGGAGGCTCACTACCTACAGATACAAAAGAAAACAAAAGATACACCACAACAATTTACACACATCCACAACCTTGATTAGAAGATTGCAGAAACCTTTAGCTCACTGCCTTCAAGAATCTAACACAATGAAGTATTGATTCCTCAACTCACTTTCACACACTTCTGCGCTTTTATTTGTGGCTTACTTCATTACTTTGCATCATTCAATTCTTCACAATTTGACTTGCATTTATACCATATTTAACCTTAGAAACTTTCTCCAAGGTCGGCCACATAAGCTTCAAATTCATAAATTCAAATTAGGTCAATAACTCAACATTCCCGTGGTGAAAAGGAATGAGAGTGGACCAATAAAACACTTAACCAAGACCAAAAATAATGTCTCGGATCAACCACATGCTTTCGTAATTAAATTTTATTCTTCATATGAAGTGTAAACACCAGGTCAGCCAAACCTAATGAAAACACAAATGAACATTGATGTACAAACTTTCCAACAAGATGATAACATGAGGATGATGCAACACGCTTCATTATGCATGAGAACACATCTTAGGTTCCTTCAGATACAGTCACAACAACTTTTGAACACCAAACTCCTTCCATCAGTCCATCTGGACAATGCAAACACATACAATAGCTCTGAAACTCAACTTCTGGATCACCAAACCACACAGATCTTTGCCATAACCCAAATAACACAATTATAAGACACATTCCATATCTGCAAGATCTAAAATAGAAAAGTGGAGGATTGTGGAGTAGAAACATTTCTCCCAATCCACAGAAAATCAACTCTTCCAGAACGATTCGCACACCAATGAACGCAACTTTCACATTCCATAAAACTAAAAGCTATAGATCAGTATATATCACCATCAAATTATCAACAAAAAATCTTCAGATCCACGCAAGCATAGGATCAACACAGAAGAAATGCAAAGCACATACTGGAGCACATTTTGAACACATACATAACTCTGACTTCACTCTTTATTAATTTTCTCAAAAGCACTTGGAAACTCATCAATTCAACACATCTGAAACATCATAAAGATAGTTCCATGTAATCACCAAACATGCTCATACTTGCAACAATCTCCCCCTTTGTTATTGATGGCAACACATGATGCGAAAAACCATCAAAGACAACAACCTACACAATATTCTGGGAGAACACCTTTTCTTCCTTTTCTTACTATTTTTCACATGACTTTCTCTCCCCCTTTGACATCAATGGAAAAGATCAAAAGCTCTAATTACTCCCCCTTAGTAGTACACCCATTTAACTCATACTACAACAATGAAAAAAAAAATTCTACTCCCCCTGCGGAGTAGACCCATTCATCAGTCCAAATAAATGAAGAATCTGTGAATTCACTGGATTGATGCACCTTCATGTGCACCTAGTTTGGAGGTTCAATGACCCCCAACCTCTCCCTAAGATACTCAAAAGTATCTATTGTGTGGTCTCACAACATGCCCCATTTTTCTCTTTGGCAAAATATGGACCCCTTTTTTTTTCCTTGTTCCCTTTTTTCTTTCGTTTTATTTGGCATCATTATGCGCTTTGGTTAGTTGCTGGTCTCATTTTCAACTTTGCATGGTCCTTGTTTTATTCTTTTTTTCTTGGATTCAGTGTTTTGGTCTTATCATGAAGTTTAATATATGACAAGAAACCAAAATCCCGAAGTTGTGTGGTTGCATCAAAGTGAATTGTCTTTTCAATTGGTCCCAACTCCGCCCGACAAGTCATCAACTAGAAGAGTTAATCCCGGTGATGCCTTCTTTCTTTCCTTGTATCGGATTCTGGTAGTTTCTTTTTAATCAAAAACTAGAGGTTCTATTTTGAAATGTTGTAATCTCTCTTGAACCCAGTTCCTAGTCTTTTCTTTTGTTTTGGTTTTCTTTGAGGCTCAAATGTAAGTATCCCAGATCCTGGTATTTCTCCCAAAATTTGATACTAGAGGTTCTAATCCTGGTGATCGCAAATTGATCACGTATCTTTAATGGCTTATGTCTTATAGAGGATCAATGTGACACCTGAGTGCCACGTATGATCATCGTGTTGTCTTTCTCCTCTAGTGGCGAGCCCGCGTAGAAATCTAGGCGTTCATAATTTGAACCCTAAATTGTAATGATTGCACCTTTATTCGAGGAATTTACGCATTATAATAGGTAATTAATGAAGGTGGAAAACTACTCCCATGTACTTGGCACCACCTTAAGCATGTAGTTTCTTTTGTAACACTCTACTTCATGTCAAGTTGCAAAATTGCAAAGGACATTGAAAGAACGAGATAATACTAGCGCGCAAGGAGAGGTAAATTTAAAAAAAACTATGAACATAGCTACCAAGGGTTCTGGAGTTCCATTCTGTGAATATTATCCCTATCAACCAAAACCAGGTATGTTTCAAATAACTAATTTTTTGTTAATTCTTTTCATACATGAAAATCTCGAAAAGATGGTATTTCCTTTTAGAAATTGAAATATTTTTTTCATTCTTTAATTTGAATTTAGCCAAAGGGTGAATTGAAAGTTGTATAAATTGTAAGAAATTTGGTTAAATTTAACCCTAACTCACACACAAGACACACATTTGAAAAATGCAAAGCACACTAGCGAAAATGAGTACTTCTGACACAAAGGTAGAAGATGAATTTAAATATTGCAATTCACAAATCATACCAATCAATGTGGTAGTTACAGACACTCATATGGGATGGACTTATGATGTCAAAATTCGCACTCAAGTACTACATGAAAATGCTTCTCAATGTACTAGAAATGTTATAGCAAATGGATTATTTTCAGCAAGAGCGTTTCCACCAGCAATGGAGGCCACTGAATGGGTTATGCAATGCATGAATTATTATAACCCAAATAAAAGAGTTGTTGAAAAAGAGGGGAGAATTTATGCAAACCTCTCATAGAAAGGAATTACATACACATTTGGGCTTCCTTGCTCCACCCAGATGTATAATGTTGACATGAAGGAAAAGGCCAAAACATATAAGAGTGTTGAAGCTCATAACGGATAAATTATGAGTACCCAATGGTGCCAAGAGCCAATTACATTACAGACCAAAGTGATTCAAAAGTCTATGTTCAACCAAGAGATTCAAGATGTTATAACTCTGTTGAGCAGGACGGTTGGTCTACGGGATGCTAGAAAATTCAAACCCTAGATGTTTGTAATAATATCCAGAATGATGGAAAATCCTGTGCAAATGCACTGGGGAAAGTTTATTAGTGAAAAATTACATGAAAAAATAATGACATTTCCCAAGACCAGATGTTTCTATATGTCTTCATATGTGATTTACTCCTATGCCATGAGGGAAAGCAAACAAGGGTTGAAGAAGATTGGTACTCTGGACAGGGAAGTTGGAAACAGTTTGATATATGCTCATTTACCCCATATCACCATCCACGATTACAAAGAGAGTTACAAGAAATTTAATGATTTGTTCTCCATGAAACTCGTCAAAATGATGGAAGGTGATAAAACCAAAATATTGTCCTTGTAGGCGCAAAGTGTTATCAGACCAATGGGAGGTTGGTATATTCAGTTTCCCACTTACTCCTACATTAGGATGGAAGGGTTTTATGGACATCCTTTCATGCTGCCCAAGTATCCCACAGACAAAATTATTTTATTAGAATCAATGAGACAATTGAAACCATCCCAAGCTCTTTATAGTCATGCTCGCAAGAAGGCCTCTTCCAAGTTCCCTATTGTGATAGGAAATTATAAGTGCAATACAATAAAGTGTCTGATTTGTGTGAAGAAGAATTGAGAACATATAATTTTGAAGATTTTCCACTTCAAAGAATATACTATGAACCTGAGGGGAATATTGTCAAGAATATAGCCGGTTATCGTGCTCATGTCCAACACCTAGAAGATTATTGGCTTAATTATGAAGATGAGCACATAGCAAGAGTGAGAAAATATCAAATATTGTCTTTAAAATTTGCTTGGATTCTCATGCTCCATGATATCCTAGATCAGTTGGAAGAGGATGATGGACAAGTGTTGAAAAAAACCTATAAACAAAGATAGAGTGTATGATGAACCCATTCCAAACCCAGATTATGAAGGAGAAGAAATGACATCAATTGGTGAGTTCTCCATACCTATTTCATTATACACTCAACACTAGATAAGTGATTTTTGTAAAGCTTTAAGAGAAAGATGAATTGAATGCACATTTTTAGAGGATAAAAGAAGAAAAAAAAGAGATGAAACCACATTTGAGAGTGGAGAGCCTACTAAGAAGAGAAGGAAAACTAGTAAGGTGGCTCCTGGTATAAGAATTGAAGAAAGAACCCCTGAAGCTTAAAAACAAAAAGTTCCAATAAAACCATATGATAAGCAAAAAGATGTTGAATCAAGAAAAGATAAGTCAAAAGTAAGACCCAAAGGTGCATCTTCCTCTATAGGAAAACCAAAGGTTAAACTGGTTATTGAAGAAGTAGGAGTAACAGAAAATGTTGGCACACAGTCCAAGTCTGCATTTCAAAGGGTTGTAGAACTATTTACTTCTCCTTTTGTTAACATGGCTAGTATGAAACAAGCATTGGGAGGAACTCCTATGGTTTTGGAGGATATTTCTAAAGTAGATGAAGCCAGAATTAAAGAACATATGGATAAATGGGGTTCCATGTGGGAGAAATTAAAAGAAAATAAATATAAAGATAAACCCATGGTACAACCAGTGATAGAAGAGATTTTGGATATAGGGTCCACTCCTATAAATGTTGAAGAAGAAGAATTTATACAAGGAACACTCGCTTCAGAAGTGGGGAATCTTGATATCCTTGAGATGGAAACATGAGAGACTGCAGGGCAGGATCCTATTGATGAAATGAATATTGAAGACACTTTTTATTCCCAACCTTCACTTGGGAATGTTCCAAATGTTAATGAACAGTCGCAAGTCTTTACAGAAATAGAAAAAGGCTAGGGTGAAGTTGAAATTGAGAAGGGTGAAGCTACACAGATTTTAGGTGATGAAGTTAGAAATGAATAAAAACATGGTGTAGCAGAGAACGAAGAAAGTAATGTCCAATAAATTAAAGTTGAACATCTGGATATACAATAAAATGTAAGTCTCCAAACAGAGGAGACAGTGCTAAATCCTAGTAATCCCGAATCTATGCCAGAAATTGTTGAGGAAATTCCTATTTTAGAGGACCTAACAGATAAGAATGAAGAAGTAAGAAAGGAGGTTCCTGAATCAAGTGGAAACTAGGGACAAAGTAATGTTGTAGAGGTAGAGCATAATTAAGATGCACCTGATTGGTTGATCAGGGAATTAGCTTCCCCAATGGAAGTAGAAGTATTGACTCTAGATCTTAATAGTTTCATACAAGAAGTAGATACTCCTAAACCTAGGTGCAAAGCTAGATAAAAACATGTCATACAAAGAAATTTAGATGGTGACAGAATAGTCCATATAGCTACTCCCACAGCTGACAAAAAAAAAATGAAATAACGCCTAAGGAGTATAAGATAACAATTATTAATATTGGACACTCATCTTGGAGGCAAGAGTTGGAGGAGATAAAGGTGAACCTGGATGCCACTGTTGCCAGAGTACATAAGTATAAAAAGACGAAAAGAAAATTGAAAGAATGGGTTGCTACCTTAGAACATTTTATAAAATCCCTAACCATATTTGGTCAAGCACAGGCTGAATTGCCCCAACATCCAGTATTAATCACAAGAAAATGTAGATACAGTTGCAACAATCCACCATAAAATGAATGTATTTGAAGAATGGATTGAATACTAGGTGAGACAGGGAGAATAATTTATTTCAGATGCAATAGGGAAGTATAAGGAAGCATACTGTAGGTCAAAAAAATCCAAAAGATTTGAAAATGAATGCAAACTTCGCCAAGAACAAGTTAATGATGAAAGGCCAACTATTGAAATTCTCATGCAAACAAATGTTCAAGAATTGATACAAGGAAATATAATTTCATAGCAAGAAATTTTGTTGCTTGAAAAGTGGAAAAAATAGTTGAAATGGGAAGGTGACATGCTGATACAGTGCATTGAAGGATTTGAAAAAGTCACTGTGGAATGTAGAAAAGTGCTTGATCAGGATCAAGACTTTATTGAAATGTTGGTACGCCAAGGTTGTGATCCCCAAATGCTACAACGCGATGGTAAAGAAGCTAAAGTATTCAAAGAATGGATTGCGAGAATAAACAGAGACCCTATTCAGCTACTCACTCGAGAGGTCATTGACAAGATTATATAGTGCAGAAACACTATAGCTAGATATGAAACAAACAAAGTGCAGAGGAATAATATTGTACTCCATGTATTTGAAGAATACACTAGACTCAAGCTTACGTGGAAGGCGGTGCAAGGAATTTCAAAAGGACATATGCATCAAGTGTTAAATTATTTCTGAGAATATCATTTAAAGAAAAGCAAAGAAAAGATCTTGAAGCCCGAGCCCTGAATGATGAAAGAAAGAACCGGATACCAGATACTGGAGGAGTTATAAAGATATTTGTTTAAGTTTTTAGTTTTGTAGGTTGTTCCCGGTCCCACTAGATATTCCATGTTCGTTATTTTGAAGAGTGTTGATAACCTTGATTTATGTGAAGTGTTGTGAGTTGGAGTATAAAGTGAAAAGTGTTGTTGTTGACGAAGTCAAATCTTTGACTTCATCTAGAATATTTTGATGACAGTTGGCATGTACCACATGCTACATTTTAATTTTTTATTTATGATTCTATAAATAGAATTTAAGTTTGAACTCTTGGGGCCTTGTTCCTATAAAAGGCCGTTTACTACTTTATTTTTATTTTAAGTTCAAAATTTGTGGATGTCAGAAGAGCTAAAAATTCTTTGAGTTTTGTTCTTTTTTCCTATTTTTTGGATCATTCTGGCGTAAAAATTTGTATGCACATAGGCATTGATTAATATCATAGCCAATTGGATAGCTACCTATCTCATGAATCTTTTGTAGTTGGTTTGTTAGTTCATCCAAACAAGACTATATGTTGCATTGTTTAAGGGTGCATATAGAACCTACTTGGTGTCTAAACTAAAACCCCTCTCTTTAAAAGCCTACACCATTTTATATGTAGCTATGAAGCAATATGGTGAAATATGAAGCGGTTTGCTCTGTTTTAGTTAATTCTTTGGGGCATGCATGGAGAATAATTGGGAGAAAATATTAATTTTCAGTATTTTTATGCTTTATTTTAGAATAGATGTCTAAATTCCTTGAAAATGTTCCAAAAAATAAATGGATGGATGGAAATTTTGTTGAAAATATTTCATTTCCTATAAAATTGTTGAATGCTTAATGCTAAATTTACTTAAGTGATAGCAAATAATTGTTGGTGTTCATGAAATAGTATTTCAAATCTTTTGATTTCATGATATTTCTATGAATGAATTGGAAATCTTGTGTAAAACACTTATGATCCTTAATGAAACTAAAGGTAACCATATTCCCTTTGAGATTAACAACAATATCACATTATACCTGAGAGCGAACCTAGTACAATCAAGACTTGATTATCAAAGAATTGGGATTGAACTAAATCCAATATTTTCCCTGTTAAAGTAGAATCCCCTCTTAGGTTGCCTTGATTCCATATCTTTCAAAAAGGATAGGCTCTTTGCGGTTTACCTGCGAAGAATTTATTCACCCTGTTGCTATGAGTAAAATCATCGTCAACGGGAACTAGCGCTAGAAGGAGGGCCTATTGTTGTCTTTTGGATTTGTTAAGTTTTAAACTGGATTTTCATAGAGTCACTAGATCTCGATCTGGTGATCCTCATGTGACTTTAGTTGAGCTTAGTGGTCAAACGTCGTCTAGACCTCAAAAGTTTGGAAGTGTGAGTGTGAGTCCACATAATCCGACTATTGTTGTACCACTGCCCTCCATAGTGATGGAATTCTTTAATGTAGAGTCACCAATTCAATTTGTTGTGTACAATGATTTACCAAAAAATCTTGATAAGTTGTGTCCTAAATATTATCTCCATAAAGATGCGGAAGAACATATTAGTATCTTTAAGGATACGTGCTTTAGAGCTAGGATTCAACATGAAGATGTCATATGTAGGTTGTTCCCATACACCTTAAGTGATGAAGTTTACCAGTGGTGTATCAACTTACCTCACAATTCTATTAGATCATGGAAAGCTATGGAAAACCAATTCTTAGCCAGATTTAGAACACCTGCTGACCTTGCCTTGTTATATCATCAATTTTCTCAAATTAAAATATTTGAAGGAGAACCTATAACTGCTTTTAATGACAAGTTTCAAAAGGCTTATTCTAGGTTGCAAGCACCTTACATAGTGGATAATTTGTCTAATATCGCCAATTACTATACAACAGTAGATCCTTTAACTACTATGTTTGTGAAGTGAAAGGAAAATCCTCCTGCTAACTTACCCGAAGCCTATGTTGAAGTCGTGAGTGTGAATTTGGAAATGAAACACATTGAAAATGGAACGACCACTAATGGCGGAAATGGATTGAATAATTACCCTACCCCGAACGTAAATGGATTCCCTCTAGTTCATCCTATGGCTCCTAATGTTTATCCTTCAATGGTCCAGAATGGGACATTTCCTCATAATACTTTCTTTCAACTAGGAAATAGTCAAGCTTCAGTCCCTCACCCTGGTCCAACTATCATAGAGCTACATCCTAACGAAAATTATTTTTTCTCGCAAACTCAGGAAAATCAAAATATCAAAATATCAAAGGAAAAGGAAGATATGAAAGAAATTATAGCTCAACTCAAAAGATTAACCACAGAGGTTACTCAATTAAGAAATCAAAGATTTTATGCTCAAAGTAATAACCAAAATTCACAAAATTGGATGTATAATGCTCCTAAACTACCTAGACCTTGGAATACAAAACCTAATAATAGAGGAGTGTCAACACCTTTAGATAATGTCTATTCTACTGATGAAAGATCTATGTCAAAAGTGAATTTAGTTGATCTCGTTATGAATAATTGGTGTAGGATTCATAATACAAATGCTCATGATGAAGTAGATTGTTCATAGTTCAAAATTGCTTCAAAAAATCTTCTAGCTGCTACACACCATAACAAGCAATGTGACTCTCATCCTCCTAAGGGAAATGAGTTAGTCCCGGTAGGATATGACTCTGCTTTAGTCCTTGAAAGTTATGAACAAGTCAAACTGCCTACTATTGTCACAAGTTACACCTGCAAATATGAGGGAGATAATTCAACTATGATGTTAAAAAGTATACTTTTCCCTATCAAGATGAAAATGAACCTCAGGAAGAAATCGATGAAATTCATGCTTTTCAACAGTATCAAAAGGGACACAATTATAACTTGAGAAGTAACAACAACGGTGGAAGTAAATTCAATGAGCCATTAAAAACATTGATCCTGCATAATAAGTTTAATACTCCACCTGATGATAAGTCAAGCAATAAACCAGGGTTACCCAAGGTGACCTCGCATTACAATTCATTAAATGTTTCAAAAAATGAAAAAATAGATTCCACTGACCAAAACAATTTGACTACCTATTTAGCAGAAGAAATAAAAAAGGTAAAGATCAGCCTTTCTTTATTGGAATTTTTCAAAACACCTATGATCAAGAAATATTTCTTAAACACTCTAGAAGATCTTCCAAAAGAAGGAAAGTTTAAAGACACTCAGGTTAAAGATAATCAAGCCAAGAAAAAGGATAAGAACATCGTTCCTATAGCAGATGCGCAAGTAGCCTTTTACAAAGGAAAATTGGAGTCTCCACCATTCCTACTCACTTTGAGAATATTTGGTAAAAATATTCATAATTGTTTAGTAGACTCTAGAGAATCTACTAACGTGATGCCTTTGTCTATATGCCAAATGCTAGGATTAACTCCGACAAGTTCTTTAAAGAAGGTCACTCAACTTGATAAAACAGAAGTAAATGTATTCGAAGAGTTGACTAATATCCACATGCAATTAGCGTTGGACCCTAGAATTCAATATTATATAGACATTCAAGTTGTTGAGATACCTGATACTTATGGTATGTTATTGAGCAAAGATTGGTCAAAAACATTGAATGGATATATGGCTACTGATTTCTCACATATGTGGTTATCATGGAAAGGAGTTCCTAATCAAATTAGAATTGAAAGAGAACCACACATGAAATACATGATCACAGATTATAATAAAAAGAATGAAGTTCTATATATTGATGTAGAACCCAGAGTGTACAGAATTAAAAGTTTAGGAGTCAAAATAGAAGAAGTATTTACATGTGATGCTAGAAAACCTAATCAATTAACTCTTGGAATAGATGTTTTAATTAATCAAATTATGATTCTTCTAAAGAAGAAAAGAATCCTTATGATAAATTTCAGAAGAATATTGTTACAGAAGCTCAAAGTAGTGATAAAATCAAAATCTCACTAAAAAGTTTGTTGTTGCAGGATTGGTGCAGGTTACATAATGTTACACACACGAAAAATAGTTGTATGATGTGTTTGGAGATAATTCATAGAATCAAAAACCAATACTATTCAAAAAATGACAAGATAGAAAGGTTTGAATCAAGAATGCATAAAGACAAAATTCATGTTACTCAGACTGAAAATACTGATTCTACGACACCAAAGAATGATAAATTACAAGCTACAGATGACCAAGCCTGGATTCTTAAATTTGATGGATCCAAATCGAAACAAGGAATTGGAATCAAATTTGAACTCATCAACTGGCAAGGTAAATCTTTTCTTGTTGCATATCGGTTAAAATTTCAATGTACTAAAAACGCGGTAGAATATGAAGCCTTGATACTATTAAATGTCCAAGATACTAAGAGGAGGGGTGAAGCAGTATCTTAAGTTTTTTGATCCAATAGCATCCACTTATTCTAATGCATACAATAGCAAAGATAAGTGAAAGCATTAACAAAACATGAAATCACAGAACACATGAACACTAGAATTTTTACATGTAAAACCCAAAATAGGAAAAACCACGGTGAGTGTTAGCTCACAATATATTATTACCGGTTATAAGATATTACAAAAGGGTGGCTCACTACCTATAGAATTAGAATGAAAAAATGGCTTATAGCCAAAAAGATGAATTGATAGAGTACACCTAGTGAGTGCAAATTTAGTTTTAATGAAGCTCAGTAAACTGGTTTGACACACTTCATCATATTCACTCTTCTTCACTTTCGCATTCACAACATAATCATTACATCTTCAATATTCAAAAACTATCCAATATATATATCTGATCTCTCTGCAAGCATCAATTAGGTTGGCCTAATTAGATGCACTTCTCATTCACCAAAAATACCATCCGTCGGCTTCAAGCTTTTACAAAAACTTCTCAAAAATAAATTCACACATCCAACACGCTACATCAAGTTGGCATGGACCTAAGATAGGTCACACATATATCTGCATAACAATAATTAATTCACCATTACACAATACATCCATTAGGTTGGCCAAGAATAGACCTAATAACACAATTGCAAATACCATTGTAATGTTGATACACCATACGAGCATTTGGATATGTGAGATATTGAATGTATGTGCTCTCAACGTCTACAAAACATTTCCCAAAACCACTAGCAATAGTAATCACCAGCAAAAAAATGTGGACCAAACTACCGAAGGATGTAAGAAAAATATTGGTTTAGATACCAAACTAGAATACCAGAACAACTTCAGACTTGATCTTGCAGTTGCAACTCATATATCATGGTGACATCAATGACAACACAAAATAACAAAATGAGATGTTCTTCTTCATTTTTCCAGCAATCTCCCCCTTTGTCATTGATGGCAACATGTGCCAAAAAGAATATTTACAAAACTCCTTATTTACAACACTTCTCCCCCTAACACCGGCATTTCACTATTCTTCAAACCTCTCCCCCTTTGACATCAATGACAAAGGGTGTCCCAAAAACAACTAAAAACACGAAAACAAAGAAAAAAAAGAAACATGTATCAACCAGAGGATGGCGAGCCTTGAAGCTCCTTTAGAATACCTTCCCATACTAATTTTCCATTCTCCTAGCTATCCTTTGTGGCAATCAACATCATGTTCAGAGATTCCAACTCTACCAAAGTTTTTTCTGCACCATCTGAAGTATCAAGAGTCAAATTTATTTTCTCAAGTTTTTTTGTGCATTCCAAAGCCATGCCAACTGGAGTGTATTCCATTCTTACAATATCACTCAACTGATCAAATTTTTTGATAATTTCTTCCGTCTATTTATGTAAGACAATGAATTTTTCTTTATGTGTAGTGATGGTGTTCTAGGTTGATCTGTCTCTATCTTTGGATAGGCTATAAGTACCAAAGATGACAGATAGCTAAGACTCAATGGAGTCCATAACAACCTTAATATTCTGAGTGGCATCCGGCCACTTCAAGCAATAAGCAAGAACAAAATTTTCTTCTAACTCACAAACCTTCACGGCTTCCAGATTCTTTTCAACGCTTGAGTGTACAAGAGCACACTTGTCATGTAATTCCAATAACCTTTTCTCTACCAATTTCTCCTCAGCCTCTTGTTTTTTCTTTTCACTGAGCCCAGAGGTATACTCCTTGAAAGAGTCTAACAAAAACCTCAAATTTTGAATAGGAGCAAGAGATGTGTCAATGGATGCACCAGGTAGTGTTGGCATATGGCTTCTAATGTTGTCATTGATGGAAATTGGAGTCATTCCCATGATCCACAGTTCAATATCTAGTCATACCGGCAGATAATGTGATACAGTGTGTATTACTAGCAAAATACAAGTGAAACAGGGTATCCAGTCAAATGGCTTCACCGGATCGTCTTTTTGTGTTGTGTATCTCTGTAATTGCTTGTTAAGCATGTGGATTATCTTATTATCGATCTTTGTGGTGTTGCATTAGTTACAGTATGAGGTAGGAGGTTCGGTAGGACATTTTTTTGTCTATTTGTTTGTTGTAGCCGACTCAGGGAATGTGGTTTGTTGTGGATGTGTTAAGTGAAATTAGTCAAGATGTTTTCTTGTTTAAATATTTAATTATTGGTCCTAGCTATGTACTAGCCAACTTGTTTGGATACGCATCAAATTTATTCATACTTTGGGCCGACAAGTTTCAAATATCCTAAGTTTTATTTAGCCAACTTGTAGCGATTATATCCCTAGTCGCGGATATATTTAGATGATTGATCACATCATTTTTGTGGAAAAAAAAGAAGTATTGGTGTATGTTGCAAACATCCAAGGAGTATTTGAGTGATATCATGCACAGTTTCACTTGCACATAAGGGTTTTGTGTGCGAACTTGAGTAGAGCAGAGAAAAAGTTCAATATCAGTTAGAAGGACAAAATTTCGTCATCAGAGCATAACCGGAACTGCAATCAAGCATTGGTAGATGCTATATTTTTAGTTCATTCTCTTTTGGATCTATTCCAAACCTTTGTAAGGACATAAAGTCCATTTTTAGCAGTGAGCTCTAGGCAGTGAACCTGAATGCAAGTGCATTCCCATTTTGTAATATTTCTATTGAGTATACTTAGAACTTATTGTGGATTGGCCATCCACCATGGTTTTTCCCCTAACAGGGTTTCCACGTAAAAATACTTGTGTTATGGTTGTGTGGTTTCTTGCTTTCAATTTCTGCATATTGATTTTAATCAAATGTTTTAAGTGGATTAAGGATCAAAGTAAAAGAATTAATTTTTACACAACACTGATTCACCCCCGCTCTCAGTGTTGCTTGTTTCCAACAGTTGGTATCAGAGCCAGGTTCTTGAAGGAAGTCTAACAGCTTGGGGAGATCTTGGAAAGTGTTCTTAATGGATACAAGCAGTCTTCAACAACTTATGGTGGCTTTGGATGATCTTGACCAGTCAAAATATAAGATCCAGGAACTGCAAGATAATATTGAGAATGCAGAAAAATTCATCCAGTCCTTAAAAGACAAGATTAAGAGAGAAAAGAAAGCAATTATGTGGTCAATTGAAATAGAAGAGCAAAATTGTGGAAGATGATCAACTCAATCAAGCTTTGAAAGAGAAAATAGAAGAATGTGAAATTTTTTCCCAAGAGAATGTTGCCTAAAGCATGAGATGGAATCTATCATGATGAAGATGACTAAGGAATTTGAGGATAGAAAGAAGAATGAAGAAAATCTTGCACACTCCTTGAAAGAAAAGTTAGAACAATGTACCCGACTAGATAATGAATTGGAACAATCCAAGAACAATGAAGAATATCTTAAAAAGTAGCTTGATGAACTCATAAATGAACTTGCTGCTGCAAATGAGTATAAGGAGAAATTCAATGCAAGCTCAGCCAAACTTGATGAACTAATCAAGGGACAAAGAACTAATGGTGAACAACAAGGGCTTGGATATGAAGAAGGAGAAAGCTTCGGATCTATACAAAGGAGCTCTGGACAAAGGAATCCTAGACCAAAAAAACTCATACAAGAAAACCAGATGAAAGAACCCAAAAGGAATCCGGTAAGGCAACCTAATGCTCAAAAATTTAATGGCTATTGTTATACTTGCAACAAATTTGGTCATATGGCTTCTCAATGTAGGAGTAGAGTGAATGCAAATGGACCATCATTCTCAGGTCAGTGTTTTAACTGCTATAAGTATGGACATACATCAAGTGAATGCAGAATTATGATAAACAACTTTCAAAGAACTGTCAGATGTTATGCATGCAATAGATTTGGGCATATTGCTAACCAATGCAAATCAAGACAAAGTCAGTGGAACAATTGTCCTAGACAGAGAAGTGGTGTGTGCTATAGCTGCAATAAATTTTGTCACACTTCTAGATTCTATTGGAACAGAAGAGGTCTGGTAAAACAAAACATGCAACCTGATGTTAAAGGAAAAGGGAAAGTCACTACTAATGAGATCAAGAAACATATGCAGAAGAAATGGGTGAAGAAGAATCCCTCTATAGACGAAAATGGATCCACACCAAAAGCCTCTTCTGGTAATACTTCAAGAAATTGATCTTAGGCCTCTATTATAGGGGGAGTTGTCAAGAAAAACTCCTAAACCCCCTACAAGTGATTGGCACTAGAATTTGGATGAGTCTAGTCGATACCTCTCAGACATTGTGAAAATAATCTGACATTAGTAAAGAATATTGGAGATCTTCATAAGAATTATCTGTCTCATAACATAAAGGACAGTAAACTGGTTGAGTTAGGGCAAGGGCATTTATTGCAAAAGTAAAAAATTTAGGTTTGACGACAATAAAAGAATGGTTCTCACTTTCATTTGTCACATTGCATTCAGAAAAAATAAGTTTGGAGCACTCTAAGGTGATCTTTTCCAAATTGTGAAAAGATTCAAGCATAGAGGAGAATCTACGATCAAATTCGGTTTCGTCTCTAAAAGGTATTTATTGCAAAACCTGTAAATTTGTGTGCTCGAAATTATGTATACCCCTCTTATAGTTGAAGTCAAGGATAGGCCACGACCAAAGTTCAAGTGGCATCGATATAAGTTCATTGACACATAACCCCTAGGTGCATTTTCGTCGATTTCATACGGAGTTCTAGATATAGAAGATATTAGGGCATATGTGCACGCTAATATTGAAGATTTGGGTAGTTCATAGTTATTGGAATTATATTCTAATCACATAGTTCAAGAGGATTTTTCTGTGAAACCTGAATTCCAAACCCTAGTGGACAAGAAATTTGTGCAGTTCGCAAAGTTTCCTATATTTGAGGAGGATGAGTGGGTTCGATACATATTGAGCCATGTGCATGACGAATTTATGTGGTTGGATGTGACATTCAAAATTTCCAAGGAAGCTATTTTTGCAGTTATAGGCTTGAATTCCTCTGGAAGACTTCCAGTATTGAAGTCGGTAAAGAATGATGAGGTTACCAAAGCAACTGGCTCACATTGGGACAGAAGGGAAATGACTATACAACATATTGCCGAAGTTGATGTAAAATTCGCATCCATGGTCATAGGTTACAAGATTTACCATTCAAGCTGGGAGAATTTTGTATCTAGCACAGCTATCTATACATCGTATGAAATGATCAAACAAAATGAAGATTTTGATCTATGTGAGTTGCTCAGAGGTCAACTGTTGGAGAATCTGAGAAAGATCAAGGACAAGAAGAATGTATTCAAGTTCAGAAACTTGTTAATATGTTTGTATTTCTACTTCACTGGTGAAATTCTAGGAGTTCGTAAAGTCAAATGGCGTAAAGATATGTCGGTAGCTATTCAAATCTGGGATTTACTATGCGCACTTGGTGATCGACAAACCCGCAACACAATCCTATGGGGTCATTTCAAAAACTTCCAAAGCTTAATGCATGTTAGAGAGAGAATTCCAACCACAATAGTAGAACAGTATAAAGACACTATATGCTTTATGACAGACATTGACCAGTGTTAAATGGAAGTTGTTGATCCTAGAACTGTTTGGATCATGTTGATGGGGTATGAAGTAGATGGAAAAATTCTGAGGATGTATGCTAAACATCTGCTAAATTCACCACTAGATCCTAATGAAGAAATTTTTGGCACCCATGCAGAGAAAATCCTACAAGTTCATTCTGATTTGAGAAAGCCCAAGTCAATCAAAAAGGTGAGAAAGGAAATAAAAGCTTTTGCAGAAATAATGGGTCTTCCAGTTGAAAAACTAAAAGAAATAAGAAGGCAAAGAGATGAAGTTGAAGCAGCTGAAAAGAAAGAAAAGAAATCATCTGCTAGTCCGAGAAAATCCTCTGTTAACACCAGATCAACTAGGAATTCCCCTACAGCACAGCCAAATCAAGTTGAAGCCTTCGAGAGAAGAAAGAAGAATAAAAGCTCAAGAACTTACAAAGTTTTATTGGCAGATGAAGAGGAAGAAACTGACTCTGAAGAAGTAGTAAGAGAGTTAAAATCTTATGGGACTCATGTTGTCCAACTAAACAAGAGAAAACCCTATGGAAAAGGTAAAGAAGCAAAGAAAAGGACCAAAGTCGACAAGCCCAGCATGTCAGTTGAGGAAGTTGAAGATGCAGTAGTAAATGAGGGAAATATCATACCTCTCTGTGACCTGTATGATACTTTTGATGATTCCGGTAAGAAGATCCTTGAAGAAGCTACTGTTAAGCACTTGAATATTTTCAATAAAACTCTTGTTGAAATCATGTTTGGCTTGCCTACAAGCCTATATAATGCATTGGAAGCTAGAAGAGAGAGTGCCAAAATAGAGGAAGAAAATCTAAGGAAAATATTTCTTGCTAACTTGTCCCCGGAAATGGGAATTGAAGAAATGGATTTACTTCATAAAGCTAAAAAGGATTTCAAAAGCAAGTCAAGAATAAAAAAACTCATGATTGGTGAAACTGATGTAGTTATCATTGAAACTAAGACAATTTTGGAAGAGTACTTGTCAAAGGAAAAGGTAAATATTGAGGAGATCAATACTGAACATGTTGAAGGATATGAGGAAGTGAATGTAGAGATAAATAAGTTAGAAGAAGGAAATGAAAATGAGGAGAACATGAATGTGTCTGATCCTCTGATGTTTGAGGATAATCTAACCTCTCCAAATGTAGAGACACATGATGTATCTAAGGTCCCAACTAAGGCAGTTAATGAAGAAAAAGAGGCACATACTGAAGAAATTGAAATGCCTAAAGCTAATCTTGAAGCAGAATCTCAAGTTGAAAAGAAAAAGGAGCAAGAAATCAGGATAGAGGAAGTGAAGAAACCTTTATTGGAGCAACATGATGAGCTAGACCTGAGTTGGATGGAAATGCAATTAATCTTTCCACTCTGTCTCCAATTCAGATGATGAAGGTCGCCAAAATTTCCTAGGCCAAAGCTAGTGAAAAGATATTGAAATCTCACATTGAGGACAGTGAACTTTTAAAGCTTGCATCCAGAGTCCTACAGAAAATAATTCCTACTTATACTGTGGACCCATCAGGTTCTTCCTACGGTGAGTTGAAAAAATTAATAAGCTCTGTAGATTCTCATTTTGAATCTTTTGAGAAATCAACCCTAGATAAAGTGAAAAAGTATTTCAAAGAGACGAGGATTAATAGCCTAAAAGAATTGATTGCCAAAAATAAAAAATTTGTTAGGCTCCTGCATAAAGAATATTCAAAGTACTATATATGAAGGAGGAAAAGTGTAAAAATCTTGCTTAGTCTTGTCAAAAAAATTTGAAGCAAATGAGAAGTAGGTGAAAGATATTGAGCAACAGTTTGTTGCTATTTCCAACACATTTGACCCACTGACAAGCAGTATTTGTCATCAAGAAAGTTGGGTGATATCCTTGCTCAATCAAATAAAGAATCTGAAGGTTGAAAATGAAAGGATTATTAGCAGAGTAAGTGAACTCAGGGGGCTAATAAATCCAACAATTGAGATGATGGTGAATGCTCTGAAAGAAGTTGAAAGTATTATGACCACTCTTGATCCAATGAGCCTCGAAGCTGCTGAAACCTTGGCATATCTTCTTTGTGGTAACATTACTATTTTGGAGAGTATGAAAAGTGTGTGGGACTCAAAATTAAGTGGACTAAAGAATGTCTTTGCAGACATCTTCAATTTTTTGTAAATCTTTGGATATGGTTGAACAGTTTTGCAAGTTTTGGGTGCCCCAATTTTGTCATTGATGTCAAAGAGGGAGAGAGTGAAGTGAAAAATTATTTGATATTCTTAGGGGGAGCTGTATTTTGCATTTTAGCAGTGTGCTTATCAGTCTCGACACTTAGTCATTTTTCACTAAGTGTTTCCATCAATGCCGAGGGGGGAGATTGTTGGCATAGGGCTTCTAATGTTATCATTCATGGCAACTGAAGTAATTCCCATGATCCATAGTTCAATATCCAGTCATACCAGCAGATAATGTGATACAGTGTGTATTACCGGCAGAATACGTGTGGAATAGGGTATCCAGTCAAATGGCTTCACTGGATTGTCTTTTTGTGTTGTGGATCTATGGAATTGCTTGTTAAGCATATGGATTATCTTATTATTGAGCTTTGTGGTGTTGCATTAGTTACAGTACAAGGTAGGAGGTCTGGTAGGACATTTTTCTGCTATTTGTCTGTTGTAGCCGACTCAGGGAATGTGGTGCGCTATGGATGTGTTAAGTGAAATTAGTCAAGATGTTTTCATGTTTAAATATTTAATTATTGGTCCTAGCTATGGACTAGCCAATTTTTTTGGATACACATCAAATTTATTCATATTTTGGGCCGAAAAGTTTCAAATATCCTAAGTTTTATTGAACTGACTTGTAGCGATTATATCCCCAGTCGCGGATATATTTAGATGATCAATCACATCATTTTTGTGGAAAAACAAAAAGTATTGGTGTATGTTGGGAAAATACAAGGAGTATTTGAGCGATATCATGTGTAGTTTCACTTGCGCATAAGGGTTTTGTGTGTGAACTTGAGTAGAGCACAACAAAATTTTGATATCAGTCAGAAGGATAGAAGTTTGTCATTAGAGCATAACCGAAACTGCAATCAAGCATTGGTAGATGCTATATTTTCAATTCATTCTCTTTTGGATCTATTCCAAACCTTTGTAAGGATAGAAAGTCCATTTTGAGCAGTGAACTCTAGGTAGTGAGCCTGAATGCAAGTGTATTCCCATTTTGTAATATTTCTATTGAGTATACTTAGAACTTATTGTGGATTGGCCATCTACCATGGTTTTCCCCTAACAAGGTTTCCACATAAAAATACTTGCATTATGGTTGTGTGGTTTCTTGCTTTCAATTTCTACATATTGGTTTTAATCAAATGTTTTAAGTGTATTAAGGATCAGAGTAAAAGAATTAATTTTTACATAACATTGATTCACCCCCCTCTTAGTGTCACTTATTTCCAACAGGTAGGACTTCCTACAATGTCTTAAGATCATATTCTATCATTTTTATTCCTCTTTGATGTGCTTCAAGAATTTCCTTCATTCTGATTGCTTGCATGTCATCTCCTAACACCACTTTATGCACTAGAGGCATCTTCTCCAAATCTACAAACCTTTCAATCATAGGAAGTTGTAGAAGCTCCTGGAGAATTATCGACTGAAATCCAATTTTCTTGGATAGAAGGTCTTTTAGAATGTCATTACCAGAGGATGATTCTCTGGGATTCTTAAGAGATTTTACAATCTGCTTTTCACTTTCTTCATTTCTCTTTTCTTCCTCCCCCTTCTCCTTCTCTTCTTCCTCCTTTTCTTCTTCCATTTTCTCTTCTTCTTCTTCTTCTTTCTTTTCTTCCTTTTTGTTTTCATCTTTGTCTTTATCCTCATTATCCTCTTCATCATTTCCATCTTCTCCATCTTTATTTTTCTCTTCCTCTGGATTATCTTTTTCTTCTTCTTCACTGCCTTTTCCTTCTTTTGCATTACCTTGTTCATTATTGCCTTTTTCTCCTTCAGTGTACTTCGAAGGAGCATCATTATGATTTTCAAGCTCAGCTTCACCTTCATTCTGCTTTTCACCTTTTGGAGGATTATTTTCACCACCGACATCAATTTCAACATTAAGATTTTCAAAAATATCTTCATTACCTATATCAAGAGGAATATTCTCCTCAACATTTTTAGCAGCAACATCTTCATCAGCTTTAAGCATGCCATATTTTTTTGTTGTATCCCAGATCACTTTTGTTGTTTCTTTCTTTATCTTCTTTGTCAGCTTTTTATTCCTTGTCATTAAATTTTTTACTCTTTTCTTCATCTGAAACATTTCTTCATAGATCTTCTTCAAATATTCTAGATCATCTGGGGTCAAGGAAGACCCAATCTTATTATATGTATCATTCTTAATTTTCTCTTCAAATTCAATAGCCTCTAATCTCCTTTTCATCAGACCTTCCCACATACTTTTAGGTACATCTTTCTTTACATCATCCCACTTAACATCTAAGATGATAAAATATTGAATAATAGCTAAAAGAAAAAAATTCTTATCTTCTTCTCCAGCATTATCATAGTATTTCATTATAGGTTGAAGCATGCTCTCAAAATGTAGCAGGGAATTAAGAGTTGCCTCTAATTTAAAGCGGGAACTAGAACTTATCGGATTGTCGTGTTCTTCTCTCTAGTCCATAGAGGCTCCATCAGACACCTTAGACTTCTTTGATTCTGGTTTGGTGTGCACATGAACACCAAATTCTTGCACTTCCTCATCATCAGAAGATGATACATGTACTCTCTTGGAACCAATAGCTTCTATAGAATCACCTTCACTAGAGGATAAACCTCCTCTTCTTCTCCTTACCAAATTTGCATCGGGATCTTCTTCATCTTCATCCTGATCTTCTGTAACACTGAGGTTTTTCTCCCTTGTCACTTTCTCTTTCCTTCCTCTCTTTATAGGGACTACCAGAGGAGTTTCTTTCCTCTTCCCAGATCTAGTAGTTGGTATGGAGGAAACATGACCTTTTCCTTTATCAACGGTGTTGGGTTCAATCTTTGCTACAAGGGTTGCAGAGGGTTTTGCAGACGTAGTCCTTTTGGATCTCCTCGGGCCAGATGATTCTACCTCCAACTACTCTCCCCTAGCCCTTCCAAGGGAAATCTCCTCATCGGTGAATCCAAATTCTTTAAGTGTTTTCTCCACTTTCTTTCTAATTTTAGGCTTCTACTGCTCTAGATGAATCTTCATAGACTTTTCAGCATATGTACCAATTCTAGGTTCGTTAGGAACCTTCGGGTTCTTCAACAACATTTTCACATAACCTTCAGCTTCTTCTTCTATTACCTCATATCCCAAAGGTTGAATCCATATGGTTCGAGGTTCTACAACCTCAATCATGCATTCATCAGAGGAAACATGGAATACAATATCATCTTTATACTTCTCAACAATTCTCTTCAGAATCCTTTCCCTTTCATTCATGTTTCTCTTGAATACAACAAAGAATGTTGTTAGAGCATCAACTTGAGCATCCAGATTACCCAGACTATGCATATAATTGAAAATTTGATGTGCCACTGGTCTGGATGAGTCCCAAAATACTTCATTATTCCTTCTTGAAAGCCTCTTCATGAAATAAAACAACATACATACAATCAATGAACCAAATTTGAAAGAATACTTCCTTTCCTTTTTCGACTTCAAGTTCTCAATTAACTATAACTGGAGAAGCTCACAAAGATCATAATAAGCACCATTTACAACCATATCAAAGCTAGTATAGATTGTTGTAGCTAAAACAAAGTTCTCTTTGTTTGTGAAGTATATTTTGTGACTGATCATGATAGTTGCATACTTCACAACCAGATTAGTGATGGATTTCATCATTAGGGCTCTCTTGTCATATGTGGCTCCTGTGAGTTCCATTACAACCTATTCTTCATAGTTTTCAAAATGGGTATTGTACCTTTATCCCAGAGCCCAGTAACAACCCTAATCGCTTCCTTAGTTATCAGGTGCGGTCAGTCAATCTACAAGAATTTATCATGGATTCTGCTCATGACCGATTTCACAAATTTGTAATCATAACTGAAGTTGGGAAAATTGTTCCATATAACTAACTTCTTCGCAACCAGGTTCGAGTACTTAGGTTTTCTCAAGAAATCATCACCAGTAAGCTCATTCTGCCAAATTTCAATCAATTTTGTGTGATTGTATTCCTCAAACTTTACTCAAATGTATGTCCTTGTATCCTCGGTCGACATAACTCCATGAGGGATTGATGAGAATTCGCCCATGGGGTCATCTTCAAAAACTTTCAAGGAATATTTCCTATAATAGGGTCTCAACCTCTCTGACACTTTAACCACTACAGGGGTTGCCATTCTTCCAATTTTGAATTCAAACAACTCAAACAACACAAAGCACAATTGCATAGAAAATTAAAAATACCTTTTTCTTCACGATGAACCTCAAGTAGGGTTTGCACAGCTCGAACTCCAAATCTCCCAAGAATGTTCCAAAAGCTCTTCAATTTCTTCAAACACGTGAATGATCAAAATGCCTTAAAAAATTTCCTTATAAAAAAATGATCTACCCTAATTCACATTAAATGTGGAAGGTTTCAAAAAGATGCTAAAAACTCTTCTCTTTTACTAAGAAAAAACCCTAATTTGCTTCGCAAAAGACCATTCCTTCATTTTTCCTTTTGGTTCCTTTTCCAAAACCTCTGATTATTCATTCTTCACATTTCATCCTTGTGCTAGACTTTGACACACCATTTATCTAGGGGTTCTTATAATTTTTTGATAATGCTCCCCCTAAGATCGTGCTAGGTCTAATTCCCAGAGGAATCATCTATACCGAATGAGGGCACAGACACATCAATAGTTTTTGGTTCTTCTTTCTTTATCCAAATCTTATTCATCTCTTGCTTAATCTCATCTTTGTCAACCTTCTTCGTAGGTTCATTCTTTTCTACCAGATTGGTCTCCTTACTCTTCTTGCTTTTGCAAACTCTTGAAACATGTCCTAGTTTGTCACAATTATATCAGACAATATTATTCTGATTAGATTGACTTCCACTGACTCTTGTTCTACATTGATTAGCTTTATATCCATACTTGTTACAAGCATAAGAGTATCCATTAAACTAATTCATCATCAGGGTTTTACATTCACTTGCCCTATGTCTAATTATTTTGCATGCAAAACATTGAACAACAAAAGGACTAGGGAACTTATTCATCCTACTCCTACATTTTGTTTCCTTGTTACCAAATCTATTGCATGAAAAACAAGTGCCATTAAAAGAGGGATACCTTTGTGCATTAGGCTGTCTCATCGAAGGTCTCTTAGTAGAGTTCCTTGAATTTCTTTTCTACTTTCCTTTATTCAGAGTCTTTTGATTGTTCACAGTCTTGGAACTTTCACCGGTATCATTTCCCAAACCACCTTTGTCTTTACTCAGTTTTTTTCCTCCAATCAATTCATCAAGCCTATCTGAGATAGAATTGAAATTGTTCTCATAGAGTTTCGCCTTCTCCAGATCCACTTTCAGGTTCACAACTTCTTGTTCAAGCTTGGCGCAATCTTCAGACTTGCTTTGTACCAACTTGTTCAAACACTCTTCAATTCTTTTCTTCTCCTCTACTTGCACTTTCAAATCGACAATATCTTCATTAGCCTTCTTCAACTGATCAGTTACTTCCTTATGCCTATCCTTAAACTTTTTTAATTGCTCCTTTAATTTCTGGAAACATTCATTCACATCTTGAAGATTCTCTTTTAGATATTTTTTTTCTCTTTCAACTTTGTCAAGATCCTCAAGAGAAGTTCAGAGCTCTCCTTTATCATTCATTTCTTCCATCTTTAGGATCTCCCTCAAGTTGTTAGAATTTTTTGGAGGAACCAAGCTCTGATACCAATTGTCAAATGTCCAAGATACTGAGAGGGGGGGTGAATCAGTATCTTCTTAAATTTTTTGATCCGATAGCATCCAATTATTCCAATGCATACAATAGAAAAGATAAGTGAAAGCATTAATAGAACATGAAATCACAAAACACATGAACACCAAATTTTTTACGTGGAAAACCCAAAATGGGAAAAACCACAGTGAGTGTTAGCTCACAATATAGTATAACCGGTTATAATATATTACAAAAGGGTGGCTCACTACTAGGACTCACTGTCCAAATACAAAGGCTCATTGCCTATAGAATTACAATGAAAAATGGCTTACAGCAAGAAAGATGAACTAATAGAGTACACCTAGTGAGTGAAGATTTAGTTCCAATGAAGCCCAGTAAACTGACTTGACACACTTCATCATATTCGCTCTTCTTCACTTTCACATTCACAACATAATCATTACATCTTCAATCTTCAAAAACTGTCCAATATATATATATATGATCTCTCCACAAGCATCAATTAGGTCGGCCTAATTAGATGTACTTCTCATTCACCAAAAATACCAACTGTCAGCTTCAAGCTTTCACAAAAACTTCTCAAAAATAAATTCACACATCCAACATGCTACATCAAGTCGGCATGGACCTAAGATAGGTTGCACATATAGCTACATAACAAGAATTAATTCACCATTACACAATACATCCATTAGGTCGGCCAAGAATATACCTAATATCACAATTGCAAATACCAGCGTAATGTCGATACACCATACGAGCATCTGGATACGTGAGATCATGAATGTACGTGATCTCAATGTCTACAAACCATTTCCAAAAACTGCTAGCAACAGTAATCACTAGCAAACAAATGTGGACCAAACTACTAGAGGATGTAAGCAAAATTCCAGTTCAGATACTGGACTAGAATACCAGAACAATTTCAGACTTGATCTTGCAATTGCAACTCATATATCATGGTGACATCAATGACAACACAATATAACAAAATGAGATATTCTTCTTCATTTTTCCAATAGATACATGGCCTGATCCTCGCAATCAAGAAGAAAGTTAAAATCCTCAAGGTATTCAATGATTAAAAATTAGTCGTCAGACAAGTTCAAAAACAATACATTTGTCATTACAAGTGATTGTCTAATTACCGGCACAGAGTATGGGACTTAATAGAAAATTTTGAAGCATTCAACATTACTCATATCCCAAGAAGATTTAATCAAAGAGTCGATTCTTTGGCTACTGATGCTAGTACTCTAGAACCTCTAGATCCATTTGATTTGAAGAGATTCACAGTCGAGCTAGTGTAGCTACCCTTGATTCCCGATAATGTTACTAATTTGCAAGTGTTCAAAGATGACCAAAATATATTGGAATTCATCACTAATTCTGATATTTTTCAAGCACAAATAATTGAAGAGATAGATCACCCTGATGGAAAAATTCAAGATGAATAATTAGCTCAAGTCAGAGATAATAATATTCTCAAAGGAATAACTGAGTTAGAACAATTATTTGACATGGATCAGACAATCAGACAAAGAGATTTTCCCTGAAGTGATAGAGGGCAATCCGAATTGTACAATTTGCATACTAAAGAAGATCCTAAGAATGTGCTAATAGGAAAGGTGTGTACTGAGGAAGAGAAGAGAAATATTGCTCAGGAGCTTAAAGACTATTGGAGGTTATAGCTTGGAAATACAAATATTTGAAAACTTATGATACTTCCATCATTACTCATATGATACCATTAAAGCCTGATGCAAAGCCTTTCTAGCAGAAATAACGACCAATAAATGCACTCTTAGAACCGTTAATCCAAAAGGAAGTCCAAAAACTTTTATCAGCTAAGATAATCTTTCCTATCAGACACTCCACTTGGGTGGAAAATTTGGTTCCCATGAGAAAGAAGAACAAAGACATATGGTTGTGTGTAGATTTCTAGAATCTCAACAAGGTGTCTAAAAAAGATAATTATCCACTACCCTCACTAGAAGAAGTGCTACAAATAGTCAATGGGTCATTGATGATTTCCTTTTTGGATGGATTCTCTAGATATAATCAAGCAATGGTAGCAAGGGAAGATCATATGAAAACAACTTTCACCACGAAGTGGGGAACTTTTGTTTACAGGAGGATTCCCTTCGGATTGATAAATGTCAGAGCTACATTTCAAAGAGCCATGGATTATGCTTTCCACGAGTTGATAGGAAAATGCAGTATTATTTACATGGATGACCTCATAGTATTTTCAAAAGATAGAAGAGATCATGTTCAAAATCTCAGAGCAATATTACAGAAGTGTGAAACTTACAGAGTTTTGCTAAATCCTAAAAAGTGTATTTTCGGGGTAACTGAAGGTAAGTTACTAGGACATATTATTTCTAAACAAGGTATTTGGATACACCTAGACAAAGTGAGTGTATTTCTCAAACTACAACCTTCGGGAATTAATAAAGAATTGAAGTCATATTTTGGTAAGATTAATTTTGTTCAAAACTTTATTACTGGATTCATCGAAATAGTGAAACCACTCAATGATATGTTAAGAAAGATGCCAAGATAGAGTGGACAAATGAAGCTAAGATTTCCTTCGAAAAATATAAAGACTGCAATCACAGAAGCTCTGGTATTGGTAAGTATGGATTATGTTAAACCTTTTTATATCTAATCTTTTGCTTCTAGTCATACTTGTGCAATAGTACTAACACAGAAAGGCGAGAATAAAGAAGAGAAACCAATTGCTTTTATGAGTGCTCCCTCCAAAGAAGCGAAGCTAAGATATACAGATGTTGAAAAACAAGCCTTTTCTTTGGTCAAAGCACTACACAAATTTAGACATTACATCCTCAGAAGTATAGTCAAAGCTATTATTCCAGATTATGTAGTCAATATGTTGTTAACATAGAGTGAGCTCAGAGAAAAAAGAGCCAAATGGGTTACTATCCTACAGGAATTTGATCTAGAAATCATACCCATGAAATTGGTTTGGGGACAAGCTTTAGTTAGGTCTATTGCAGAAATAAATCCACAAATTTCAAGTCAACAATATAATTTCGATGTAAAAGACCAAGAAGACTAGTATTAAGATATATGGCATTATTTGGTCTGCTATACTTGCCCAGATCACATGCAAAGGAATCAAAGAAGATCCCTTAAGATAAAATCACAAAGTTATAAGATCAAAGGAGGATCTCTATTCAAAAGAAACCATGAAGGAATCTATTTAAGATGCTTGAATAGAACAGAAGTGAACAAAGTGTTGCAGGAACTACATAATAAATTTGGAACGACTCATGGAGCACCTTTAGCTACTGCACACCTCATTTTGAGGGCCGGTTATTACTGGCCAGAAATTTTCAAAGATACATATGAACATGTAAAACATTGCTACGTATGTCAAACTACATCAAACAAAGGAAGATTCAATGCTCAACCACTACAACCAATGATGGAAATGCATCCCTTCTCACAATGGGGACTAGATTTTATTGGAACTATCAATCCTCCATCATCCGCAAACCATAGATTTACACTAACTGCTACAGATTATTGCACCAGATGGACAGAGGCATGTCCCAACAAACAATACACTATGGAAGTAGTAATCAAATTCTTGGAAGAGAATCTCATCACCACGTTTGGAATACCATATGCACTGGTATGTGATAATGGCCCTGCCTTTTCTTCATTAAAATTCTCAAATTGGGAATTTCAATATGGTATAACATTAAAATTCTCATCTAACTACTATCTGTAGGGAAATGGATTAGTTGAATCATCAAATAAAAATTTGTTGGATATAATTAAAAAATTGATCGAAAAGAGTCCTAGGGAATGGCATTCTTTGCTAAAATTTTCCCTTCGGGTAGATCGCACTAGGATGAAAGCCGCATTAGGGAATTCTCCTTATCATTTAGTTTATAGGGTAGATCCTATACTACCAATAAATTTGAAAATCCCTACTTGGTAGTTTGCACAGGAATATATCAGATTGGATGATCAAACCGAAGCTCGGTTATTACAATTAATTCATTTAGATGAAAAGCATACATGAGCTATAGATCATTTTTCCAGGCACCAGTCTGTGGTAAAAAGGTTTGATAAAATGGCTAGATTGAAGACTTTTAGAATAGCTGACTTGGTCTTGTATTGGAATAAAGTCCATGAACAAAAAGGTGAACACGGTAAGTTTGATAAGTTGTGGACAGGCCCATATCAAGTTTCTGAAATATTAGGTGATAGTACTTATAGATTGAAGTCTTTGACTGGTGAAGATATCCCATTGCCTGTCAATGAATAATTCCTAAAACATTATTTTCAATCATAAGTAAATAGTTTTTGTAAATAGTTTTTTTTTTATAGATCTAGTTTTGTTGTTGTTTTGTAAATACTCGTTTATTTCTTTTGTTTTTTTTTTTTTGGGGGGGGGGGTGTAGCATCATTGGATTTTACAATGACCTGCAACTTTTGAAAGTGAATAGGTTAATAGAACATCAATTCTAGAAATTTGATTCGTGTACTGATTGGAAATAGTCCTCTATTTATAAATTGTTTGAGAATTGTTCTATTCTTTATACCTTGGTTAGCATGAATCATCCAATCGATGTTGAGCTACAAACGCACACATTTAAATCATTCTATTGAAATTTGGGATAGTAGTTATTTGCATTGACTGAAAAATCAAAAGACTACCTTTGCTACCACTGTTATTCCCAACCTAATAGTGGGTTTCATTGCCTGCAAGTTGAAAAAAGAGCTATCATTGAAATATCAAAAGAGAAAAATGAGCTATTATTGCAATATCTATAAAAAAAAAAATCAACTCTTTAGGCTATCCAAATAACTCTATCGGGGCTGTAAACGCCTAACCCATTTTTTATTCCTTGTTCCCTTTTTGCTTTTATTTGCTTTTGTGTCATTTTGCGCTTTGGTCGGTTGTTGGTCTCATTTTCAACTTTGCTTGATCCTTGTTTTAGTCTCTCTTTTTTTGGATTCGGTGTTTTGGTGTTATCACGAAGTTTAATATATTACTGGAAACCAGAATCCTGGAGTTGTGCTGCTGCATCAAAGTGAATTATCTTTTCAATTGGTCCCAGCTCTGCCCGGTGAGTCATCCACCTGAAGCATTAATCTTGGTCATGCCTTCTTTCTTTCCTTGTATTAGAGTCTAGTAGTTTCTTTTTAATCAAAACCCAGAAACTGGAGGTTCTGTTTTGAAACGTTGTAATCTCTCTTGAACCCAGTTCCCAGACTTTTCTTTTGTTTCAGTTTTCTCTAAGGCTCAAATGAAAGTATCCCGGATCCTGGTATTTCTCCCAAAATTTGATACTGGAGGTTCTAATCCCGGTGATCATGAATTGATCACGTATCTTTAATGTCTTATGTCTTACAGAGAATCAACGTGACACCTAAGTGCCATGTATGATCATTGTGCCATCTTTCTCCTCTAGTGGTGAGCATGCACATAAAATCTAGGCGTTCATAATTTGAACCCTAAATCGTAATGATTGCACCTTTATTCGAGGAATTAATACATTATAACAGGTAATTAATGAAGGTGGTGAACTACTCCCATGTACTTGGCACCACCTTAAGCATGTAGTTACTTTTGTAACACTTTACTTTGCGTCAAGTCACAAAATTGCAAAGGACATTGAAAAAATGAGATAATATTGGCATGCAAGGAGAGGTAAATTTCAAGAAACTGAGAACACAGCTACCAAGTTTTTTGGAGTTCCATTCTATGAATATTATCCCTATCAACCAGAACTAGGTATGTTTTGAATAACTAATTTTCTGTTAATTATTTTCATACATGAAAATCTCGAAAAGATGGTATTTCCCTTTAGAAATTGAAATATTTTTTTCATTCTTTGATTTGAATTTAGCCAAAGGGTGAATTGAAAGTTGTATAAATTATAATAAATTTGGTTAAATTTAACCCTAACTCACACACAAGACACACATTTGAAAAATGCAGAGCACACTAGCGAAAATGAGTACTTATGATGCAAAGGTAGAAGATGAATTTAAATATTGCAATTCGCAAGCCATACCAATCAATGTGGTAGTTACAAACACTCATATGGGATGGACTTCTAATTTTGAAATTCACGCTCGTGTACTACAAGAAAATGCTTCTCAATGTATTGGAAATGTTATAGCAAATGGAGTATTTTCAGTATGAGGGTTTCTGCTAGCAATGGAGGCCCCTGAATTGGTTATGCAATGCATGAATTATTATAACCTAGATATAAGAGTTGTTGAAAAAGAGGGGAGAATTTATGCAGACCTCTCACAGAAAAGAATTATATACACATTTGGGCTTCCTTGCTTCACCCAGATGTATAATATTGATATGAAGGCAAAGGCCAAAACATATTAGAGAAATTATGAGTACCCAATGGTGCCAAGAGCCAATTACATTATAGACCAAAGTGATTCAAAGGTCTATGTTCAACCAAGAGATTCAAGATGTTATAACTCTGCTAAGCAGGATGGCTGGTCTACGAGATACTAGCAAATTTGAACCCTAGATGTTTGTAATAATATCCATAATGATGAAAAATCATGTGCAAATGCATTGGGGAAAGTTTATTAGGGACATATTACATGAAAAGATAACAAAATTTCCCAAGACCGAATGTTTCTAAATGTCTTCATATGTGATTTAATCCTACGCCATGAGGGCAAGCAAACAAGGGTTGAAGAAGATTGGTACTTTGGGCAAGGAAGTTGGAAATAGTTTGCTATATAGTAATTTACCCCAAATCACCATCCATGGTTCCAAAGAGTTACAGGAAATTTAATGATTTTTTCTCCATGAAACTGGTCAGAATGATGGAAGGTGATAAAACCAAAAGATTGTCCTTGGAGGCACAAAGTGTTATCAGACCAATGGGAGGCTGGTATATTCAGTTCCCCACTTACTCCTACATTAGGATTGAAGGGTTTGATGAACATCCTTTCATGCTACACATGTATCCCAAAGACAAATTTATTTTATTAGAATCAGTGAGATATTTGAAACCGTTTTAGGCTCTTTATAGTCATGCTCACAAGAAGGCCTCTTTCAAGTTCCCTATTGTGATAGGAAATTATAATTGCAATACAATTAGAGTGTCTGACTTGTGTGAAGAAGAATTGAGAACATATAATTTTGAAGATTTTACACTTCAAAGAATATACTATGACCCTGAGGGGAGTATTTCCAACACTATAGTTGGTTATCGTGCTCATATCCAACACCTAGAAGATTATTGGCTTAATTGTGAAGATGAGCACATAGTAAGAGTAAGAAAATATCAAAGATTGTCTTTAAAATATGCTCGGATTCTCATGCTCCATGATATCCCAGATCAGTTGGAAGAGAATGATGGACAAGTGTTGAAAAATACCTATAACAAAGATACAGTGTATGATGAACCCATCCCAGAGCTAGATTATGAAGGAGAAGAAATGACATAAATTGGTGAGTTCTCCAAACCTGTTTTGTTATACACTCAACACTGGATAAATGATTTTTATAAAGCTTTAAGAGAAAGAGGAATTGAACCCACATTCTCAAAGGATAAAAGAAGAAAACAAAGAGATGAAACCACATTTGAAGTGGAGAACCTACTAAGAAGAGAAGGAAAACTAGTAAGGCGGCTCCTAGTATAAGAATTGAAGAAAGAACCCCTGAAGCTTCAAAACAAGAAGTTCCAATAAAACCATCTGATAAGCAGAAAGATGTTGAATCCAGCAAGGATAAGTCAAAATTAAGACCCAAAGGTGCATCTTCCTCTACAGCAAAACCAAAGGTTAAACCGGTTATTGAAGAAGTAGGAGTAACAGAAAATGTTGGCACACAGACCAGGTATGCATCTCAAAGGGCTGCAACACTATTTACTTCTCCTCCTTCTGTTAACATGGCCATTATGAAACAAGCATTGGGAGGAAATCATATGGTTTTGGACGATATTTCTAAGGCAAATGAAGCCATAATTAAAGAATAGATGGATAAATGGGGTGCCATGTGGGAGAAAGTAAAAGAAAATAAATATAAAGATAAACTCATGGTACAACCAGTGATAGAAGAGATTTTGGATATAGGGTCCATTCTTATAAATGTTGAAGAAAAAGAGTTTATACAAGGAACACTCTCTTCATAAGTGAAGAATCTTGATATCCTTGAGATGGAAACAGGGGAAACTGCAGGGAAGGATCCTATTGATGAAATGAATATTGAAGACACTTTTGATTCCTAACCTTCGCTTGGGAATGTTCCAAATGTTAATGAATAGTCGCAAGTCTTTACAGAAATAGAAAAAGGCCATGGTGAAGTTGAAATTGAGAAGGGTGAAGTTGAAATTGAGAAGGGTGAAGCTACACAAATTTTAGGTGATGAAGTTTGAAATGAAGAAAACCTTGGTGTAGTAGAGAATGAAAAAAGTAACATCCAAGAAATTGAAGTTGAACATCTGGATAGACAGGAAAATGTAAGTCTCCAAATAGAGGAGACAGTTCCAAATCCTAGTAATCCTAAATCTATGCTAGAAATTGTTGAGTAAATTCCTATTTCAGAGGATGTGGCAAATAAGAATGAAGAAGTAAGAAAGGAGGTTCCTGAATCAAGTGGAAACCAAGAACAAAGTAATGTTGCATAGGTAGAGCATAATGAAGATGCGCCTGATTGGTTGATTAGTGAATTAGCTTCCCCAATGGAAGTAGAAGTATTGCCTCTGGATCTTAATAGTTTCATACAGGTAATAGATACTCCTAAACCTAGGCATAGAGCTAGAGAAAAACATGTCATACAGAGAAATGCAGATGGTGACAGAAATATCCATATAGCTACTCCCATAGCTGACAAAAACATACATGAAACAACACCTAAGGAGTATAAGATAACAAGTATTAATCTTGGACACTCATCTTGGAGGAAAGAGTTGGAGGAGATAAAGGTGAACCTGGATGCCACTATTGCTAGAGTATAGAAGTATAAAAAGAAGAAAAGAGAATTGAAAGAACGGGTTGCTACCTTAGAACATTTTATAAAATTCCTAACCATATTTGGTCAAGCACAGGCTGAATTGCCCCAACATCCAGTATTAATGTCACAAGAACATGTAGATGCAATTTCAGCAATCCGCCATAAAATGAATGTATTTGAAGAATGGATTGAATACTGGGTGAGACAGGGAGAATAATTTATTCAACTTACACACCATATCCAGAGCCTGAGTCTTCTCTCTAAGAAAATCAACCCATGTCATTCAAGAATAATCATCAATAAGGAGCATGAAATACCTGTCATTGTTTAGGCTTCTTGTTCTACTCAGACCATAGAGGTCAGTATGAATTAATTCTAGCATTTCGATAGTAGATTGCTCTTTTCCCTTAAAACTACTTCTTGTTTGTTTCCTAAACTGGCAACTTTTGCAAATAGTATTAGCGGGCTTTGTGATTCTAGGAAGACCTCAGGCAACTTCTCTTGAACTAATCCTGGCTAGATTATCAAATTTTACATGTCCCATCCTCCGGTGCCACAACCAACATTCATTAACTTGAGATACAAGGAACTGACCATCAACGTCCTTAACCTGATAGATGTTTCCATGAGTTCTCCTTTCAGTAGCAACCATATCTTCAGATCTTGTTTTGATTTCGTAGTTATTTTGAAACACAAGTTTGAAACCATTGCTACACATTTGTCCAACACTCAAAAGGTTATGCCTCAAACCCTTTACATAATATATGTTATCAGTGTTGTGAATTCCATCAAAACTAATTGAACCTTTTCCAACAATCTTCACTCCTGAATCATCACCAAACATGACCAAACAACCATCATACTTTTCAAGTTTAGTGAACATACTTTTATCTCTATTCATGTGATTAGAGCATCCATTGTCAATCACCCAGTAGTCTTCATCCTATCTAGAATGAAAGGCAGTGACCAAAGTACCTTCCATCTCATTCTTTTTATTCTCTGGAGCATTCTTTCTTGCATATTTTCTAGGGTTAGCAGACATAGATTTATTCTCTAAAGCTAAAAACAACCATTCACTATCATCACCCTCATAATCAGATTCATCATCATAGATTACGACTGCTTCTTTAACATAATACAACTTCTTATATTTCTTATCCTTTATATCCTTATCTTTGTGATCCTTGTTCTTCTTATGTACAACTCTATTCAGACATCTTGAAGCATAATGACCAATATTACCACAACTAAAACATTTAAAAATCATATCTTTATACTTATCGGTACCTTTCTTCAATTTCCTGGTAAAATTCACTTCCAACTCAATAGAACCATCACTATCTGGATCATCCTCAGTCTTTGTTTCTTTAAATGTTGTCTTTATCTTTTCTTCCTTCTTTCCAAACTTTCTCATCTCGAATGCGGTCAAGGTGCCAAATAGCTCTTCTTTAGTGTATTTCTTAGGATCATAAATTTCTTCAATAATCGAGATCTTATCACTGTAACACTCTAGTAGGTTTATTAGGATCTTCTCAATTATATCTTCATCAGTCAAGTTACCCCCTTGATTCCTAACATCATTTGCTGCAAGTTCAACCCTCTGGAAATAGCTTGCAAAATATTCACCTTCTTCCATTTTTAGATTCTCATATTTGTGCTTTGCCGTCAGCTTCTTTGTCAATTTCACTCTATCATTTCCTTCATAAAGATCTTCCAACTTCTTCAAAACTTCATGAACAGTGCCCAAAGAAAGAACCTTACTTCACTCAGTTTTAGATAGAGCACTGAAAAATAGCATACCTCGCCTTCTCATTCTCCTCATAAGTAGAAACCTCATGTGCAGTAGTAATACCACCCGTTGAAGCTATATAATTCATCTCAATAGTCTTCCAGGTCTTGTAACCAAGAGAGATAATATATCCTCTCATCTGCACTTTCCAGTCACTGTAATCAGAATCCATCAAACATAGGGATCACCAACTTAATTATGCGCCATCAGATCTTCCTTAAGTGGTTAAGCTCTACACCAAGGAACCAAAAGCTCTGATACCAATTGTTAAAAGGTGCAGGACAACTAAGAGGGGGGCTGAATCAGTTGTCACCAAGATTAAACAAAAACTTCAACACTTATTAACTTCACAACCACATTGTTTTGTTATTAAGTATGAACATGAAATGCAGATAACAAAAAGTAAAATCAACACAGAGAACACCAAATTTTATGTGGAAAACCCAATGAGGCAAAAACCATGATGAGGATTAACTCATAATATAAAGAGATATCAAAACCGAATACAAAAACTCATTGCCAAGGGCTCACTGCCTAGAAGAGGACTCACTATCTAGATACAAAGGCTCACTGCCTACATAAAGGACTCACTATCCAACAGGGAGGCTCACTACCTATAGATACAAAAGAAAACAAAAGATCCACCACAACAATTTACGCACATCCACAGCCTTGATTAGAAGATTGCATAAACCTTCAACTCACTTCCTTTAGGAATCTAGCATAATGAAGTATTGCTGCCTCAACTCACTTTCACACACTTCTACACTTTTATTTGTTGCTTACTTTGTTACTTTGCATCATTCAATTCTTCTCAATTCAACTTGCATTTATAACATCTTTAACCTTAGAAACTTTCTCCAAGGTCAACCACATAAGCTTCAAATTCATAAATTCAAATTAGGTCAGTAACTCAACATTCCCATAGTGGAAAGGAATGAGAGTGGACCAATAAAACACTTAACCAAAACCAAAAATAATGTCTTGAATCAACCACACACTTCCTTAATTAAATTTTATTCTTTATATGAAGCGTAAACACCAGGTCAGCCAAACCTAATGAAAACACAAATGAACATTGATGTACATGCTTTCCAACAAGATGATAACACACAGATAACACAGCACGCTTCATTATGCATGAGAACACATCTCAAGTTCCTTCAAATACATTTGTAACAAATTTTGAACAATGAACTCCTTCCATCAGTCAAACACATACAACTTTGAAACTCAACTTTCAGATCACCAAATCACATAGATCTTTGCCAGAACCCACTTTCGACAAACACATACAGCAACTTTGAAACTCAACTTTTGGATCACCAAACCACACAAATATTTGCCAGAACCCAGATAACACAAGTATAAGACACATTCCAAATCTGCAAGATCTGAAATAGAACAATGGAGGATTGTGGAGCAGAAACATTTCTCCCAATCCACAAAAAACCAACTCTGGCAAAACAATTCACACACCAGTGAACACAAATTTCACATTCCATCAAACCAGAAGCTATAGATTAGTATATATGACCATCATATTATCAACAACTCTTCAAATATGCACAAGCATAGGATCAACACAGGAGAAATGTGGAGCACATACCGGAGCACATTCTGAACACATACATAACTCTGACTTCACTCTTTATTAATTTTCTCAAAAGCACTTGGAAACTCATCAATTCAACACATCTGCAACATCATAAAGATAGCTCCATGTACTCACAACATCTCAACTATACATGCACAATCTACAACATACTGAATTGTGTTGACATCAATGACAACATTAATGACAACACCACCAAACATGCTCATACTTGCAACATATTTGTGCTAAAAGATTGCAATTATTGTAGTTACGATTTAGCTATTGGTATTTCTAACTTATTGAATAGAATCAACTTGAAATTTGTGGAAGCTTTCCAAAGTAATATTATATTTGATACTGAATAGAAATTATTTTTTGTTAATATTATTATTGGTTGTACATGTTCTATTCATACATGTTTACCTTTTTGCAACTATACCTATTCCTTACCAATCAAAACAACTAGCATTCCTTATTTTGAATTTCATATGATTACAAGGGTTATCATACAAGTAAAACAAGGCATACAATTTAGAGGTAATGTCAAGAGTGTCACATCTATCTTGTGGGTTTAGGAATTATTTGTTGTCTATCATACCTAGTATTGTGGATTTGTGTAATGTCCCCTTCCTAATTAGTTAAGTATGGTGGACAAGTAGCCTATTCAACAAATTCCCATAGGCTAATGAGTAGGGGTTAGGGAATCATTGGGGATAGTTGGATCTAACAGGTTGGCAATATTAGGTGATTCTTTGAGCTCTGGAGGTTATGATGTGTGTAACACCACTTTCTGGAGTGGTTTCATATGGTGCCTCCCATACTTACTATTTTTAGTAAGTTAGTTTTGACACCAACTAAGTCAGTTGTCAGCGTTACTATTTTAGCTTTGTCGATGGATGCATTTGATGGCGATACCTAGATATTTGATATAGTCTGACATTTTATTTTAAATAATAATTTATAAAAAATTAAATATTTAACTTTGTCAGTATTTAATATTATTAGTGACTTTATGGGGTAATTTTGGGAGACATAAGAAGTGATTTTAAATTTAATAAATGATTCCCTAAAGTTGGATGCCTTATTTGGAGAAATAAGGAAACATTTAAAATAAATTAAAGTGCATTTAATGCCAACTTGGGTGTGGGTTTTGGGGGAGGAAATAAAAAGAAGTTTTGGAGCTCATTCTTGGATGTGCTTGGTTTGATATTTTGCTTTTCTTCTTTATTGGAGAAGTTGGTTCTTCTTCAAGGTTTATGAGGATAAAATCCCTTACAAACAACATTCTCTAGATTGTTGAAAGACAAATTTTGGAGGATTCCTTGATGATTTCATATAGGGATCACAGTCAAAATTCATTATTTACTTGCATCTCATCTTTTGAGCATAATATATTCATTGTTGATTCAAGAGAAACGGATTAGAAGACTTTGGAGAATTTGTTGTTGATTGTTCATCCTCCTTTGCTGGTTGTACCACTCTCCTTGCTAGTCCTACCTATCTAGGGGGTGTCAGAGTCATTCCTTTGTTGTGCGCTAGGGTTTGGAGAAGTTTATTGTTGTTTTAAGGGTGTCTAGGTTTGAAGAGATTTTTTACATCATTTTCATGCATTTCTACCCAATCCTAGAGGTGTGGCGTTCCATTTTGGAGGCTCCAACAATGAGGTTTTCCTATGAGTTTAAAGATTGTAATTTCCAAATTTTGTGGGTATTATAGGAAAGGTATTATAGGGTATTTTGATGAACTGGGTTGTTACTATTTTGATAAAGTTTTATACTTTTAGTTCTAAAATTATATTTGAAGTATTATTGGTTGTGGGTTTGCTTGAATACTATACTTTGAAAGTTGTTTATATTTATTTTAATGTTGCAAGTATTTTTATTACAAAACAAAAAACACCTTGTACATTTTTGTCTTCTTCTATTAAACACATCAAACATAAAACAAAACATAAAAAAAGGAAGAACAAGGTAGTGTATTACAGTGGTATCAAAGTAGTTGCATCCTACCATCTTGGAGGGTTTTGGAAAAAGATAGTGTTATGTCAGTTGAATGAGTAATGCAGCCACCCTATACACATCACAATAGTTTGAGAAGGAACAAATCAAACACTAGCCTTGAGATTCAACTAGAGATAGATCCTTTTGTAGGAATTGAAATGGGTGACAAAGAGTAGCAGGAACCTAACATAGTTAGGGAAATGCTAAATGACCTAGCTAGATGGCAACATAAGTTACAATAGATTTCAGCTCAAATGGTGGCCCTAATGAATGAAAAAATGCTCAACAATGCAAGAAACAATGGTGGTAACAATAAGGGACACAATAAGGTACAAAATAAATAATGGTAATGGGGATGGTTCAGTGAACAATGGGGGTACACATCAGTGGGAAAGAACTATAACAACAAATTCTAGGCCCTTAATGCCTAACTTTCCACCAAGGGTTAACCCTTAAATTGAAGAAGATCCCACCCAACAAAAGTTATAGGATCAGATTTTGTAGGATTGGAGGGATTCAAGGCTAGAGTTTCAAGCTAAGATGACTTTCCATGACCACATAGGGATGGTAGACAACAAAACCAAAAGTTGCAAAGAAAGGTGGGTAAGCTATCCATTCCATACTATGATGGCTCTGAAAGACTAAAACTAGAGCATGGGTTTAAAATCTTGACACATACTTCCAACTCAACCTAGTGCAAGAGGATGAGGTCATCAAATATGTTGCTATACACGTGGATGGTAGTGCTCATGAGTGGTGACATCACAAGATGATCACCTTGGGTCACAATTAGATTAATTCTTATGTCAATTTTATAGAAAGGTTGATTGAGAGGTTTGATAAGAAGAATCTAGAGTTACATTTTAAGGAGTTAGCACATCTCAAACAATGGGGTTCAATAGAGGCATATGTTGATTTCCAAAGGCTTTCAATTTTGGTCACAAATATTTCAGAAAGGAGGCTCAGTATTCTTTTCATGGATGGTCTTTTAGATCCTTTATGGGGTTGGATTAAGGCCCTTAATCCATCTTCGTTACAGGAATCCGTCAAGAAGGATAGATATATGGAGACTTCCACTCTTAGAAACAAATTTTAGTCTAAGGAGTTCCCTCATAAGAAGGATAAGGATAATAAACCATTTCATAGGGAATCACATCAGCCACGTAATGAGTCCAACAAATTGGATAGTGAGCAACTTAATGAACTTCAAAGAAAGAAATTGTGCTTACATTGTAGAGAATGGGTTGGAACCCATCTCACAAATGAAATGTGAAGGAAAAAGCTATGAAAATAGAGTATTTTTCTGCTAAATAATCTATATCGAAAAATTATATCAACAATTTGATTCGAAGAATAGTGAGGAGGAGAGCTCATCAGAGGAGGAACCAAAGAGTGATTGTACCATTGCCCAAATTTCTAGTATACAAAAATAAATAACATTCAAGGTTAGAGGGGTATTGTAGGGGCAGTGAATCATAACACTTAAGTACCACACATGACTTCATTGATGAGGGATTTGTGAATATGAGAAGGCTACAAACAGAAGAGCATGATGGATTCAAGGTCATGAGAGCTTCTAGGTACAAAATTTCTTGTACTCATAAGATTTCTAATCTGAGCATACAGTTGGGAGACTATGAGTTGAAGGATGAGCTATATGTGGTGAACATAGGGGATACTGATGTGGTTTTGAGGATGCATTGGATGATATCTCTAGTGGAATTTTCTTTCAACTTGTAAAAAATGGAAATGAAGTTTGAATCAAATGGGAAAAAGAGAGTGCTCAGAGGGTTATCGGATGGGAATCTTAGAGTTATATCCTTTAAGAGGATGGATCATTTGATTAGACATGATTAGGTGGAGTGGGTAGCAGAGTGTCTTAGCATTCCTACAGTTGTAGAGTAGCAAAATAATACTTACCATTTGAATATCCAAAATTTTATATCCAAGCATAAAAAGGTGTTTTAGAGTATCCCTCATGGAGTGTAACCAGAGAGGGATAGAGCATTTCATAGAGCTAGAGGAGGGTTACAAACCAATGATTACTATGTCATATATACATCCTAAGAGGCATAAGGATGAGATAGAGAAAGCAATTAAGGAACTACTAGAGATGGGGAACATTAGACCCAACAAGATTCATTTTCAATCAGCAATGGTTTTAGTAAAGAGAAACGATGGGACAAAGCGTATGTGCATTGATTATAGAAAACTGAATAAGAAGGAAATAGAAAATAGGTATCCCATTCCTAGAATTGATGAGTTAATTAATGAATTGCATGGATCTTGTTACTTTTTAAACATAGATTTAAGATCGGGATACCACCAGCTATGGATTAGGAGAGAGGATATAGAGAAGACTGCATTCAGATGTCATTTTGGACACTTTGAGTTCTTGATGATGTCCTTTGATTTGACAAATATACTAGCCACTTTCCAAAGTTGTATGAATAAGGTATTTTGGAAACAATTGATGAAGTTTGTATTGATATTTTTTGATGATATTTAATTTTTAGTAAGACATGGGAAGAACACATAAGGCATCTCGAGGAAGTTTTGAGCATATTAGAGAGTGATTCCTTGTATGCTAAGGAGTCCAAATACAATTTTGGCATGACAGGGCTTCTCTATCTTGGACACATTATCAGTCTAGAGGGAGTGAGAGTTGATCCTAAGAAGATCAAGGCTATAGTTGAATGGCCTACCCCTACGAATCTCACTCAGCTTAAGGGATTCTTTGGTCTATGTGGGTTCTACAAGAGGTTTGTTAAGGGATTTTCACATACTACAACTCCACTTACATACTTGACAAATAAGGGAGCTTTTAAGTGGTCTAATTCAACATAGAGGTGTTTTGAGCACTTCAAACAAATGGTGTTTGCATTTCCTATCTTGGCAACACCATATTTCTCCAAACCTTTTCACTTGGAGTGTGATTCTTTAGGAGAGATGATTGGAGTTGTCTTGATGTAAAAGTACCCATAGAATTTGAGAGTAGGAAACTAAGAGGTGTGGAGAGGAATTATTCTATCTATGATAGGGAGATGTTGGCCATCATGCATGCTTTGGTCGCATACCTAATAGGGGGTAAATTTATTATCAAAATAGACCATAATAGCATCAAGTACTTCATGAACCAGAAGGATCTTAATGATAGTCAAAATAAGTGGGTTAGTAGACTACAGGCATATGATTTTGGCATTGTATATGTCATGGGGAAGAAGAATGTGGTTGTTGATGCACTTTCTAGGAGGCCTCACTTATATTCTTTGGTTGAGATTGATGTTGATTGGAGAGAGTTAATTTTAGTAGAGTATGCTAAGGATTCTTGGGCAACAAGAATCATAGAAGGCACTATCCATGATGATAGGTATATAGTTCTCAATAAGTTGATCATTTATAAGGAGATGATTTATTTGGTGCCTACTTCACATCTTAAGGGGAAGATATTGATGGATTTTCATGATGTACCCTTGGCTGGTCACCTGAGGTTCTTCAAAACCTACAAGTAGATTAGAGAAATATTTACTTGGAAAGGACTAAAAAATGAAGCCTTAAGTATGTTAGAGAGTGTCCCACTTGCCAACAGAATAAGAATGAGCACACTTATCCAACTATTCTACTTTATTCCTTACCCATTCCTAATAAAAAATGGGAATTTATCTCCATGGATTTCATCATTGGGATACCTAAGGTACAAAGTAGGGATTGCATATATATTGTGGTTGACAGGTTAACCAAATTTTCACATTTATTTACTATTTCAGTGACATATACCGCAACACGGGTAGCTGATTTGTTCTCCAAGGAGACTTTCAAATTGCATGGGATGTCCAAGAGTATAGTGAGTGATAAGGACAACAAGTTCCTAAGCCTCTTTTGGAAAGATCTTTTCAGATTGAGTGGGATAGAACTCACTCCTAGCATGAGTTACCACCCATAGAAAGATAAACATATGAAGATAATTAACAAATGGGTGGAAGGGTATCTCAGAAACTATGTGTCAGGATAGCAAATAGTTTGGATTAAATGGTTACCCCTTGGTGAGTACTACTATAATACCACATATCACATGTCCATCAAGATGTCATTGTTCATGGCTTTGTATGGGTATGAAGCACCCAACTTCTTGGATTTTCTTTTTGGGGACATCAGAGTGCCTAGGGCAAGCGATTTATTGTAGGAGAGTTTGGATGTTATGAAATATTTGAAAGAGAACTTGCAGCTAGCACATAATCAACAAAAGTTATATGTTGATTAACATCATGTGGAGCAAAGTTTTGAGGTTGGGGACATGGTATATTTAAGGCTTCAACCATACAAACAATCTACCCTCAAGAAGAATGAGCAGAGAAACTTAAGCCTAGGTTATATGGTCCATTCAAAGTGTCCAGGAGGGTTGGTGAGGTTGCCTATGAGCTTGAGTTACTAGCTAGCAATAGGGTTCATAATGTATTTCATGTATCTAGGCTTAAGAAGGCACTCAGACACAATGTAGTTCCCTCATCAAAGTTGCCAGCATTGGATGAGGAGGGAAAGTTGATATTGATTCCAGAGACCATTATAAACTCCAGAGCACGAGCTATTCGAAAGAGATTTATTAAGGAATATTCGGTCAAATAGAACTTGCCAATAGAGGATGCAACTTGGGAGAATGAGAAAATTTTACAACATCTATAGTTGAGATTGCTTGAGTACAAGAAATTTATGGGGGAGGGAAAACTATAATGTCCCCTTCCTAATCAATTTAGTATGGTGGATAGTTAGCCTATCCAATAGATTCTTGTAGGCTAATGAGTAGGGGTTAGGGAATTGTTGGGGACAGTTGGATCTAGCAAGTTGGAAGTATCAGGTGATTATTTGAGCTTTGGAGGTTATGATGTGTGTAACACCACTTTCTCAAGTGGTTTCAAATGATTCCTTCCACACTATTTTTAGTAAGTTAGTTCTAGCATCGGCTGAGTCAGTTGTCAGCATTACTATTTTTAGTTATGTCAATGGATGCATTTCATGGTAATACCCAATATTTTATTTTAAATAATGATACTTTATAAAGTTAGATTAAATATTTAACTTTTTCATTATTTAATATTATTAAAGTGACTTTATGAAGGGATACTTTTGGGAGACATAAGAAATCATTTTAAATTTAATAAAGTATTCCCTAAAGTTGGAGGCCTTATTTGGAGAAATAAGGAAATATTTAAAACGAATTTAAGTGCATTGAATGCCAACTTGGGCATGGTTTTGGGGGAGGACATAAAAAGAAGTTTTGGAGCTCATTCTTGGATATGCTTGGTTTGATATTTTGGTATTTTTCTTTGTTGGAGGAGTTGGTTCTTCTTCAAGGTTTATGAGGACGAAATCCCTTACAAGAAACATTTTCCATGTTGTTGAAAGACACAATTTGGAGGATTTCTTGGTGATTTCATATAGGGATCACAATCAGAATTCATTGTTTACTTCCATCTCAGTTTTGGAGCACAAGATATTCATTGTTGATTCAAGAGAGACATATTGGAAGACTTTTGAGAATTTACTATTGATTGTTCTTCCTCCTTTGCTTGTACTCCCTATATAGGGGGCATGAGACTCATTCCTTTTTTGGGTGCTAGGGTTTGGATAATTTTATTGTTGCTTTGAGGGTGTCTAGGTTTGGAGAGCATATTTACATCATTTTAATGCATTTATACTCAGTCGTGGAGGTGTGGTGTTCCATTTTGGAGGCTTCAACAGTTGGGTTTTCTTTTGAGTTTAAAGATTGCAATTTCTAGATTTTGTGGGTATTATAGGAAAGGAATTGTTGGGTACTTTGATGAACTAGGTTGTTACTATTTTGATAAAATTATGTACTTTTAGTTCTGAAATTAAATCTGGAGTATTATTGGTTGTGGGTTTGCTTGAATACTGTATTTTGAAAGTTGTTTATATTTATTTTATTGCTGCAAGTATTGTTATTACAAAACAAAAAACACCTTATGCATTTCTATCTTCTTCTATTAAACACGTCAAAAAAAATAAAGGCAGAACAAGGAAACATATTACAAGTTGCAACATTTTCAACTGTTCAATTTAATTTGCCACCAGCCATACCACCATATATCATAAAAGATTCAATCATTGAACTTGTAAGTGGACCTCAACATATTTATGATATTGTTACAATTTAAATATTATGAATATTAAAAGAGCTTATGTTGAATCAACTCTATTATTATGATGGTATTTGTTATTACAAATTTATGAGTTTTTAATTCATTATAATAAAAAAATTCAGCGAGTTTTAGAAGAGTGTATGATATTAATATTGTATGTTGCTATCTAGTAATTTGTTAATACTTTAGTATTACAGAAAACTATAATAACTAAATAAATAGTTGTTAAAAATAATATAAAAGGGTCATTACTTTAGGAGCTTCTTTTGTTGAATTATTTCTTTGTTATATTTGTAAGCCATTTTTATACAATTTATTCAATATTAGCAAAGTACTAAAGAAAACCTAAAAAATATTAGATAACTATAGCTACAACCTCATATCCAAAATAAGGTATACATCATAAACCCTCATAACAAATAATGGACATTCATGACCTCAAAAATGCAAATGTTACATATATTAATCATTAAGCATGAATATGCCTAACTATCTGTGTGTGTATGTATATGTATATATCTATGTATATGTTGTTGGATGTTGTGGTTGTGTTGCTGATATGTGGTTGTCATTGATGTCAACACTATTAGCATTAGTGCATTTGAAGCTGTATATGTCAAGGATATTGAGAAAATTTTAATAAATGAGTTGCAAGTTGTTAGTAGTGAAGTGAAGTTCAGTATGTCGATAAGTTTTGTACGTTGATAATCAGAGGTTGTGGACTAAAGGGTTTGTTGCTGAGTATATCTAGTTTATCCACATCGAGTTTCAAAGATCCGCGTGAAGATTTTATTGAGTTATGAAGATTTTCATTCTGACAGTGTTTTTATTTCTTCAGTTGGTGTTCCTAATTGAAGATGATGTTATTTTAGTTAGTTCAGTTGTTGTGGATGCTTCTCTTGTGATTCGTGATGCTTGTGGATGTTTCTAGATCGTGCTCTATCTTTGTTGCACGTCTACATTGATCGTTGTGCTTGTAGTTGGTGATTTTCTCTTGCGTGTTCATGTTTTTCTTGTTCTTGGTAGACATGGTGTTTGTAGCGTGTTATGGATTTTCGAGGAGAAATTAATTGAAGTGTTTTCTTGTTGAAGATGTTGATTTGGGTCCTCACTAAGTTGTGGCTAACCTTGGTTGATTTGCATTAATAATCTTAAATGTTTTAGGTAGATAGTTTATATTCATTTTGTTATTTTGTTGAAGCCAACATGAAGGGATGAAATTTCTTGTTGTGGATATATAAGAGCAATTGTTTATTTGAATTGAAATGTGCGAGTGGATTCCAAAGTGTGCTTCTATGTGTGTATGTACGAATATCATTCGAAGGCAGAGCAGAGCGTGAAGAAGTGTGTAGAAGAGTGAATAATTGTTCATGTGCTTAACCGGAACTGTGATCAGGCATTAGCAGATGCTATTTTACGAGTTCAAATCCCTGCAGATGTAATTTGATTCTTTCTGTAAGACAGTGTGTCTTCCTTTGGGTGGTTAGCCTTGTTGTAATTGAGTAGTGAGCTTTAGGCAGTGTTCCTGAATGCATGTGCATTCCTCATATTTCGGTTTCATTATACTTTTAATAGGGTAACAGGGTTTCCATGTAAAAAATCTTGGTTTTATGTGTTTATGATGTATTGATGATTTATGCTTTCATGGTTAATTATTAGATCTGAGAATAAGGTTAATAAGTTGAATAAGTTTTGAATTTTTGTAACTGATTCACCCCCCCTCTCAGTTGTTTTCCCCTGTGTTACCAACATATGTATATATATGTATGTGTATCTATATGTATATATGTATATGCATATATGTATATGTATCTATATGTATATGTATACATGTATGTATATATACATGTACATATGCATATACATATAAAAATATGTAAATAGATACATATATACATATACATATAGATATACACACACATATATATACATATATACATACATATACACATACAAATACACATAAACATACACATATACATATATACATATATACACATACCTACTTGCATATACATATACATATACATACACATACACATATGCATACATATACAAACATGTTGTGCATGTTTTGCATACGCCCCGCCAAAGGCGGGGACCCCCCTTTTTTCGCTCCCATCAGCTCATTTTTGCTCCCAATGGGTCATCTTTTCCCTTGCCTCGATTTGTGTACCCCTATCCTCAAGTCCAAATTGGTCACATGCCTTAAAACGATCAAATTCCCTTTGACCAAATTCATATGCCCAAAATTTGCTGTGTCTTTTTCCTTTGCAAAAATCTCATTGTGGGTTTCCGTGTGCAAGTTGTTGGCTACGGGTTTCTGTGTGTGGGTTGCCGGTTGCGAGTTTTTGTCTGTGAAAGTCCGTATGTGGGTTTTCGGCTGCAGGTTTCTATGTGTGAGTTGCCCCATGCGGGTTTTCCTCAGCATTCCCCCACTAAGTAGCGGTCAACCCTTAACTTTCGCACACATGGTGGGCTCTGCACTTGACTTCTCCATCCAAGCTTCAACCAAGTGGCTATCACTCCTAATGGACCCGCATTTGCAGGTCTCCCTTAGCGGGCCAACGTGCTCATTTTGATGTTCCTTGCAGCCTTCGACGTGTTCCTTCCCGAATTGGAATTTTTGCTTATTTCCTCTACCAAGGAAGTCCCAACGATGGACCCTCCGACTTCCACCTTCCAAATGTCTGCATCTCAAAGAAGGGTACAAAATTCAAGTTTTCATCATCTAGGGCCCATAAAATGAATTTTTTTGCATGCCCAAGGAGGTTTGAGTCGAGTTCGCAAAGTGTTTAGATGTTGCAAAAATTTTGTTGCAGGTTTCCATCTGCGGGTTGCTGGCTGCAGGTTTCTGTCTATGGAAATTTGTTTGTGAAATACCGTTGCAAACGACAGCGAACCCTCTGAATTCTACATCCCAAATTTTCGCATTTATGAAAGTGAGTCAAATCTTAAGGGAATATGTCTAGGCACTCTTTCTCCCCCTTTTCCCACGTGCTAAAATTGAAAATCTCAAATTTGCTAAGTTTTGTGGCATTGCGGAAATTTTGCTGCAGGTTTCCATGTGCAAGTTGTTGGTTGCAAGTTTCTGTCTACGGAAATATTTCTGTGGGTTTTCATCTGTAGGACGTTGTCCGCCTTTACCTACTACTTAACAACCAAACATCAACGTCCTTCCCACTGGTTGCACCTGCACTCCTTGCACTCGCATGATAAAAAAAAGGTTTGTCTTGATAAAAGGAAGACAATTGAAGGTGCTCCATCACTTATTCTCACACATGCCAAGTGACCTCGACCCCGATTTACCTTGTGATCATACCATGCAAAAATTTCCATGTGGGTGGCCACCTGTGGATTGCCCCTCCTCCATCATCATTCCCTAACATCTGAGCACCTATGTCTTCCTGAATGACGGGTTCCGCAAGATTGGTTTTTGTTTGCTTTGTTGAAGTTCGACAAACGCCAAAACTTAAGTCTAGGGGCTTGATGCGGGCCTACCTATGCGGGCCGCCATCCCTTTGAGGCCATTCCTTAATGGTGAACATTCGACAACGACCCAATAACTTCCACTTGCATGTTCCAAAATGATCAAATTTTAAGACACCACCCTAGCCATCTGAGGTGCTTGCGGGTCCCACAATGCAGAACTCTGCATGCGGGTCACCATCTCTCGAATGTCATTGCTTAAAGATTGAGCTCCAAAAATCCTTCAACCTCACTGTGACCACATACTCCAAACCCACAAATGCATAGCCTAACCTAACGACTGTGGGTACCCCATTTGTTAATTCCACACATGCCTAATTACCTTATTAGAAATTTGACCACCAACTCACCTATGTGAAACCTTTGCTACAGATTTATGTGTACGGGTTGCTAGCTGCAGGATTCTATGTGCGGGTTGTTGGCTATAGGTTTCCGTCTGCGGGTCTCCGTGGCCTCTTGGATGTTATTTAACTACCTTCCATTTGACAACTTCCAGCCTAGGGAAACCCGCATCCCTAGGACCGCATTAGCCAAAATGATCCAAATGAACTCCAGATGCTAAACGATGATGAATCTTATGATCTTTGATGATGTATTAATGGATCTAATGCTCAATTTGTAGGGTTTGACTAACGCTTGTTCTAATTTACACACGAATGCACTTACTACATCTTTTGCATGCAAGATTTATGGAACCCATTGCGGGGCCATCAAGGAGCCCTGTTAAGAAATCCATCAAAAGAGGAGGGCTAAACAAGGGAAGAACACATTGCTTCGATCATCATCCATTTTATGTTGGCCTCCCCTCCTAGCACCCATCAACAAAACTGGCTCTAGAAGGAAGCACATGCCGAGGTCAGTGCCGAAGAAACAAAAGGCAAGATGCTTTGTCTTTCACCAAATGATCATGATTATCAAGAGCTCCTCACTGAAATCAGGAGCAACATATCTTCTTTTTAGTAAAGAAAATCTACAACAAGATTCGATAAAGGACACTACAAACATATCAAACAGAAGGCATACTTTGATAGTTTTCAGCTGCAGCAGGGAAGGCAGTCACTATAGGACGAAATTGCTACAGTACTAGGGTCACTAAAGGAAAAAATAGGGAAAAGACAAAGATGTATTTTATATTGCCATATATTTGGGGATAGGTGAAACCCTAACTTGTAATGAATCTTGGCCACACAATGTAAATAAATCCTAGCCATTCATTTGGCCTTTGGAAAACTATAAATAGGGGCTTGCTCCTCATTTATAAGTGGTTGGAGAACTGGTGTAAAGGGAATTTTGTAGTAATAGAGAGAAGCATTGCATGAATTTGGACGTTTCTTTTGATTTTGTTCATTATGCATGCATGGTTCAACTTCCAAGTTAGTTTTAGCTTGTAGTTTCTTCAATGGCTATGATAATGGTGTTTGTTGTTATGGTATTTGATGCACTTTCAGCCCATATTTTTGGCATTTGTTGATGACAAACTGTTGTGTAAAGTTAGCCTAGGCTCATTTATTTCATTGTTGCAACTTAGTTTAATTGTATGTTCATGAAGTGAATGCACAATCTGAAAATCAACAAACCTGAGGAAATTGCACTAGTTTTGTGCAACTGTAGGTTTCTCTTGGTCAACCAAAACTCAATTCAGGAAGTTTGTCTACTGTAGTAGCCTCCATTGTCACTATTCATTCATTGCTTAGATTTAGATTGGCTTCTCTTACCATTTCCTCTTTTGTTATGTCTTTTAACTCCATGTTAGAGTAGGATTCAAAGCATCACTACAAAACTAAATTTGATGAACATAGTAAGTTTCAGCTTGTTTCGAGTGAGCAGTCATTGTTCATTCACTTCCAGCACTTTGAAACTCCATTTGCAGACCCAACTTCCCATGCTTTGTAAACTGTAAAGGCCACCATGTGATTACCAACAAATCACATCAACCAATTGAACTATTCCCAGCATTGTCATGACCTGATACCTGAGAGACCTTGGGGTAGTGATATGGAACTTGTTTGCAGAAACCCGCATCCCTAGGACTGCATTAGCCAAAATGATCTGAATGACCTCCAAATCCTAAACGATGATGAATTTTATGATCTTTGATGATGTATTAATGGATCTAACACTCAATTTTTAGGTTTTGACTAACACTTTCTCTAATTTACACACGAATACACTTACTACATCTTTTGCATGCAAGATTTATGGAATTCGTTGCGGGGCCATCAAGGAGGCCTGTTAAGAAAGCCATCAAAAGAGGAGGGTTGAACAAGGGAAGAACACATTGCTTCGGTCATCATTCATTTTATGCTTGCCTCCCCTCCTAGGACCCATCAATAGAACTGGCTCTAGAAGGAAGCCCATTCCAAGGAGGTCAATGTTGAAGAAACAAAAGGCAAGATGTTTTGTCTTTCACCAAATGATCATGATTATCAAGAGTTGCTCACTGGAATTAGGAGCAGCATAACCTCTTTTTAGTAACATAAATCTCCAACAAGATTCGATGAAGGACACTAAAAACATATCAAACAAAAGGCATACTTTGATAGTTTTCAGCTACAGTGGGGAAGGTAGTCACTACAGGACAAAATTGCTATAGTACAAAGGTCACTAAAGGACAACATAGGGAAAAGACAAAGATTTATTTTATATTGCTATATTTTGGGGGTAGGTGAAACCCTAACTTGTAATGAATCTTGGCCACACAATGTAAATCAATCCTATCCATTCATTTGGGATTTGGAAAACTATAAATAGGGGCTTGCTCCTCATTTGTATGTGGTTGGAGAAATGGTGTAAAGGGAATTTTGTAGCAATAGAGAGAAGCATTGCATGAATTTGGACGTTTCTTTTGATTTTGTTCATTATGCATGCATGGTTCAACTTCCAAGTTAGTTTTAGCTTGTAGTTTCTTAAATGGTTGTGATAATGGTGTTCATTGTTATGGTATTTGATGCACTTTCAGCGCATACTTTTGGCATTTGTTGATGACAAACCGCTGTGTAAAGTTAGCTTGGGGTTCTTTATTTCATTATTGAAACTTAGTTCAATTGTATGTTCATGAAGTGAATGCACAATTTGAAAATTAGCAGACCTTAGGAGATTGCACTAGTTTTTTGCAGTTGTAGGTTTCTCTTGGTCAAGCAAAACTCAGTTCAGGAAGTTTTTCTACTGTAGCAGCCTCCATTGTCACTATTCATTCAGTGCTTAGATTTAGATTAGATTCTCTTACCCTTTCCTCTTTTGTTATTTCTTTTAACTCCTTGTTAGAGTAGGATTCAAAGCATCACTACAAAGCTAAATCTGATGAACATAGTAAGTTTCAACTTACTGTTTCGAGTGAGCAGCCATTGTTCATTCACTTCTAGCACTTTGAAACTCCATTTGCAGACTCAACTTCCCATGCTTTGTAAACCATAAAGGCCACCCTGTGATTACCAGCAAATCACATCAACCAATTGAACTATTCCAAGCATTTTCATGACCTGACACCCAAGAGACCTTGGGGTAGTGATCTGGAACTTGTTTGCAGATTTCTACCTTTCAAGAGAGGTAGAGCATTTGTGTTCTGCCTATGTTGAGAAGGTGTAAAAACACCCATCAACAAAACTAGTGCTAGATGGAGGGCATGGCTGAGCTTCAGGCTACAAAGCAAACAATTAGAAGTTAAAAAGCACCTTCAAGCAAAATAAAGAAAATATGAGATAGAGAGATCTAATCATATGCTGGAATTTTAAAATCAAAAAATTTGAAGACAAGACGAACAAGAGTTGAGTTGAAATGGAGAAGCATGTGTAAATCAGCATTACTCAGTTGCAAGAAGATCTAAATAGGAGATTGAGGAGACCATTGCATCAATTTGCATTGGCAGCTAAGTGTAGAATTCATGGCACTCGCAGGCACAATGAATTGGAATGCCTAACATTCTTAGGCAGAATTGATAGAGTTTTGCAAGGAAAAATTCCCTTTTGGGAAATATACCAACCCTTAGCTCCTGCAAACCCTGAAGAAGAATCGGTTAACATGGCAGCCAAGGCCTTCAAGGAGTTGATCCAAGAACACTTGAACAACAAGGATGGACCAAGGCTGGAGGAGGTACTAATGTCTAGTTGGTGCAGATTTCATAATGCCCTCACTCAAAATTTACTTGTCCATCATGTGCAAACATCATCACTCAAGTCAAGGTTTGTTTAGGAAAGTTAGAGCAGCCAATTCTCAATGAAGAGGTGTCATCCCATCAGGTAGAAGGGCTGCCAACATCTTGGGGATAGCATATTGAAATTGAACCAGGAAGCTCCACCGAAGTAAGTGTTGGGACAACAAATATAGATGTTGAGAATCAAGAGGAAGGAGTTGATTTCCTTGGGACAACAAGAAGCATTGGTGAAAGTTCACTTAGAAGGGAATTAGAAAGCCTCTCCTTCATTGGTAAAGGGAAGCCCTCCACTCAAGAAGAGGAACTGTTGGCAGTTGAAGATGAATTAATAGAGTTTGCAGTAGCATATGTTGAGGTAGCTAACACACATGTTGAAGAATAGAAAGAAGATGAGGCTGAAAGCCTTAGGGAAGCAGAAAATGATGATGAAAGCATAAGTGAAATAAGATTAGAGGACCTTTCCTTCATAAATGAGAGTGACCAGGCATCTAAAACAAAATATTTAGAGGAGTGGGAACAATCACATGTCGTGGTTTTTCACTACCAAGCCTCCTCCCCAACTGACGATCAAGACCTGGTAGTGGAAAGATACAATGAACTCGTGTCAAGACTCACGAGGGATTGGTCAGAGCTAAGACACCAAGTTGAATTGGAAGTGGTATTGTTGTTGGGATGGTACAGGCTCCATGATTCAGCTTATTTTGAGTTCACGTGCGGGCTATGTCAAGAGGCTATCATACAAGTTAGAAAACAAGTGGGCCAAACAAGTATATTGCTTCCTACAATTGCTTCAAGGATTGAACTAGAGGACTAGGAGTCGGAACCAAGTGACAATTTAGCTTAAGGCAACCCTTAAGAGGGTGTCAGGACAGCAACAAAAGGAGAATAGCACAACCCCACACACTAGGATAATGAAGTAGATCCCATGGGAGGGTTGTCCATCGGACATCATGTGTATTTCCCTCTTGTAGAACATTTGTATGCAATGGATGATAGGCTTTATGGAGGGCTTCCAGAGGGAAATCACACATTATACATCGATCCTCTTGGCGGGTCTATGTCACTTGTTGATTTCTTCCCACTTGAAATTGTGCCACAAAGGCATAGCGACACTGAGGAAGAGTACATTTAAGGGGAAGGTAGTGATGAAGATATACTACCTGACCTCCAGACGATGAAGCACTAGAGCTCCCAGATTATGAGAGGAACTCAGTCTCCATCTACAACAACAGTGAACAAGAAGAAACAAGTGAACATCCTGATGCACCACATGAATTGAGGAGAGAGGAAGACCAAAGCAGGGATGTCTTGGAGGCTGCCCACAAAGATAATATGCCCAGCCAACTATAGGCTACAACAAAGGGTCCTTCCTCATTTCCCATTGTTGATCCTCCTACACTTACCGAGATCTACAATTGGAGAGATTCATTCATCTCATGTTTCTATGACATGGAACATCATAAAATTGGAGTCAACACGAGGAAACTAAAATGGAACAACATACTGCCTTTTGAAGACAACAGTCAAGTAAACACCAAGACTACAGAGGATCAACGAGACGAAGTATATCTCCTCAAGGAACAACCGACGGGGGCTGTGATTCCCACTGGTAGCTTTGAAGAGATTTGTAATGCAAGAAGGATGTTGCACCATCCATTGCGTCCACCCAAGGCTTCCAATGCAACGACCAACGGTCAAACATTGCCACCTTTGCATGGAAACATCCAAATTCTATCTTTCCTTACTCCTATGAATACTCACGGTTGTGTTTATCATTTTGATTATGGGAATGAAGGGAGACAGACTTGTTTATGGATCGACCATGGGTTTATTGAATCATCTCAATTGTTGATTTCTCCTCAATATGTTATTAAATCTGAGGGTTGCAACATTGAACACCATTTTTTTTAATATAAGGATGAGCTTGCATGGCTTAGAACTATAACAGTCGTCATTTTGCTTGTGCATGCATTGTGAAGTCTAACGAGCGTAAATGTTGGTTTTCATTGCCTAAACATCGTTCTTTGTAAATATCTTTGTACATAGTCCATTTTGAGTAGTGTGGGCTTTGTGTATATAGTCTCACTTTCCTTCTTTCATTAGGTTAGTCAGTTTCTTGTAGAGTAGTTTCCTTTAGGGTAGTTTCCTTGTTGTTTGCTTTCGCTTTTCCGCCTTGGTTGGTTTAGGTGTTTTTTCCTTCTGCTTGCTTCTTGTTTTCTTTATTTTTTCTTTTGCTTTGCTTCTTTGTGGGGTCCCTCTACTTTTAGTTGGGCATGTTCATGCGCACAACAACCATTTCTTTATTTCCTAGGGTTGGTTCTATGTATTTCTTCGATAAACTTTAATCAAATTTTCAGAATGGATGGTGAAGGTCTTTTGTTAGTGTCAAATGACTTGCATGTTTGATTTGAAGGGGACAAGTCATTGGCTTAGTTTGAATCTGGTGTATTCTAAAATCTTATATCTCACACACATTTTAAGAATCTAACGGTCGTTGTAGGTCCTTTGTGAAGTCCAATTAAGTGAAAAATCTAAAATTCTGCTTCAGCGTCACTATGATTCTCAGCCCTAACTACAATCTTCACTGCTTGTCGGTTGAAATGAAAAGAATTGAAAAGAGAAAAATCAAAAGAAACAAAAATAAAAATAAAAGCAAATGATGAAAACAAAAAGAAATAAAATTTAGCTTTCCAGGGGGATTCGAGCAACTCTAATGGGGCTATGGACGCCTGGCCAACAGTAGAGAAATGTTCGGGAGAATCACAATGACAACCTCGTCAGGGCTATGGATGCCTAACTGGCAGCGAGGAAATGTCCCAGATGCTTTTGGAGTTAGAATAAACTACGTATCCTAACTTGATAGAGCTTAGGGTCTTGCAGTTGCTTAAGGATGGGAATTAATGCAATTGCACACACTTGGATTTTCAGTTTACTAATGGTTGCGTTGACTAGTGGTTTTGATCCTTTGGTCAAGTGCTCGGTTTGTTTTCCCTAGCATGAAGATCAGAACCAAAGAGTCTGGGTTCGTGATTCCAGTTTGTCATTGAAATGCTCTGGAGCATTTCCCCAACAAGTCACCATTTGTTGTGCATGTTTTGCACACATGCCCTGCCAAAGGAAAGGATCCCACTTTTTTCACTTCCATCAGCTCATTTTTTCTCTTGATGGGTCATCTTTTCCCTTGCCTCACTTTACGTGCCCCTATCCCCAAGTCCAAATTGGTCACATGCCTTAAAACGATCAAATTCCCTTTGACCAAATTCATATTGCCAAAATTTGCTAAGTCTTTTTCCTTTGCAGAAATTTTGTTGTGGCTTTCCATGTGCAGGTTGTTGGCTAAAGGTTTTCATGTGCGAGTTGCCAACTGTGGGTTTTCAACTATAGGTTTTTGTGTGCGGGTCGCCCCATACAGGTTTCCGCCAATGTTTCGTCGCTAAGTAGTCGACCCTTAACTTTTGCCTGCATGGCAAGTTCCACACCCGACTTCTCTATCCAAGCTTCGACCAAGTGGCTATCACCCTTGGTGGACCTGCATTTGTGGGTCTCCCTTGGCAGGATGACATGCTCATTTTGTCGTTCCTTATGGCCTTCAGCGTGCTCCTTCCTGAATTGGAATTTTTGCTTATTTCCTCTACCAAGGGTGTCCCGGTGATGGACCCTCCGACTTCCACCTTCCAAATGTATGCATCTAAAAGAGGGGCACAAACTTCAAGTTTTCATCATCGAGGTCCCATAAATGAATGTTTTTGCATGCCCAAGGAGGTTTGAGTCGAGCTCGCAAAGTGTTTCGACGTTGCAAAAATTTTGCTGCAGGTTTTTGTCTGCAAGTTGTTGGCTGTGGATTTCTGTTTGTGAAAGTTTGTTTGTGAAATGTCATTGCAAATGGTGGTGAACACTCCAGCTTTCACATCCCAAATTTCTGCATTTATCAAAGAGTCAAATCTTAAGGGAATATGTCTAGGCACTCTTTCTCCCACTTTTCCCACGTGCTCAAATTGAAAATCTCAAATTTGCTAAGTTCTATGGCATTGCGGAAATTTTGTTGCGAGTTTCCATGTGCGGGTTGTTGGTTGCAGGTTTCCATTTGCGGGATGTCGTCCACCTTTAGCTGCTACTTAAACACCAAACATCAACGTCCTTCCCATTGGTTGTGCTTGCACTCCTTGCACCTGCATGAGCAAAAGAGGTTCGTTTTGATAAAAGGAAGATAATTGAAGGTGCTCAATCACTTATTCTCACACATTCCAAGTGACCTCGACCCCAATTTACCTTGTGATCATACGATGTGGAAATTTCCATGCAGGTGGCCACTTGTGGATCGCCCCTCCCCCATCGTTGTTCCCTAACATTCGAGCACCTGTGTCTTCTTGAATGGCAGGTTCCGTAGGATTGGTTTCCTTTTGCTCTGTTGAAGTTTGACAAACACCAAAACTTAAGTCTAGGGGCTTGATGTGGGCCCACCTATGTGGGTCATCATCCCTCTGAGGTCATTCCTTAATAGCGAGCATTCGACGACGACCCGATAACTTCCACCCGCATGTTCCAAAACGATCAAATTTTATGACACCACCCTAGTCATATGAGGTGCTTGCGGGTCTCACAATGTGGAACTCTGCATGTGGGTCGTCATCCCCTGAATGTCGTTTAATGGTTGAGCTCCAAACATCCTTCAACCTCACTGCACCTGCATACTCCAAACCCATAAATGCATCATAGCCTAATCTAACAACTATGGGTACCTCATTGGTTAATTCCACACATGCCTAATTACCTTATTAGAAATTTGACCGCCAACTCACCTATGCAAAACCTTTGCTGCACGTTTCTATGTACGAGTTGTTGGCTGCAGGTTTTTGTGTGCGGGTTGTTGGTTGCGGGTTTCCGTTTGTGGGTCTCCATGACCTCTTGGACATTATTTAACTACCTTCCTTTTGACGGCTTCCAGCCTAGGGAAGCCCGCATCCCTGGGACCACATTAGCAAAAATGATCCGAATGAACTCCAGATGCTAAACGATGATGAATTTTATGATCTTTGATGATGTATTAATGGATCTAATGCTCGATTTGCAGGGTTTGAATAATGTTTGCTCTAATTTAAACATGAATGCACTTACTACATCTTTTGCATGCAGGATTTATGGAACCCATTGCGGGGCCATCAAGGAGGCTTGTTAAGAAAGTCGTCAAAAGAGGAGGGCTAAACAAGGGAAGAACACATTGCTTCGGTCATCAGTCATTATATGCTTGCCTCCCCTCCTAGCACCCATCAACAGAACTAGCTCTAGAAGGAATCCCATGCCAAGGAGGTCAATGCCAAAGAAACAAAAGGAAAGATGTTTTGTCTTTCACCAAATGATCATGATTATCAAGAGCTCTTCACCGAAATCAGGAGCAACATATCTTCTTTTTAGTAACACAAATTTGCAACAAGATTCGATGGACACTACAAACAAATCAAACAGAAGGCATACTTTGATAGTTTTCAACTGTAGCAGTGAAGGAAATCACTACAAGACAAAATTACTACAGTACCAGGGTCACTAAAGGACAAAATAGGGAAAAGACAAAGATGTATTTTATATTGAGGTATATTTGGGGGTAGTTGAAACCCTAACTTGTAATGAATCTTGGTCACACAATGTAAATCAATCCTAGCCATTCATTTGGGATTTGGAAAACTATAAATAGGGGCTTGCTCCTCATTTGTAAGTGGTTGGAGAACTGGTGTAAAGGGCATTTTGCAGCAATAGAGAGAAGCATTGCATGAATTTGGACGTTTCTTTTGAGTTTGTTCATTATGCATGCATGGTTCAACTTCCAAGTTAGTTTTAGCTTGTAGTTTCTTCAATGGTTGTGACAATGGTGTTTGTTGTTATGGTATTTCATGGACTTCCAGCCCATACTTTTGGAATTTGTTGATGAAAAACTGTTGTGTAAAGTTAGCCTGGGCTCCTTTATTTCATTGCTACAACTTAGTTCAATTGTATGTTCATGAAGTGAATGCACAATCTGAAAATTAGCAGACCTTAGGAGATTGCACTAGTTTTGTGTAGCTGTAGGTTTCTCTTGGTCAAGCAAAACTCAGTTTAGGAAGCTTTTCTACTGTAGCAGCCTCCATTGTCACTATTCATTCATTGCTTAGATTTAGATTAGCTTCTCTTACCCTTTCCTCTTTTTATTTCTCTTAACTCCTTTTTCGATTAGGATTCAAAGCATCACTACAAAGCTAAATCTGATGAACATAGTAAGTTTCAGCTTGTTGTTTCAAGTGAGCAGCTATTGTTCATTCACTTCCAGCACTTTGAAACTCCATTTGCAGACCCAACTTCCCATGCTTTGTAAACCATAAAGGACACCCTGTGATTACCAACAAATCACATCAACCAATTAAACTACTCCAAGCATTGTCATGACCTGACACCCGAGAGACCTTGGGGTAGTGGTCTGGAACTTGTTTGCAAATTTCTACCTTTCAAGAGAGGTAGAGCATTTGTGTTATGCCTGTGTTGAGAAGGTGTAAAAACACCCATCAACAATACATAGATACAATTATATGTGCTTATACTAATTGAAAATATGTATGTATGTAAATTTTTTTGTGTACTCATAAATATTCATGTGAATAATAATGAATTTTATACCTCTAGTCTAATTTCTAATTACTAATCACTAGTGTTGACAAAACTTGCAAAACTTGAACAAAAGCATTACAAAAGAGATGCATAGTTCACCTCATCAAATGACTTAAGGCTCTCTCCCTCAAATACTTTTAAATTTGAAAGGAATTTAATTAGTAGTGTTTGAGTTTGAATATCATATTTATAATTTGAATTGAAAATATTAATTAGATTTGATGCATCAATTAGTGATGGTTCAATTTAAATCTTAAATTTAAATTTTGATATAAAAGTCTTGATTGATTTTGTATGAATATCCAAAGTTAATTTGTTTTGAAATCTTGTTGGTGAACCTTACACCAATTAATTGTTGTGGCATCTTGAATCTTTTGGAAAGATATGTAAAGGATATAATCCATGGAAATATGTTACTTGAAGGACCATTAAGTACACATGTATATGGATTAATGTCATACTAGACACCATTGAGTAGTTATAAATAAGTTTGACTTGGAAATATTTTACTAATACCTTTTTAGCACATTGGTTGACAATTATACCTTGTGCACTTGTAATTTATTTTTATTTCTATTGAGTGTCATGAGTCATCCAAGTGGTCAAACATTTTTGTAACTTCGACACCTTAGAGGGTGTCAATAACACACATATACTTGCATATATTATTTGGTCCATTTATAAATATTTTTTCATTAGTTGATAGGCTTCTCAAAGTGGAATTACAAGTCTACAATTAATCAGTAAACTTGTCACATACCTGAAAACATCCTTATCTTGTCATTAAACTATCTTTAGGTCATTGAAAAAATCAATTTTCAAGCACAAAATGAGTTTGTAACTTTTTAACAATCATTTGTCATTATCCTTAAGTAGATAAATCGTAGAAGATGAGTATGCAACTTTTTAATCCTTTAAAGTTGTGAATCGAATATGCAATATTCCATTTTTAAATGGAATGATTTTTCATTTAAAACAAGGCCTTCTTAGAAATGCATAAAAAAAATTATGTTAAAGATGATTCATTATATATTCATCTTCGCTAGCATTTAGAAGGTTCTAATTTGAAGCTTAGATCATAAGGGTCCTTTTTATTTTCTTATTGTTTTAGTTTTGTTTTAAAAGAATGGCTCAACCTTTATAACACTACCATGGAATTGTTAAACTTGGTGAGCACTCCAAGCTATGCTTTCTTCTTTATGTGCAAGTAACCAACTTTGTGCTTCCTTGATTCCTATCACCTTTGTCGTCCTCCCCCCCCCCCCCCCCCATTGTTTGTTTATAAAAAATACTTTGAATCTCAAAATTATGAAACTAAATCAATTATTTCTTTTTATTTGTATTCAAGAGACAAAGTTGAAAAACAACAAACTTGAGGCTACACAATAATATTTAGACCTAGCTTCCTTCCATCTCAATTGGGATTTTGTGTTAGGATTATTGTCATTGATGTCAAAGGCATATGGAATATTGATGGCAAGTTTATTGCCATTGATGTTAAGAAAGATATCATGCATCTCACCATGAAATTCGTTGATCCAAGAAGAAGAAATTACAATTTCCAATGGACACTAAATCTCATTCATTAATGTTGGTCGATTCCCCCATTTTGGCGCTCTCATTGGAAATTAAAAAATAATTAAACTATATTATATTTAATTTATTTTATGGGTCATCCCCTCTTATTATGGCCCTATTTTAAAATTAATTTTAAATAATTTATAGTTTTATAGGGGCCAACCCCTTATGGAGCACCCAAGTTTTCTATTAAAGGGTGCATTGAAAGGGTATAAAATATTGAAGATCCATCTCATTTGTGAAGCATTGTATTTTTATCAAAAGGTTGCATATCTTGGTGAAGATATAAAAAGAGTTTGTGATATGTGGAGAAGGATGAGTATGGAAGATAAAGAGATATATCATATGTATACACCAACACATTTTTGTGAAGAAAATATTACAGAAGATTATTCAAAGGTAGATTTTTGAAGGTAGATTATCAAGAAGAAAAATAGTTTGTTGAGTTAGAGGTTGGTATCTCATATTGAAAGAGATTGGCATATCTTATTGAGTTGATGCTCAAGTATCGGCGATTGGTGTCTCTAGTGGGTTGGTGCCTACAAATTATTGTAAAAGGTTATTTATTATGGTGGCTAGATTTGGATAGTAGATCCAAGTAGTCCTTATTATGTGGTTTTCTCTCAAAAGGGTTTCCATGTAAATATTGTGTTCTTATTTATTGATGTTGTGCATTTGAATTTATTGTGATCATTAATTTGAAAAAGTAAAAGATAGTCTTATACTAATTCACCCCCCCTTAGTATAAGTGGGTTCTCATCAATTGTTATTAGAGCTAGTTCCTTCAAAGTATAGCTTAATCACTAGAAGGAATATCTCAAGAGCATACATGGCCTGCCAAGAAGGTTTTTCCTCTAATAGGGCTTCATTGTTCGATGGAACAAACTATGCTTTCTAGAGCATAAGGATGTGCACCTAGTTAATGGATCTTAAATTTGATATTTGGCAATCAGTAATGGATGGATATATTGCTCCATCATCTCCATCAATGGATCAAGCTGGAAAGAAGGCAAGTGAAAACAATGCAAAATCTATGAATGCAATTTTGTGTGGTCTATTGAAATCAAAATGTGTCAAAGTGATGCATTGTGTATTAACAAAAGATCTGTGGGACAAACTTCAAAAAACCTATGAAGGATATAACAAGGATAAGAAAGCCAAATTTCAAACAAATAGAAGACAATTCAAAAGTTTAAAAATGAAAGATGAAGAAAACATTGCAACATACCTACTGTGCGTGGATGAAATTGTTAATATTATTAGAGGTCTTGGAGATAAGGTTGAGGATGCAATAATTGTGCAAAAATTATTAATGTCTCTTCCTTTAAGATTTGATGCCAAATTCTTTGCTATCAAAGATGAAAGATTTAGATACCCTAAAAATGAATGAGTTGCATGGGATCCTCACTGCATATGAAATGAGGACCGAAAAGGAGAGGCTATTTAAATGAGATGTAGCCTTCAAAGCCTCAAAGAAAATGAAGAGTAAAGATTCCAAGCCAAGCAACAGTTTCGATGATGAGACATACGAAGAGGAAGCTCATTTTGTGAGGAAGATAAAGAAAAGAAAGGATCCAAAAAGTATAAAGTTAATTTTCCTTTTAAATGATTTAATTGTGGAAAATTAGGAGACTTTGCTACTAAATGTCCATATGGAAGTAAAATTTGTGATGATCAAGAGCATAACATGAAGAAAGATAGCAAACATCATAAACATAAAATAGACTACAAAAAGGGAAAATGAGAAAAAGAAGAGCTTTCACAAACACAAGAAAAGCCTCTATTCAAAATAGGAAAGTAGTTCTTCCGAAGAGAGTTTCTCCTCTAGCAATAGAGAAGAGATTTTATTCATGACAATAGAAACAATAGATGATATCTTGAAAAATGAAGACCAATAAAAAGAAGAGTTAGAAGGGGAAGAGAATGTTGAAATAGATGGGGAAGTAGATCTAGAAGAACTCATATGTGCCCTAAGTGAAATTAAGAAACTCAAGAGGAAGAACTTGAAACAAAAATTACAACTTCAAGAGGACATTGAATCTAAGTCAAAGTTATCACGTCTTGAAGAGTCTGAAACAATGATCATTAATCTAAATATATAAATTGAAGAAGCAAAAAGGATTGAAGAGGAGGTAAGAATACAATTGAAGAAAAAGAAAGAAAAACATGAAAGGTTAGAGTCCAAAATTGTTTCCTTGAGAAAGGACAGCCACTAAGTTGAACAAATGCCTCAAGTTTGAAAAGAGTACCAAGATCTTAGATAATATTATCAATGAACAAAGATCACCATTCATAAAGACAAGTCTTGTTTATGAAGCAAAGGAAGATCAAGTTTCCAAAGAGCCATCAAAGAAAGAAAATGAATAAAACCCAAAAAGCTATGCAAATGCTCTGAAAAGTCCTATAAGAAATAAAAGCAATAAGAAGGAGAATCATGTCCCACAAAAATCAAGAACTCCTCTAACAAGTAACAAGGACAAATTTAGAAATTTTGTTCCTCCAAGGCAAGTACACATGACGAGGTTTCAACATTCAAACTCAGAAAGTCCTTTCCTACAAGGCAAGCACACATGAGGAAGTTTCAACATTCTTTCTTTAGTTATTTCTTTTTATGTAATCATTTTGGTCATAAATCAATAGATTGTAGGACGCATTCAAGAAATTTTGGTTGGAACAAGAATAGAGGTCCTTATGAGTTTTCAAGTGGAAACTCTAACTCATTTGCTCCCTTAATGAATTATAATGTTATATGGTATAAGTGCAACAATTTTGGACATACAACTCATTTTTGCAAAAGTGATTTTGTAGAACCACATAGACAAAACAAGGAGGATACTATGGCCAAACAAAAGGAGGAAAATACAAAAGTATAGAAGTAGAACAAGAAAAGAAAAAGGACAAGTTCATGCTTGGGAAAATTGCCCTACGTGCTCAAAATGAGAGAGACCAATGGTATATTGATAGTGTTTGCTCAAGCCACGTGACTAGAGAAGAGAAAATTCCTCACCTTGAAGGAAGTGGATGAAGGGACAATGAAATTTGGGGATAATGCTACGAAAAAAAAATAGAAAAAGGTATTCTTAACCTAGATAATGGAAAAAAGAAAACTAAGAATGTTCTATTTGTTGAAGGGTTGAATCATAATCTCCTAAGTGTGAGTTAAATGTGTGACCAAGGACACACTCTCACATTTTATGTTGAAGGATGTGAAATCAAAGAAGGGAAATCAATTGTAGATGTGAGTAGAACAACCAATAACCTTTACATTCTTATTAAAATCAAAGGTCAAAAGTGTTATATGGGGCAAGAAGATGAGAGAATGGCATAGAAGAACGGGGCACATAAATTTTGACAATCTTGTAAAAATCAGCAATAAGTAGATGGTGAGAGACATGCCAAAGATGTCAAAGCCTTCAAATGCCAAAGGGTAGGTCTGCAACAATGAAATATTTCAAGGTATTTGGGAGTGAATGTTATATAAGAAGAGAAGAGGAAGATTTGGGAAAATTTGACTCTAGGTTTGATGAAGGTATTTTCCTTGGTTACTCTTCAAGGAGAAAAAGCCTACATGTGTTACAATAAGAGTGCACAAAATTATTGAAAGTGGAAATGTCAAAGTGGATGAGGAAAGACATCAAAGAGAAAAGGCACAAGAAGTTGATTATCAAAAGGAAGACATTTGCAAAGAAGAGGAAGTAGAGGAAGAAATTGAAAATGAGGTAAATGAGCAAAGAGAGACAAAGACACCATCAAAGATACCATTTAAGACATTGTCTATATTTCTTCAAAGGAATCATCCAAAAGATCTAATTCTTGGTAACAAAGATACAAAAATTCAGACAAGAAGGAGATTAGCTAGTACATCAAAACATGTAAACTTGTCCTTGCTCTCTAAAGTAGAACCCAATAATTTTACAGAAGCTCAAGAAGACAAGTACTGGGTAAATGTTATGGAAGAGGAGTTGAATCAAATCGAAAAGAATGAAACTTGGGAACTTGTCCCAAGACCTAAGGATAAAAATGTAACCGACACTGAGTGGGAAAATTTGACTCTAGGTTTGATGAAGGTATTTTCCTTGGTTACTCTTCAAGGAGAAAAGCCTACAGGTGTTACAATAAGAGTGCACAAAATTATTGAAAGTGGAAATGTCAAAGTGGATGAGAAAAGACATCAAAGAGAAAAGGCACAAGAAGTTGATTATCAAAAGGAAGAAATTTGCAAAGAAGAGGAAGTAGAGGAAGAAATTGAAAATGAGGTAAATGAGCAAAGAGAGACAAAGACACCATCAAAGATACCATTTAAGACACTATCTATTTTTCTTCGAAGGAATCATCCAAAAGATCTAATTCTTGGTAACAAAGATACAAAAATTTAGACAAGAAGGAGATTAGCTAGTACATCAAAACATGTAAACTTGTCCTTGCTCTCTAAAGTAGAACCCAATAATTTTACAAAAGCTCGAGAATACAAGTACTAGGTAAATGTCATGGAAGAGGAGTTGAATCAAATCGAAAAGAATGAAACTTGGGAACTTGTCCCAAGACCTAAGGATAAAAATGTAACCGACACTGAGTGGGTGTTAAAAAACAAATTGAATGAGGATGTCTAAGTCATGAGGAACAAAGCAAGGTTGGTATGCAAGGGATATGCTTAAGTAGAAGGAAATGATTTCGAAGGGATGTTTTTAGCATTTATTTGCTTTAAGAATTTCAAAGTCTACCAGATGGATGTCAAATCAGTCTTCCTAAATGGAACCTTAGAAGAATCAGTGTATATTGAATAGCCTAAAGGGTTCATTCTATCTCTAAATGAGGACTATGTATTCAAGTTAAAGCAAGCACTTTATAGGTTGAAACAAGCCCTAAATACTTGGTACTCAAGATTGGACAAGTATCTATAATAGCAAGGCTTCAAAAAGGGCATTGCTAACATGAATCTATATATTAAAACTAGAGGTAATCATCATTTGATTGTTATAGTTTATGTGGATGATATTCTTTTTGGAGGTAGCAGTGATAAAATGTGTCAAGAGTTTGTCATGAACATGCAAAAGGAGTTTGAAATGTCTATGCTAGGTGAGTTGTCTCTCTTCCTTGGGTTGCACATCTCTCAATTAGATAAAGGGATTTATTTCACAGACCAAGTATATTATGAAGATGTTGAAGAAATTCAAGATGGAGGATTGCAAACTTGAGAGTACACCCATGGTTATAGGATGCAAATTGAGCAAGGATGATGAACCCCTTGAAGCTAATCAAACTCTATATAGGTCAATGATTGGGAGTTTGTTATATGTGACAACTTCAAGACCCGACATTATGTAGGCAATATGTATTGTGGCAAGGTTTTAGTCTGCACCAAAAGAAACCCATGTACAAGCGGTTAAAAAGATTTTTAAATATCTAGAAGGCACTTTGGATTTTGGCTTGTGGTATCAAAGAGTTGAAGATTTCACCTTAACAACATACACCGATGTAGATTGAGTTGGTAGCGTTGATGATAGAAAAAACACAAGTGGAGGTGCATTCCTTCTAGGAAATAGCCTTGTATCATGGTTGAATAAGAAACAAGCTTCAATTTCCTTATCCACAACAGAGGTAAAGACATAGCAACAACCTCTTGATGCACTCTGGTTCTTTGGATGAAGCAAACATTGAGGGACATCAAGGTAGAATATGATCATCCAATATCCATATTTTGTGATAACACAAGTGTAATCAATATATCAAAAAAACTTGTGATGCACTTCCGAACCAAACATATTCCAATCAAATATTATTTCTTAAGGGAGCAAGTGACAGACTAGCAGGTGAAGTTAGAGTATATTACTACTTAGGAACAAATTGTAGATATCTTCACAAAGCCTCTTCCAAAAGAGACTTTTGAGTATCTTAGACAAAAGTTGGGGTTAATATCCTCTTCCTCTAGTCATTAATGAGATGCATTATTCAAGGAGAGCTCATTACTGCACTATCTTACAACTCTGAGGATTCCTTTGTTATTGATGTCAAAGGGGGAAGAAGTAGAGAAATGGGGAGCAATAGAGACATGTGGAGTATTATGTCCTTACTACATTCATAGATTATTTCTATGCAGGGTTGCCATCAATGACAAAGGAAGAGATTGTTAGAATTATTGCAATTGATGTCAAAGGCGTATAGGAGATTGATGGCAAGTTCATTGTCACTGATGTCAAGAAAGATATCATGCACGACACCATGAAAATTTTTTATCCAAGAAGAAGAATTGCAATTGCAAAAGGACACTAAATCTCATTCATTAATGTTGGACAATTTCCCCATTTTGCACCCTCATTAGAAATTAATTTTTTTAAATTAAATTATTTAATTTATTTTATGGGCTGACCCTCTTATTATGGTGCCCCATTTTGAAATTAATTTTAAATAAATTTATATTTTTGTAGGGGTCGACCCCTTATGGAGTGCCCAAGTTTTCTATTAAAGGGTGCATTGAAAGGGTATAAAATAATGAAGAGTCAACTCATTTGTGAAGCATTATATTCCTCCGAAAGGTTGCATATCTTGGTGAACATATAAAAAAGAATTTGTGGTATGTGGAGAAGGATGAGTGTGGAAGATAAAAAGATATCATTTATACGTCAACATATTTTTGTTAAGAGAATGTTATAGAAGATATTTAAAGGAAAAGTTTTGAAGGTGAATTATCAAGAAGAATAGTTCGTTGAGTTAGAGGTGGGTGCCTCATATTGAAAGAGATTGGCGTCTCTTATTGAGTTGATACTCAAGTATTGGGGATTGGTGTCTCCAATGGGTTGGTGCCTACAAATTGTTGTAAAAGATTATTTATTTTGGTGGTTGGATTTAGATAGTAGATCCAAGCAATCCTTATTCTGTGGTTTTTTCTTGAAAGGGTTTCCACGTAAATCTTGTGTTCTTATTTGTTGATGTTGTGCATTTGAAGTTGGTGTGATTATTAATTTGAAAAAGTAAAAGATAGTCTTATACTAATTAACCCTTCGCTTCCTCCTCCCCCTCCCACTCCCTCTCCCCCTTCCCCGACTCTCAAGAGTGTGCTCATCACTTTGTTTAAAAATTACAAGTGTTTATGAAATACTTGAACATAGATTTATTAGGAATAGTTTTTTTAGCAATACATAATAGCTTTGTTGTAGGCATTACAAATTGTGGAGATGCAAGTAAATATGGTTTGTGATGGTTGTGAATGAAAAATTCACAAGGTTGTTTGTCAAATCCAAGATAAATTTTAATTTATCACGCTTTCAACTTAGTTTCTAAATACTATAGATGCAATCTTCTATTGTTACAATTTCTAAATATTTTGTTGGGTTTTCCAAAAAAACACACACCTAAAAGGCAATATGTAGTAAATAAGTTTCAAACTTGATTTTGAACTCAAAAAACATGCAAATATATAAACAAAATCGAAACATATAACTTTAGAGGCCAAATCCTAAGGAGTGTAAGTTCAAATGGGTTCACCAAAATGAAAAGAAATGAAATTATTTTTTTCTAAATTAGGCTAGGGAAAAAAAATGCAACCAAGCAAATATATTCAATAACCCTCAACTAGGGAGCTAAGACAACAACACTGCACTAACATACTTTTGAAATTAATAGAGAGGATTAGGGTACACAACTTCATTTGCAACTTGGGGGTATTTTGTAGACAATTGTAGTGATCCAATATAGTGCTTTATTTTCAAATCTAAGACTATAACCTTAACAAGCTATAAATGGCTTTGTCTCTACTCTAATGTAATCTCCGAGTTGAAATAGGGATAGACAATGTGGATATTGATATGGTAATGGAGAAAGTTATAGTAATTGGGTATATCAATCATAAAAAAGCTATTGAGGCTATGAGAGAATGTGGGACAAAGGCAAAGTTGTGGCCTTATACTACTAAGTATACTTATACTCATTGTTATTGTTGTAGAGGGAAAGGAATTTGCAGCAAAAGTACAATGATCAGTGACTTGTTTGACAAAATGTCTCTTCCTAATAGCCCTGTTTTTGGACAAATTTGATGGGACAACAATTTTTATGGTGTTTCTTTGGAATCTAAACACACTTTCGGATACCCTTTATGGAGATACAACTCCTACAATGGCATCCTTCAAAACGGATTGTTACCATTCTTAGTTAGCCCTTTAAGTTGCTAAAACTAAGTTTTCTTGAAATAATGCCCTCACACATGCCACAATGATACATAAACTATTTGAACAATTGAAGTAGGCTACCACATACCTACAAACCAAATTTTATCAATTAGGTAGGTGTATTTCTTCCTTTATACCCTAGGCAAGGTTTTGACAAGGTAACGAGTGAAAAAAAATCCTTTTTGATTTAATATCCACTTTCAAAACCTCAAACCAAATGCATTAGATTTGTATAAACCCTTAACAACTCCAACAACAAGAAAATTAAACAAATCACTTCAAAATTTACTTATGTTGCAAAATGGAGGTCAAATACTAGTAACACCCTGCCAACATACTTGCAAACAAAAACTTCATTCCTTTTCTTTCTAGAACAACATCCCCCTAATTTTTACATGTTTTTCAAAGTTAGACATCATCCCTAACTACCTAGTTCATCCCATGCAAACCCAACTTTACAAATTAAACATTCAAACCCCTAATTAGGTACTTGAGATTAAGTTTAAAAACACCAAATTTTGAAATTTACAACTATTTATTTGTCCAAACTTAAATAAAAACCTCCTAAAATGTGATTAAACACCTAACACTACATTCTAATGCAAATCTAGAACAAGATAAAATGATGCTTATAAAAAAAAATACATTTACTCCAAGTTACAATTACTATAAGCATGGATACAACAATAACAACCATGATTATTATCAAAAGCCACAATAAAGAAAAATTCACTAGGTTGTCTCTCAAATCCAAGGTAGATTAATTTATCATGCTTTCAACTTAGTTTCTAGCACCCATGACTTGCATGCATCATCATAAGGACTCTACTTTGGTAGAGTAGCCATGAAAAGATTGGTCTAAAACAAGAATTTAAATTTTATAGGAGAATAGGGTTGAGCATTCATAACCAACAATCAAATAGTGCATAGACAATCAATTCTACCTATCAATCCCACTAATGTGTAGTATTGGGCTATGGAATTAAAAGAACAAATCTCAAGCAACAAGTTTTTGTAATGACAACTTGCATGTGCAACAAATGCATTCCTTTACTTTTCTAATTGAGATTCATTCCTCTATTCTCTTCCCCATTCTTGTTATTACATGTTTTGTTGCCTTCTTAGTAAATGTGTCTGGGTATCCTTCATATCAAACTTGTTCTCCTCATACATGCATCGATTCCCTCATCAAATGCCTCTTTACAAATTGCGGCTATACTACTATTGAGTGTGATGAAAAGCTTCATCCTTGGTTCTTATAGATTTAATAACATTTTATTATTCACTTTATTTTCAAGGATCTACAAAAAAAAAAAAAATTGATATCTTTGGTGATGATGTCTTTACAACTATCATAAGTAAATTATGAGCCATTGTTTATATCATGTAGCTATTATTGTTTATATTAAAGGAATTAAGGATGAGGATAATAATGGTTGTGTGCAAGGAGAAGATGATGATGACATTCCCTTGAATTCCCTATTGACACATCCTTGCACCTCTTAAAGTTGCAAGTGCTAGCGTATTTCAATTCAATTTGGGGTCCCTTTAATGATTTATATTGACATCTATATGCAAGATGGCACCATGGTTATTGGACTCACAACAATTGGGTCCTTTACCTTTGTTTTGCTTGAAAGAAGTCTCTCTCATGTTTAGAGAACACCACCCTGAAATAACCCTTGGACATCACCAAAAAGTTTAACTTAATTAAATGGTTTTAAGCTCTCTTGAACACATGTTTAGACTCTCTGGCCTTGCAAAAATTCCCATAAGCTTACAAATCAGTGCCATTTCCATTTCATCGATGGACAATGAGACTTTTGGGAGGAGATTCTAATCAAAGATCACACAATCATTCTCCTATGGGGGGGAAATTCTAGCTTTGAGATAGCCATGTTAACTTTGAAGGAAGTGCTGAAGCTCCTCATTGTGGATTTTAGTTGGCTCATTACAAAGCACTGATCTGAAATTTTAATTTGGCCTCTGGAGAGGTCTCTCAAAGGAGGCTATAGCCTATCCAAAGGGGTTGTTCTTATGGTCAATTGACCTTTGGCTGGTTGAACGAGGTTCATAACAGTGGTTAATGGAACTTGTTGAGAGTTAGGGACAGCCTAGATATTTTACCAGTTCATTGCCAAATCAATGTCGATGCATATACTTAACCCCAAGAATCCGGACAGGTTTGGGGTGGTGAATCTTTTGAATGAGGGTCGTTTTTATGCCTTGGTGGCACCCACACTTAATAAAGAAATCATGAAAAACTCAATAGGTTCAAGATGCTCCAAAAACGGGAAACACCTAATCGATTACTGACATACACATTTGCTTTTCATTGGGCGTTATGAACTATGCATTTTCTTTTGCAGTTTTGTTTTAGCTGCAAAATTTATGGTCCGCAATGAAAAGGAGGCTTCTAACCATTAAGGTTGTCATATCACCGACCAAGTCCAAGTTGAGGACTCTGGTGATATAGTTCTTAGTTTGGTGGTAGGTGGGAACACAAAGCAAATCAAGGTCCAAGCAATACCTCTCCTCGCTTTCAGCATATGCCCACCACTCTGTTGACTAGGGTTGGCTATCATTTCATAAAATGATAAATCAATTCAGACAGTGACCAAGACGTCAATCAGTTGCCCGGATGTGTGAGATTTTATCTGACTCTTCAATCAAATCTCAAAGATTCGTTCAAGTAAACAATGATTTTTTCCCTAGGAGGCTGAATATAAAATGTCAAGAGCCTGTGGATTTTTAAAAAAAGTAAAGTGCGAGTAGATAAGAGGAAACTAAAGAACAAAATGCACCCCATAATAAAATATTCAGGTGCAGAATGTGAAAGGTGAGAACTCTGCAAAGGAGGAAACTTATCACATCTATATTGACAAGGGCATTGATGCCAAGCCCCAAGCTACAAGGAATATGAAGCACCTAACAATCCAATTCCTGGGTACAATAAATAATAAGGCTAGGGAATTTGCCACTGCAGTTAATGCTCCTCCTATTAACCCTTCCATTGTGCAAGCCAAACTCCCTTCTTTCTACCCAAGAATTCCAGCACCCAACCAAGTCTATTCAGTAGTATAACTGCTTGTGCAAGGAACTCTCTAGGTCCCGTTCTTAATAGGATTGGCATACCTCAAATCCCGAGTTACCCTCTGATATCAGGTGAAATACATCTCAATATAACAACACTATGGGTTTAGGCCAGCAAGGCTTTTCTCAAACCCTCCAGTGGAATATAGCTTTTTGGAATCATTCTCCAGGTCAGAGCCATCCCCAAAACCCTGAATAACACAACCATGCTTCTATTTTGTTACCCACCATAATTGATGTGAGTGCCACTCTCCAAAAGCTTAACAAAAAACATTGAAGGAAAGGTGTTCATTAGCCCAGCTTGGAGAACAATAAGGCCAAGCTGTTTGTTGCATTGTGCCCAGCAGCAACAAACAAGGATTGAAGCTACTGGATAATTGCATGGCACTCATGCATACTCTCATCCTCCAGAATTGGAGGCTAGTAGCCATAGAAAGTCTTCTTCCATCTGAAAATGCCAAGAGATCATCTGAAATGTTGCATGAGTAAACTGGAGCAGCTCCTAACCCCAAGCAAAAATAAGTGTAAGTACAGAATTCCACTGAAGACACCAGGAGAGGCTCTGAATGGAATACTCCAGTTTATAGGCATCTTCCAACACCTGACCCGACTTGAATCTCCTGGCCAGACATTGATGACATGATAACAGCATGCCTCCCAAAGAATCTCTCAATTAATCAGATGAAAGGAATATGGGATTTTATGGATAGTTTTTAGCCTAAATTGTTGAAAAAACTACGCATTTCATTTTTTACAAGTCAATGTGCATAATCACTCAAATGGCTATGATATTGTAAATAAATTAATGATATAATTGGTAGTTTTAAAAATCTTTTAGTTAAGTTTTTTCTCAAGTTAGGTTAGATATTAGAGGGATCACAGGATTGTTGATATTAATTGCTAAGTTTCACATGTAATCTTTTGAGATTGGTCCTCAGAAACGTAGCGTAAGTATAATAATGATATCTTGACACTTACATTTCTTCATTTTTATTTTGTAGATAACTTCAATGCAACCCACCATTTTCCTCAACATATATTTTAACTTTTATAAAAAAATATGTACATAAAACTGACTCCCTACAATATGTATGTGCGTCCACCCTTCCTTTAAGAGTTGTTAGATTGTAAATCATTGTAGACTAGTTTCTGTCTTTTAGGGAAAGGAAAATTCTTCCACATTGTTTCCGATGGGAGTTAGTATAACCTTAGACTTTAACAAACAAGATGCAAGGAACTCAAATTCGGCGATGAAGACATCAATCACAAGTGTTCCAGATAATAATGAATTGGTTTTTAACAGAAGGTATAGAAAGAGACTACCCTGCAATTCTCTTGGCTTGAAATTGAGGTATCTAAATCTTGCTTGGAAGACTCATAAAATCTCATCATTAAGCTTTCTAACACAGACCTAATCAATGCATATAAACACTCTATAGATTTAACCCAATATATAAACAGAGATTCTACGTCACCACATGCCATCTTATGAGCAGATCTTATATTATATGTAACTTTAAATGTCTCACTTAAAACAAATTCCAAGACTCTTATTTACAGAAATCAGGACACAAAGATATATTAATACAGAAGAAAAGAGGAAATGGGTGAAATGATCGTCCACTCAACATCTATTGTAACAGAATCATAAAACACCATAAGATATCAAGCACAGGGAAAATGAGGACCTACTCAAATACAAGGATACTGTTTTAAGAGACACCTAAAACATGATACCATCTTTGCCTATCAAATGATAGGAAAAAAACGGAACAAGGATAATCATGTAAGTTGACACTTCTCTACTTAAATTTCCAAGCTATTTAGGAAAACAAAATTACAGACAAGGGCAAAACAATTTAGCATTTGGGTTTCCTTCAAGGAGATATGTGGAAGGCAAGTCTAATGCTCTACCAGAGAATGCTTGGACCTGAGAATAACTATTATTTATATCTCAGAACATAAAACTTTTCAACTTTCCTAGCCTGAAAAAGAAAAATGAAAGTAAAATTTTACTCGGAAGTTCATACATGAAATTTTGTAAACATGAAACTACAAAAATTCCATTACCATTAAAGAGAACAACAAACCACTCCCTCTGGAATGTCATTTGGCAATGGAAGTTCTGCGACATGTCTATGAGTACACGTCATATGGATAGACAATGTACAGTCAAATAAAGATTCTGTTCCATTTGCTATGGATTTCTCAGAGGCAACAGTAAATTTTCTGCGACGGAATTTGAGTAATCTTTTTCTGATTGACAATCTCTCCAACTTTTGAGATTCATTTCTTAGTTCCGATATGTACATTGATGTTTCCAACCTAAACAAGAGAGAGAAAATGCAAACAAATTAAAAAGCAAAGATTATTATAACTTAGAACCTTCTACCACAAAAGACAATTACTAGGAATTGAAATCACTCGATCTCTGGTCCCAACTGCATATGATATCAAATTAGATGATGAATATATTAAATATTATGACACAATGAAGTAAAAATAAAATAAAAAAGATGAATACAACCTCAATTAGTTGACTTTGTTGATAAACTTTCATCATTTTACTTCATTACTTCACAATTATTCCATTGTAGCTTTCTCTTATGTTTATCTTCTTTTTACAAGATTTCTGAATACCTCTCCATTATAATAATTTGGCATGAAGCTATAGCAAATATATCTCTTAGTGGATTCACTAGTTATAACTGATTTACTCAAATATTTGTAAAACACAAAATAACAGTGGTTAACTTTGCCAAAGTCAACAGAACTCCGTTCCCCTTTTTTTTAAAGGGATATAAAAAAGGGCTTAATGCTGTACTGAAATACTCATATGAGGCTTACGCTAGTGTTTTTCTTTTAAAAAAAACTACAGGTCACAATAACTGTTTTAGAATCACTTATACCACATTAACAGGAAACGCATCCTCAAATTCACACAGATGCAGCATTCATGTTTTCAGTCAAATTTAAAAACAATGGAAAGAGTGGAATAAAATTAAACTCCTCCAAATATTGTGAAGTTAAATTAAAAAAAACCAGAGAGAATTGTCGTTCTGACATTTTGCTCTGCTCTTGCCCAACCTAACAGTGGTACAGTCCACAAAATTGGCAAAGAACCTTTCCTGGAAGATTTGCTGAATAATGCTCACCCAAGATCTCCTGACCCAATGATTGGTGTCTCTATTGATCCATGATCAGGGTTTGTAGATGGTAGCACTTATCCTACTAGAACTAGGGTTTTTGTGCTGGCCCTTATGGCTATCCTAGGGTATCTCACAAGAAGATATTGGACTTTGCTACAAATCCATGTTCTCTCTTGCAAAGGCAATCACTGTTGTCCCTTCTAGTGACCTTAACGTCCAAAATCAATCCACCAATCCAAGGGCATCAACTAGCAAAAAGACTGTAAATGCTTCCTCAACCCTGAAAGGCCTTCGCACAAAAGGTAATAATTGTTCATGTAATCATAATAATGAAAATATATCCTTTGTTTGAGATCAGGTTGAGGACAAGCTCCACAAGTCAGAGGAGGCTCTTTTCATGGTTCAGTAGGTAACCACCCCCACTATCAACCTAGACACTGATACTTTGGAGGATGAAAAGGCACACAGAGAACATACTCTCATATGCCACTTCCACAATTTTTGACCTAGCTTGGTAGAGCTTACTAAATGGATCTTAGAATGGTAGCCAATTCTTGAACATGAGATTTGTGTAGGTCCCTGCGCAAAAGGATTCTTCTATATAATCTGTGAATTACCTGAGGACAAGAATTTTCTGCTTTAGAGGGGTCTGTGGGCTTGGGACAAAACCTTCCTCTACATGAGACCATGATTCCTAAATTTAACTCCCTCACTGAGAGATTTACTGCCATACCAGTTTGGGTAAGATTACCCAACCTCTCATTGCAGTCATGGGGCTCCTCCTGCCTATCTTTGATTGGCAATTCTATTGGGAAATATATTTCAAGGCCAACTTCTTATAAAGCCAATCCTGTTTCACTATTCATCTGTCCTTCACATTTGCTCAAATTTTGGTGGAAATGAATCTCTCCAAACCTATAGTAGCAGAAATTTAAATGAAGTGTTGTCATGTCCCCATTTTTGACAAGCATCAGAGTTCGTAAGTTTGGTCTATCAGAAGACCCTCGTAGGCTGATAGAGTGGTTAGATGGTCGCTTCGGAGCTTGGCTCAGCTTCAGATAGCAGAGATTGATCAGTAGTCTTTCGTTTTGGCTCAATCGGAGACTTTTTGCAGAATTGCTATTTTTAGCAGTTCCTGGCAGGCAGTGTGGGACCCCTGCTATTTTTAGCAGTATGACTTTGGCGGCATCCAGAATCACTTCAGAGTTCGTCAGCTTCAGACGGAACAGGAATCGGATGAGTAACGGGAGAAATATTAATATTTAATTGCATTGATTAAATATTAATTAATTAATGATTATAATATAAAGTTATAATTTTAAATTATAACTTAAGTGATTTGTCTTGAGGGGTGTGCCCATCATCAGGAAAGGGGGCCAGTTTGACAATTAAAATATTATAAAATATTTAGCTGAGACTATGGAGAAATTGAGAGATTAAAAGTTGAATATTTTATTAAAACCCTATTATTAAGGAAATCGCACTTTTCAGCATAATAGTGGATTTGCCTTGGGTTTTGAGCCATTATGTGATTATTGGATTTTGAGAAACTGATCAAATTGATCGGAGCATAGAACCTTAGGGTTTGAACTCGAATTCCTTGGAGAACGAGCCATCTCCAGCGGAAAGCAATTCAGAGAGTGTGAAATATCACTTGATCTATTGCCAGCAGAGGTTTTCTCACACAGAGGAAATCACAGAGCTTCAGAAGATTCATCATTTCCAGAGTTTATTCAGTGTTTGCTTTCAGATATTATTTATTCATCAAGGCGCCTATACACAGAGACTTGGATAGTGATTTTTGAGGAGGCCGTACAAACTTCAAAGCTGTTTATGACAGGCCGTACTTTCCTGTCAGGCCGTACCAGCACATAAAGACGTGTTTCTTCTTCTTGAGGGAAACGCCTATTATATTAGTCTCAAACCTTCAACAAAGGGAACGCCTACCAAGCTGGAGTCATCTGCAACCACTATTCAGAAGGAGAAAGGCATTGATGATCTCAGCCGTACAAATCTGTACCTTCAGCTGTGGCAGAAATACCAGGTTTTCTCAATAAAAAATTGTTGTTCTTTATTGCATGCTTCAAAATCTTATTGTATTGTTTCAGTTGAGCAAAATAAAGAAACGCCTTCATTCTAGCTTGTATTTTCTACACATATTGAAGATCTAGCATTTTTATAGAATTTATTATTATTTTCTAGCAAAGCCGTACCTTTCATTTATTGCATCAAAACACAAAAATTGCAAAAAACCAAAAACCTTCAGAAAAACTCAAAACTCAGTCAGAATCAGTAACAGAGGGAAACTAGGGTTTCTACAAGTGTTGAACCAAGAGGTGGACTATAAAGGTAGAGCATTTAGATGCAAATGATGTTATGCCAAAAGACATAAGGTGGATGATTGTCCAAAGTCTTTTCCTTTAGTTAAAAGGACAATTTCCTCAAAGTAAGCAACCTAGTGGAAGGGGGAAAATTAGAACCATGAACATATTCTCCCTATGGTTATGGATGGTGATGAGGATGATGATTCTTCAATTTTGAAAATGCCAAAGTCTCATGTCTATCTTCAAAGAGACATGAATCTAGCCGGGGTTGAATATCCCTGCCAGTGCCACCTCCACTGTCCCACCTAAAATAGTGAATGGGAACAGTCACAACAAGGTGTTGGAGACAGATTCTTTGCAATGTGCAAGGAAAAAGCCAAGTGCTTGATGATGTTGTGCTCCCAAGTTAAGAAGGGAAAGCAGGGCTCTTAGGCTAAACAGTTTTAGTTTTCAATAGGTATATCCCCTGGTTCTTTCAGCAAGGTTGTTATGGCTGTAGGATTTTCCCACTTTGTGTGGGTCAGCTCTAGTTGGTTCTCTTTTGCAACCCTATTTAGAGGATTGATGCTCAAACTTTAGATTTCAATTTTTATTTATAGGGCGTGGTCCCTTAGACCACAATTCATCTAACCAAAAAAAATTGAAGAATTCCAACTGCTTAAATTTTTAGGAAAACTCAAAAGTCAAAACCATAAAAGGCCGAAAGTGATCTAAGCCAACACATGAGTGTGCACTCTTTCTTTGGCCATGCTGTCAGTGCCACACAACCCAACGTTGCACCACATATCAGTAATGTCAAACCACATGGCACCAAACCTCAACACCCATATTCTAGGCCATTGGTGCTTTTCAATGTGACACCTGTCAATGTTGTTTGGTGCAAAAATTTGCTCCTCTTTTCAAAATCTGTTAGTCTCATTCTATATGTTTTGAACTCATAATCACCTAGTAGTTGTTTACACTTTGGATAGGGGTCCACTCATTGCTTCCTCTGCTTTACCTTTTTGTTTTGAGATGGTTAATTTTATACAGTCTAAGTTTTATTCTAGGAACATTTACAAGGAATCTGTTACACATATTATGATAGCATTGATTTATCATTCTCAGTGGTGCTTATAACAATTTTAAATCTTTAAATGCAGCACTTATTTGATAAATAAAGGGTTCAAATGTGATTAGTACAACAATGATGGATTTTATGTTTAGCTTTGATGGTTGACAGTTGAGTTATGGACTGTGACACTTTTATTCATGTAATTTATGACTGCTATTTTCATAGCATGGTTGTAATAAATACCTGATGGGAATGATTCAAATGGTTTCTCAATTGATATTTTTCAAAAAAGTGTAGAAAAACACAAAGAGAGAGAGAGAGAGCTGTCATTTTTTAAATTTAATGGCATTTTAATAGTATAGAGATATAGAGAGCAAATAAAAATGAAGATTTAGCTCATTAAAATGCTGGTAAAATATCCAAAGACATGATATACAAAATGTTCAATGCAAAATTTGCTAGTGCTGGTATACTGCTTTTATCTGATGCTCTAAATGCTCCTAGAATAATGCTCAGATTTTCAAAGGCTTGTTCCAATAATTGAGATAAGTGCAGTAGGACCTGTCTTTAAATACGATATCCTAGGTGCCAAATTCAAATGTTTTCACATGGAAGCTAACAGACAATGGCCATTTTTTGATGAGTCATCTTGGGGATAGTAAAAGTTGGGTTCAAATAAGGTGGATGAGATCACATGCACGACAATATCCAAGAGATTGAATCACACCTACAATTCCAACGATAGTAGGGAAACCGGAAATTGGTTAAAACTGAGCTAGGCCGAAACTATAGGAATTGAACAAATAATAGGTAAAGAAAGTGGCTAGATTTTGTCAGTTTGAATGCTAGAATCTATTGAACTGAGCATCAAAATGGCACATTTAATAACAAGGCCAAAGTGAGCACCAAATGAGTGGAAAAAATGTGACGTATACACTTTTTCCTCTACAAAAATAATAAATTATATTATGTATTCCACGGCGTTTTGGGGACAGGGACGGGGGCACAGTAGGGGACACGTTTCGAGAACAGCAATCCGAGGGCCGATTTTTGGGGACGACAGGGGGACATTGATATATGAGTTTTTCAATACATATATATATATATATATATAAATTTATAAAATATATTATATATAGAGAGAGAGAAAGAGAGCAATCTGAAATATCAAATATGTGCAACAATATCAATATGTGCATAGATAATGAGTATAACTGCAGTATGACAGCAATATAACAACAGTATATCGCCCATGAACAATCAAATATAAAAGCCGTATAACAGCAATATTAACTATTAAAAATAAAAGCATTTTGTTCAAGTTTTAAAACTAAAGTTAAATAACTCAAAGACCAAAGTCTCAAACTTTAAATACAACAATCTATCAATCTATGACACTATGCCTCATTCAGGCTATCAATATCAAAAGAACTATCCATGTCACTGTCGGCTCCTTCTACTCAATTGTGTTGAACTTCAACTTTTTATGTTTTGATTTAAATGTTTTAAGTTTTAACTTGCTTGTAGGTTTATGAGGGTCGTGGGAGGGCTTGTGGGACCCCCACGCCCATTCCCAAGGCAATAAAATTTAAGACAAAAGAAAGTTTTTTTATTTTTAATCGCTGATTTTTAAGTGATGCCTCAAGGGACGTGTAGGCGTTTCCAGTACGGTTGGGGGACGCCTAGCCGTCCCCTGGCCGTTTTGGGGACGGCTAGGCGTCCCCTTTCATTTTGCAGCCGTTTCATTTTTTGGGGACGTGTTTCCTACTGTTTCTCAATTTTTGAAAATCAAAGAGGACACCTAGGGGGCGTTCCCTGACATCCCCAAAACACCATAGGGGACAGGGACATAGGGTTTAGGGGGGGACGCGTCCCAATGTAACACAAATTATATTGTATTATTCTTCACACCTACTCAGTTTTAGACATGTAATTTCTAAAATTCTTTGATAACATTATCCAATATTATAAACTTTCCAACCTAATTGAAAGTGATTAGTGTTACCTACATAGAAATATTTTAAATTTTGATAACTATTTTATATGCATCCAAAATTCTTTTGTGAGATATTTTTTGAAAATACCCTTCATACTTGTATGCAATTACACTACCTTCCTTAAATTAAAGAGAACAAATTTGAGATTGTAGAAATTTTAAAATAAATTTGTACTTATTTTAAAATTTAGGCTTAAATTTTTATAATTTATTGTATATGTGAAAAGTAAATTTTAATAATAAAAATTAAAACAGATGAATCAACCAAAAAAACTTGAATTAAAAATTCAAATGGGCGTCAATTTTTAAACCTAACATGATCACTGAAGACATTTTTTTTTAAATATCATTAAAAATATGGTCATTGTGGTCTTATAAAGCCTACATCCTATTTGGCCTTAGTTGTACTTTATTGTTTTTTATAATTAAGATATGTGTTTACTATATTATTGTTTCTCTTAGTACTACTTTAAATATTTCAAAGTGCCATACTTCATTTCAACAGGCTAAGGATTATAATTTCATGGCAGAAGGGGGTGGATGATGAGAGGGACTAGAATTAAAGTATTTGGTTCTTGATAAAGATTATGAAGAGGGAAAGTCAACTTCAACATGTGTGGGACCATCATTATTTTCCTTCTATTTGCACAGTTGAACCTTTCATATTTGGTATGGTACTATCCACATTACATGATGTGTCAGCTAGAGCACTATAAAAATGAGAATTTAGCCCTTGAAAATGCCCATTAAATCTAAGTAAAATCCAGCGCAGGAAGAAGAAAGAGTAAAATGCCCTCACCGCAAAAATATGCCTTCCAAAAGCAAAATAAATAAGGTAAAATTCCTCCAAACAAATGACTATAATGCGTATAAAACCCTAGTGCAAAAAATTTGTGGGGCAGTCAAAAATTGTTGAAATTCAGTTAAAATCAAATAACCAGCAAGTAGACGTGATTCGGATAGTTTTTTTTCACAATTTAATTGCAATTATCTGTGAAAGAGTGAGTCAAATTTGTTGACTGCAGTTTTTTTCAAATGTGATTTTTGAGGGGAAAAAATCATGAACAATGGTAACTCACAATTACTCACGATATTTTTGCAATTATTGCTTCAATTTTTGTATGGAAATTGAAGCTTTTCTGTGAAGTGGTAACGAGAAGCAATTTTTACTGGGAATGTTTGATTGCATTAGTTTCAAAACATAAAATATGAATACATTTGGTTACAAGTAAATTTTGGTAATAGAAAAGGATTCATAGTTCCCAAAACTTTATTTTCCTTTTCAGATTCTAGAAGAACAAATGTTTCTTCATTGTTGTGATATGAATTAAGAATAATAGTAGTTGCTTGTTGTAATGCATGGGCATTAAAGTTCTATTTGAAGGGGACTTAAGATGGTTTGTTTACATTTTAAAAGTTAGCAATGTTGTGTTCATTGACCCTTGTTGAATGAAGAAAGAATGAAATTTTAAAAAGGTATTTTTTGGTTTTTTTCTTGAGAATAAATTGATGTTTTACATCAGTCAACTGTTAGCCATTATAACAAAAAGGCTATTGTTGAATATATTTGTAGTTGGATGGAAGAAGAGAAACCAAAAAACTATGAACATCTGTATGGTATAAACACGATGATTTCTAGTGAAAGGGTACAGAAGAACATTTATTTTTTGACAGAGCAGTGGTAATCATAGGGGGGATGTGGATGACTTTCCTTATTCAGGGAGTGTAGCCGCCATAGGTTAAATTCTTTTGAAAATGGACTAGGACTTGCTGCACTTTGGGGGAGGGTAGAATTCAGCTTTCTTTTGAATGATCTCCAAAATCCTGTCTTGCAGCATATGATTGTGGTTTTCACTTATTTCATGTTTCAGCTCTTACCAACCACATGAAGAAGCCATTTAAGATTTATTTCCATGAATGGATTACAGGTGCAGGAATCCTTTATATGCTTTTTCTGGCGTTGAATTGCCTCAGAGTTCTCAAGGAGAATTACAAGCAGATTTGGATCAGATTCTTGAAAATTGGTAGTGTTAAGAGGCTCCAGCACCAAAAGGATAGCTTCCAATGGCACCAGATGATGGAAGTCAGAGCTGATGGAGGGTGCTCCTTGGGCTCAAGTTAGGAATGGAGGGTGGGAGAGATGTTATAAAGAGCAATGGATGGAGCTTTAGTAAGACCTAATCTGGTATAGCAAGGGTGAAGGGCAATTGTTGCTTCGAAAGCTAAGTTACCATTTTGTTTTTGGGTTCGGTCTCGGGTTCGAGGGTTCAATTCGCAGGTTCGGGCAAAAAAAATTTTGGGGTTGGGTTTGTTAATACAAAAACATATAAAAATCAGAAATATATACATATTTGCAAAAGTAATTAAGCTCAAAATACACCACCATATTAATAGTCAAATAACATAGCAAAAATACACCACCACTTTCATAGTCAAATATTAAAATATTAGTGATACTCAAATGTCATGATATAAAATTATAAATAAAAGTTCAAACATAAAAATGTCAAGTGTTTACAATCAGCCATTTCTTCATCTCATAAGCAATTTTCATTGGATAGCAAAATCTGATTGCACATGTTGTCAAGGATATGAATGAGGGAGAAGTGGTGTATGAATAGCGATTAGAGTACCATTTGTAGAAGTTGTACCATGTCAGCCATGGTCATCCATCTATTGGTCCATTTGTCCAACTTCAGTTGCAATTTGGAAATAACCATATCCAAGTGCAGAGGAAGTCCTAAATGCATCATGGGTAATTTTTTTTCTTTAAATTATAATATCTCGATAATTTCCTGTTTTCTCTTGCATGGTTGGGAAAATAATGCCAAATTCTAAGCATTCATTAAATGTACAAAAGCTTGCTGATATGCATCTAGGATTTTTTAAATATTAGTGATTTCTCACCTGATCATTAAAGAGAATTAGTATGTCATTTGCAAAGTGAAAGTTGGTGAATCTAGGTCCTCTATCATTCAACAAAAGGCCATATATTCTTCCCTTTCCTTTTGCACCAGAAAGTAGTTTTTTCAACAAGTCACTGATTATGATAAACAGAATCTCCTTGTCTAAATCTACTGGAGAATAAAACCCCGACCGAACCCACAGTGCCAAAATTGAACCCACAGTCAGGATTTCGAACCCTAACCGAACCCACAGTGAAAAATTTGAACCCTGCCAGTATTTGTGTCGAAACAGACCCGAATGATGTATCAAGATCGAACCGGATTGAACCCTGGAACAAATCTGAGCGAATCAGTAACTTAGTTCAAAAGTGGAGAGAGAATAGGAGGAAGGGTAAATCAGCCACGAAAAGGATTTTGTGGGGCTGTACTATTTTAAGGCAAACAATAGGCAATTGGTAAGAGAGAGGAGGGGTTTCAAAGACCATAGGAAAGGTAGTCACTTGGTTTAAATTGATACCCACCAGATATATTAATATTTCCTATGTTCCATGGTGCTTCTCAAATGGAGACAACAAGAAATGAGGGAACATGTTTGTAAGATGTTGGCGTAAAATCTAACACCTCTGGAGTGCAGGTTTGTACGGACAGCTATGTACACTACGCAATGAGTGCTCTTCAAATTAGGAGGGGAAGCTCCCTCGTTGTGCTGGAATGCATGGAAAAGAAAAGTAATCTAAGTCCTATATTTTGTTCTCAGTTGGAAGAGGCACAAGGTTAAGAAAACCAAGAACGTTGCAGCTAAGGATTTTCTGGTTTCGTAGATCAATAACTACAACTAAGCTATCTACTTTAAATCTATTCAATTTCCTCAAGAAAACAGAGCATGAGGAAATGGAGCAGAGGTTTGACTATCGGACGATAAACGAGTTTAGATTCTCTACTTGAAGGCAAGGTGGCGCATCTATCAGCTCAATCTAGACAAGTTTATTGGGCACAAAACAGATTTAAGAATTTACCATGACAATCTTATGAAACCCTATGTGGCATAACACTTGATCAAAATAGTAAAGACTTACAAAACAGATTTATCATCACAATCTCACGAAACCCTATGTGGCATAACACTTGATCATAATGATAAAAGATTCACAAAACAGATTTATCATCACAACCTCTTGAAACCCTATGTGGCATAACAATTGATCATAATGGTAAAGTTGCACAAAACAGAAAGAATTCACCATTACAATTGCATGAAACCCTATGTGGCATAACAATTAATCGTAATAGCGAAGACACATGAACAAATACCAAAAGAGCAATATTGAGGGCAAGGTAGGCGCAACATATATTTCTCTCTCAAGCAAAAGTTAATTTCAAATGAGCAAAAGCTCTTATTTATATACATCAAGGTGTAGGGAACCCTAAAATCACCTTGAGTCAACTCTGTCTTGCAATGCATGCAAGATTTATTACTAAACCCTAATAAAGTAAACTATACAGTTAACTGGAAAGCTACCATCAGTTAACCAATACATCTAACCTAAATGGACAATGTGCAAGCATGCACGTCCTTATTTAAAGCAAAGTTAACTGGACACTACCCTCAATTAACTGGAAACCCTAACCCTAACTCCTATGATGATAATTCCAAGAATGAGATAAGCATGTGTTAAGTCAGCACGTAAACTCAAGACTGAAAATCGAGTTAACTGCTGCTCATGACTCAACCCTCGAAATTAACTGCAGGTTCCAACTAGTAGATCACTCCATGTCATCTCGGTCTAACACTTCGACCAAGAACTCATCAATTTCTCTGCCATCTGGCACTTTGATACTGTCAAAAACAATAATCTGTCTCTTCAATTCCCTGTCGCCTTCTTTGACTGCATGCATGCATTCTCTGACATCTTCAGCCGCCTTCTTGAAACTAGCTGAAATTATTGAAATGTGATCTAAAATCTCCATTAAGATATCACGAACAAGCTTCTAAAACTCAGTTTGTACAGGGTCGAGATCAGCGTAGGTACCATCTTCACGAAGACAATGGCATGGGATTTGAGTGACTTTGGCGGCTCCGTAAATGAAGTGATCTCTGTTTCTTTTGCAATTTAACGCTTCATTGTCAGCTGCTCTGATGAAAACCTAAATTAAGACCAATTTGGCCTTGAATTCAGTCTAGTTGAACTGCCTTCTGAAAAAATTTCCCGTTGACTGTGAACACGGCTATCTTCTGACAACTTTCTCGGAAAGCTAAAATGGCTCCTGGTGAGGCTAAAAATACCCTGTCGGAAGATAATTTTCACCAAAAATTCTGAGACATGGGTTTTGTCTAGAAAATGATTCTAAGACAACCCACAACATCAGAATTGTGAAAACACATTGTTTAGCTTGACATGCAAAGATTCTTAGTCGAGAATTGCAGGGGTTTTTAGAGCTTCCCGAGGCAATTTTTCATGAGAAAATCTGGAACATGGGTTTTGTGTACAACGGAATTCTGAACAAACCCAGATGATGCGATTTTCAAAAAGATGTGATTTTATCCCACATGCAAAGAAATTCTTTCGGAAAAAAACACAGAGCTTCAGAATGAAGGCTACGGGGCAATTTTCTCGAAAAAATCTAAGATGTGGGTTTTGCTGCTAATGCTGAAATATGCGAACCCAGATGGTCAGATTCTGAATATTTTTCCGTTTTCTTTGACATGCGAAGAAAGTACCTAAGATGAGAAATAGAAGAAATAAGACAGAAGATAGAAGGTTTTGCTTGTTTTGCTTCTGAAGAATTTGCCAATCTCTTTTCTGGAACTTGATAAAACTTACATGCAAAGTGAAAATAAAGTCTGGAATCTTCTTCCTCTGCACAATCTGAATTCGTTGCTACAAAGAACGCTGAATTCTGACACCTGTAGCACCTTTAGCTTGCTGCTCGCTCAAGAAGAATATAGACTTCGAAGTTTGAAATGAAGAAATAATGGACGCCAGGGCTGAAATAAATAAGCTTTCATCATTGAAATTCGCATAAAGCACTAAAGCTTGAAAAATGGCGCTTGGCTTCTAATTGGACCTCATTTTAGTTAACTGAAACTAAAATATACTAAATAAAGCACCATGCTTTAGGGTTTTCCCTTTCAATCTTCAGTTGACAAAACCATGCGATTTAGACTTCAGTTGACCATCTTCATATTAAGTTCGCCATCCTTCACACTTGCTTTAGATTCACAGATTTGAACAAAGGCGTCCCTTTTGATAACTAAAGTTAGCAATCAAGAATTCGCCATATTTCATGCAATGAATATTCTAAATATAGCGACCCTTTCAAGACTTCAGTTGGCCTTCAAGAAGTGAATGCGTCAACTTCACATGCTTTAATTCTAAAAATAACGTCCCTTTTGGAACTCAAGTTGACATTCCAAAGCAAATGCGCCAACTTCACATAATTCATGATATTTAATTTAATCAAATATGGCGTCCCCTTTTGGAACTTCAGTTGACAAAGGGTGAAGCACCTACTTCACAAAATTTTCATAATTTCAACCAAAATTCGTCATGCATGTGAACTGAAGTTGACTTTCAAGTACAGACTTTAGTTAACTGAACATGCAAACAAGTTAACTCAACATGCAAAGTAGTTAACTTGACATGCAAACTAGTTAACTTGACATGCAAACTAAAAGATCACTCGACATGCCAATATATGAACTGAAGATGACAACCCAAAAAACGTTCAGTCTAACTGCAGTCAGAACTCCAGTTAGGGCGCGCCATTCAACTTCATTTGAAAATTCAACTTTGACCTCTTAAGGCGAATTCCAGACTTAGCCAATTTTGATGAAAATTTAAGTTTAAACCTCTGCCGGGACCTCTGTTCATCCTCTGACCCTGGCTTACTAACTCCACCGATTGGCTGGCTGACAGGTGCATCGCAGAGTAGGGTAAAAACTGATCAAAAGGTACCTTGAGACAAAATATCATAAAACTAACATTTGAAGGCTCAAAAATCCAACCGCCCTTTTGAAAAGCTTTAGCTTTTTCTTAGACAGTCAAATTTTGACATCTCGATTTCGTACGAAGGGAAAAACAAAATCCTTCATAACTTCTGTTTTAGCAATTTCCAAGACTGGATCCTAGGTTCACTGCGGAGTTGACCTCATTCTGCATGACAGCTGCAAAGGCACATTTCTCCAGAAAACATCATCTGAGGGGTGAAAAACAAGGGCGCCTTCTTGAAAAGTTGCTCTTTTCATTCCAGACTTAGCTATTTCTAAAACTGACCAAAATATCACAAAAATTCTGACTGCAAGCTGCTGAGTCATCTTCTGATCTGACGGAGACAGGCAACAGAAAGCTGAACGTAACACGGACACATTGAATATCTGAAACTATCAAAAAGAAGGCATTAAAGGCTTGAAAAGCTTAGGCGCCTTTCTCAAAAAGTGCTCTTTTGCTTTTTCCTTTGATATTCTGACTAAGATTTGACCCTACGTTTGACCTCTGGTTCAAGCACTTCTGCAACTCAGATTCACCCACTGACGGATGCGTTGCGAAGCTCGAACAAATGTGAGATAAACATCTTGGGTGGCATTTAGCTAAAAACCTTCATTTGACACCTTAAAAGAATGGGCGCCTTTCTCAAAAGCTGCGCTTTTTACCAGTGTTAGCCAATTCTCGTTTTCCTCTTGTTTTGCGCTGTATCCTCCATAACTCGAGCAAAACAGGTCCATTTGACAAACTTGATAGCTCATCGCGAAGCTGACGTGATGCCGGACAAATGTCTGCTGGAAGTGACAAACCCTAAAAACAGGATGATCCGAGCCCCTAAAAGATAGGGCGCCTATTTGAAAAAGTGCTCCCTTCTCCAGAGAAATTTTGATGATTTTCCTTCAAATTTTCATTTTTCTTAAATCTCTTCAATAACAGACTGACATGACACTGACACCAACTCCATATTTGAAAAACCCAAAAACGACCTTCTGACATCACTTTAACAAGATTAAGACTCAATTAAGCAAAATGCCTTAGTGAAGCAAAATTTTGGTTTTGGGTACAACATGAGACAACAATGGACAAGAAGCCTTTCTTGGGGGAAGACAAGAGGCAAAAATTAAAAAACAGCAAAAATTTTAAAACTATAGGAAATTTAAATTCTTCATATTATAAGACATTCATCATACTCATCATAGAACCATATTACATAACATTGGAGTTGAATCGAAAATCTGCATGAGATTTGACACACTAACAAAATTTCATTGTTTGCATATATGACAAGTAAAACAAAAGGCCCTTTAGAAGCAACTTCTTGCATCCGCAACCTAGAAATGGGTGTATTACCCTCTTCCTTCATGACACACTAAGCTGAAAGGAAAAGGAGAAGAAGAAGAATAAAGTGGAATGAAATCAGATCATCATATCCACTGTTATACACAGCTTGTAACATAGACATCAAGTAGAAAACAGGGAAACCCGGGGACACGTCCCCGCCCTAAAATGCCCTGTCCCTGTTCCCGAGACCTCCCAAGTACAGGGGGATGGTTGGGGGACAATCCCCTAGCATCCCCTTTTTTGCACTTTTTCCAAGAAACGTCCTGAAAACTCGGGGACAGTCAACCCAAAAAAGGGGGACAGCTGACCGTCCCGAGGACGAACAAGGGACTTCTAGGAGTCCCTTGGCAGTCCCCGGGACAGGGGACAGGGATGGTCAAGGGACTTCTAGGAGTCCCCTGGCTGTCCCCGGGATAGTCAACCATCCTAGAAGTCCCTTGGCCGTCCTTGGGATGGCCAACCATCCCCCATGTCAAAGTATGGTCAAAACAACAACAAAAAAAACACATTTTCATAGCAAGGGAGTGTGAACTTAATTATGTCCACCCATGAAATAAATTGGTGCCATTGCTTGTTGTCTTGAAACTTTGGATAAGTGTAATTGATACAATTATTCAATATCGGTTTATGTACTAAGGTGCCTAGATGAATTCTAGTGAATAACCCAACACTCAGTGCTTGTTCTCAATGATGTTGTGCCGCATAAATAAATCTCACAACTCTTACTCTATTCTGAAGATGATACATAGCGGGCCCTGGGACATCTAATCATGCAAAACAATAACATGGTAACTGTGCCAATTATTTGCCTAATGCAACTCACTATCATTCTCAAAAGGTTGTGCTCCCTTGTTCCAGTTATCTATAAACAAAAAAATTATCATCAGAGTATCTGTTTTCTTAGTTCAAAATCAAGCTTTCCATTAAATAACTTCTAACTAATTCATTAAGATCAATGCATACCCAATAAACCATAATAAGTCAACTTTCTTCACTTCGAGTTCTGAATTCTTTTCATTAGTAATTCCAATAAGGATGTCAACGCAGTAGGATATCCTATCCTTGTTCGTTGCAGTTTACATTTGGTCTTCCATAATCCATACCTATAGCTAGACAAATCCTCCCATTAACTGGTATAGCATAAGTATTTTTCCAGTATGGACTGGTATCACAAAAAATACAATAAGACTGTTTAATTTAACTGTTTTGTTCTTTTTTGACAGTTATCAGTATCACTAACAATTAACAAATGATAATTCAACATACAAGAAAGACACTTAGTTTATACTTTATTGACAAATAATGTTGAACACAAATGTTATATGTTAAGGTTCTATAATGTATATTATGCATGCCTTATCCATGTTATCCTATTAATATTTAAAATTTCCCTATATATTTTAAATTTTCCCTATATTTGGTATAGTCGTCCCCCCGCCGTCCCCAAATTTGGCCTCAAAATCCAGAAACTTGGGGACCCATCCCGCCGTCCCTTGCCATCCTCATCCTAGAAACTTGGGGTAACACTAGTAGAAAACAATCACAAGGTTTGCTCTTCTTTTCCCAAATTATTCTAACCACATCAAAGTAAGTAGGATTTTTCCTTCCTGTAGCTCATCAAACAGTTTTCTTTTGACAAACACCAAATGGCAAGCTTCAATTTAAACCATTAAACTAGAGAGCTTCGAGATAAATGCATTATCAATATATGCAAAATCTAGATTATGATTAGCAATAGTAAATAATCAAAATAAATTGTACCTCAAACTCCTTGTCATGGTCTTCAAATAAAGGGTTTCTTCTCAGGATCCCCCAAATATTTCATCTTTTCTAGTTTGTTTTAAAATATTCTATAAGCTACTCATAAATTTATATTAGTTTTGAATTTCAACTATAGATTTTCAAGAATAGTAGATTTTAGAAATGTAATGTTTATCAACAATTATCTCGAAGCCCCTTTACTTTTTCTTTTCTTCCCTTTTTTTTGTTTTTTTCACGGGGGGGCAGCCATGCCCCTTCTTTCTAGAACACTTCTAGTCAAGGTAGAGGCCTAAGGACATTTCTGGAGCATCCCTATGTTCCCAAAACGTATCGAGGATAGGAACACCTGGAAAAGACCAAAGAGTGTGTCTCCATGTAATGTATGTGAGAAAGCTTTGTTGAAGAGACAAGGGGCATGGAAGAATTCATTTGAATTTGAGGGGCATGATGGTCCTCATCAACAAAAATAGGGTTGCATAGTGTAATGTCCCTTATCCTAAAAATGAAGATGTTTTAGTCACTTTCAAGCCTTGCGTAGGATTTTGGACTTTCTCATACTATCATACCTTTATGCCATTCCTCACTTCCCTATTGGTATCAAATATCCCAAAACCCTAATGCCTACCCTTAAGCTCCCTTCCACAAATATTGCATGAGGGATGTGTTTTCTATCTTCTATCTCACTAATAAACTAAAAACTTACACACCTCTAAATTTAGTGAAGATTGCAATGTGAGGCAACCCCATCCTCAATGGAAAATCCACACTCACATCCCTTTGAGGTCTAAGCCCTCAATGAGTCTAATACGATTGAAAAAATATTTCATGGGCCAGTTTGGACATTACAAGAATGCTTGTACATATAGCCAAGAAAATAGTATAAACATGATATTAAACCTCCAAAGATAACTTGTTAATCACAAAAATGGTGCAACCTCCTAAAATAAACCATCAATTTTGTCTAACATTATTTTAAAATAGCTAGCAATATCAAATAATATCTATTAAGTACCTTAGCTACATCACTAATTGTATAGGTATCATGTAGATCTAGAAAATATCAAATTAATCCAAGATTGGCCAACTTTGCCCAATTTCATCGTGCTTGAGAGTTTTCTTAGGCTTGTGAATTCTACCACATGCTCATGCTCATCCTTTAATTCTTGCACATTTTATCACCATCGAATCCAACCATGCATGTCAAATCCATATTCCAACGCAATCTTGTGCAAGGCACCTTCAAGGAGCTCAAGAATCACCTTTGTGCCACACCAATCCCACCCAAAAACATTACCCAACCCTTTGAGATCAAAGCCATTGCATCTAACTATGTACTCAATGTAGTACTCAGTCTCAAAATAGGCATTTGGTTGAATATACCTAGGGACATCCAATGACACAATTCAACCACCTACAAGAAGGAATTCTTTGTTATTGCACAACATCTTAAGTATCAAGGAAGGAGACCATAATTCACTCAAATCATAAGTTGTTTTAGTCCTTGCACATGAAAAGTGTTGATCAACCGATTCGTCATTCAAGTATAACCTACACCACATATGACAGTCAAAAAATAACCTTCAAGATTGAAAGGCCAACTACTTGTAAGATTTCAATGAGCTCTCAATTGTCACTTGAGGAGTAAAAGGTAAAAGGGAGAAAAATATGAAATAAAATTCTAATCTAAAGCCAATAAAGTTATAAACCAACAAAAGGGGGCTTTTTCATGGCGTTGGGATTATATCAATATTATCCAATTGTGTAGAGAAGCAAGGAGACACATTTGCAGCAATGAAAGGAAAGAATGGAGCTATGCATGATCATTAGCATAAATAAGGTCAAGAACTGCTAAAAAAAAGGATACCAGTGTTCCACGGGGTTTCGGGGATGGGGACAGGGGGCAGCAAGGGACGTGTTTTAGGGACATAAGGACGGGGAGTCTAAGTTTGGGGGCGGCAGGGGGGCAGTGGCGGGGGGGTGGTGTTGTGACCTTTTCACACATTGCCCCATTGCAAATGGGGACACCCTTGTTTTTGCTTTTCTAGGGTTTTGCCTTGACGTTACAACTGCTAATCACCAGTCTTTTTACAATGAGGAGTTTGAGTTTTGAGTAATTATCCGAGCCAAGTTGGAAATTCAAGCCCGAAATAGTGCCTAAATGTCATGGAAATGCTCAGAAGGTCCGGAAGACGAGGATCGCCTATACTTTGAGTCAATTCTGACACTTTCTATTTTTTAGGGATTTTTGCTTTTTTTGCTTTTTTCATTTTTGGCATTTTTGGACCAATCTGAGACTCCTATTTTTTAAAGATTTTGCTTTTTCTATTTTTAGAAAGTCAACCTTGGTCATGGAGTCAACATTTCCATTTTTAGAATCAAAATTCAGGCCACCAGAGGTAAAAATCATGAAAATCAATGAAAATCAAACAAAAATCAAGAAAAATCATAAAAAATCAAGAGAAAATCACATGGCAAGGGTTTGTGCAGATGAATCCAAGCATGGCCAACCTTCGAGTTCATCCAAGAGGAAATGTCAAAACAATCTCAAGAATCTGGCTAGACCAAGTTAAAATCCGCCATGTCCAAGATGCACTTATCAAAGAATCCTTGAAGATCCGCCATGAATGGTCAAAACAATCATGAAGTCCACCTGGAAGATAATGGAAATGTCTAGCACATAAGAAAGTTCGCCATGTCTTTGGAAAGTTCACTTGGTAGTCCGCCATGGGAAGAAAGGGAGTATGGAAAGACTACCTTGAAGTTCGCCATGCCATGTCTTGGCTAAGATGAAGACCGCCCAAGGTTGGAGAAGAAAGTGTCAAACATGTCTTGAAGTCCGCCCATGCTTGATGAGGAATGGCAAGACAAAGCTAAAGTCCGCCCAGCCTAGAGGAAGAAAGGAAAACAGAAAATTTGGCTAAGTATTGGCCCCTTGGAGAATAATGTTAAGTTTCAAAGGAAGAGAGCTACAAAGTCCGCCATGCATATGGAGAGGCACCAAGGAAGTCCACCCTAGCATCAAAGAGACAATGTCAGACACATCACAGAGCCCGCCATACACTTGTCCAAGACTTGATGAAGTCCACCCAGCCAAGGAAACTCAAAAAATTGGCTAAGTAAAAAAATTGGAAAAATTGGAAAGGCACAAGTGAAGTCCGACCTTGATCAATGGATGGACGACACAAGCAAGAGAAAGGCTGACTTTTCCCAAGCACAGCATGTCCAAAGCAGCTCAAAGTCCGACTTAGCTCAAATAAAATGTCTAAGACTGCAGCAAGTCCGCTTGGAAGGAAAAGATGATATGTCCAAGTATTGATGAAGTTCGCCCTTGAAGAGCAAAATGTCAAACACAATGACAAGTCCACCTTGGAAAGAACATGGAAAGACCAACAAGGTCCGACTTTGCTTGGAGAAGGCATGTCTTGACATCTATAAGATCCGCCAAGTACAATGGCAAACATGATGCAAACTCCGACCTAGACCAAGGGAGGAAATGTCAAAGTGTTGAGAAAGTCCGCCCCAGTGTAAGAGAAAAGATGGTAAGCACTAGAGAAAGTTCGACTTCTCCCTAGAGATGTTTTTCCAAAGTGGCTTGAAGTCTGACTTAGGCCAAGAAAGAAAACGTCCAAGCTCATGTAAAGTCCGCCCAAGGAGAGGATCAGAAAATTGACTAAGTGTTGGTACCTTGAGGAGGGAAATTCAAAAAACTGGCTAAGTGTTGGATGGAAAGAAAACAAGAGGAATGAAGAGGAAAATAAAGAGGAAGTGAATAAAATCCTCGTCCAAGGATGGAATTTGTCCTACTTAGTACAAGCCAGATTCAGAATTGAAGGAAAATCCACAAGCAAAGTTCATTCAAGCATGGAGATGGCCAAAATCTTGGCTAAGTGTTGAATGGTCCACATGAAGGTGTTACAACATGAACTCAAATAGCCAAAATTTAGCTAAGTATGGGAAATACTTCACAGAGAAAGTTCCAATTTCCTCCATTGTGGCGATGGAACAGAGGAATTCTTCTCCAAATTCAAGGCACTTGAAAGAAGCAATCAAGACAACTTCTTGAAGGATTTCATCTCCTGAAGAATTAAAGACAAGCTTCCAATCAGAATCAGATGGTGACAAGAAAAGTATTCCAAACAAATTTCCATTCGAGGTCCAAGCTAGGAAGAAACAAGCCGGAACAAAGTCGTTGGCAAAGAAAAATATTCTAAGGCAAGCACGTGGAAGAAAAACAAAGTGACCAAGGAAGACATCCAGCACGCTGAGGTGGCGCCTCGTCATCTTCCAACCAATCAAATTGTTCCAAATCAACATGCAACAACTTTCTATTTTATTGTTGGTTTATATTTAGCAGAAGGACAAGTGTCCCAGAATGTAATTTTCTCATTGGTCAAGAGGTAGTTGGTTGTGACAAACCCTAATTAGGGTTTCATTTTGTAATCTCGGCCGTTGATCTTAAATCAATCTTGGCCATTGAATTGTAATTGGGGAGCCTATAAATTGAGCTCGGCCCTCATTTGTAAAGTGTGGAGAAAGTATATGAAATTGTTGCGTTTTGCTATTTTCAATAATAAAAACTCTTATGCATGATTTGCTTTGAATCCCTTTTATTGTCAAGTGGTTTGCGGGGTTGCATAACTTCTTCAACCATAGATTATAATTAGATTAAAACTTTAGATTACAATTAAGATAGAATTTAATTAGAATTAAGATAGAATTTGCTTTGAATGATTGTTAAGTGAATGCAAGATTTGATAGCATAAATTTACGGTGAAACATTGCTCATACTTTCTTTGGATGGATGATTTTCATTCAATGCGTAAAGTTAGCCTGAGCTTATGATTGTGGATGCTTAACTTCAGTCTGGAGAAGTATTGTTCTAGACATGAAAATTATAATCACACCCCTTGAAGATTGCACCCACTTCGTGTAGTTGTCCCAGGGAGGCAAAACAAAGCGTGGTTACTAGTTTCACCTCATCTATACCGTCTCTTGAATTCTTAGGAATAGATTAGAACTTCTAAACCCTTCTCCTTTTTTCCAATTTGTTTGATCCAAGACCCAAACAATAGAGCTTCATTGTCTAGTCCTAACTTGTGAATTGAACGAGCCTAGCGTAAGTCCCTTTGTGTATTACCAACATATCACAACGCCCATTGAGCTTATCCACATGTCAAGACCTGACAAAAGAAACCTTGGAATTGCCATATGATCTTCTCGCAATCTTAGCATACGCAGTGGTTTTTCAAGAGAGGATAGAGTGTCTTTGGACATTTTATTTTGTGTGTTCGGTGGATGATAAAATGTACACCAACAGGTGGCAGGGGAGTGGTGCGCTGAAATACATATAGTACTTGAAAAATTAGTTATAAAAAGATGTATAATTGTACAAGCCTAAGGAACAATTAAAGTATAAAGTTTAAACACATTGCAATGATTTCATTGAACTAGTGAACATTGAAAATCAAAATGAAAATATACTGATCAGTTCGAGCCCCCTTATCTACCATTGACGGTGATTATTCAAGGTCTGGTTTATTTGTACTCAGTAATATATGCATTGTCTTGATTAGCTATTGTATAATCTGCTCAAATACTGAGTTAGAAGTCTGCTGTAGCAAACTGAGTATTCTGTGCAGGCATTTCAGTCTTTAAGTCATAGAAAAATTACTTGTAAAAGGCTGTTATATTATTTCTGTTATTGAATATTCTACGTTACTCTGTTAGCACTGTCCTAGTGTGTCTATGAGATGAGTATATTGATTGTAATGATGATTCAGTCAGTTCACCAAGGCTTGTAAAGCTCATATCTACTGTGTTCTTGAAATGCTAGAGACATGAAGTGTTTAAGTTGATTTTCCAGATTGTATGTTCTATCAATTTGAATGTTTTAGGTAAATGAAAACAAAAAAATGATACTAAGTCTTTGACTTAGGGTAACAAATAATTAAATTTAACTTAACTCTTTTAAGTTGTAATAGTTTTCATTTTTGTTTTTTAAATTTTTTTTTTTAAACAAAATCATTATTTTAATTCATTTTTGTGGGGGATGCCCAAGAGTCTCCTCAGAGTCTCGGAGATGTCTAGGAGTCTCGGAGACACCTAGAAGTCCCCTTTTTTGAAGAAACGTTCAGGGGATGGTGGCAAAACGGGGGGACGTTTCCTAGGCGTCCCCGCATCTTGCAAACGTCCCTGTCTCGGGTTCGTCCAAAATTTTGGGGGGACGCGTCCCCGTGGAACACTGGAGGATATCTAACCACAAATGGAAAGAAGGAAGAAAGAAAAAGAATTCAAAACAAAGCATATAAACATGGAGGAAAAATACCTCAATCACCAAAGTGAACACACTCAACAACAATACAAAGGCAAAGGAAAGTTTCACATTTGCATTAACTATTAGAGGTTTGAGAATAACTAAGATACAATTGCCATAAGACTTGAAACCACATAATGGTAGGGGTTTGCCACCAAATATCCAACAGTCCTCTCCTAGTTCATAAGAGCTCATTACATTCTATGGCTTAGAGATGAGTAGGAGAGAGAGGATGTTGCAATTAATGTTATGACCCACATCAAAACTTGCAACAAAAGATTGTGCTACATGATCAAATCACATCATCACTCTAGAGTTCCAACATGGCATTTTCTATTTAATTATAACCTTTCTTAAGCATTAAATCTCCACTAGCAAAAGCCAACCCCTCAAGGGATCAAATAATCTGTCAATGAACAACACAATCAACCTCCTCTTTGAAATATTTGTCACCATCACTGATAATCTCCAAAAATTTGCATAAACGTCCACTAAATCCCATTGTCTCAACTGCAAATTCCTTGAAGTGCAATTCCAAATCTTTTTTGCCAAATTTGTCAATTAATTTTTGTGTGAACTTCTCATAAGGCACAATGGGACCATGATCCAAAGTTATCATTCTGTGGTACCACCATTCATGTGCACTCCCATCCAAGCATAAAGTTGCATATTTAATTGTTTCATCTTCAGCCATAGGATTGAACTGAAAATAAGTATCAAGCTTTTGGAACCATGCTCTTGCTGTAGTTTTACCAAAACCATCAAAATACGGAATTGATAGCTTGCCCACTTTTCTTTGCAAGACATTATTTTGTGGCCTACCACCTCCACCTCTATGGGGTCTATGCCTTTGCTTGAATCGCAAATAATCTCGAAATGACATTTCAGCTTGGAAATCTGCACCTAATCCCTCCAATCCCTCATAGCTTGGGCATGCATTTCCTGTTCTATTGGTTCATTATCCACCTCTGGAGGGTTATCTCTTGGGATGAAGTTTGGCATGGAGGGTCTGGAATTAACTGAGCCACTGAATGTCCTAGTATGAGCAACTCAATTATTCACTGTAGATCCTTCAACCCCATTGTTAGCATTGGTCCCAACATTAGCATTGTTTCCCATCATTGTGCAAACATTTGAGTGATTTGATGTTGTGATTGTGCCATCTGCTGCTGTAATTGTGTCATAAGTTGCATCATTTGATGTTGTGCCCTAGCAAGATCATTCATCATGTTTTCCAAACTAGAAGGTTATATCCTTCTTTCACCCATTTCAAAAATATTCAATTCTTCTTCATGTTCACACTTTGGCTGATTTTTAAAATCCGGGTTAGACCTGTTTCTCCTCAAGTAATAATGATGAGTGCTTGGACGCATCACTCACCCAATAAGCTGCATGAAACTATTGTGCTCTGATACTACTATAAAAACCCCTACCAAACTTATGCAAATTCTTTTCTAATTTTCCACTTTACTAAGTAGGTATTTTGCCAAACATTTGGCATGCATATGCAAATGAAACATTACTGTTTGAATCTGATGTTTAACTATACTCCGAAAGTTTTCGTAAAGGAATGAAATGCAAAGTGCTTAATTATAGTGCTTGTATTCATGAGACTATCCAACATTAATAACAATAGATTACTTTTAATAATTTGTTGTTACAAAGGATAGAGGTAATATCACTGATTTTTTACCTTTTTCCAAGGATAACAGTTGACATTATGCAATCAGCAATCTATGAAAACCTATGGATGTTCAACTGGCATGAACTAAACCCAACTGAAGCACTCCACACACCCTAAATTCCCCCCACCAACTATGCCTAAAAGTCTAATGTTGATCACCTTCAACCGCCCAGCACAGTGCAGTTAATCGACCAACACAGAGATTAATTCCACGCCAACAAAGGTTGTTTATATCAGCGTGGAAGGAGTGTCTACTCGCCAGGAAAAAAGGAATTCAAATGCCCAACTTGCATGGTCCATACGTCATCCATAGTGTTTTTTACCAGCAAAGGAAATGACTTCAAATGCCCAGCATTGGAATCATTTAACCCCTTACACTAGCTCCAAACACACCTAAACTACCTTCAAAGGTTCACTTCCCTACTGTACCCTATCGATTTGCTTCTCAGCTCTCAGTTGTCACTTTCTGGGATCTAATGGACACTTGATACAATCTTTAATGTTGTCGACCTGCTCTTATTCAATCATGCCAATCCTACACTGAGTTTGTCTTACCATAAACCATATGCTCAGCCACAAAAAACACCATACACTAGCAGTCATACCTTGCAGCCAAGTAGAAATGGACCGTTCACACCAAACATAGGTTTAACTCAGTCACCCAACATTATAAACTCATGCCAATGCACCAAGTTGCTAGCATCCAACACAAATATATCAGCAAATCAACGCACACACTCGACCTTGTAGATAGCATAGCTTACTTTTGTGTTAGTCGGCCTTGGTCGTAGTCGGCCAATTGCTAATAAAGCTATAGATTAGTAAGAATAATACATGTCATGTACTTTCAGGTAACCACGTTCGGATTAATGTTAATATTAATGTTCTTATGAAACATTGTGTCGGTTGGTTATCTAACCACCGCCGAACGTTATATGTAGTCTGTTGGGATAGTCGGAAGGAAGTTATGTGCCGATGGTTATATTGTTAAACACTGTGATACTCTGTGATTGTACATGATATTTCTGATAATGAATAAAGCCTCTGGTGTTGAAACATGTTATCTTTCTAGTTTACTGTTTTATTCTATGTTTTGCACATGACTAGTTTGCGAGTAGTACGTAAGGTTTGAATTACATTCCGTAGGCAAACATTTGGCGCCGTTGCCTAAACGGACTAGGGCATCACCTGCCATGGCAGCGTAATGGGTCAACCAGCGGAAGAACCTGTAAATGCTAATGAGGAACGGGAAGACTCATCGACAGAAGATCTGGTAAATTTGTGGAAAATATCGTTACGTGACCACGTGCGTAGGGAATCCCACATTCGGGAGATCCCTGAGGAAGTTATCTGGGATCGGTTGGAAGTAAACGACGAGGTGAACCACCTCCTGAATCACATGCCCAGGTTACTGGCCCGTCATTTCATTATCCTGCAGGACTTGCGCGAAGAAGAGGATCACGAGCGCCGAAGGCAGCAAATCGTACAACGTTGTGAAGATAGAACCAAACGTGAAGAGGAAGAACGAGATACTAGCCGGTGCCGTACTTCCGGCAACCAGCAATGATTGCTTGAACAACTAATAAATGCCCGTACGGCCGAACAAAGACAAGCATCGAGTACTTGACGGGCACGGGACTTCGGAAGAGCAAGTTCGGCGATCACTCAGGCTGCAAGAACAAGAAAATCGGCGAAGAAGACTAAAGCAAGTCGCTAAGGAATTGGATGAGGACTTAATTGAAATAAATCAGAGCATAAAAAGAACATATGAAAATCTGACAAGAATAGACACATCCATTGAACAAGCACACCACAGTTTGACAGAAGGAAGGGACGAAGACCCCTTCAGCACTCCACACGTAGGAAGATATAACCCCTATGAAAATGAAGATGATTTGAATAGTAGCATCAGATGATTTCGAGAGTTGTCCCTCTCGGACGATGACGAACAGCTAAGGAGTGGAAGACCAGAGCTTAAGACCCCAAGGCAGAGAGAGCATCGGAGGGAACCCGAGGAGACCCACGGTGTTGAGGACGTTGACGGAGGACGTGGGAGTGACTCGTACGTGACCAAGGGTGCAAGTGACACACAAGGACGTGGCGAGGAAACTACTAGTCTAATCGGGTCCAACACACAAGGAGATCAACCAGGAAAGATGGCTCATCCGGAACAGCAAAAGTTGTCGAAATTCATGGGGAATGGCTCTGAGGATCCCGTACAGCATTGCAAGACATGTGAGACAATCTAGATAGCCAGCGGGCAGGATGATCCCGACCAGTGGCTGAAGGCATTTCCAGCGAAACTCAGAGACAGTGCCATTGATTGGTACTCGGAATTGGATCAAGCACAGAGAGCTACATGGAGGATATTGAAGCAAGCTTTCCAGGAAGAGTTCAAACTTCTACGGGACGATAGTGAGATTGTCACAGAAATATATCATACTAAACAAGGAAAGCACGAGAACGTGCGGACCTACAACAGGAAGTTGAAAGATTTGATAGGAAAGCTTGAGGCACAGCCGGCAGATGGCTTAAAGAAAAGATGGTTCATTGAGGGATTGGTTCCCTCGCTTCGGCGAAAAAATGAAAGTAGTACCACCATCCTTGTACACTGAAGCATACAATCGAGCGATGGACATTGAAAGTGAGAACAGGACATCCTCTAAGGGGAAGAAGAGGGATGACGAAGAGAGTGCAGAGGAAAGTGAAGATGAATCGGCAACTGTACAAGCTCTTCGGCGGGATATGATGCAGATGATGAAAGAACTGAAAGCCGACAGGGAAGGATCCAAAGAGGCAAATGAATTATGGTGTACCGACTGCAAGACGGAAGGTCATACAAAGGTGAATTGCCCGAAAAAATTATTCTGTGACATCTGCCAAGTTATGGGACACTCCGTCAAGGAGTGCCCATACAACTTAAAAACCAAAAGTTCGCAAGTATTCTTCACCCAAGGCGAACAGTCAACTCCTCCGACCACACCACCAAAACCACAAAGCAACAATGCATCCCCTGGAGGCTACCGTAACAATCGGAGAAATACGCCTAAAAGCAAAATTCAGTACGATAGCAAAGGACGGCCCATGATCCAATGCCGAAACTGTAATGAATGGGATCACTTCGCGAGGGATTGCCCGAGCGGCCAAGGCACCGGGGGAAAGCTATGCAAGTGGTGTGGACCGGGTGATCATGAAGACACTGACTGTCCGAAGCAGAAAGGCAGTATCAATATACTGGAGATAGCCGACAAAGAAGTCTTGGCAATTACAAGGGCGCAATCAAAAAGGGAAAATTATCCAAACCCTCGTGCCGAGAAAGAAAGATTTCAGGAGGCCAAGACAAAAGTAGAAGAGGCAATGGTGAATGAATGCAGGCATTCTAAAGCTACCAGTACGTTGCTACAGTCGGAGTCGGAGAAGAATATCGTACGGCAGGTGCTTCACACAACCGTACCCATTAAGGTAACTGATCTCTTGCAAACGATGCTTTATCTCAAAGTAGCGCTTACAAATGATATTGAAGAAAATCTTCAGAAGGATCCACCAGAACGAACGCCAGAACTGGTAGCCGAGACCGCAGACCCAATGCTACTCGCAGTAAGCATCGGGAGGAAACTAGCCATCGTCGAGATGGAAATCTTGGGAATGAAATTATCTAACACTATTGTCGATGGAGGTTCGGGAGTAAACGTACTGCCAGAAGAGACCTGGAAGTGTTTGGGTAAGCCGACTCTTTGGCCCCCGACATTCCACCTCGTGGGAGCAGATCAACATGGCATCAGACCGCTGGGTACACTAATTGAGCAGAAGGTCTTGATCGGCACGCAGCTGTTTTTGCTAAATTTTGTAGTCATCCCACTGGAGAAAAAGGCGTACGATGCACTCTTGGGACGGGGATGGTCGATAGCTTGTTGTACCCAAAATAAATTTTTTGGCATTTTGTATAAATTGAGCTAAATCTTGTTAAAATGCCATGTTAAGTCAGTTTTAGGTCAAACCAATCATAGAATCTTGGTGGGTTTCTGTCAAGGAACACATGTGAAAAATGCTGAAAATTTGAAAATTAGGGTTTTTCGCCCCTATTTTCAGGGAAACCCCCAAAAATAGGACCTTCCCAGAAATTATTGAAAATGATTTTGAGAGGATTAAAAGGCTTCACGATCACATTGGTCAAGTCAGAATCATCAAAAGACATGTTTTACTTCTATTTTTCAGGAACAAAGTTAGGAGCTCCACAGCCATTAATGGCAGATTGGCCAGTACCAGGTGCTGAAAGCTAAGCTTCAAAAGCTTCAACAAAGAAACCATGGCGAAAATGCTTGAAAAGATGCTCTGCGACGGAGGGGATTTTCAAAAATGAAAAATGCTGAAATTTGACTAAGTCTGGGATTTTCAAAAATGAAAAATGTTGAAAATTGGCTTAGTGTGGAGAATGCACGCCTTGCTACCAAGAGGAGGCTATGCAGTCAAATGCCTTATTCATTTTTCCAAACACCCATACACAATGAACGTGAGACATGAAGAAATGGTGATCTTCGACGGAGGAGTTTTCTGAAATTGAAAAAGGTCGAAATTTGACTAACTCTGGAAACGTTACGAAGGAGAAACAAGTTCACATGCTGAAAAGAGCCTTTTTCAAGCAGGGGTGCCCATGATCTTTTAAGGTCAAATAAAGTCACCCAGATCATCCAAGGCATTCATTCTTGACATTTGCCTATTGGCGCAACAATGAAACAAACAGATAAATCATCTGAAGAATAGATCACAAGCAGCTGCTGACGAAGCAAAAAGAGGCAGTTGAGGAAATATCAGGAAACCACAGCTAACGGCGAAGTTCTAAGAAAAAAGAGCCTTTCCAAAAGGCCCCTTCTTTTGACCTCAAATGTTGATAAATGACAAAAGGCTTCCCGGGATAATCTTCGGCCGGTAAGATCTCGGGCATAGCGCAAAACACCAACATCGGCGAGCATCCGGCGGATAATCCAGATCAAAGTAGGCAACTTTTCGGATGAAGATGATCAGGCCAAAAGGTAAAAGCGCCCTTTTCAAGGAGGGGCGCCCTTGAATAAAGGAACCCTAAAATGAGATCCAGGTTTTCTAAAGTCAGTCATTTTTGGCAGAACAGAGCTGGGTACCTGATGAGACATCAAGTGAAATCATCTGACTCTCCGATCAACGAGAAATCCAGATCAAAGCACGAGAGGCCATTTCAAAAGGTTGAAGAACAGAGTTTGAAAATTCACCAAGGCATTAGCAAAAGAGCCTTTTCTTGGAAAAGGCGCCCATTCTTTTGAAGCCCTAAACTTAGCTTTTCATCATCATGTCTCCCAGGCACTTCTTTTCAGTTTGGATCCAGTTCCGCAGTGAATGTGTTCGCAACATCTCAGGATCAACAGATAACGCTAGATTCAAGATCAAACAGAGGGCTTTCAGGAGAATATTTAAAAGCTTGCAAGAAACCAAAAGGGACGCCTAAAAGAAGTCAAGGGTCAATTTGTTGACTAAAGTCAAGAGCTTTTGAGTTAAAGTTGGCTAAAACACTCCACGATCAGTGGAAATCACCTTTTTAACTTTAGATCAAGCCAAAATCACTTTTTAAGCTTGAGTTAGGTCCCCAAACTTGTGGATCTAAGGCTTAAACATATATATTCAAAGTGAAGGCGTCCCATTTCATTATTTCATTGCAGGATAAAAGATCAAGAACAGCCACAAGCTCTCAAGGACGCCATTGATAGATCTGAACAAGGTTTTCATCCGTTCTTCAATTTTTCTTGCAGATCTGAAGCAGAAGAGGATTGCTATTTTGAGGATTGGACCCAGAGATAGATTTTTTCAGGGAATCAGATAAAACTTCCAATCCATCTTTTGTCTACTTCCTCTCTTCTGGTCTTAGGTTTTCTTGCATTTGACAGAAAAAGCAACAGGCTACATCAGATCAGATCAACTGGGTAGATTCAGCATTATTTTCCAGAGAAACCCATCTCTACAAATTTTCCAAAATCAGCAAACTTGCTGCCCCTATTTTTGGGGGTTTTTCCGAAAAAGTTTCAGAATCCAAATTCTAAGGAACTGGGCTTGTTTAGCATTGAAGCACGAACAAAACCCATGTGCCAGATTTTTTCCGGAAAAATACTTCTCGACAGGGCGCTATTTTTAAGGGTTTCTAAAAATCATCTGAACAAGGTCAAGCTTACAGTCAATCTTTAAGTTTTTTAAGATGCAGTACTCCCAGGTACAATACGAGACCAAGACGGTCTTACTCCATGATTACTTGAAAACAATTGACACAAATTTACACCAAGTAAATCCAGTGGTTGATTTGGAGCAGCTAGAAGGCATGAATCAAATCACATTGCAGAATATTGAAGAATCCAAGTTGCTACGGGCCGCATCAATTCCCATCACACTACAAAGCGTAGAGCTTGTAATCGCTTGTATCAAGCATTACAACCCTACCACCAGAGAAATCAGAGCAGCGGATGGAAGAATTGTTTGTAGTCTAAAGCCTCAGGATATCGAACGGTGTTTTGATATTCCATTATGTCCTAACAGCAAAGTCATATCAGTGACGGAATGTGAAAAGGCATTTGAGACAGCTAAGGACAAATGTCAAAAGGCAATGGCTGAAAAATGGTTAAAAGTGACAAAGGCAAGCTTGCCTAAGTCGTTGGGACGAGGAGAATGTAAAGATGAGTACGCAGTGTTAATCACTCTACTCAATAGAATCACTGGAGAAGAAGTTGGTCGTCAATGCCAGCCATGGATGTACTATGTCATTGCTAAAATCATTGGCAGGAGGGAATATTATGACTGGGCCACTTTGATTAGTGACACACTCCACCGACAAATCACTGGGTATCTGGAAGCTCATAGGTTCCACATGTGCTCTTACCTGGTATACTTGATAGCCTTCCAAGGCAATTTCAGGTTATTGAACAATGTGGGAACCTTAGGTGTGCAGAAGGTTCACGAACATTTCACACGTCTTGAGTTTACTCAAGCGGAAAGACACTTCAAGAAAACAAGTGATCTCTTCACTATGCACACAGTACGTGAGCTTAACCATGAGATGCACGTGCGTATTTCACAGACAGCCAGAGAGGCAATGGCGGATTGGGCAGATTGGTTCATCCAATTTCCTATGTTCTCCTACATACGCGTGTATGGCTACATCAGCCACCCCGCCATGCTACCAAGATACCCTTCAGATAGGGTAGTCTTCATGGAATTCCTGAGATAGTTGTCCGAGGTTCATGTCTACTTGCGCTTGAAGAGGAAGACAGCTATTAACTTTCCCATTGGAATGGGACTATATAGATGTGGATTCGCAGCAGATGCTAAGATGATGAGTCAGGAAACGGTGAGGTTTAATCTCAAGTATCTCATTGAGAGAAGATCCTATGATCCCAGAGGACTCTATGCAGCACATCTCGAGCAGCACTCGTCACATAAGTCTTCTATGGAAGATTATTGGGTAAATTGTAAAGACGAGTATGAAGTGCGAAGAAGGAACTACAGCAGATTCAGACTCCCACAAATTGCTGATTTTATGTCAGCAGACATTGAGGGCCTGTCAGATGATGAAGGGCAAGTCATTCTCCCCTCATTCTTCGCAGATTCAGTTGACTCTCAATCACTCCCGAGAGTGGATTGGTATGCCAAAGAAGACACATCTATAGAAGAAAGAACGAGTAGAGTGGTTAGAAATAGCCAACTCTATCTCGACAGCAAGAAGTCTAGGAAGGTGATACCAGAGAGAACAGAGCCGCCACAGGTTCAGTCTACACTACCTTCCACTTCAAAAAGGAAACCTA
>VDFB02256132.1:62010642-62037153 GCA_007258455.2 Sequoia sempervirens | reverse complement strand
GACTTGGATTCGCCACTGAGAGACATTGCTCCTGCACAATCTCACACATCTAGCATTCAAGGGCCTCACGTCCCTCCTAGTGAAGTTCGCCGAGATTCTATTTGGCTTGAAGGCTTCCTAGGAAGAAAGAGGGAAAAACCCTCATATGAACTTGACTTCACCGAATTGGACCACGTCCCACAAGACACGTCGGCGAAAAGGTTGAAGAAACAAGTTCACATAGAAAGGAATGCAGAGTGCGAGATCATCATAGAGACTGCCGCTCCACCAGTAGAGAAAAGCATACACGAGGTCCAAGTAGAAGACTACACTTTGTCTCAACTTAACCTCGGGAAGACTACACGACAGGTGGAGGCAGACCTTCTTGGAATAGCTTCGGTGAGCGCACAAGAAAGAATGGCTAAGGATGGTAAAGAAAAGGCAGCCTTAAAGGCTGAAAACCAGAAACTGAGGTCATACATAACCAGCTTGATACATGGCACACCAAACGTCTCAGCCCTACCAGCAGGACTACTAGATCTCCCCGCCGAACAAAATCATCGGCAATTGATAACATTCGGCAAACACTTGAGAGATCAAGTGGAAGAGTTTGTTCTCAAGGGTAGATGTATACTGGCAAACCTATACCAGTTACGGGATAGAGCACATGGACTTCGTGCAGAGATCCAGCAATCAGAACAAAGGATTGCAGAAAAGAGGCTTGAAGACGAAAGCACAATTGCAGATTTGCAATTGGCATATCAATCAGTATACTCTGAGGAAAACAAGCAACATCTCTTTGCTTGGAAGGAACAATTGGCGTACAAGGTGAAAGCCTATGACCCTCATTCAATAGAGTTGATTGATTACAGACGGGTGGTTGCCACTATTATCAACTTCGCAAGAATGTTGGTGATATCTTTCCCTTGCATGGAATATCAGCGTGAGGGAGGAGAATACATCGAGATGGTCACTGTACAGAACCAGTTCAGGGATGTCATCCGCAATACCTTTCTTGATGATCCAGATGGTTGCAAGCTGGCTAAGGTAGCAGCTTTATCAACCAAGTTTGAAGAGGCAGCATCTCAGTGTATTGACTTCGGAAATCAACTCACAACGGGTGAGATCATGCTACGACACCACGTCATCATCCTACAGAGCATTAACTCCCCAGAAGCTGATGAAGTCAATCAATGGATAGAGACACTGCTGATTAGTGGCGAACTATAAATGCACCAAAGAAGGACGCCATACACCCTCCAAGTGGCATTTATGAGACTTGAGTTTGACTTGATGCTTCTTTCCAAGTCAACTCAAGATGATATTAAATGTAGTTGGAGTTAACTTGATGCTTCTTTCCAAGTTTAACTCCACTTTCCTAAAATCATGCATTGTCAGATCCCACTGATTAAGGATGTCTAATCAGCTTCCATGATTTGTGGATCTTAGATCTCCACTAAATGTGGATGTCTATTTTGGAGGGATACTTACATTAAAGTTCACCTTTTGTTTACTTTCAGTCAACTGAAGTAGTTTCCAGTTGACTCTTTGTGTACTTTCAGTTAACTGAAGTAGTTTTCCAGTTAACTGCTTGTTCCCCCTTTTTAGGAATAAATCTTGCTAATTGATTGGCAAGAACTCATTGTTTACTCAAGGAGATTTTGGGGTTGCCCACTCCTTTGAGTTCTATAAATAAGAGCCTTGGGCTCATTGTTTGTTTAACTTTTACTTGCTATGCAAAATTGTTGCGCCATTGTTGCCAATAGCTTTGAAAGCGGATATTTGTTCACTCTTGGATGAGAGTTCGTTGGTCGATCGTAATTGTGCATGATTTCGTGCCTTTGCTTTCCCAACCTTTGTAATTCATTGATAAAGCTTTGAAGGAGAATATCAGAAGGCGCTTGCATTTTGGTCAATCTTTTTGAGTTGTGTCCACGTCTTGTATCTAATAGCTCGTTGTTTCATTTCCCTCCTCGGATAGGAGTCCCTCCTCCTTGGATATTTGTTATTAACAAGTTATCGTTCGTTGTTGTTTAATGTATTGACTTCCAAGCTACACTTCGGATAGGAGTCCCTCCTCCTTAGCAAGCTTGCTGGTCAAGGCATCGTAAAATTGTTGTTTCTCGTAAACTATTTCCTAGCCCATACCTCGGATAGGAGTCCCTCCTTGGCAGGTCTCAGATCTAGTTTATCGTAAAGAGTGTTTGCTTGTACCAACCTTATCCCGGTGTATACTCGAGAGTTCAGAGCCTCGGTCATATTCTCAGGAGACGGCGAATTCAAGTGATTCAACCAACCCATTCCCGCTCCTTTACCCTCATGCTCTGTTTACCTTGAAGGTATTGGATAGATAGAAGCTAGATTAGTCATAGTTCAGATCTGCAGAAACCAGAGAAAAAGCTTAGCTGCAGCGCATTGTGTTTGTGCACCCTTGTGTCCTACCGCTGAAGCATAAAAAGATAGGAACTTTAGTTTACATTTCCCTTCCTTACACATTGCTCCCAGCAGAGAGGGACTTCTCCTCTTTAAATAACGAAGAAGTGTTGCAAAACATTTGAAATAGCTGAACGTTTACAATCAGCACTCCAGAGGTGCTAATTTAAACGCCAACATAGCTGCCAAGGCAACCCACAATTGGAAGAGAAATACACTCTCCATAGAAAATCGGGGGAGGAAATACACCATTGATCTGAAGAACTAGACCGTCAGTGAGGATCTAGCATCTTCGGCATCTGAATCCGGAGGAGAATCAGATGATGATGAGAGAAAGCTAATGGAACTAGATGAAGAAGGGGTAGTGGAGATTGGGAGTTGCTCGGAGGATGAGACCAGTTCACTGAACGGACTGTTTCACTGGCAGATGGAGGATTATGAAGTCTTCCACCCTGATTGCAACATGCTGCAAGTCAAGGAGGGGGAAGCAGAAGAAGACAAAGGCTAGACCAGTGAAACATTTCCTCCTGAGTACGGAGAATATAGAGAGGGTATGGCAGAATTGGATGTGATGCCAGCGCACAAGTTTGAACAGGACAAAATTATCAAGTACGAGGAGCCAACGCTGAAAAAGGTAAACCTTGGGGAATAAGACAAACCGAAGGAGATCCTTATGGGTGATAATTGGGACCCTGTACTGAAGGCGGCAGCATTCAGAATTTTCATGGAATATAAAGATGCTTTCGCTTGGACGTACAAGGATTTAAAAGGCATACCACCGGAGTTATGCATGCACAGGATCCCTCTCGTACCGGGAGCCTAGCCCATACGAAAGCGACCGTACAGAATGAACAAAAACTATGCCGCTAAAGTACAGGAGGAGATTGAGAAGATGCTGGAAGCCGACATCATTTTCAAGGTGGAGGTCAGCAAGTGGGTATCACCAATCGTCATATCCTTGAAGAAAGAGAAGGAGCAAATTAGAATCTGTGTTGACTTTCGTAGTCTGAATGCAGTGACTATCAAGGATCCATTTCCTATTCCCTTCACCGACTCAATTCTGGATGAAATTGCCGGGCATGAAATGTACTCCTTTCTAGATGGCTTCTCAGGTTACAATCAAATCAATATAGCGGAGGAAGGCAAATTAAAGACTACGTTCGTGGTTGAGGACGGGGTGTACGCATACAACCGAATGCCGTTTGGATTATGCAACGCACCAGCTACATTCCAGAGGATAATACTCCACATTTTTGATAAAATGTCGGTAGGTAATTTCAAAGCTTTCCTCGATGACTGGTCAATTTATAGTGATAAGGAAAAACATTTGAAAGCCTTAGGTGAGTGCATGGAACGGTGTAGAGCAGCCCGTCTTGCCTTGAATCCGAAGAAATGCAAATTTATAGTGCCACAAGGGAAGCTGCTTGGACACATTATGTACAAAGCTGGGTTGAAAACTGATCCCGACAAGGTGCGAGTCATCGTACAGATGGAGGCTCCGGAGAACGTCACCAGTGTGAAGTCCTTCCTCGGGCATGTGGGATACTATCGGAGATTTATTAAAAATTTTGCCCAAGTGTCGTACCCTCTCGAACTACTGATGAGGATCGACCTACTAACAAGGAAAGGCCAACCATTTATATGGGCCGAAGAACAGGATAAGGCATTCCAGGAACTGAAGGATCGATTGATCAGCTCACCCATATTGATGTATTTAGACTGGGATAAGGAGTTCCATGTACATGTAGATGCCTCTAATTTTGCCATCGGAGCAACCCTAGCGCAAGTGGGAGCACACGGGTTGGACCACCCGGTATGCTTTGCCAGTCGGCTACTTTCAAAAGCAGAAAGGAATTATAGTACGACCGAGTGTGAAGCACTAGGAATGGTTTACTCTATACAGAAGTTTCGACACTATCTCCTCGCCACGCCATTCACCTTCTTTGTGGACCATCAAGCCTTGATGTATTTAGTAAACAAGCCAATCATTCAAGGACGAGTAAGTCGATGGCTATTACTGCTACAAGAATTTACATTTACTATCATCGTACGACCGGGTAAGAGCCATGTGATTGCCGACCAGTTGTCCAGAATCCGGTCGAGCGAACCTACCGAAGGAGGCGTGAATGAAGATTTTCCGGATGCACATTTATTCCAGATTGCAATACTACCCTCATGGTATGAGAAGATTGGGGAATATTTGTCCACATCCACGTTTCCGAAGGAAATGCCACCAGCGGAAAGGCGAAAGCTCGTCTTGAAGAGCAAGACGTTCCAATTGATCAATGGCTTGCTCTACAAAATGGGACCTGATCAGATACTCCGGAGATGTGTCGTAGAAGAAGAGATACCAGGCGTACTAAAGGAGGCACATGAAGGACTGGCTGGCGGCCATATGGGACCAGATGCTACAGCAAGGAAAATTCTCTTGGCAGGCCTATGGTGGCCGACGATGCACACTGATGCTAAGGAGTGGGTGTTAGGCTGTGACACTTGCCAGAGGGTCGGGAAATCATTGAAGCGGGACTTCATGCCACTGCATCCCTCACAGCCACAGGAATTGTTTGAACGATGGTGATTGGATTTCATTGGACCATTAAAGGTGAGTCACCTGCATCGATGCCGATATATTGTGGTTGCTACTGAATATCTGACGAAGTGGGCTGAAGCTCGAGCATTGCCAGACAATACAGTGCAAAGTACGGCAAGATTTATCTATGAGCAAATAGTGACACGGTACGGCATCCCCATTCGGATCACGAGTGATCGTGGAGGGCATTTCGTTAATCATGTTATCAGGTTGATGACGACGGAGTTCTGAATTTTTCACAACCTGTCAAGTCCGTACTACTCGCGAGCTAATGGCCAGGCGAAGTCTACAAATAAGGTGCTCGTATCATTTATTCACAAATCATGTGGCGTGGAAGAAGCTGACTGGGAAGAAAGGTTACCAGCCGTCCTATGGGCATATTGTACAACGTACAAGGTAACAACAGGCCACACGCCCTTCCAATTAATGTACGGTCAAGAGGCGGCGATGCCAATGGAGTATATGGTACCAAGCCTAAGGATAGCCGTGGAGAATCGGTTGGGCGATACTGAAAGTTTAAAGGAAAGACTATACCAACTGAATAAGCTGGACGAGCGAAGGGTGATGGCACAATGGGCGACGGAGAACATGCAACAGCGAAGGAAATATTGGCACGACAAGCATCTCCGACGAATGAATTTCCGGCCGGGCCAGTTAGTTTTGAAATATAACAACCGTAACAAGATCAAGCCAGGGAAGTTTAAAGTTCGTTGGTTAGGACCGTTCCGAGTATGGGAAGTATGTGACAATGGTTCTATAAAGTTAGAAAATCTAGATGGGTCACTGATATCGGAGGCAATCAACGGCTCGAAGTTAAAGCCATATCAGGAGAGAAAGGAGAAGAATACTATCGCCATCAACATGTTGGGCTATGCCACAAAGGAAGATTGGCCTGTGCAAAGTAAAGGCCCGAGAGAACAAGACTGGGGACTAGGAGGTCCCGGATATGTAGCAGATGATGTCTGGGCAGAATCAGGCCGAGATCAAATAATTGAAGAAAGGTTGGCAGAGAAGCGAGTGGAAGGAATTGCAGTACCACGAATACACAAGCACCTAACCAATGCAGTGTTCGGAACCCCTGCCCTATGGCATCGAATGGGGGGACGCTGGCACTATGTGGCCCCTTATGAAGCAGTAAAACGGGGATATGTAGCCAAGGAATTGTACACGGAAGCCCAAGCGGAAAAGGAGAAACAAGCAGGCCAAGAACAAGATGCGTCTCAAAAGGATGACGAGGAGGAATGGATTGATGAGCAATGGGATGCTCACTTTGAAAAGAAGGCCCCTTGCTTAAAAACAGTACTAAGAACAGAAGATATATTTGTGTCAACAGTGGAAGGGTATATAGAAGATCTTCTGAAACAAATGCGTCAGGAGAGAAGAAAAGTACCAAGGGTTAGGAAGATAGCAACTCAAGAAGGACTTTGGAGAATAATTCCTAACCTGGCGGGGTCACCAATAGTACAAGGTGACGAGGTTACGTGGTATCAACAGTATGGAGGAAGGTACATCGACGGAAGTTTTCGAGGTATTGGTCCTGCCCCTCTACTCGATAAATGGTTTGATATAGAGTATATAGGAATGTGCTGTGAAGAAGAATGTTATAAAAGGCCACCACACACATGTAAATGGTACTACACTTCGGAATTAAAAGTTCGAGAATACAGTGAAACAAGAGGGATGAAAAGAAAAGAAGAGAGAAGGGAGGAGAGAGAAAATAACCAGAATTTGAAAAAAATAAAAATAGAAAGGAAAAAAGCTGTGAGAAATCAAAAAATAAAGGAAAATGGAAAAATAAGTAAAGGCGAAGGAAAAAAAAAAGAAAAAAGAAGAAAAAATAAAAGAAATATGAAGGAAGTTGGAAAAGAAATTAAAAGAGAAAAAATTATGAAAGGAAAAATTAAAAAATCAAAATTGGCTAAAGGGAGAAAAATTGAAGTGAAGAAAATTAAAATAAAAATCTTGACTATCAAGCAAATAGTACGACCATGGAAGAAAATTATCGAGGGAAATAAAGTATGGCGAAAAATCAAATCGGGGAACATTAAAATAAAAAGTCGCCAATACTTAACTAAGGAGCAAATCGTACGGCCAAGGATGGATGAGATATATTGGAAAAATGGCAGAATACACAGAAATCACGAAGGGAGAGGAGAACACAAAAACCCGTACGAATTCATCAAGTCAAGCACAGGGAAGGAAATCGTACGGCACTCTCATCATTCACTAAGTCCTAAGATCGTACGGAATTCACAGGAATTTCACATCGTACGGCATCCAGAGGAATTTCACATCGTATGGCATCCAGAGGAATTTCAAATTGCACGCCATCCAGAGGAATTTCAAGGCGTACGACATTCATCATTCTCTCAAGTCGTATGGCCCTCCATTCAAATCATATGGCCCTCCAGTCAAAGCGTACGGCCCTCCAAGCAGAACATACGAAATTCTTAGAGTTGCAGAGTCGTACGGACTTTACAGATCATTCAAGTCGTACGGCCTTTCCAAATCGTACGGCCTTGGAAGATTATTCACATCGTACGGACTTGCCAAGATTTTCAAGTCGTACGACCTCCTCAAGTTGCAATCAGTTGCTAGATAGTACGGCCTCCACTGGGTATCCAGAATGAACGGATTTCACTAATAATTGCAGTATAGAATCTCCAAGGTGTACGGCTTACACAGGCTCTTCAGGGCGTACGGCCTTTTCAGAATTTCTCAGAACTTTGGCATATTCAGATTTATGAGGTACGACAGTTATTGAATTTCAGCAGTTTCAGCAGTTTTGGTAACCATTTCGGAGTTTATAAAATCGGCTGGAATCGCCGAATTGATAACAAAATGGACAAAGGTAAGAAGGTCCGGCAGCATAGGCCGAAGGTAGCTTCGGCAAGGAAGAGAAAGAAGGTGGACATTGATAATGAGACGATAGCATGGGAGAATCTTACTGGCAACGAGTGCAAAGAGTGGTGGCGAAGCACTCCCGATGACCACTCCTTGAAGGTTGTGCTTCAGCACGCTCGAGTAGACAAAGCTGTGGTAGTACCTTTCTTCAATTCTCGGGAGTTTGAGCCTTGGCTGAAGGCGATGGTGGACAACTACTGCAGGCATACGCACAAATCGACAATTGATTACAGAGGTTGCTCAGTCACCATTTCATTCTGGCCACAAGACTTTGAGCGAGTGTTTGGTGTTCCAGCTGCCGGAATAGGGGTTAACAAACCCAAGAAAATGACACAGCAGCACAAGGAGGTGTTAATCAAACAAGTGTGTCGCAGTGATCTGACATCGGAGGAACAGGAGACCATATGGAACACAGGTAACAGGGGCCTCCAGAAACATCATCTAGCATCGGCCGAATGGAAATGCCTGATGGACTTAATAAAATGCCGACTCACAGGTGTCAGCCGAGCGTCGGATATTGCTATCTGGATGGTGGACTACATGGTAGGACTCCGCGTCGGCTGAGTGTACAACTGGGCAAGGCTGCTCGCAGAGAGGATGAGAGATTTCTTATCACAGAGGCATAAGGCTTTCTACATGACCCAGCATGCTATAGCCCTCTTTCTCGATGTCGTTCACACACAGGTGCCCGAAGGCAAATGGGGTCGATTGCAGCCACTCACTCACCTGGATCCTGGGTTGCCGACAGTATTTTACTGGTCTGAACTGGAAGCAAAGCAAGCTGGCGAGGGCACGGCTTCAGGAAAGAAGAGAAAACGGAAGGAGGCATCGGTGGAATAGGAAACATCAGCGGAGGAGGCCTCTGAACAGAGTAATGCATCGGACAGGGATGAGCCCATTGATTTATCTTCCTCGTCCTTGGAGTCTAGTTCACCGATTGATGAGGTGTCCGTCGCCATCGGTGGTCAGGAAGTAGGGGAGATCGACATACCATTGTTGCAGCCAGCAGGGTTTACTCTTCTCGCACCGCCAGCCAGGGAGAACACACACTCAGTGACATTCACTCTTCCTGTTTCGCCAATTGGAGCCGGGTGAATGTTGAGGGTAGCTGCCTCATTACCTGGTGCATCGCCAGGGTGGGCACCACTTGCCACTACGACATCACAGGGGGCAGCCACTGTATCGGCAGGTTCCACTGCCTCTGTCGAGATATTGCCAGCGGCCTGTTCCCTTACACCACTGCCAGGCTCGGCAGCGTCAGGAGTGGCAACTTCAGTAGCAGGAACTTGGGGAACGATTGCGGTCACTGAGGAGACTACCCCAGCCCCAGGAGCACCCGGGGTAGCCCAGATTGATAACTAGTTGGGATCAGTAGGCCTCACCTTAGAAGTGGCCGAGCAGCCAGAACAGCGGGAGAAGAGCCCCTTGGAGGGACTAGGGGGTGAGGAAGGGCCAGTCGTTCACACTCAGCAAAGTGAGACGGCCAGACTTGTCAAGGACGCACTTGCACACCCTGAGGCTAGAACAAAAGAGGAGCCAGGGACGGCCATACATGAGCCTCAGCAGATAGTTGGGGAACCACCCCAGGAGGAGAAAGAACCTTTTACAGCTCCCGACAATGAGGAGAACGAGAAGGGTGACTCCACGGAGGGATTCGTTGTGGAGATGTCACAACTAGACCTATCAGATCCACTAGGCACGATGCAACGATATGTACAGGAGCTAGAGCACATGGGCAGGTTAATGATCCGAGTGGGACAGGTTTCCAGAGACCTCAAGATTGGCCGATCTCCTCCAGTGAGCCAGGAAGTTCAGCGCATCTGAGGATTCGTACAGATGGGGTGTGAGGCTAAGTTCACACGAATATTCAGCGAGGAGTGGCCAGCAGGAGAGACTCCTGCAATGATGAGAGCCTGGCGGGGTCGACCACCGAGACTAGCAAGGAGAGACATAGGGGTTCTGGAAAACTTATATCACATAGAGCTTGCCTTTTGAGATGTCTTTCTCCTCATCAAACGCCAAGTATTTTCTACTAAGGTAGCGGTATCACGAAGAGTGGAAGCCTATAGACTCCTGCAGAGGGTTAAGGAGGAGTCCACTGCTACCATAAGGAACATCCAGAATGACTTGGCCGAACAAACTCGGCTTGCCAGTGAGAGGGGAGCTCGATTGGAAGTCTTGGAGCCTTGGGTGGCCGCCTTGGAGGAGGAAGCAAAGCAGAAAGAGGAAGCATGGGAGCAACGAGTAAAAGTATTGGAAGATCAGTTGGCTGCAAATGATGTTCATTTGGCGGCCAAGAGTGCAAAGGCGGAGAAGGCAAAAAGCCAACTAATGGAGGCAGCCCGTATGGTAAAGGCTGCGAGGGAGAGGGAGATACTGGCCGATCGACAGCTTCGCACACGTACCGAGGAGGTGAGGCAACTACGAGCGGAGCATTCTTCTACTACTCCGACGTCATTTGTGCATCCAGGGACGCACTCACTTCCCCCTACTTCTCATTGAACTTGTCTTTCTATATGTATGTCGTCTGGAAGACGACTTCTTTTGTGGGGGGGATGATGTAGATAGCATAGCTTACTTTTGTGTTAGTCGGCCTTGGTCGTAGTCGGCCAATTGCTAATAAAGCTATAGATTAGTAAGAATAATACATGTCATGTACTTTTGGGTAATCACGTTCGGATTAATGTTAATATTAATGTTGTTATGAAACATCGTGTCGGTTGGTTATCTAACCACCGCCGAACGTTATATGTAGTCTGTTGGGATAGTCGGAAGGAAGTTATGTGCCGATGGTTATATTGTTAAGCACTGTGATACTCTGTGATTGTACATGATATTTCTGATAATGAATAAAGCCTCTGGTGTTGAAACATGTTATCTTTCTAGTTTACTGTTTTATTCTATGTTTTGTACATGACTAGTTTACCAGTAGTACGTAAGGTTTGAATTACATTCCGTAGGCAAACAGACCTCATCAAATGGCGTCCATAATTTACTTCACAAATTGAACTTTAATCCATTCTTGACAAATTTCAAACTTCAAATACAATTTTTCCTTCAAAACCTTGTATATCTAAGAATTTTCAATACACCTTTAATCAACCTAGACATCAAACCATTAAGCACAAGCATCGATTTTGGATAAATCGATAAGCCATCAACCAAGGTGGATCTCTCATCACTGTAGCCAATATTCTCCTTGAAGGTTTTCGTCCTCAAAAAGTTCTTGAAGTTTTTTCTCTACACAATTTCCCAAAATTAATCTCGTATATCCAAAAATGAACTCAATATTATTATTTTATTCTTTCCCAAACTCCAACGCCTTTTTTTGAAAATAAAATAATATTTAATCCATTCCTTGTCTCCCGTTAAATTTTCCCAAAAGAGCATTAAAATAATACCTTTTAAAATTTTCTCCTACTTAGCCACCTTTTATTGACAAATAAGTCACTTTGAATATTTAAATAACTTAAGTGAACTTATTATTATATAATGACTCAGGCATTTATTTCATTTCTTCCACCTGACTTCTAGAAACACCTTGGGAATACCCCCTCAACTGACATGGAATGATGCCAAACTCTACTACTCCAAGAATTGTAGGCTCCCTGAATCATCTGATTAGCCTATAGTTAAGTGAACTTATAATTATATAATGGCTCAGGCATTTATTTCATTTCTTCCACCTGACTTCCGGAAACACCTTGGGAATACCCCCTCAACTGACATGGAATGACACCGAACTCTGCAACTCCAAGAACTGTGGGCTCCCTTAATCATCTGATTAGCCTACAAGAACCCAATGGGTAGGCTAATACTCAACAACTGGCTAACTCACAGGGGGGGCATTACAGCCACACATATTGAGAACTGTACCAACCTCTCTCCTCAATATGCTTTCCTAGAGGTTCAGGTCCAGCCAAAGAGTTCAGTAATGTGTTCACCTCAGCCCTAAACTTGAACACAGAGCGACCGCATTGGACCCCCTAAATGAGCTTTCATATATCGCCCATATCTGAAATGGTGAACCTCGTGTGTATTGAAGTTGGTGGAGAAGAACTGAAATAGAACCTATCTCACGTGGCTTTATGTTGCATTATTCCAATCTCCAACTACTGCACTAATGCCATGTAATCACTCTTGTGCTGGTAATCCCTCTTCCCCAAATAAGATTAAACCTCCAACAACAGAACCAATGGCCAACGTGTTTTCTAGCTCTGCTATGAAGTCAGTGTTTGCCTACGGAATGGGATTCAAACTCTACGTACTACTGGCAAACTTGTAATAAACATAACATAGGATAAAACAGTAACTGAAAGATATCATAGTAAAATGCCAGGAACTTTATTCATTCTCAGGAATATCATGTACAAAGAGTATCACAATGCTTACAGTATAATCATCGGCAACAAGACTCATTCATTATTATCATAGCATAATAGCATCAATAGCAGCATAGCATAATCCGACTATTCCCACCCGACTACATATAACGCTCGGCGGTGGTTAGACAACCAACCGACACGACGTTTCATAACATCATTACATTAACACTAATCTGAACATGTTTTGCCGAGAGTACATGACATTACATGACATTATTATTCTTTACTAACTATTGTTTTATTTAACAATTGCCGAGTATGACCGAGGCCGACTACGACCGAGGCCAACTACGGCCGACAACAAGCAAACGACAACAAGTAAAATATCCAACTAACATCATCCCCCCCAAAAAGAAAGTCGTCTTCCAGACGACAGATACAACATGATAAGATTCTTGAAATGGGGAAGGTCGTCCTGGTTTTACGGAATGGCCGTCCCGGTGATGGAAGAATGCTCTGCTCGGGCCTCAGGCTCCTCAAGTGGGTAATGCTTGGCTGTCGATCTGCAGGGACCTCTCTCCTCATTTGCCGTACCTATGCGAGCTGCCTCCATGGGTTGGCTCTTTGCACCTTCTTTCAAGCATTCTTAGCATAATTCTGCTGCGGCTAAGCTGGTCCTCAATGCTTTCCATTGTTGCTGCCGGGCTGCCTCTTCTTTGTGCCTCCTCTCCGAGGGCATCACCCGAGGCTCCAAGATGTCTAATCGGGCTCCCCTGTCACTGGCCAGCTGCGATTGTTCAGTCAAGTGATCCTGAATGGTCTTGATGGTCGCAGCAGACTCATCCTTGACCCGCTGAAGAAGTCTATAGGCATCCACTCGGCGAGATACTGACACATCAGTGGAAAATCTTTGGCGCTTCATCAGAAGAAAAACATCTCGGAATGCCAGCTCGATGTAGTATAGACTCTCCAAGACGCCTGCATCCCGTCCTACTAGCCTCGGTGGCCGACCCCGCCAGGCTCTCATCATAGCAGGAGTCTCTCCTGCTGGCCACCCCTCGCCAAATATCCTAGCAAGCTCCGTACTCCGCCCCCATACCTTTCGTCCCAATTTGGTGAACTCTTGGCCTACTAGGGGGTGATGGCCCAATCCTCGAGGTCCTGGATACGTCCCCTCGGATCATCGATCGCCCATGTATGATACTCCCACATATCTACATCGCGTGCCCTCACAGGGTCCGGCGGGGTCAGGTTGTATTTCCACGACAAAGCCCTCTGTGGAAGCACCCTCCTCGTTCTCATCATCAGAAGGTGGACAATGTTTTGTCTCCTCTTGGGGCGGTTCTCCGACTACCGGCTGAGGCTCCTGAATGGCTGTCTCTGGTGCCTCTGCTATGCTCGCCTCCGGGTGTGCAAGTGTGTCTTCGCCGATCCTGGCCGTCTCACTCTGCTGGGTGTGAATGATCGGCCCCTCCTTATCCCCTTGTCCCTCCGAGGGACTCTTCTCCTACTCGTCTGGCTGCTTGGCTGGCTGCTCGTCCACGTCGAGAGTGAGGCCCACCGACCCCAGCCAACTGTCGATCTGTGCTACCCCGGGTGCTCCTGGGGTTGGAGTTGTCTCCTCCGTGGCCTCAGTCATTCCCCTAACTCCTGCCGAGGTTGCCACTCCTGTGGCTGCCGATGCTGACGGTGGTGTAAGAGAGCAAACTGCCGGCAATATCTCCACCGAGGCAGTGGAACCTGCTGCTGATATGGTAACTGCCCCCTGTGATGTGGTGGCGAGAGGTGCCCACCCTGGCGATGCTCCCGGCAGTGAAGCGGCTACCCTCAACATCCGTCCGGCTCCAACTGATGCGACGGGGAGGGTGAACGTAACCGAGTGTGTGCTCTGGCTGGCTGGCGGTGTCGGAAGGGTGAATCCTGCCGGCTGCAATACTGGTAGGTCAATCTCGCCAGCCTCCTGACCCCTGATGGCAACAGATACTTCCTCATCGGCCGGTGGACTCGACTCCGATGGCGAGGAAGATAAGTCGATAGGTTCCTCTCTGTCCGATGCATCGCTCTCCTCTGAGGCCTCCTCCTCCGATGTTTCCTCTTCCACCGATGCCTCCTTCCGTTTCCTCTTTTTCCCCGAGGCTGTGCCCTCGCCGGCTTGCTTTGCTTCCAACTCCGACCAGTAGAATACGGTAGGCCATCCTGGGTCCAGGTGAGTGAGTGGCCGCAACCGACCCCAATTGCCCTCGGGCACCTGTGTGTGCACGGCATCCAAAAAGAGAGCTATGGCGGGCTGAGTCATATAGAAGGCCTTATGCCTCTGCGCCAGAAAATCCCTTATCCGCTCCGTGAGTAGCCTCGCCCAGTTGTATACTCGGCCAACCCGGAGTCCGACCATGAAATCCACCTACCATAAGGCAATGTCCGACGCTCGGCTAGCCCCTGTGAGTCGGCACTTCATCAGGTCAAGCAAACATTTCCATTCTGCTGTTGCTAGGTGACTCTTCCGGAGGCTTCGATTGCCAGTATTCCATATGGTACGCTGTTCTTCGGCTGACAAGTCGCTTCGGCACACTTGCTTAACCAGCAGTTCTTTGTGTTCCTGCGTCATTTTCTTGGGTTTATTAACCCCTATTCCCGAAGCTGGGACGCCGAACACCCGCTCAAAGTCCTGAGGCCAGACTGAAACTGTCACTTGGCAACCTCTGTAATCAATGACGGACTTGTGCGTATGCCTGCAGTAGTTCTCCACCATCGCCTTCAGCCAAGGCTCGAACTCTCGACCTCAGGATTGTGAGTGAGTATTCCCGCCTGTCACGCGGGTGACCCGGGTTCGATCCCCGGCAACGGCGCCAAATGTTTGCCTACGGAATGGGATTCAAACTCTACGTACTACTGGCAAACTTGTAATAAACATAACATAGGATAAAACAGTAACTGAAAGATATCATAGTAAAATGCCAGGAACTTTATTCATTCTCAGGAATATCATGTACAAAGAGTATCACAATGCTTACAGTATAATCATCGGCAACAAGACTCATTCATTATTATCATAGCATAATAGCATCAATAGCAGCATAGCATAATCCGACTATTCCCACCCGACTACATATAACGCTCGGCGGTGGTTAGACAACCAACCGACACGACGTTTCATAACATCATTACATTAACACTAATCTGAACATGTTTTGCCGAGAGTACATGACATTACATGACATTATTATTCTTTACTAACTATCGTTTTATTTAACAATTGCCGAGTATGACCGAGGCCGACTACGACCGAGGCCAACTACGGCCGACAACAAGTAAACGACAACAAGTAAAATATCCGACTAACAGTCAGCTGCTTATCAAACATGAACAGACCAGACTGTATGCCATTAAACCTGACAAGAGAGACAGTAATGCAACGGGTTTGGTATTCTTTTTGCATTATCAATATTTTGAAAGACATTTAAAAAAGCATGAAAGAATAATAAGATCTATCAGAAGCAAGTATTAATAGCAGCATTATCTGAAATACAAATCGATACCAACCTTAGAAATTCATTTTCAAGACCCTTTGTTCTGACCATAAAGCTTTTGCCCTCACTGGAAAAGGAATTGGCTTTCAATTCTTTGTCCTTGTCGGTGTTTCCAGAGATCCTGTCATATCAGAAGGAAAATACAAAGATATACGAATTCAAATATGAATACTGCAAGGTAAAAGGATTCCTAGCATTTTTTTTAACAATGTTATAACTAAGATACATAACTGCATCAATCAAATCATACGTGCAAATATAACAAAAAGTGTAACTAAGATGTACGCATAACATTTTTAAATCAAAATACAACATCGCTAACTTAAAATCAAGTTATTAAATATTATAAGAGACATTGCTAGCATTATGCATACATGCAGACTTCATGAAAACCCTTCCATATGAGTTAAACTAACGAGATTTTGCTTCTAGTTTTAATGACAGATGCCTAAAGGATATATTTTTAATTTCCATCATCCTCACCTTAAGCTAGAACTGAACTTGCAAGCATCTTCTAAGACTGTCTTAGCTGAAGCATATATTACACTCTCATATTCAACACTTGCTTTGCCACACATAATTGGAGTAGGTAATGGCCGCACAAGTTGCTGCATTAATTGAGTTGTGAGTATAAGCCTCCTCTTTGCTCGAGAAACTAATCCTGCCTTTTTGACATAGGAGTCATCACCTTCATTCTGAAATGAGAATGCAATCATCCCAATTTAAAGAATTTTATATTCACATTTTAGATCTGTGAATTGAAAAGGAAACAACTATTGTAAGAAACTTCAAATAACAAAATAAAATTTAAATTAAATAATCCATGAAACCTTATGTGTTACCAAAACCATTTATGAAAAAACAGCTGCATGGAAGCAACACCAAACGAAGGTTTAATTATGGGAAAGTCCAATTACAATTAATGGCTTTGTAACAGGATGTAGCTATTACTAACCAGTCTTACTGACCTTGTAACACAAGGAAAAATCTAACAAATATAATGTGTACATGCATTATATTTGCTAAGGTTTGGTGAATATATTGCTAAGGTTTGCATTACAGATTTGAAGGACTGTTTTGAGCTTTAGTGACCAGTGGATTTGAAGGATTAAAACACAGAAATTTCCACCTTTATGCTGGCCGTACCTCTTCCCATGCTAGTTGTACAGCTGCAAATAGGGCAAGTGGTTTTGAGAGCTGGTTGCTTGGGTTTGTTAGCTGCCTCTTGCTGGTTTGGAGGCGCCTAGGGTTAGGGTTACCTTGCATTTCATCTACACCAGCAAATACTCGCATTTCTCGTTGTGGTATCCAGTTTTTGGGAGCTTGCAAGAGCTGGTTGCAAGCACAGCAAAATATCAAAGTCCAAAAATCATTCTGGGTATGTTAGAAATGGATATGTAATGTATTTTGATAAACTGGATTGCCTTTACATTTTGGAAATATTGTATTTTCAGATCAGAAATTAAATCTGGAATATTCAGCTCCACCTATTTCTGAAAATTGTTATTTTTGAGTTGTTAATTTGCTGCAAGTTACTTTATAATCTGCACTTCATTTGTCATCTCAAAACTATTGCAAAAATAAATCAAACAAACAAAAAAAACAAGGGGCAGAACAAGGGTGTATGTTACAATATTATGATAATAACTAGCCACCAACTTGTATATATACCTAATTATGCCTTGGCTGCCACCTAGGCTGACTTAGATAATTAACTATAACCCCTATGATGGCCTACCTACATATATATGATTATGATAATGATTATATAACTTATTTAAGAGGTAAGGTAGCCACAAGTTGACAACTCATGACCCAATACACATTATAGGATTAGGGGCATAGCATTCCCCCCTCTTTACAAATAACTTGCACAATATAAGAATATAATATGCAATATGCTACAAATACTTAATAATAATATGCCACTTTGAAAGAGCAACCTCCTAATCTACTTCAAGGGGGATACCTTCAATAGTCCTCAATAAGAACACAATACTTAGCATGATGATAATAACTAGGCCCTAGCTCCTATATATACCTAATTACACCTTAGGTGTCACCTAAACCAACTTAGACACTTAACTATAACCCTTAGGACAACCTAACAACCTATATATGATTATAATAATGATTATATAACTTATTAAGAGTTAAGGTAGCCATTGGCCAACTATGCATAACCTAATAGACACTATATGATTAGAGGCATAGTGTTCATTCACTCTCTGTCATCTACGTCTTATTCCTTGAAATTATTTTCATTTTTTTTGTAATAGTATTAACTCTTCGTCATTTGAATCTTTTCTTTATTTATTTATTTGTTTGCAAATATGTTGGCTCCTCCATCTCACCTATTGCATAGGTCATTAGATATTCTAATACAAACTCTCCTAATCTTAGAGAGATTTACAAGATATTTGACATCCTTAGGAAAATTAGTCAAGTAATTCATAGCAGGGATCCTGATTTGGGATTATATGAGGAGCATATCAAACCCGTTTATAACAGCCCACTTCATATGGTAACATATACTCTAGATACCAAATGGTATACACTAAGGGCTAGGAGAGTATCTCCTTCTAACAATGAAGAGGTGAAAGAAGGATTCATGGAGGCCCTTCAAAAATGTATAGCAATGAGAAGGCATCTTTACTTTGAACACAATGGCTTGCCCTTGTCAATCTTCAGGATCCAACATTTAGCAAACTAAAGGCAAGGCCAAATAGAGCTACATTAGCTCAAACTCACCTTCTTAGATAGTGGACATGGCATGGCAAGGATGCAATAGATCTGATGATGATTGTCACTCATCTCCTTTTACAAGTTTGCCAATTCTTTTGATGTTTATAAAGAGGAATTGGTCCACATACAACTCCATTCAATCAACCAAGAGGAATAGGATAGATATTACCTCCACATGATTTTATATCAAAAATCTCTCATAGAAACAAGTTTCTCTAGTTAAAAAAAAATAATAATGAATCATAGATGGCTTAAAAAAATGTTGTTACAAGTCTAAAGGTAAGACGTAGTATGACTGTCATTACATATGTAGTGTCCCCTTCATTGACCTAGGTGTTTAGAAAGGACCCTTTAGCCTACTTCATTCCCATAGGCTAATTCGGGGATTTGGAAAGGGAATAATTTAATTAATTAAACAAGGTTATCTCAAATAATTATCTATAGGGCAACTTGTATTTAATTAATTATTAATTAAATATTTTTATATTATAAAGTGACTTAAAATGGGGCCAATAGTAAAATAATATAAAGTCACTTTATGAGGAGTTATAAGGATAATCATTTTCTAATTATAAACTTCTTGATAGTTTGCAAGGGGATATAAAAGGAGTTGCAAAAAGGAAATTTCGTATCTTTTAGTCATTTTTCTTTCTACATTGTGAAGATTGGACTCTTATTCAATTTGAAACCTTGGGACGAAAACCCTAAGGATATTTGGTTTCAAAGAAGGGATTTCTTCCTAGTCAAATCGGTGGTGGACTCGGATGGGATTCATGGTTGTGCCGAATGTTGTAAGAAATTGCTTGGAAATGATAAATTGTGGATTACAAACTTATTTGAAGTTTACAGGTAAAAACAAATTTGTGAAGTGATTTGTTTAAGTTGTTTGAGGGCGTTGGGCATCCCATTTTTTTAATATTACTGGGCCATATTTATTGAAATTGTAAACACCAATACTGTCATACCATATTGAGAGAGGTGTGGATGAGTTCAATGTTATCGTTACTTTCCATAAGGTTGTCCTAATATATATAGGACCCTTTCCCCTTTGACGTTAGTCTTCAAACCCACGACAAGGTAGAGGCATAGCTTTATTGGAATGTATGAAATTGGAATGCATGAACTTATTATTTTAAAAATAATATTAATTTTATTTCTTTACTGATGTTATTTATTAATATTAAATTTATTCCTAGTATAAAGAATAAATTCTTAAAAAAAATATTATTATTGTCCCTTCATAATGCAATATGCCAACTTGAATAATAACTATTCCGCAACCAGATGCAATGACACTACATGCTCATGTGTGTGGAGTTTCTCACTCATGTTGCCCCCGGATGGCTAGGTCCCTCTTTCCGTTGATACTCTCTCTCTGATGAGAGTGGTGGAACCTGACTATCACACTCCATTAGCAATAATTAAGTTCGTCCCTTTTTTAAAATAAAATCTGAACTAGGTTAATTATTCATAATATTAAAATTTACTATATAAATACTAACCACATAAGCTATATATATGCAATAACAGAATACAACTCAACTACCATAACTAACCACATTCCTCAAAACCATTATGGCAGTTAATTTAAACAGCCAAATAAGGTTTGTATACAAAAATATCTTCAAACAAATTTAAGGCCAACCATTATGGCAATTAGGTTTTCACAATCAGATGAAACATATATACAAGAATGTCATCATCAAAATTAGGGCCATGGCAAAACTAGGGTATGACATGCTTTGCCCTCTTTGCTGAAGTTTTGAAATTCCTCTTATTGACAAGTTTTCCCCTCAACCCTGCTTTCCCTGCACATTTGTTTTTCTTATGCTGCTGCTTCTTGTAGGCCCTTGAGAATATCCTTGTCTATCTATGTTTCCTTGGATTCCCCGCATCCCTAATTTCCTTGAACCCCCACTTTCAGGCATTTCCTTTCCCAGAGCCCCACCATTCAAACAAATCATTTCACCTATCACCATGGGCAACTAGCCATCAACCTCTATATAACGCAGGCAACTTCATCAATTTAGATCATCTTTTTGTCATTTTCATCAAACCATAACCCTAGTTTGAGTAATTGCATATAGCTATTGGATCTAAGGACGAAAACCCTAGGTTTTGGAGATTAGTGGATGGAAACCTTTAGGTTCTAGAGATTAGTTGATGAAACACCTTTGGTTTCTTGGAATTTGGGGGACGAAATCCCTTCAAGTTCCTGAAGGTAGTTTCATACAAAGGTTGCATCTGCGCTTCAAGTTGGAGACTTTCAGCAGTTAGGAAGATTTCAACAATTGGGTATTTTCATAATATATTTGTAATTGCTGCAGAAACAAATATTTTTCATAATTTGCAGCAGAAATGTACTTGAACAAACATTTGAATGAAATATTAAGTTCCAGCCAATAATTGCAATTATAGATCTATTAAATATGTTGTGGACATTTCAGATCTAAGCATTTTACATGAATAACTGTTGTGGGTATTTTAGTTCTAAGTATTTTATATGAATATTTTAGCTAAGGGTCATTATAAGCAGATAGTTAAATTGACCAATGCCACATGTCAAGTGTTTGGAAAATGAAACAGCAATGATCTTCATTTGTACTTTTTGATCATAAACTACTTGAGTTTCTGCTAATTTGTCGACAATTCCCATGAAAGCGTGATAAACTTTATGTGCTTGATAGTTGGGCTAGATGCAGCACTAGAGTAAAGGTCTATGAGTACTTAACTTATGCAGTCCTAAAGCATAGCCACTCACCACCGAACCAAATTCCTCCTATGGCTCAAGTGTTTTTGTAGTTGTATGAGTTTCTTGTTTTGATTTTTTGGAGCTCATTCTCAGATACAATATATGCATAAACTAGTTTAAAGAGATAGGAAATGTTATCACTGTCAATAATAGATTGACCTCATCATTCTAACCAAATGAGATTTAACTGCAATTAGATGAGAGATCTGCACTTACTAGGATAATCCATTCTTGCACTGAATCAAGCAGTTTAATATTTCCCTAACAAATTTGCAATCAATATTAACCTATACCAATTCTTGACAATATAATATATGAGAAATTTTCATAAGAAACAAGCTAAGGAGAAAAAAGGGCAATGTGAAATGAAAATATGTTCCTACCTCTTTCAAAGGAAAAAGCTGCCACAATCACATAATAATTAAGTTTACCAAATTGCAACGTCTGTCAAACAATACAAGCACAAATGCCTATTGAAAGCTATAAACACTATCAAATAGCATAAAAATTTGTGCCCTGAGTGTGAACTCCCCATCTAAATCGCAGTGGCAGTTAAGTTCTTCATTAAGTCAAGATTCAGAATTCCAAAACAGATACATTGGAAAACCGTCTACAATGTAAAAGTTACAAGAATATGTATTGCACACCTCTGGTAGACAATTTGTTTGTGCTGTCCATGCCATCTCTGAGTCACTGACAAAGAACAAAACCCTTAAAACAGTTAGCAGACTCATAGAACTCTCAAAATTTTAAAAAGTAGTTTAATTTCTCATTGGAGGACAGACTGGCAAACCCTAAACAAAAGCAGCAGTCTAAGGCACTTAAATAACCATTTCAAAAAAATCCAATTGAAATACATGTGAAATATAATGAAATGATAACACCTTATTGTAGAAATTCTGTTTCCATCTTCAGTGGTTCCTATGTGAGAAGGTGTACGTGGCATAATGATTCTCCTGCGCTTCTTAGGAAGAACTGTTACTGGAGTTCCAACGTTTGAAAGAGATGATGAATTTTGATGAATAAAACCAACCTTTCTGGAAGAAAATGTGGCAACTTTTGAAATTTCTGTAGAAGCTTTGTGCTCGGATTCTTTATAAGTTGCATCTGTGATGCTGCCATTGTTTTCTGGTAATAATTCAGTAACTGGGGACAAATATTGTATGTCTTTGCCAGGAATAAACTGGTGAGAAGGTATCACTGCAGAGATTCCTCCAGCAGCCAACCTCTGATACATTTTATCATTAATGTCACAGCCCAATTGTGATACAACCGACTTCTGTAATAGGAATTCACTTTGACATGAATCACTTTCAGCTGAAGAAGAATAGGAAGAGTCATCACTAATGTGTCTATAGTAGTGTTTCTGCAGTGGACTTAGAAAAGTTCCAACAGTGCATTGACCAGGATCCTCTTCAACATGTCCCCTGCTTCCTTGTGAACATGAAGACAATGGGGGAATTTTAGCACCATCAACAGAACACATATGCCACCATGCTTGACTGTGTATACCCCCACCTTTGGTTTGCCATGGAAAACTAAGAGGATTCACAGCTTGTTCATTTGGGTTTACCTTCAAGCTTGGCTCACTACTAATGGTATTCTTACCTTCATTATTCTTTTCCATCATCACTGGCATTAGTTGGTTAGGAAATGGATATTGTTGACTGGGAGTGCCAGAGATTAAAAATTCATTTGAAAACTGAATGTCATTTATATAATCGTTTTTTTGTATAGTAGATAGACAAGTAGGGTTAGAAATGTAAGTCTAAACTTGTCATTTTCTTTTGATCATAAGAATGATCTACATAAGGGAGAGTTGAAGAATCCGTAGGCATTAAACATTTTTCTTGTGCTTGGCCTTGTGACCCTATCAGAGGCACCTCTTGAAATTCGTTGCAAGGATGTGTGTTTTTTCTCATGGACAAAGCCTTGGATGAGGATTGTGATGTTGGAAATCTTCTTGTCCCAACCTTCTCAAAATCCTCTTGATAAAAGAGATGGCCCTGCTTTGTCAATTGTTCTGCTGAGGCTTGTGAATGAACATTAACTGTAGATATGACACACGGTTGAGTGCACCTTGAAGTCATTAACTGCTGTGTTCCTAATTTCTCAGAACACATATTACCATCTAAGTCTGGTGGTAAGAAAGGGAAATGCTTTCTCATCTTGAAGATTGATGAATGAAATGACTCAAACAAGCATGGAAGTGTCTTTCCCGCTCCCAAGGACCTCCTTTGCTGAGTTGCTAGAGTTTTTATGTTACTAAGTAGTTTGGAGAAGCTAGTGGTATCAGGCATTGCAGGCTGACCAAGATGAGAAATTTTTGAGCTTGCTTGAGAGCCTTGCAAAGGTTGATCTACATTCAAATCGCTGGGTGTGTCGTGACTTGCAAATGTTTCTTGATGATTGAGACTTGACCCATTGTTTGGAAGCCCATTGATAGAAGAACGAATTTGACATGAAGATCCAGAGGATGCGGATAAGGTGCTCCATACCACTGGAAGTGTTTGTTGGTTTGCAAAATCCAATGCCACTTTTACATCTGGATCATTTCCCGCCATATTAATCACCTGGGCACATGTGTCTGTCTCAGAAGGCGGTGATTTTAATTGCTGTTTGATACTGAAATGATCTGAATCACAAGTCTGAACTTCTGACAAGAGCACATCAGAGGAAGTGACACGTGAAGTATTCTGTTCTACATCCAAAAATAAATTATCTTCAGTACCTGAAGAAACACAAAGAGAACTTGATGACTGTTCCAAGGAAGTAACAAGGAGGTCTGGACCCAGATGGGCATGTTTATCAGAACAAGAGACCTTTGATAAAGAATCTCGATGACTGATTGAGGCTTCGCTTGCAAGGTCCTTGGATTCCGTTGTAATCAGAGTCTCTATAAAATCTAATCCATCTGTTGCATGCGTAAAATTATTCAAATGTACAGGTTTACTACATTGTAAAAGATGAGACACATTAGATAGAAATGCTGGATTTGGACTAAGTCCTTGTGCAGAAAGAGTGCCAGATGACAAATTTTGATACAACTGAGTTGAAAATATATCAGATGGAGATCTGTACTGCATAGCTAAATTCTTTGGCTCTGTGCATACCATGCCATTGACAGCTTGGCATTCATTTAGTTGTAAGAGATTACTTGAATGCACTTGTACTGCTGCATGGAAACCAGAAGCACAAACGAAATTCTTATTAAGGATAATGGCATACAAAGTAATAGAAGGCTAAACAACATACAACGGAAATTTAAATCGAATCCAACACCAACACCAATACAAACCTTGATTTGTTTGAATTTGTGATGTCCAAGGATTTTCTTTGTGCGGGAAAGTTGGTTGAAGCAGATCCCAAAGAAAATTTCATTCCAAACCTTCCATGTATCTCAGCTTGTAACTGTGTGTTTAGACAGCTCTGCAAATACAATCAATTGATTATCATAAACAATTATATGATTGAAATTAAACATAGCCCAGTGAATTGCAACATGTTAGAGCAACTAGTATTTGCTTCAAGGAATATATTTCATGCTCATTATAAACATTTGTTCCTGTCAAGATAAATATGGTTTGTCATGCACAAATAAATCAGACAGTTATAATGCTCTATGCAGATACTTGGAGAAATGTATCTCAGCAAAAGTCCCCAAAGCGCTTTAGATCCAATATATAGGTGCCTTATGAAGTTTACACTCTTAGATAGCATAAATGATAAATGGAAAATTCCTAGTGAACAACTCGGAATGCCATATTCTAAAATTCTGTTTTCCTGTAGAATTGACTGGGAGTTTGGGAAAGAGCACCCTCCTGTCCAGCCAACTCCTAGTTGGTGAAAGAATAGAATCTTCATGTGAAATTACTAGTGCTCTTTCCCCAACTTCCAGTTAATTCTACATGAAGACTGTGTTGAGTAAGCCATTCACTAGGAATATTATCTTCTAAAATTAAACAACTTCACACAGACAAGCTGTTCTTTCCCCAATTCTAGTCAGTTATACATGAAGACTGAATTGGGTAAACCACCCTCTTGTACAGACCACTTAGATCATTTCCTAGTGTTCCCTACGAGCAAAGGAATGAAAGGATGAGCTAGAGCTATAGCAAGAACCAGGTGCTAAGGACACCAGTTCTCTTGAATGGATAGTCTCAACAAGAAAAGCAGTTTGCTCAACGGAAAACTACAAAAGATTCCCTAAGCGCAAAGGAATGGAAGGATAAGGTAGAGCTACAGCAAGAACCAGGTGCTAAGGACACCAGTTCTCTTGAAAGGATAGAAACAAGGAAAGTAGTTTGCTCAATTGAAAATTAAGAAGAACTGAATTACTTACCCACTTTAACTGCTTATATTTTAAATTATCCACAAGATTGAACCAACTTTATAGTAGAAGTAAATTTCATGCAGTAAAACTATCAAAGCTGAAAATACATAAATTATGTATAGTACATTGTCTGTCAAAACTGATGAAATCTGAAGGGATGGCCTGCCCAAATGGAGAGAATTTTAAACTATGTCTCCACATAAAGTAGTACAATCTTTCAACAAGGCCTTTGAGAGTCAAGACAATCTAATCAAAAATTATGAATATTCTATTATAGATAAAAATCTCAAGTTCATTTAAAAAATTTGTGCAGCTTATTAATTTTGTAGTGAATGTTAGGTATATCCATTGGGGTGGCTGTTGAATAATGCAAATGCATGCTTTATGAAATAATGCTATTTTAGTTATGATTTGTGGGTATTTTCAAAGTTGGATTTGCATATACAAAATTAAGATTCTAGGGATACTGGAAAAACGAAACATGACAACAAACAGATTGAATAAATGCAGAATTTGAAGAGGATGCAGATGCATAAAATTAAGGGCACAACAGAACAACATGTGCACACAAAAGGAGGAACCTGTGAAAACCGATCACTCTATTCCCCAACTTCAGACTGTAGCAGAGCCATCAGCACAAACCCAACAGGTGGAGTATAAGCCAGTGCCATAACCAGAAAGAAAGTCATCCCGCTCTCAGAACAAGTTTACCTCTTCCAGTACACCAACAAATTTTGGGCCAAGTGCATCCTCCCAACCCTTGAGAGACACTATACCAGTTCAATTTCCACAACTGAACTCTGCTGTAGTGTCCCATTTAAGTCCTAAACCTCTGCAGCCTATGCTTCAAAAGAAATCAATAAAGATAATTAATATTACACCAAGCTGGCATTGAATACAGATTAAGTTGTTAAGAATGGTCA